>CM055313.2:34093423-35293423 GCA_029255685.2 Silene conica | reverse complement strand
AACCTCAACTTAAAAAATGGTAATTTCCCTTTAATTGTTAATTACAATATGTCAATATGTTTGTTAATTCGCCTATGAGATGGCTTCATATTAATGCTATTGTGTGTGGTGGCTGCGTCTTTCATTTTATCTTTCATTTTACGCTCAGACTTCCTCGGTTTCACTTTTTTTTTACTACTACTTGAGACCATCTCACGGGGAACTTGCTCTGCTTTATTTCACTAAATAAAAGGCTTAGGAGTCTACTTCTGATTTCTGCTGTCATTATAATTTATATTTATATTGCAGGAAAGGTCAGAATGAAGCAGAAGTGATGTCTGGGTATGGTAGTAAAACAGTTAAGGAGCCAAGAGTGATTGTCCAAACAACATCTGAGATAGACATTCTTGATGATGGATATAGATGGAGAAAATATGGCCAGAAAGTGGTGAAGGGCAACCCCAATCCTAGGTGAGTACAGAGGCGTCCAATGATTTTAGGAGGCCCGGTTCAAATTGCTAATTTGAGGCCCTTAATAGGGCTTGTAAACAAATAATATTTTTTTACAAAATAATAAAAATATAAAATTGTTGAGATGTTGCTACCAAAAGGAATCGAACCTTGGATAACACATTGAAAAGTGATGTTCAAACCACTACACCTAAGCTTATTAATACTAATTTAGTATGTACTCTAAGCATACTGAGTTTTGGGTCCCCAAAACTTTTGGGCCCCGGTTCTTAGAACATGTTGAACCCCTTGTTCAACGCCCCTGGGTGAGTATGCCACAATTGAAGAACTAACAAATCCTTTGAATTTACTCCAACCCTCCTAGTGCTAATATTTGAATTTCATGTATGTCACAGAAGTTACTACAAATGTACCAGTACCGGTTGTCCAGTGAGGAAGCACGTTGAGAGAGCATCCCACGACATCAGAGCCGTGATCACCACCTATGAGGGAAAGCACAACCACGATGTCCCTGCACCCCGTGGTAGCACCGCCTACAACAATGGGTCTGGTCCTGTCAGGCCATCTCCCATTCCTAGTCAACCAAATCACTCAAACACCTTGAATCTCATTAATAACAATACAACCACATCAAGATCAGAAACACAGACACCATTCACCTTACAGATAATGCAAAGCCCTGGCAGCTTCGGCTTTTCCGGGTTTGGAAGTCCCTCTGCAACCAAGGCAGAACCAATGGATAACATATTTTCAGAATCGTTTTTTCACTGAACTTTCACGCACCTCCTCAAGGGGAACATGTTGATTATTGAACTTTAGTTAGAATATTGTACTGCTTCCTGTACAGAAACTGTTAGGCATTCATTGATGATCGAAACCCTAGAGTTCATTAAATAAATGTAAGCATATATAGTTAGATAATTTGTTTATTTGTTTGAAGTCCCTTACAGCTTCACTGGCTTGTAATTTTAGTAGCTTAGGCATGTATCACTAAAACAAAACCTATATATTTCAAAGTTTCCGCATTTAATATTTGTATCAGTTTAGGCATGCCTCATATAGTTTTTGTCAACGGAAAACCCTGTGATTTTCAGCAGAAAAAAAAAACTGGGCATAACTTATATGCCAACATACAATAGCGGGAAAAAAACAAATAAAGATAAGGAAGGCATATCATGAACAAAGAGAAAAAGGTCCAAATAACAGTTTTTTTACATGCCATATATTTTTATATGAAAAAGTGATAAATTCCTCATTTTTTGTCTACACTTATCTTACACTGTGTAAAGAGAAAGAGGCAGAAAAGAATTGACGGGTTTGAATGAGCGGGCAGCAAGCCGAGCAAAGAATGAAATGCATAAATCTATACATGCATGATTGAATTTATAAGAAGAAAGTTAAATGGATGATTGAGTAGAGAGCTTATATCCCACTATGACACATGAAGATGCCAGCGAAAGGAACGCGAGGAGAGACATGCTGATCGAAGCTGCTGATGAATCTGTGAAAATGTTATCTGATGATTCCCTCATTCTATTCGTTAGTGGGATTGCTGATGATGCTGATGACAATAACAGGTACGCCATTATCTGCAAAATACACAAATTATTAGCTGCAAACAAGAGCTCTATGATTCTGTGTTACCCAAACTTAGATTCGTCTACAATTGCAGGTATTCCATTATCAGCCAAATATACAGTTTCAGGTTCATCACACATCAATTTACCTGCATGTAAGATATATATAAACCTCTGTAACTCAGAATCAGATATGGCAAAAGCTACACTTCTATACTTGGGTGAAAGTTTTCAATTCGCGTTGTGATGTTTAAACTCTGTTACATACTCAGACTCTAATACAAATGTAAACATCTATCATTTTGTGAGTATTTTAAAACTCTTGGCTTGATGTGTAAGACTCAACTCAATTGAACAATCCAATAGTATAGAATTTCTGAGTTATTGAATATTTCTTTTGCCAGAAACGAAGTATTGTGTCACATCGAAAGGAGACTATTGTGTTTAAACACGGCCCTCAAAGTGAATAGTCTGGGTTGTACAGATACCTTAGTAAGAGATCGTCCTGCCAGAAACATATTTCAAGTCAACAATACAAGTTAAACTTGTAAGATTTTGAATTCGTAATGGCATAGTTAAGAATTGATAAAATACACTCCCACAACTATCGATTTTGTTGAACCCCTAACGGCTAACTTGAAATGTCAATCAAGTTATTATCTTTATTTTTTAGCTATTTGTAAAGGTGAGAAGCCTAAGTTCTACTCGGTTCATCTGAAATGAACAGCCCCGAAGAATGTTCAATTAAGAGCAAGTTCATAAGGCACCATAAAGTTGTTTTCTGAATATTTTCCAAAATATCTCTTATCATCAAATTAATCTTAAACTTTATTATTCTGATAAATGTTCTTTAATATCCACTTTAAAGATTTCTTGAACAATAAGACGTACTGTATATATCATTACAATATGCCAAATATCTTTAACAAATAAAAAGATATAAGATATAGGGATAAGATATACAATCCATATCTTTGAATAATTTATCTTTGCTTATTTTGCGTATATTTTATTAACCAATATCTTCTCCAGGGCCGGCCCTATGGGGTGGTAGGGTTGGCAATTGACAAGGGCCCAAGTCTGAAATGGGCCCATTATTATGAAATTATGAGTGTTTTATTTATAAAATAAAACTTATCACAAGAAAAATTCAAATTATGATGTTGAGTCTAATGGTAATTCATCTTACCAAGTGTCAAGAGAACATGTGTTCGAGCCCCATAATGCTTGTTTTCAATTTTAATATTTTATTTTTAGAATTCACACATATTTCTATATTTAGCTTGTTTTCTCCAATTTCAATATTTTATTTTTAGAATTCACACCCATTTCTATAGGTTTTTTTAATATATTATGTCATGTTTTCAATTTTAATATTTTATTTTTAGAATTCACACCAATTTCTATATTTAGCTTGTTTTCTCCAATTTTAATATTTTATTTTTAGAATTCACACCCATTTCTATAGTTTTTTTTAATATATTATGTCATCCATTTAATATTTTTTACTTATATTTTAGTGGGTCAATTGAGTTATAAAATATTTTTCATTTTTACAAGATGTTGTGCGAATTATGTTCATCAACACATAATCTTTTCAAATAATACATTTAATGGACTCCTCTAACAAAGCTAATATCTAACTTTAAAAGAATTTCGATCTTTTACAATTTTCCGACGATAAAAAAGTTGAATTATAAGATACATCCTATACAATTCTCCACATTCAAAATCATTTTCCCTACTAAATTTCTTAAGATTTTTCAAGAATTAACATCATTAAGTTTAAAAAATTTTATGCATCCATTGTTTTATTTGTTAAATTTTATAAGATAATTACACATGAATTAATTAGAAAAAAATTTAAAAGCTAGGGCCCAGTTTTATAATTTCGCCCAGGGCTTCTAAATGCCTAGGACCAGCCCTGATCTTCTCCTATAAATATGTGATTGGTAATTCAGAAAAAAACAATCTTTTGTAATATCACATCTTTGATGTTTAAAACTTATACTTAGCTTTATAAGAGATTCATGAAAAATATTGTTAACGAAAACTTTATCTTTGCAAAAGGCTTTCTCGTGGCATAAAGAGTTTGTTTCCAGTATTTATGTCTTCTCATCTCCAGGCATACTTTCTTCTCCATTGTTCTAAGTTCCGAACCAGAGACAAATTGAATCGTAATTCTCAGATTTGTGAGAGAGTGTTTATTGTGGTACGGCGCTATACTCGAGTTGCACGATCGTGTTGATTGTGGGGATTTTCTATGTGATCGAGTTTTAGTTATAAATGAAATAATAAAAAGAGAGAGCGTGGACGTAAACCTTTCAAGAATAGGTCGAACCACATTAAAAATCTTGTGTTCACGTTTTTATTTGTTTTATTTTTCTTGTCGCCCTTCACGTTTATCACTCACGAATACAATCAACAATACATCACAATTCTTATTGTTTGAACACTCACCAGAGATGTTCAATTAGCTTGTGTATTGGTTCAACAGTGTTCAGTAAATGAGTTTCTCGCTTTAAATTTTAAAAGAGGCTTTAAATTTTAAAAGAGTATGAGGATCAATAAACTGAACAAATTTCAATTCGAGCCTAGCAAAGGTACCGAGGCTTTTCTATATTCAGCTTTCGAATTGCATAAAAGCAAACATTAGTACGATTGGATACGACAAAGCTAAAGAATGTGAAACCATATACAAGGATCATGCTGACTATTTAGTAAACAATGAGAGTTTAATATTAATACTAGTTCTACATTCACCTGAAGAGACTAAAATTAACTATAATTACATCATCAAGGAAAGTTTGAAAGTTGTAAACCAAAAAAATTGTTTCTTCTTCAGCTTTATCATGTTCTATGTCTAGAATAAGCTATTTTAAATACAGTGAACGAGATCATCAGATCCGTAACTGTCCCCAATGGCAAGAAGAGAAAAGATAAACGTGAAAAGTATAAGTAATACGGAGTAGTATAAACTTGTAATGATGGTTGATCTATGTGGTGAGTTTGATTTAGAGGACGAGGAACCTCCTAAAGATGAAAAAGATGAGCGAAGTTCTGTTTACGGTCTATCTAAAAGGCAAGATCTCAACGGAAAAGGGATGATGATTCTCATAGATGTTTCATGGCTCACTTAAAAGCTTCTGATTTCAAATCTGAGGACGAGGTACGTCTCTCTAATCTCAAAATTAGGATTTGGTATTTATCTATAGAGAACATTAGTCTTATGCCCGTGCAAATTGCACGGGCTTGCACTTTAAAATATTGTAAAAAAATGTCGTTAATATAAGTTGTCTTTTTAAATAAGGTCAATGACCACATAGAGTTGACCGCGTGTAAACACCGACTTAGGAAGATATTAAGAAAATTCAAATGGAAGAAAGTATTCTACGTGAATTACAAAAAGGCCAACATAAAACAATGTAAACCCGTGTAATTATTTTACATGTCTTGAATGTTAATTAGCGCTCGTGTATTAATAGTGTCCTATAAATTGCACATGATTGTTTTCATATGTTGGCTGTTATTTAAGACCTATGTATTAAACTTATTGCGTAAAGCGCGTGATTGATCAAGAGTTTGTAATCTGAACCTGTGTAAAGACCCACATTGTGAAATTTGAAATATGGAATTTACACATACTATACGTGTATGAGTGAATTTGAAATACGGGCCCGTGTATTAAAACTATAATACGTAAGCATGTCTAAAACAAAACCTTGCAAATTGCACCAGAATGCTTAAATTACCGCGTATGGTTTTTCGGTTGTTTCAATGGAAGATAATCTCGTACAATTTTTTTTAATGATTGTTCCAATTTACATAGACCCTCGAATTTGGAAGAACGTACTTTTATTTTTTAATAAATATAGACTTATTTGTCGCATATCTTTAAATTTTTTCCTTAACATATTTAATTGAAGTATAAATGAATGTGATAAGAAAATATATAAAATCATAACCCGTAAAACCATTTGAAATTATGGTAATTTTTGTGAAACAAAGGGTCGAAACTTAGACTTACTTTGAGCGAGTTTACCCAAAACAGACCAAGTCCAAAGACATGCTATTAACGACCCATATACCAACCTACCATAGCCACACATACAACTTTGTGCTTTCTCATCTCTCACCCTAAATCTAACTACCTTTTCATAACATACTACTCCGTATATATTTTGTACCTACCATCTTGCCGCCTTCTCATTTAATTTCCGTCTCACCTAATCTGTTACACTCGTCATTTCAAGATCATTTGAACTCGCAATATCCCAAGTCCTCTCTCTCGTTGAATTTTTTCATACGGAGTAATTTTTTTGCCGTAATTTTAGATTTCAGTAAAAAAATTATGCATATGAATATTTTTTGTCCATGTTTCCGGGTTTCAATATTGTTATGTTTTTTTAAAATTTTTATCAAAATATTTCTGATTTTTTTATTTAATTAAATTTATCCATTGATCGTAGTTAGTTAGATATTTCATACGGAGTTCATCTTATGTGAATAATTTATGTGAATCATACCCATGAACAATTGAACACCATAGATATAGTGACTTATTTAATTTTAATGTACATATTTTTCAGGTTAATGTTCACCCTATCTAATCTTTTTTTTATAACAATTTATGTTTCTCTTTATTTGACTTATTTTTCTATATTTTTTCCTATAATAAAAGGTATTTTGAAAAGAATGTTGAATAATTTTCCTATTTATACCATAATTAATTTAACTATAAAAGGTATTCATGATTTTTAATCTAGTTATTTAATATGCAATCCACATATATGAGTAATTTGTCAATTGTAGATGAAAATAAAAGTGCTTGCGTAGGAAATAAAAGAGACTCGAGAACATGGTGGGCCACCTTTTAAAATAAAATAAAAAATGAACTTTCAACCACAGTGCGACACCTAAGCACTGTGGTTGTTGCTTTTATATATAGGATTGTGAGATTACTTGATGAGACTTTGAACACTAGTTATGAACAAAACAAACGTCTGCATGCTATGAAATTCAAAATTGAAAGGAGAACATTATGTTAAAACGTAGTCTGAAGAACATTACAAAACGAACATCCAACCAAACTATTCCTCTTGAGTCTCTTGTTAGCAAGATCTATGTTTTAACTAAATAACTATATAAGGTAAAAATGTTGTACGTTATGACGATCTCCTTTATAAGAATAAAAAAATTACTTGCAAAGGAATGCCAAAAATGTTGTTGCTAAATGGGAAGGTAGTGATACCATGCTAATTAAATTTTCTGCTTAATCAATCTAAGAACACAAATAAACTTTGATTAGGCTATGACTCTTGCTATGACTTCAGACAAAATGGTTCTCAATACCATACTGTTTAGGTTCTTGAACAGAGAGTTATTAGTCCTCTTGACTGTTCAAAAAGAATGCCACCAGTATTTTTGACGTTAAGAAACCTGAACCTGATGATATTTTTTCGCAAGTTTAAGTATGTGGGCTTACGTGAATATATCCTGATGATATTTTTTCGCAAGTTTAAGCAACATGCTTTGATCAAAATAACTTTTGTTACTCAAGGTGCATATGGGACGATGTTTTTTTACCTTTCACATAAATCGTACAAAGTGGTGTGATACATGAAATGGTAAGGTGTTTCAAGTTTAGTCACACTTCATGCAAGAATGGTAAGTACTTGTAACACCTCTCTCTTAATCGTATGGGTAACTCAGTCGAGTTGGTTAAACTCAGTCGAGTTGACCCAAGGTCATAGTTGGTTGATGCGGCCGAGTAGGTGAACTCGGGCAAGTTGGTGTAACTCGGCCGAGCTGGTCCAACTCAGTCGAGTGCGTGCGGTACTCTACCGAGTGCACTTTTTCGTGTCAGCGTCGCGTTAGCTTTATAAAAGAATTTCGGAAGTTAAAAAGTTATTTTTACCCTAATCAACCAGCCGCTTGTCGACTTCTCTCTAAAAATCTCCCACCCTAAATTCTTAAAAGTATCTACCGGAGTCTAGTCGTGCAGATCATCATAACCTAATGTCATCGTCGTGAAGTAAGTATTGATTTTGCAAGTAATATGTATTGAGATAAGTTATGTTACTGACGATTGTTAGTAATAAGTTATATGTTATCTAAGAGGAGGTTTCATAGTAGAACATTCGTAGGACATATTTAGATCTTAGCCTTATGTGATTTGCCTTGAGGTAGGGTTTCCCTGCTCAATTATTTTTAATTGTGGTTCTGACGATCTTCTACTATTTGTATAATTGATATCATTGTGATGTTGAGTAATTGATTGAGAACATATGTTTGGGACCATTAATGGGAAGTGGCTCTCAATCCAACGATCGCCCTTCGTGGTTCCTGCCGTTAAGGTGATGTGAACATTAATGGTCTGGGTACCCTTTGCCTTAAGCAAGTGCAGGTTGGATGTGGGACTAGAGGTCGCCACTTGTGAGTTGATGTGATATGATATTAGTTTGGTTGTTGCGTATTTGGTATTTGTTATTACTTTTGGTAGTGATCGTCTTATTCGATAGTAACTGACGCTTGTTGTATGTTACTGTGATGATCCATGGTTATGGTGACCGGGTTATCAGGTATTACGTCTTGCTTGTTGATGCTATGTCAACAAAAAAGATACTCCTTACTTTATATTCATAATAACCTTCCCCATTTGGAGAATACACAAAAAAATAAGGAAATGAATTAAATAATGGATTGTATTGTTGTTGGGTGAGGTGATTGGAGAGAGGGTAAGGGTTTGTTTGGATTGAGAGAATTGGAGGGAAAGGGAGGGTAGGGAAAGGGAGGGATTTATTTTCCTTTATTTTGATACAATTTATGGAGGGAAGAAAATAGGACGGGAAGGAAATGAGAGGATTTAATTTCCCTCCTTTAGAACAACCTACAATCTTCCCATGGGAGGCAAGATTTGGAAGGAAAGCTCTATTTGAACCCTCATCTAACTATCAAAAGACATATTTCTTGGATAATCTCCATCCATTAGTTCATCTCCCTCCTTCCCCCCTTTCATTTCCATTTCATCAATTTTGTTATCTAAACAACCACAATTCATTTTCTCTCCCCTCACCTCCCTTCCCCTCCCCTCCCCTCACTCCCCTTCCCCTCATTTTTCCTCCTAAAATTGTACCAAGCACACCCTAAGTATTGTGGGGGTATTGTTATGGGGGTGAGGTGATTAAAATAAGTATAAAGTATGAGTATTGTGGAGGTATTGTGGTGGGGAGAGGTGATTAAAACATATCTAAAATTTTATCTAAAAAAGGAAATAGCAAAGTTATTGTGAATTGATGAAAAAGGAAAAAGAGAACGTTATTATGAATATTAGAACTGATCATGGGCCGGACTTGATAAGGCTTTGGTCAGACTGATATGTTAAAAACAGCCCATGCATTGCGGTCGGGCGGGGTCGAGCCAAGTCAATGGGCCTTTTTTCTTTAGTCCAAATATAGCCCTTGCGGGCTCAAATGAGCCCTCAGGCTATACCGGTTATTTTTGTCCTTACGACTCGTGACACTTTCAAAATGTGAAAGAGGCAAAAAACACACATTGAAAAACAATACAACAGAATTCATAGCTACTAACATTCAAAATTACAATACAACTAAAAAAGGCTTGAAATAAGGTTTTAGAAAAATCTAATCCACAATTCCCAGTCAAATCAACCCACACTTATATGATAACATCAATATAAAACTTTGCCGTAGGCAGTAGTATATCAATATTCAACGGTTTTTGACTTTTTACTTATACAGTGTACACAACTATACATTACACGAATTATTAAAATTGGGGTCCGGCTTTGGGCTTTTTGGGGCCGAGAGTTTAACCAAAATCCAACCCAACTTTTCTCATTGGCCACATGGATCGAGCTTTGGGCTTTTTTGGGGCCGAGAGTTTAGCCCAACCTCGAAAAAAAGAGGATCGGGTCGGGCTTTTGGGGCCTGGGTGATCCAATTATGATAGGGGCGCTTTCTTGTCGATTTCCTTGGGAATCGAAGACAAGGTGTAAGTTGAGGTTGTGCAGAATTAATTCAAGAAAAGGGCTGTTTAATGTTTGATTCAATATTCGGTGGATGCAACCATCATGGCCCAACAAGATAATTACAAAGGAGAAGATTGGGTTGATCAGATTGGGGGCATGAATATGCGTGCGGCCCAAGGAAGCGTGGGGACGAGCAAGGAAGACCGTCCAGGGAGGCATGGGTACGTGTGCTTCCACACGACAAGTTTAATAAAGAAGTCTTGTTTAGTAGTTAGTTTGTTATTGTTATTTGTTAGAATAAAAGAGTAGGAACTATGTGTTTCCTAATCTTAGTAGGATTGGTATTGAGTTTCCTAGTTCAAGTAAAAAATCCTAGTTTAATTAGGAATCCTATTTGTAGTAGGATTCACAATTCTAGTAGAAGTAGGAGTACTAGTTATAGTAGGATTCACAATTCCAGTAGAAGTAGGAGTCCTAGTTGTAGTAGGATTCATTGTTCTAGTAGGAGTAGGAATACTAGTTGTGGTAGGATTCACAATTAGAATAGGAGTAGGATTCGTAATCCTAGTTAAACTCTGTATTTGAACCTAAGTAGGATTAGGAGTTGTAGTCCTAGTCAAACTAGGATGTAAGTCTTAATCACACTAGGTGTAGGACTTCTGGTTCTTGTAGGATTAAGGTATTTACACCTTATTAGGATAGGTTTAGGGGCTGTTTTACCACCTATAAATAAGGGGAGTTTTCACACATTCAATTATCAAATATACAAGTAAATTTCAAATTATAAGTGTTCTTATAATTTCCCGGACTCATCGAGTGTTGATTCAAACCGTTATTATTTGTCGCGTTTCAAATAGTAGGACGAGTTATACCCTATAAGTCTAGGTTATAATTCACCATTGGTTAACCTGTAGGTCTAGGTTGAACAAATATCCTTCTACCTTAGGAATTCACCTTAACCGTCCAGAACCACCAGCGCCACCATCCATCACACACTCATCATCACCACCATCACACGTTCATCATCACCAATTCGTTCCATCTTCACATCAAAACATGTTGTTTCGTTCTTAATTATACTTACCTACTCTAGAAGCTTTCGCGTCGGATTCTTGGCTATAAGAATTCGTATCATCAGTGGTATCAGAGCTTCGGCTCTTGATTTTAATACACCAAGACGATCCACGTGAGGAGACAACATGGAGTGCGAGAATTTCGAGGAGAATGCCGAGAGGAGGGTTCCAAAACCTATTTCAAGAAACCTAATGCTACGCAAACGTTGCTTCCGAAGAGATGGTGTCTAAACTAGATTTACCCACTACCACACACCCAATTCCATACTTGTTACATTGGTTAGATGATGGGAGTGCAATAAGAGCACGAGGCAAGTGAGGGTAGGGATCACGATGGGGTCATACAAGGACGACATAATTTGTGATGTAATACCTATGGATTCTTGTCACATACTCTTAGGCCGGTTATGGAAGTTTTATAGGGACGTGGTGCATAGGGGGAGAACAAACAGGGAGAAGCACTTCCTACTCAAACTCTTGGTAGAAGCGACCAGAACAGGGAGTTACGAGTGGGGGTTAAGGCGAAGGGTGACAGGCTGATACGATGGTTATTAGGTCCGGTCCATTGTAGACTAAAGCGAACCAAACCAGTGTCGATCAGGAAAATATATAAATCTCCATTAGATTTATACATGGATAAATTCTTATATGGGGTAAGGAATTGTGATCTAGAGTACACTTTGATCTCGAATGAGGGGTCGGAAAAAGAGACGGCAGTTGAAGACTATAAACACGAGTGTATTGAACACAGAAAATCAAAACTGTTGAGGTGTAGAGATTTGATGATTGAACACTTAGGGCAGGAGTGGTTTCCAAATAAAAAGAAGAGAAAAATAATAACGAGGATCGAAGGTCCATACAAAGCAATTGCAGTGACCAAGGACAGACTTGAGGAATCGGTGAAGGTGGAGGTAACCGAGCGCAGGAGTGAGGAGTTGGTTGATACGAAGGTGGCAAAAGAGGCCAAGAGTGAACGAGAGCATGTAGTTAGGGCATGGGCATCAACTAGCTTGGACGAGATCAAACCGTTGTTGTTGGGTTCTAGCTTGGTTCGTGCTAACTCAAGGGGGGACAGGTTCAAGCTTGAGTCAAGGAGGTTATAAGTCTCCTTTGGATACGAGTATAGGTTGTTTTCTTTGTGGGGATAGGCGTGCTGAAGTGGAGGTAAGCATGGTGATGCGTGAAGGTGCTAAGAAGCGCAGCCATGGGGATCAAAGTCCAAAACTAATGTCCCAACCAATTTTTGTGACTATAGGGGTCGTGTCTCAAGACCAAGGTTGTTTGAAGTTAGTCTATCAAGAATTGAGGTCAATTCTCTTTAAAGGATGAGGGGATGATCAAATTATGATAGGGGAGCTTTCTTGTCGATATCCTTGGGATTCGAAGGCAGGGTGTAAGTTGAGGTTGTGCGGAATTAATTCAAGAAAATGGTTGTTTAATGTTCGATTCAAGATTCGGTGGATGCAACCACCATGGCTTAATGAGATAATTACAAAGGAGAAGATTGGGTTGATCATATTGGGGGCATGGATATGCGTGCGGCCCAAGGAAGCGTGGGGTTAAGCAAGGAAGACCGTCCAGGGAGGCATGGGTACGTGTGCATCCACACAGCTAGATTAATAAAGAAGTCTTGTTTAGGCCCTGTTCTTTTGGACTTATTTTTGCTTAACTTAACTTAACTTAAATTATTTTTTCTGAATTTTTCTGAACTTAACTTATATTTGCTGAACTTGACTTATTTTTGCTGAACTTTTCTGAATTAATTTTTGCTGAACTTAACTTAACTTATTTTTTCTGAATTTAACTTATTTTTGCTGAACTTTTCTGAACTTATTTTTGCTGAACTTAACTTAACTTATATTTGCTGAATTTAACTCATATCTACTTAACTTTTCTGAACTTAACTTATATGAGTCTAACTTTTTCGAACTAAATATATATTAACTTAAATAATATAAATATAATAATAATAATAATAATAATAATAATAATAATAATAATAATAATAATAAATAAAAAAAATAATAGTAACAATAATAAAATAATAGTTTCCTTTTATATATATAAATATAGTATGTTCATTATCTTACTCCAATACATAATTAAAAAGTAAATTGCATACCACAATTTTTTTTAATAATCTATTTCTATATTATCACAATTTTTTTTAATAATCTATTTCTATATAAATATAGTATATTCATTATCGTATGAGAATTATTGGGTATAATTTTTAACCCGCATATTTTTTTTGGAAAATCCGACTATTCTTTTGTAAATAGTTGCACTTTTGGGTAATTTTAAAAAAATGGTCGCACATGAGACATTGTACGAGAGAATTTGTGAAAACTTAAATTTTTCAAAACTTGTCAATACTATAAACGGGTATGAATATTTGCTTAACTTTTCTGAACTTATTTTTACTTAACTTTTCTGAACTTATTTTTGCTGAACTTAACTTAATTTATTTTTGCTGAACTTAACTTATTTTTGCTGAACTTTTCTGAACTTATTTTTTCTGAACTTAACTTAACTTATTTTTTCTGAACTTAACTTATTTTTGCTGAACTTTTCTGAACTTAACTTATTTTTGCTGAACTTAACTTAAATTAATCAAAAATAAGTCCAAAAGAACAGGGCCTTAGTAGTTAGTTGGTTATTGTTATTAGTTAGAATAGAAGACTAGGAACTATGTGTTTCCTAGTTTTAGTACGATTGGTATTGAGTTTCGTAGTTCAAGTAGGAAATCCTAGTTTAATTAGGAATCCTAGTTGTAGTAGGATTCACAATTCTAGTAGAAGTAGAAGTCCTGATTGTAGTAGGATTCATAGTTCTAGTAGGAGTAGGAATCCTAGTTGTGGTAGGATTCACAATTGAAATAGGAGTAGAATTCGTAATCTTAGTCAAACTCTGTGCTTAAACCTAAGTAGGATTATGAGTTGTAGTCCTAGCCAAACTAAGTGTAGGACTTCTAGTTCTTGTAGGATTAAGGTATTTACACCTTATTAGCATAGGTTTTGGGGACGTGTTACCACCTATAAATAGGGGGCAGCCGTGTGAGTTTTCACACATTAAATTATCAAATATACAAGTAAATTTCAGATTATAAGTTTTCTTATAATTTCCCGGACTCATCGAGTGTTGATCCAAACTGTTATCATTTGTCGTGTTTCAAATAGTAGCACGAGTTTTACCCTACAGGTCTAGGTTATAATTCACCATTCGTTAACCTATAGATCTAGGTTGAACAAATATCCTTCTACCTTAGGGATTCACCCTAACCGTCCACAACCACCATCACCACCGTCCATCACACACTCATCATCACCACCATCACACGTTCATCATCACCAATTCGTTCCATATTCACATCAAAATAGGATGTTTCGTTCTGAATTATTCTTACCTATTCTAGAAGCTTCCGCGTCAGATTCTTGGCTATAAGAATTCGTATCACTGGGCTATATGATCAGCTCTAATGAATATGAGCGAGTATAAGACAAAAAAGGATAAGATATTTCTATATCTCTGAAACTTTTATCGTTGCTTCTTTTTTTGAGATTTTATTAACTCATATGTTCTCATATCAATATGTGTTTTGGTATTTTAGAACAAACAATCTTTTACAATTTCACATCTTTGACGTTTAAAGCTTATACTTTTTAAGAGAGATGGGAAAATTATTTTTAACGAAAATTGTTTCTTTGCAAAAGTCTTTCTCGTGCCTTAGAGAGTTTATTTCGAGTGTTTAAGTTTTCCCATCTCTAGGCATATGCTGTTCCTCCATTGTTCTAAGTTGTGGAGTATATAAGGAAACAAATTTTATTGTAATTTACAAGTTTATGAGACGGTGTTTATTTGGATACGGTGTTGTACTCAAATTGCACGATCGGGTTGAACATGAGGATTTTCTTTGTAATCGGATTTTGGTTATAAAGGAAATAATAAAAAGAGAGTGCGTGGACGTAGACCAATAAAGAGTAGGTCGAACCATATTAAAAATCTTGCGTTCACATTTTTCTTTGCTTTATTTTTCTTGTTGCCCTTCACGTTTATTACTCACGAATATAATCAACTTTACATTATAATTCTTATTGTTTGGACCGCCACAAGAACTGTTCAATTAGCCTGTGTACTGACTCAACAATGTTCAGTGAACGAGTTTTTTGCCTTAAATTTTAAAAAAGTACCTAATTCACCGTCCTCTCTTAAATAGAGGATCAATAAACTGAACAAATTTCAATCTGAGCCCGGCAAAGGTACCGAGGCTTTTCTATATTCAGCTTTGGAATTGCATAAAAGCAAACATTAATATGATTAGCTACTGGCATAGCGAAAGAATGTGTAACAACATACAACAGTCATGTTGATTACTTAGTAAAACAATGGGAGCTTAATATTAATACTAGCGGTACATCCAACTGTAATTACATCAAAATAAACCAAATAGAGCAATTGGGTAAAAGTAAAAGTTGAATTAAGATTACCTGATCTCCAACAAAATCAATCAAAGCCGAATTCTTAGAAGCAAACAATTCCTTGCCAGTTGAATGTTGATGAACTTGCTTATATGTTTGCACTCCTGTATAAATTGTTGACAATATTGCTATAGCCAACACATACCTTTTTCCAACACAAACTAACCACAATTTTAATTTTGTAAAACAAACACAACCCAATTCAATAATAGCAAAAATAACCAAAAAAATATACCATTTTTTTACTTTTAATTAAATATGCGGCACTTAAAATATTAAAATATATTGAGTAAATGGTCAATAAATGTCTGAGACGAAAGAAAACTTGGTAATAATTACCTATATTCTTCATATTTGCCAAATTCTCTCCAATCACCATGATTATTACTAGCCATGATGATAAATGAAAGTAAGGAGAAGACCAAAGCAAGTGCTCTTAATCCCAATGACCCTTTTCTTAAGTAATCATCCCTTTTCCACCGCCGGAGAACCGATCCTACCCCAAAGCCAGAAGATCTAGCCGTGATCGCCACGGCCTCTCCGCCCTCTACGTCAGTTTCCGGTGGCGTTATCGCGTTTTTCTCTGGTTCTTGGGAGGGGTTCGACATTTTGGGTAAATATGTTATTGGATTTGGGTAGAAAAATTGTTATAAATTGATAAGAAATTGCAAGAATATATTCTCTGGGTGAGAATTTGGAGGGTGAAGTGAATTGGAAGAGCAGGGAAGAAGAGGAAAACAGAGTGGATTTGGTGGTGTTTAATTTGGATGTAATAATAATATAATACTCCGTATATAATAAGTATACTTATTGAAGTAGTTATTTAGTTTGTTATGGTTTTTTAGGATGATTTCAGTCTTTTCTCCTGTGATTGTAATCAAATCTGACAGCTTGGATTGGATGATTGGAAGAGGGTCCCACAATTTCTGAAATACGTAATAACTACCTTGTTCAAGATGGCGCTAGAAAGCAAAATGCAGTCATTTTTTTTTGAGAAGATAGAGGAAATAAAGTGGCAAAAAGGGTATGATAAGGAGGTTTCTTGCGATGATTAGGAACATCCAAATACTCCAAATAACGTGTAGGCCTCCATGCTTTGCTGTTGCGTACAAAACTTCTAATTATGCTTTTAATGTTGCCATTTATTTCGAAAGCTGTCACGGATTTGTTTCTTTAGAGGGAATTAGATTTGAACAGATATGAACTAAGTTTACCGATAAGTGTATCGTTCAAGATTGATTACTTGATTATACATTTTTTATGGGTAAGATAGAAAATTGGGAAAACAATTCACTGGTGCAGTGAGAAATACCTTGCCCAAGTCAAGGGTTTGGGTGACCTTGGTATTAGGAATACGTCATGCCTTAATCAAGCTTTGTTAGCTAAAAACTCTTGGTGCATTATGTCATAACAACTCCTTGATCAGTAATGTATTGGGGCCTAAATACGGTATCAAAGATAGCAATAATCAATGGAGGGAGCTAAAGGCTAACAACAATTCTTCTTGGGGAGGAAGGAGCGTTGTCTAGGAATGGGAGCTTCTCAAGAAAAATATAGGATGACGACCAGGATACAACTCACATTTGGACGCTATCAAATCCAATTGGGTAACCGGTGTTAAACTTCATCGTCTTCGTGATGGGCTGATACTCACTGAACTATCTATCTCTGATCTTAAGGTCAAACATTTGACTCTTGAGAATGCTTGGAACAATGGGCTTCTGGACTCCTTTGACCAAGACACTAGACGACGTATTTATTCTATGGTGTTGCCCAAAATAATTGCAAAATATAATTGCTTTTTGGAGATTGTCGGCAAATGGGATCTACAAGGTCAAGCAGGGTTATTTTTGGGTATCTAATAGACTACTGCAAAAGGTCAAATTCTGTAAGGGACAAGAACGGGCTGTTTGCGGGTCACCTTCGATTTGTTAAACAAATCCTTTGGAAAAACAAATCTCATTCCAAATGGCGTATTCTTCTTTGGAAAATTTTTACTGATTGCTTACATGTGAGTTATGAACTAAGTAAGAGGGTTGACTACAGGCAAATGCATTGTTGCTTATGTAACAAAGAGTTGGAGATTGAAACAACAGACCATCTTTTTAGGGATTGTATGATCTCAAAAAGACTACGGATGATTGCTTACGTGGGAATCAGAGTGGGAAGTTCCTCTCATATTCCGCTAAGCAATGGATTGTTAATTGGATTTCCTACTTAAGAAAAACTTAGGACGGGGATAGCAAAGTCGTTGCTTACATGGCAATGATGCATTCCATTCGGTTAGCCAGAAATCGTGTAGTTTTCATTAATGATCAAGTTGGACCGACTGGTATTATGTTCTAGCGGTCGTCACTGGGGGAAAGGAAAGCAGCGTCTGCTACAACTTCTCTGTCTATGATGAATATACTGGAAACCTTAAGAGAGTGGATAATATGTATCTTGTTGGAAAGGAGGGAGATTGTACGCTGCATAACATTACTACAGACACAACTTGGTCTACAAATTTGAGAGTGGGTTTTGGTTGGACTTATAGCCACTACTACAAAATGGCTCTGTTGCAACATTTTGCGTGTAACACAAAATTTTTTTGTTGCAATTTATAGTAAAGATATTAACTAAGCAACACTTAGAAAAGAAATGTTGCATTTTACTTTAATTTGCAACACTTGTATATAAGTGTTGCATTTTATCACTAGATATAGCAACATTATTCCTTAAGTGTTGCATTTAATGGACGTATTAACAACCTTTTTACTATATGTTGCGTTAGTTATGTTGGTGATTTAAGTATAATTATTGGTTCATTTGGCGTAATTAAGATTGTTTCTAGATGAATAATTTCTAAATAATATAAAACAAATAGGGGAAGTACGGAATGTACACTTGTTTAATTATTTACGTGATTACGGCATAGTTTTTGGACGAATAAATATGACGGGGATAAATTAAATTCAACCAGTCATAATAACTGTAGCGTAAATTAAATTTAGCGAGTCATAATAATTTTATACGGAAAATCCAAATAATCTAACGCATTATACAGTATTTGGTTTATTTAAAATATTTAGAAACAAAATTTTAGGACGGTTAGTGAAAAATCATAAACCATAATTTTAGAAACGAAATTTTTAAGGGAAAATATCATGCGCTTAATTAGAAAATTAGAGAAAAAGGAAAAAAACAAACACAATATTTGTGTTGTAGGAAATCCACCGCAAGATGAAAACCCTTGCATTCTAGATTATTACTGACTCCATGATCCATCTTCATCTTCGACAATTCTCTCCACCAAATATATTTTCATTGCTTTCGATTCTCGCTCTGAAGTGACGACCGTCTGATTGCGCTTCTCTGTTCGATTTCGTAAAGTTCCTAATTGTCCTAGGTATGATAATTCAATTCCGATCTAATTGTGCTTCTCTGTTCGATTCCGTCTGATTGTGCTTCTAAATTTAGTTTGCTATCTTTGTCCTGACAAATTTCATCATTTACGTAAGTAAGAATGCTAATATGAATATTAGGTTTCAGTCTATTGCTCTAGTGTCACTTCTGTTATGGTAGATGCTCCATCCTTTTTTTACATTTGCAGCATAGGAAGATTTGTTTTCTTACTTCTATTTCCTCGCTATACTGTTAGTATATTTGTACTCCCTATGTTGTGGTTATATTAGCTTTTGGATTGACTTTAATTCAATCATACTTAAGTGGGGACTCCTAGGAAATTTTGTCAAATTTACCCTAGCTTATCCTTTCTCTCCTCTTAGTTAGCCACACCAGAGGTTTGATAATGACCCCAATCCACAAATTCACCCATTGAACAAGTTTGTTGTTGTACTCACATTGACA
Organism: Silene conica; assembly: GCA_029255685.2. Classification (NCBI taxonomy): domain Eukaryota; kingdom Viridiplantae; phylum Streptophyta; class Magnoliopsida; order Caryophyllales; family Caryophyllaceae; genus Silene; species Silene conica. The sequence goes on along the minus strand of CM055313.2, from coordinate 35,274,006 downwards.
GAAGAGATGCTCCATAGTTTCTGAAACTGATCCACATATGCAGTAGTTAGTATTAGTAATAATGTTTAGCTGATAGAGTTTCTGTTTGGTGTTCATACTATTCTGAAAATACATCCAGGCTATCATCTTATGGTTTGATATGGTCCATTTGTTCCACAACAGTCTGTGCCATCTCACAATATCACCCCTCTCCTGTAGCACTTGATACCCCTTGACAATAGTATACTCATGTAGAAAAGATTGTCCATTCTACACTTGCCACTTCTGCTTTAACAACTCTTTTACTTTGCAAAATTTCCTCCATCCCAAACTGGTATTCTGCCTTGGAATGTAGTCCTGCCAACTTTTATGTTTTATATAAGTATGGTGAATCAATTGGACCAGAGTTTATTAGGTTGTGCAGCCACCCACATGCCAATTTCTCAATTGCTGCTTTGTTCCATGCTATATGGCCTACATATTTTCTGCCATGACACCAGAGGAACCCTGGTTTGATCCACACCTCCATCCCATAAGAATGATCTACAAATTGCCAATTTTCTACAATGAACGTTTACTCATGCCAATTTTTTAAGATTTGGTCTCTTGAATTTATCAGCCAATAGGTGTTGATCCTGTCTTTTGTGTTAAAGCAGAATCTCCCTTTTAATTCCTTAACCGCACAGCCTAAGTTTTGCTTGATTTTTAATTCATGAGCTTATTTTTCATATTTACCTACTTGGAGGTTAGGTTTGTGATGTTGCTGTGCATCAATTTGATTCTTATTTGTCGAATGCAGTAGCCTGATTCAATTTCACTTTTCACTTTTTCTTTTTTTAACAGTTCTTAGGATTAAGTAATATACTGCATATCATTTACTATTAAAAGAAGAATTGTAAATTATTCTTTCTCATAATGTGTTTTTCATATTTCTCTTTAAATCAAATTAAAATTTATTTCAGAATTTGCGATAAGAAAATGGAAATGGATAGAAGTTGGATGTATTTACGTCGACGATTAACAGAGTATGAAACTCGAGTTCTTGAATACCTTAATGCATCATTTTCTAAGGTCGGTGTAGGGGGTCAAATAACGTGTCCATTTAAGCGGTGTAAAAATCGATTTTGGTTAAGAAGACACGATGTTTTTGACCACCTTAAAGTATATGGTTTTACTGAGGATTATTATTTGTGGATCTTTCATGGTGATAAACCACTGTCAAATGAGTTCACTACTCGAACTGAAGATGAGGAGTTAATATTTTCCGATGGTACCGATGAGTTATTAACTGATACATTTAAAAATATTTTTGAAAGTTCGACTAGTGTACAAAATGGCCCAAAATGTTGAAGCTAATAATTTTTATAGGTTGGTTGAGGATGGTAAATAAGAGTTGTTCCCGGGATGTAAAAACTTCTCTAAACTTTCTTTTATCATTCAACTATTTTTATATAAGACGCTTCATGGAATTAGTAATGTAGCTTTTGATGACCTCATAAAACTTTTGAAAGAAATGGTTCCAGAAGCAAATCTTCCTGCTAGTTTTAGAGAAGCTAGAAACATTGTGAGAGATCTAGGCCTTGACTATAAGAAAATCTATGCGTGTCCTAATGATTGCATGCTATATTGGAAAGAGTACGCAAATTCAGAAGAATGTCGGGTTTGTCGTGCCTCCAAGTGCAACAATTTGATTCATTATACCCCAAGTTTTCTAAAGAACCTAGAAATGTGAGGTTAGGATTGGCTTCTGATGGATTTAGTCCATTTAGGACAATGAGTGTTTCTCATTGTAACATCCCAATATTTCGGGACTTGGAAGTTTTAAGATTTTAAGTTCTATTTCGAGAATAATTTATATTCCGGAATTTCGTAATTTCATTTAAATAACTGATTAGTTTATGTGAAAATATTCTAAGGGATTTTAAAAGAGATTTCATTTAATTGCGTAAACCTTGTCTTAATAATTCACTTTTATGATCCGGGAATATATATCTCATTCTAAGTTGATTGTAAAATAAGACGATGTACTTAGCTTAAATCGTCTTAAAACTCGTCTTATGGGCCTAACTTTTTAACGGACTCATTTCCCCTCATTTTCCTCACAAAACCCTAACCCCACCATCCTCTACCTCTCTCCTTCACTTCATTTTTCAGATTTGAGAAACCACCATTTTCATATTTCCACCTCCAACCTTCAAATGCTCATAAAATCTTCGTTACTTATCCGATTGAGGCGATTTTTGCGGCTACAGATTCCTCTCCTCGAGCCCGTCGTTTTAAGGTAAACAATATTGCATTTTGGGACAGTTGGATTTTCGGCCTGTTCATGTTATTTCGAGATTTGTGATTTATTTTGATGTTTTCGTTGTTTTAAGCGGTGATTGTGATAACCCGGAAGAAGACTTGGTGATTGTTGAAGAAGATCTCGAGGATTTCGCTAAGTTAAGGCGACGATAATGAGAAACTCGGCCTTTTGTCTATATTAGAACTTAATATGATTTGATTGTGTTTCCTTGTAAGTTAGTATTGGTTATGATTCTTAAGAACTTTGTTGTGGTTTACAAACTAATTCTTATGAGGATTTTATGATGGATTTGATATGGGTGATGATTTTTGAGTATACATGAAAGATTGGTTTAGTTTGGGAATTTGATATGAATTCACATGATGGATGTTTGTTTACATGTTTATATGTCTATTCGATATGGTATTCATGCTGGGACTGTTGAAATGTTGTTTACATGTTTATATGTCCACCGGCTGAGAGACCCTAATAGATGTATAGAAATCTGAGAAAAGGCTTGGGAGTGGGACTCCTAGCCCGCGGCCGGTCGGCCGGTTAAGGGCCCCTTCCCTTTGAGATAAATTGTAGGAAGTTGAATGAGGTGGGACCCCCAGCCGGGTGGCCGGCAGCCGGTCCACCGGATGAGGACCCCTTCTCGTTGGATTTTTGGTGTAATAGGCTGCATGGGGGATGGGACTCCCAGCCGACCGACCGACAGACGGCCTGTTAGCCGGCTGAGAGCCCTGTTCTCATTGAAAGATGATTTTAACTTGTGATCGGTTCTTCGGATTTGATTGCTTCTTCTTCCATGTGATTTCTATGCTTGTAAGCTATCATATGTTAGACCGTAATCTAGTAGAATGACTAGGTCATAGTTTGGATGTGGTGAATATTGAAAATATGTCTGAGTTGGGACCTCTAGAGTACAAATATGTATCTTTGTTATTTTGCGTATCGAACTATGTCTGAGTCGGGACCTCTAGTTGGATACGTGAGTGGATGTCGCGTGAGGGACATGTCTGAGTCGGGACCTCTGAGCTGTTACGTGTATGGTTGATGCATTGGGATATGTCTGAGTCGGGACCTCTATTCTTTTGTGAGTTTGTATGACCGGTGAATCATGTCTGAGTCGGGACCTCTGATTTATTCCAAGAGCATTGATTATGTCTGAGTCAGGAGCCCTGAACCAATACTAGCTGATTGTATCCTTTCATGTAACAACCCGGTTTATAAAACAAAGGAAAAAACATAATATAAAGGAATATCAGAGTGTAACTCAATGATAACTGGGTTAAGGTGGCGGAAACACCTCACCCAAATCCGGATCGATACTCAAATCGAAAACCAAACTATTACATTATTCATAGGTTCTTAAAAACTTAAAGCAAAGGTCTTAAACAATTTATTAAGCTCGCTTCGCACATTCCCCAAGCAAGCATCTACCAAACAGCGACCACCTGAACAACCTGAGAAGGGGGTCGACAATCAGTCGGGAGTAACTAGATGCTCTCCCAGTCATGTTTACAACAATTGAATGTAACCAACAATCAATAACAATTGAAATGCAAAACAAGTAAACATGTGAGATCATCTATACTCATGAAAGTCCAATCAAACTTACCGTTATTTGAAGACATATTACGACGATCATGTGAGGTTACAACACAACACGACATGAAAGCAAACTTACCATACCATGATATTCTCGACACCAGACGAATGAAACCGAACGAACCTAGACCATATGCGACCACTAGACCATGGACATTGACAACCCAAAATAGCACACAATCTAAAGCACACAAGGCACAAAGCTAACATCAAAGCATAGCGAATAGAGCGAACACCGCTAGAGCATTTAACTGATGACTCTAGCTGACAGAGCATTTAACTTATGACTCTGTCGGGTGTGAAGTATTTAACTGATACTCCACGGTACTATGTAAAGCGTATCACCACTGCCTATATGCCTAAGACCTAGCCAGACCTCTCGATGCATTAACTGTACATCGAACGACACTCGGGACCCAGAACGTTTAACTGACGAATCTGGCCACCCCCGAACATAGACCAAATAAACCCCCGAAGGGCAGCACTAATTCATTCCGATAGTATTTAACTGATACTACCGTCATCTATTCGACTAGCCAACAAACACTTGCACAGTTTAACTGACTGCACACACAATAGAACAGTTTAACTGACTGTCCAACTCATGCGTGAATAACATCACGACTCGACATAGTAGAACAGTTTAACTGACTGTCCAACTCATGCATAGAAGTATCCAACTACATATGCAAACACAATATTATACAACCACTGAACACAACTCAACATGTGAATCAAGTATAACCAACCAAAGTTATAGTAACTTTAACTATAATATAAGTAATGGATGCGAGGTTATACTAACCTCGACTATAACTTCCATATATGGCTTGAGGTTATAGTAACCTTAGCCAAACCTTGACACTAATCTAAAGTTATACTAGCACCAACCATAACCTTGAGTCATACCTCAGGTTTACGTTAGTCTCAGCTATAACTTTAACTCGTAATTCAAAGTTATATTATTTTCAGCTATAACTTTGACTCGCACTCAAGGTTATACCTCTTCAGCCATAACTTTGAGTAATACTCAAAGTTATACTAGTTTCAGTTATAACCTTGAATCATATTTTCAAGGATACACATACTTCAACTATAACCTTGAGCAACGCTCTTGGCCGTTAGCCTTGCCGCCATCTAGGGTTTTCCTCGCGAACCCTAGTTGCGCACACGACACCCATAACGACTTATCGACACATTATGATCCATAATTAAGATAATAAAACATACATGAATATATGAAACACAATTAATTCATGACAATAAATAATCAAACATGTACTAATCATACAAACAATCATTAAATCATATTAATCACATCAATTCGCATAAACACAATTAAAAGAGAAACACCTAGTTACCTTTTTGCAATTAAATCTAGAGCTCGTCGTCAACAACGTAGACGTCTTCTCCAGGTGAAATCTCCACGCCTTTAGTAATTATCACACGTGCCAAAAGAGAGAACGAATCTAATAAATATACTAATTATATAAAACTATTAAAAATAAAACGCTTAAAACATGAGACTTACGACGAGGAAAGATAGATCCAAAGAGTAGCATCGATCTAGGCTTGGAAAGCACGAAGGAAAAAAGGAAGAAGAAGTGGCGGCACAAAACCCTAGGCTAAGGGAAGTGGCACGCGACACAAGAGGAGAGAAAAAGAAGGAGAGAATTAGGTTTAGGGTTTAGAGAAGATGTGGAAAAGAAAACAAGGGTTTGGTTTCCCCTCTTATATATATAGAGAAGGTCATGGGTTTAATCCAAATTTAGGCCCAAAACTCCACCCAACACTCTATTCTCACGTGAGACTTGAGAGTCAAGTGGTCCTTCACCGAATTTCGAGCCCAACGAGCCAAATAAACAAGAAAAGAATATTTTTCCCGAAATAAAATATGAAATATGGGAAAAAGGAATTAAATAAATATATTATGGAAATTAGGGGTGTTACATTTCATGCCTGAGTCGGGGTTTCATGGATTGATATTGCTGATTGTTGTATCTAAGTTTGCCTGAGTCGGGGTTAGACTTGGATACTACTGATTGTGTTTAGCTTGCCTAAGTCGGGGTATAGTAGTAGACATTACTGAATGATTTGTATATACTTGCTTGAGTTAGGGTATGGTGTTATATACTGTTGATATATGTTTTAGATATGCCTGAGTCGTGGTATTTATCTATTCACATGATTATGATAAAAAGAGGACTTATGATTGATTACTTCACATGACTGTATTAATGTTGGAGTATGATGGTTGTTTATATGTGATTGCATGTTATATGTTATTGACAACAGGTGGCTATGAGAACTCTAGTCACTCCCCAGTGATTGTGGCGCACATGTTGTATATGTGTAGGTTGGGGATGTTGATACATGGGGAATTCATAGAGGCTAGCGAGCGATGATCCGTCATCGATGACTTACCTTACTTTCGTTAGCTAGACCTTAGTTTTGGATTATACAGTTTTGTGCCTGTAGGGATATGCTATCCCGGGCTGCAGTTTGTACTTATCACTTATATACTTATCTATGTCTCTTATATTTTCCGCACTTACAGTATTAGTGATACTTTCACCTCGCATGCTTAGTTATATTTATATAAAAAGTTTAAATTCCGCTGCATTTCGGGTATCTTGTATGTTTATTTTCCGCTGTCGCGAGGTGGCATTTTACAGTTGGTATCAGATCGTTATCGCTCCCGACGCACTCATGTGACCCCCCCAACTTATCTTGAGCAATAAACCAAATAATGAATGAGAGATAGGGTAGATTTAAGGACAATTGGTAGTCTGTTTTATCATTGTTTTTATTAGGTTCTAACGTGTTTGTTGATTGTCATTGATTTTACTTTTATGTCTTTCAATCGACGAACCGTGAGCTTATCCATTTGGCGATCAAGACCAGAGTTTCTACTGAAGATAGAAGATTCGTGCTACAGTTGGAGAGCGCTTTTGAGTCTTGAAGATACTCCTCTTTCTTTGTGCATTACTTTCTTTGATAACTCCGGATGCATATCCCTTCTTTTGGAATATTTGTCTATCTTACTTGAAATCTATCTTCATATCTTTTCAACTTAACCTTGGTGCTTGCTTTCTCGAGGTGCCTTGTAGGTAATCTTCCCTTTTATAGGATTTTGAGGAACTAGTTACAGTATAACCGTAAATCCGTGTGATGAGAAATGTTATTATTTGAGGAAAAACTTAGGTGGTATCATGAGACACGTTTTGGGATCCAAGTGTCTAGTCGTTTATCCAATTGGAAGAGTGAAAGTGAGTAATAGAGTGGTTATTTAGAGGCTGAGTTGTATACTTAGTATTCGGTGGGACTTAATATTGAGAATCACGCTTAAACTGTAAAGATTGGTGGATTTAAAAGTGCCGCTTAAGGAGTCAGATGAGATACTTGAGGTCATAGATGGATTTGGAAGAATAAACTTAAGATGATAATGATGATGAGTGGATGAGTGAAGTGAGTTAGTATCAGTTGACTTAGAGGACGATATTTACTCGAGGAAGGGCTTGTTGTTGAGGAATAAGAACCCTTAGTAATAGTAATTGTTTGTCGAAAGAGCTTACGATTTACACTTGGAAAAAATTGTTTAAGTATTTGACCTTAGTTACGTAATAGTTATTACAGCTTATCTATCAGCGTATTTGAGAAATTTGGAAAGGGTACGCTTAAGGTGCTAACGTGGTTGAACAGATGAGTGAGATAAGTTAGTGGTTACCCGACCTTGAGGATGTGTTTCGCTTGAGGAATAACCCATCGTATGAGGAATAAGAGTCATTTGTAATAATAGTTGAGTATTGAAGGAATTTATGATTTAAACTTGGAAAAGCCGGCTAAATGATGACCTTAGGTTACTTGATGGATCTAAGCAGTTTACCTATTGATGTACTTATGGGATTTTGAGGATGTACCACTAGTGTGAGATGAGGACATAGTAATTCGTGGAAAGTGGGAGTTGGAGACTTGATGATTTAACAGTTTTTATCTGATGGAGAGTGATATAAGTGAAGTGCACATGGCATATGAGTTTGGTAACTTGAGAGTGTTATTGAACTGTCATTTGAGGAACTAGCAGAGATGAGACATCTAAAGCATTTGGGAATAGGTAACTGGAATGATGAAACTGTTTAAATTTTGAAGAAATTACGGTATATAAATCGTTTGAGGAAATGTTTCGTAAGGACCGATAATAACTTGCTTGATTTGGAAAGTAAGAAGTGATAACCTCGTGAGAATAGTGAGAGACCCGAACCTTGGGAGATTTCCGTGATCGTTACTATATATCACTTCTCTCGTTCCTTCTTCCTTGCTTCTCCTTCTGCTCTTGGCTTCCATTTTTGTTGGAGTCCATAACCTATAGTTCCTTACCTTGTCATCTCGTTTGTTACTCGCGTCGTATTCCGTGTGTCTCCCTCGAGATCTGTATCGTGTTTGTTCCTGAAGTTCGTATCTCATCTCGCCCTCCCGGGAGCCTTGTCCCCTTTCATTTAGATTAGGGGTGAGATTGACTTGTTCTTGGAATAGTAATACATGCCTTAAGGAATCCTGTTTTGTGTTCTCAGAATTTAGTTGAGAGAGTTCGTGTTGTAATATTGGAGTAATATTAGATAATGTGCCGTATAGAGAGTTTCATGTTAAAGGCCCAATCCTACGGTGCCACTTGTGGATTGGCATCAATCTTGAGGTTCATGATGGCTGTATCTTTTTATGAGGATAGTGATGGTCTTATGGAAACCGTTTGAATGAAGGATGTACTTCCTTGGGAACTTTCTTTTGGGGTGCTTACTTTTATTAGTGAGGTTTTGAAGCTTGAGGATTTCAAGGTTGTTACCTTTGTAAGACCTTGTTTTTGGAAGGATCAATTTATGGTAATAAGATTTGGAAATTTAGGATTTATTTCAAAGTGCTTCCGGGGAATGAGTTTGATGAAATTGAGCTATGTAGGACTAAAGGTTATGGGTGATTTTGTTATGGCCCATTCGATTGGGAAGAGTTACGGTGTGGAGAATATTGTACCCTAAATTTTGGGATTTGATATTATAATGGAATTTTGGTTTAGAGTTTTGGAAGTGCGTGAATTTTGGTCTAGGATCTGTGATTAGGCTTCTAGCTTGAGTGAAAATCCCTAACTATTGTTAAACAGATACTGTTGTAATCTAATCTATGTGGCTGACCTCATTTTGGTGGAATTTCAAGTTAACGTGTGTTGAATGAGAGTTTTGGAACCCCTTCTTAGAGAGAACTACTTGGTTTTATGGAAAAGTTAATAGGTAGGTGAGATCGTGGAACCCTTGTGAGTTTAGATGTTAATTGAATCATTCTCTAAAGGATGTATGAGTAATTGTTGCATCGATGTTTCGGTTTTGGATCGAGTGGTTAGTACTCCCGTATTCCACAGAGTTACCGTCTTCCTTGAATTTTAACCTGGTTGTTTTGTCCCTTTGATCCTCCCTTGTATGTTTTTGTTAGTTGTTCAACTGAGACGTTGTGAGCCTTAGTGCTCAAAGTGGCCCGTATGGTAATTCTGAGCTCCCTATGATCGGTTTTGGAATGTTTTCCATTTCTGTTATTTATAACTTTTGTTATTTTTGATGCGTGTCTATTTTATGATGTTTTTCATCTATTTTTACACGCATTTGGTCGCTCATTTACTATGTTTTAGCCCTTTTTTCCAACAATTGTGCACTTTCGTATTTTTATGCTCTTTTGCAGATTTATGCGGAAAAAGGACGATTTTATACCAAATTTATGCCCTTGGGACTTTTCATGACTAAGGATAAGAAGGAACGAAGCCTAGCGCACATTTCAAGGCCTGAAGATAGCTTTAACAAGCGAAGAATCGATCCACGACATTGCAGCCTGTTTCAAATGGCTATATCTCGAGTTCTAGAGCTGATAATGGAGTGAATCCAGTTGGAGGTGAAAGCTTATCCTCTTAGCTTTCCAACGCCGCGAGAATCGCTTGATTACGATAAGTAACGAAGAAATGGCAGCTGTTTTAAGATCGACGCGCGCTGCAGTCTCGACAATCAGGTCGACCGACCTACTAACTGGGTCGACCGACCACAGCACAGACCCAGAAGTTTCCGCGAAGCCCATTAAAGTGTTTAGGTCATTGGGAAACTCTTTAATTCCGCCTATTTAAGCCAAATTTCGTGATTAGGGTTATTCATTCAGATTTCCATCAAGTTTTCTACCTAGTTTTTATCATAGAGTTACATCTAGTTTTAGTTTTAATCTTTCCATAATCACCAAACACTTTTCTTTAGTTTTATATATTGTTCTTCATCAATCTTTCAACATTAATCAATAAAGCTTGTTCTTTTCCGTCTTAATCCTTATTTCCGGTAATTCCTCTTTTAATTTATGTTTTATTATTGTTAGTTTATAATTATTGCATCCGGTTTAATTTAGAATCCCAAGCCTTTATTATTATTGCATGTTTAGATTGATGTTCTTTATAACTTTCATGTTTATTCCTATTTTTATTATTGTTCCAGTAACTATGAGTAACTAAATTTCATATGTTAGGATGTAGGGAGTAAATATGCATAGGTAGTATAATTCCCGAATCAACGTGTCGCAGGAAGGAGGTCGACCGACCACCATTATAGGTCGGCCGGCCGACTCGTGTTCGAATTCTGTTTCGCTTTAATTTGTAGACTATAATAACCTACAATGAGACCAAAATGAGACTTGTAGGATGTTAGTATTGACCTACCCAAGATTGAGAGATTTGGGAAGGGCATTGGTTTACATCTTAAGACGGATAAGTTACTTAAGACTGAAAGGTTTGTGACCTAGAATTTAGGAATCACCCTTATTGTTGACACCCAATAATTGTGAGACCTATGAACTAATAGCATAGGCCGAAAGGAGCTATTAGGTAGCATAGACCTAAAGGATATGTTACACCCCTTACGCGACTGCAATACATGTTGACTTAGGATTTATATTATCTTAGCTATTTATTACCCAAACATCCTAGCATCTCTTTCATCATAGTTTATTCTCATCTTTATTTACTTGTTTTATTTTATATTTGTTTTAGAGTTAGCAACAACCACTCAAACCCCATCTCTTTATTATTATTTTATAGATTAAAAATTAGCAAACGGAATTAACCTTGTCTCTCTGTGGTTCGACCCTTACTATCACTATCTATAGTTTTAGTTTGGTTTATAAATTTTATCTTTGACACCCACAACGACGGGTATCAAATTTTGGCGCCGTTGCCGGGGAGACGGTATAATTTTGCTTGTTAGTTTTTAGTTTATTTTCCTTGTCTTAAGGAACTTCGGTTCCTTAAGACCGTTACTTACCTTTTCTTCTAGTTTTGTTTTAGAAGACAGGTTTTTGAGAGGAAGACTTGAGTACTCTCAGTGCTATTGCGATCATGTCTACTGTTTATGGTAATCTTTATCCAGCAACACACCACCTTCCACAGGAATTTAATCTCCCCTATGAAATTCAAATTTCCCATATCGAATTGGTGGAACAAAAACAGTTTGCAGGTCTACCGGATGAAGATCCTCTAAAGCATTTGGAGCTATTTACAGATTATTGTTGTTCCCTACCCGTACAGGCTGGAGTAGCGCAAGATGAGGTTAAGGAGACGTTGTTTCTTTTCTCCTTGAAAGATTCTGCGCGTGAATGGATTCGTTACCTTAATAGGGTAGCGGCTAAAGTTACAGATTGGACATCTCTGGCATTGGCTTTTTGCAAACAGTACTTTTCGCCGGCAAAAACCGATGCTATGAGAGATCAAATTTATAATTTCCAGCAAGGACCCGATGAGAAACTTCCTGAAGCGTGGGCCCGTTTTAAGAAGTTGGTTCGATCCGTTCCTCACCATGGCTTTGAGGAGTGGTACCTTTGCCACCGATTCTATAGCTCTTTGTATGATGACTACAGAGCCATCCTTGATTCAACTACAATTGGTAGGTTTTATAATGTAGCTTCTGACAAGGGTTGGGTTACTATTGAGGAGTTGGCGTTTCATAGAGCTGAAAATGGAAATTCATGTGGGGATTCACTGAAAACAAATATTGAAATAAGTCATGTTTCCGCACCTGAAATATCCAATAAAGCCCGTTCCGAAGAACTTGAGAAAGCTTATGAGGGACCAACCCCAAAGGATGATGCTGCCGTAGTTCAGGACGAAGAAATTGATCCCGTTCGCAGGTCAGAAGGTCGACCGACCACAACATCAGGTCGACCGACCTCGACACCTCACGTGAGATCAGTTTCTGCAAAACAAAAAAAATTCGATGATACAGCGTCTGGTCGACCGACCCCTATACCAGGTCGACCGACCAGTGTTCCTGAGCAAATTGTGGATTCGCCTCCTGAGCTACCTAACTCTCCTCTCATCAACGACTCGACGGAGATTCCGAAGTTAAAAGAGCCAAAGATTGTTGATTCTGCGATAAGCATTGCGGTCCCGTATCCGGATCATTTAGAGAAAGTAAAGTTGGAACTTCAGTTCGGTAAAATCTTGGAGGTCATTAAAGGCCTTGAGCTTAAGAAAAAATTGGAGGGCCATCCTATTATTCCTGTTGCTACGGGTCATGGTAAAGAAGGAATAGGAGATCCTGGTGATACTAGTGAGACAAAATTGGAGCAAGTTGCTGAAGAAGATAGGCCAGGCAAAGTAAAGAAGCGTGTCATAGCCTATGCGACACCAGATATCCTTCCTCCATCTAGGCCTGTTGTCTGGAGGCCCAGAGTAGCGGTCCATACTGCTGAAAGGACCTATTTTAGCCAAGTGCCTTACTTTGGGGTATCTTGCTACTAAGTCTTAGTGCTAATCCAGTTTTTTATTTAAGTTTCTGTTAGACTATTTTTTTTACTTTTTGCTTTTAGACATAGACTCTTTTTGCTGTTGTTGCTCTGTTTTGAGACATTTTAGACTTGGTTCTGGGATCTTGCGCATTTGTTCGGCGCATATTTAATGCTTTTTCAGGTTTTACGAAGAAACGAAGACCGCTGTGCAGCAGAGAGGTCGACCGACCTAAAATATGGGTCGGTCGACCCACCCGTCCGTCACAGCATGTTCGTTTCTTCCTCGGGAATCGCGCAACCATCTTGGGTACTTGAGTGGCACTGCTAGCCACCAAAACCTCACAGCTTACGCTGGTTTGGGGAGGTTTTTCTCATGCGCTTTATAACCCAGTGAGTTCTTTCCAGTTTTTCCTTGGTTTTTATTGCATCTTTTCTTTAATTTTGTGAAACCTTTACTTAGGCTAATGCACAATGAGGACATTGTGCGGGTTGGTTTGGGGAATGGTTTCATGTCACATGCATTGCATTTTGTCACACGTTTATTGCATTTCCGTATTGCATTGCTCTTTTCTTTATTTTCCTTATATATACAAAAAATACAAAAAAAAAATAGAAAAAATTCAAAAATTTCAAAAAATGCACGTTTATTTTAGCATATAGGTCGAGTCGGAACGAGAGTATTTCAAGGATGATTTAGCTTTCTTACATGTTTATGCCTTTACCTTGCCTTGTCAACTTGTTTTAGTATGAGAGTCTTTTGCATATCTACGAGTTTTTGTCAACTTGTTTTTCTTGAGACTTGACTTATACCTTGGCAACCTACTATACATTCTGAGTTTAGAGCTTATTTCCTGGTTTCATTTTTAAACCAGTTGTCTAGGATGTGAGTAGTACTCCCCTTGGAACATGTTACATCAATATGCATAAACATGAACTTGAATTGCTATATACTTGTCTTACTATCTCGTTTTGTGAGTCTTGATACGTGCATTTGGGATCCCCTTTCTCTTATTTACCCATAAGCCTTACATAGCCAAAATTGCCTTTTTATTCCCCCAAAACTACATCCTATATTTAGCCTACCCTTCCAAGCTAGTATTTGTGGTCTTTGGTTTATTTTTTTGAGGCATCTTGGTCTGTATGCTATCTTGAGCAAAAAGAGAAAAGAAAGAGAGAAAGAAAACAAAAGAAAGAAAAGAACAGAAAAAATCAGAAAAAGAAAGAAAGAAAAGAAAAAACGAAAAAAGTCAAAAACGTACAAAAGTCAGTCGACCGACCACCTTATTGGGTCGGCCGACCACCTGACAGCATCAGAATGAAAAAAAATTCGTTCCAAATTCCCTTTCTTTTATATATTATCACTCCCATACTTCATTCAAAATATTTGGGAGTCCTTTCTTATGTTTAATGTGAGAGTTGTGCTACAAAAGAGCACCTTCTTAATATCAAAAGTTGTGAAATATGTTGTTGGGAAACGGTTTTACTAGCTTGGCTACTAACCCCACATACCCAAAAACATCTTAACCACTTTTACCTTTTACCTCACATATCTTTCATTACCTCAATTGCATGTATCTGGGTCACTTAATAAGATTGTTATACAAAGTTGTAGAATTCTTGTTCATGTTAGATTGCAAGCATGTTTCCATGGGTCGTAGTTAGGTGAGTGTCATGACAAATATACTTCTTTCTATCTTTTACATATACTCACCCTTTGCTTCATGAGTGTCTCGAGCGTACCGCGAGAGTCCATAGTATAAAGTCTCTATAGTCTCTAGTGTTGCAAGTTTGACGACACCATAACTCGTTTGCATGATTTATATACTTTCTCATTTTGTACTTGGTATTGGTTTAGGCTGACATGTAAATTTCGCTCTGAGATTGAAATCGTTCCATTAGTTAGGATCGAGTCTACTTCTTGCTTGAGGGCAAGCAAGGGTTTGGTTTGGGGAATTTGATGCGTGTCTATTTTATGATGTTTTTCATCTATTTTTACACGCATTTGGTCGCTCATTTACTATGTTTTAGCCCTTTTTTCCAACAATTGTGCACTTTCGTATTTTTATGCTCTTTTGCAGATTTATGCGGAAAAGGGACGATTTTATACCAAATTTATGCCCTTGGGACTTTTCATGACTAAGGATAAGAAGGAACGAAGCCTAGCGCACATTTCAAGGCCTGAAGATAGCTTTAACAAGCGAAGAATCGATCCACGACATTGCAGCCTGTTTCAAATGGCTATATCTCGAGTTCTAGAGCTGATAATGGAGTGATTCCAGTTGGAGGTGAAAGATTATCCTCTTAGCTTTCCAACGCCGCGAGAATCGCTTGATTACGATAAGTAACGAAGAAATGGCAGCTGTTTTAAGATCGACGCGCGCTGCAGTCCCGACAATCAGGTCGACCGACCTACTAACTGGGTCGACCGACCACAGCACAGACCCAGAAGTTTCCGCGAAGCCCATTAAAGTGTTTAGGTCATTGGGAAACTCTTTAATTCCGCCTATTTAAGCCAAATTTCGTGATTAGGGTTATTCATTCAGATTTCCATCAAGTTTTCTACCTAGTTTTTATCATAGAGTTACATCTAGTTTTAGTTTTAATCTTTCCATAATCACCAAACACTTTTCTTTAGTTTTATATATTGTTCTTCATCAATCTTTCAACATTAATCAATAAAGCTTGTTCTTTTCCGTCTTAATCCTTATTTCCGGTAATTCCTCTTTTAATTTATGTTTTATTATTGTTAGTTTATAATTATTGCATCCGGTTTAATTTAGAATCCCAAGCCTTTATTATTATTGCATGTTTAGATTGATGTTCTTTATAACTTTCATGTTTATTCCTATTTTTATTATTGTTCCAGTAACTATGAGTAACTAAATTTCATATGTTAGGATGTAGGGAGTAAATATGCATAGGTAGTATAATTCCCGAATCAACGTGTCGCAGGAAGGAGGTCGACCGACCACCATTATAGGTCGGCCGGCCGACTCGTGTTCGAATTCTGTTTCGCTTTAATTTGTAGACTATAATAACCTACAATGAGACCAAAAGGAGACTTGTAGGATGTTAGTATTGACCTACCCAAGATTGAGAGATTTGGGAAGGGCATTGGTTTACATCTTAAGACGGATAGGTTATTTAAGACTGAAAGGTTTGTGACCTAGAATTTAGGAATCACCCTTATTGTTGACACCCAATAATTGTGAGACCTATGAACTAATAGCATAGGCCGAAAGGAGCTATTAGGTAGCATAGACCTAAAGGATATGTTACACCCCTTACGCGACTGCAATACATGTTGACTTAGGATTTATATTATCTTAGCTATTTATTACCCAAACATCCTAGCATCTCTTTCATCATAGTTTATTCTCATCTTTATTTACTTGTTTTATTTTATATTTGTTTTAGAGTTAGCAACAACCAATCAAACCCCCTCTCTTTATTATTATTTTATAGATTAAAAATTAGCAAACGGAATTAACCTTGTCTCTCTGTGGTTCGACCCTTACTATCACTATCTATAGTTTTAGTTTGGTTTATAAATTTTATCTTTGACACCCACAACGACGGGTATCAATTTTCGCAAGTCTTACTCATTTTGAGAATTTGGTTAGTTGTGAAAGTGCGTAGCTGTGATGTTGGATGCAAATTGTAAATTATTTTATTGTATGTATGCTTCCTGTAACCTTTCTGAATTGTTTTCCTTCTGTAAATAATAAAATTTTGCTATCATCGCAAACTTTACTCATTTTTATGACTTCGAAATAAAAGTTGTTTTAGGATAGTTTGTGATGCGTGTGTATTTTATGATGTTTTACATCTATTTTTTACACGCATTTCAGAGCTCATTTATGAGTTTTAGCCGCTATTTCCCTATATTTGTCTACTTTCGTATTTTTATGCTATTTTGCAGAATTATGCGGAAAAGAGGCAATTTCGAGCCAAATGTTACCCTCGAGATTTTTGCATAGCTAAAGGAACTAAGGAATGAATAAGGAACGAAGTCCAACGCGCAAATCAAGGACCACAAGACCAACTTATGAGGATTTTACGAGCTGACACACAGGTGCTTCGGTCGACCGACCGAGCTCACTGGTCGGTCGACCAAAGCATCTAACGTCTTAAGTTCAAAATTCAAATTTCAAAACCAGAAAACCCTATGGGCCCTATAACCGGTCGACCGACCGAGGACACTGGTCGGTTGACCACGACGCAATTTTCAGAAGCTCGCAAAAGCCCACGACGTGATTAGGTCAAGGAAGAAAGCTTTGAGAAAAGCTTATAAAAGCCTAATCCCGTCATTAGGCTAATGATCTTTGAATCGAGTTTTTATCTTTTTCTCTAATCTTTCAGCTACCAAGTTCATCTTAATCTTTTAGTTTACTTTTAATCTCATAAAACTTGTTTTAGCATTAGAATTATTGTTCTTAGTTTATTCTCAAGCAACATTCTGATTCCACGCAATTCAATTAAGTTTAATCTTTCTGCCCTATTTCTTTTGTACGGTAATCCTTTTTTTCAATTCCGTTTATTATTGTAATTCGTTATTGCTATACCGGCTAGATAGATTCCCGAAACCTTGTTGTTAATTGAATGTTTATTGTATTTATCGCTATGAGTATCGTTGTTATTATCGTTATTATCGTTCTTACTATTTTCATGAGTAGCTAAGTATCATATGTTAGGATGTAGGTAAGTTAACGACGTAGATGGCATGAATTAGGGCGACCTGTAGCAGACCTTGGTCGACCGACCAACTTATCTGGTCGGCCGACTAGGGTAGTTATTCGACCGACTGGAATAGCTAGTCGGTCGACCAACCTCGCGTATGGTCAGACCTGTTTTGCTTCGTTAATCGCAATATCTTATGACGAGACCGAAATGAGACTTGTAGGATGCTAGTAATGACTAACCCGAGATTGAAAGATAAGGGGAGGCCATTAGTTAACGTTTTAAGACAGCTAGGTTACTAAGACTGAAAGGTATGTGACCTAGACTTTAGGAATCACCCATATTGTTGACACCTGATATTTGTGAGACCTTAGGAACTAATAGCATAGGCCGAAAGGAGCTATTAGATAACATAGACCGAAAGGATTTGTTATACCCGACCCCTTACGCGACTGCAATACATGTTGACCTAGACTATATGCCATCATAGCTTTAACGAACCGATCATCCTAACATCTTTTTATCATAGTTTTTATTCATATCTAGTTTTATTCACATCTTTGTTTTAGTTTTGTCTTGCTTTAATTTGTTAGACTTAGTAGAGAACAAAACACAATCAAAACCCCCAACTTGTTATCTTAAGACTTAGACCTAAAACAATAAACACTCCCAACTTCCTTGTGGTTCGACCCTGACTTTTGTTATCTATAGTTAAATATAGGAAGTATAAATCTTATCTTTGATACCCACAACCAAGGGTATCAAATTTTGGCGCCGTTGCCGGGGAGGTAGCGCTAGTGTTAGTTGTTTTTAGTTTTTTTTGTCTTTTTCTTTTGCCGTTATGACCATCTCCCCTTTCCCACAATTAGAGCATGAACCGTTGCATATCTATTGTAATAAATTAACCTCTTTCCTTTCTCAGTCTGACTATCCTGTTAGTATTGGGGAGGTTTGTCGTATCATTTACGATGGACTCACTGGTAAGACCTTGATCAAAATTGAGGGAATTTGTGGATGGGTCTTTCTTGACCTGCCCTATGAGGAGTAATAGGAGCTTCTTAAACACTTAATTTAAGCCAGTGGAGAAACAAAGAGGGATGAGAGAGTTGACATCAGTGACCTGAATCTTTCTGTTGAGAGTAATCTTATCACCCCCGTTACAGAATATTTGCTCATTCTTGATGAGGATGAAGATGAGTATGATAGGTTACTTGACTCCATTTCCCTTCCTGTTGATGATGCTGACTTGGATGCAACTGATGAGTTAGAAATTCATCCATTCACTAACGAACCTATTTTTGTGGGTATTAGTGAGGAGCATGTTTCTGAATTGATTGAACCTTCTGATGATGAGTCTTATTATGTGCAGGATTCATTTGTTGACATTTTTGATGTTTTAGATAATATTAGTGAATGTTCTGTACAAGGATCCTTCGAAGGCATTGAAATGTTTTGAGACATGTGCAGGTGAATCTCTTGCTCAGAAAGCTGAATTGGATGCTCCAAAGGTTGCAATACATGGGACAGAGTCCACAGTCGGCAACAAAAGAAGTGTTCTCGATAGAGTAGTACCACTTACACGATCAAATGATGTAGAGAATGAGATCACTCAATCGAGTGATCCTATGGCTGAAGAGAAGAGCCCGAGGATGAAGAAACCGAGGAAGGTGTTAGCCCATGACTTGGAACTTGACGACCCCGAAAGGTGGAGGGCTAGAGCTGTGGATGATAACCCATGCATCTACATAGTGGAGAGGAGCTCATCTACCCAGATCACCATAGCTGAAAGAGTAGGTTGAAGTCAGAACCCGTGGTCAAAGAAATTCTGCATCCTTCGCGGATAACTTCTCCTTGTTGCTCATTTTCAAGACTATTTTTCTGTTTTAAGACTTTTGTTGTTTCTTTTCGTTGTAGACCTAGAAATTTTGCTTTATGTTTTGTTTTAAGACAATAGACTTGGTACTTTGGGATTTTGCGCATGTTTTGGGCGCCTATATGTTGTTTAGAGGTTTGAAAAGAGGATTAACTCAATCCTAATGAGTTAGTTCGGAGAAGAAAAAGAACACTGCACAGGAAACGCGGTCGACCGACCAGAAGCATCAGTCGATCGACCAAATCACTGCAGCCAGAAGGTCACTATTACCCGTCACCTGGTTGGTCGACCTAGTGGTGTGGTCGGTCGACCACCATAGCTGCTACAGCCTGTTCGTACTTACCTCGGGAAGCGTGCAAGCACGATTAGGGAGTTTTTATCCTTACTCTTTCTTTTATGCTTTTATTTTCCTTGTCATTTTTTAAACCTTTAAACTATTATTTATCACCCAAAACACCGTTAATCCCCAAAAAGGGTTTTTCTTCTTGTCCTTTTTCAGGTCTTTGGGGTGGCACTGCTGGCCACCAAAACCTCCTAAGCTTCCGCTGGTTTGGGGAGGTTTCCATTTGCGCTAAATCCTATGAGTTCCTTCCATGTCTTTCTTTTGTTTTACCTTTTACGCAATTTGCCTTTTTCTTAACCGTTGCTTATGCCATTGCACAATGGGGACATTGTGCGGGTTGGTTTGGGGAATGGTTTTATGTCACATTCATTTGTTTTACCGCAGATTGTCACACGTTTATTGCATTTATGTTTTGCATCGTTTCTTTTATTTTTTCCTTGCATATACAAAAATCCAAAAAAATAGAAAAATTCAAAAATTTCAAAAAAATGCACGTTTACTTTAGCATATAGGTCGAGTCGGAACGAGAGTATTTCAATGATGACTTGGCATTTTCGTATGTTTATGACTATGCCTTGCCTTGTCAACATGTTTTAGTAGAAGAGTCGTATGCATTTCCACGAGTGTTTGTCAAACTACTTGCTTTTCTTGAGACTTGACTTAACCTTTGGCAAACTACTTCATATTCTGAGTTTAGAGCTTTATTTCTGGTTTCATTCAAAACCAGTTGTTTAAGAATGTGAGTAGTACTCCCCTTGAGACATGTTACATCAATATGCATAAACATGAACATGAACTTCTATATACCTGTATGCTATCTTGTTTTGTGAGTCTTGACACGTGCATTTGAGGTCCCTTTTTCTTTTCTTACCCATAAGCCTTACATTGCCATATTTGCCTTTTTGTCCCTAAAACTACATCTCATACTTAGCGTACCTTACCAAGCTAGTATTTGAGGTCGCGGGGACTTTTTGAGTCGTCTTTTGGTTATTTTATGTCTGTAAAACCCCTCGCGAAAGCGGAAAAGATAAACACACAAAGTACTAAAAATGCAGCGGAATTAAAATTTTTTAACAAACTAAACAAGCGAGGCGCTTTAACAAATAAACATGCGAAAGATAAAGACGTAGCTAAGTATATGTAAATACTATACAAGCAGCCCGGGATAGCATATCCCTACAGGCACAAAATACTGAAAACATAAAACTAAGGTCTAGCTAACGAATGGGTAAAATCATCGATGAAGGATCATCGCTCGCTAGCCTCAACGTAACCCCCTGCAAACAGCCTCATGTAGCTACACACACACAACATGTGCGCCACAGTCAGTGGGGAGTGACTAGAGCTCTCATAGCCACCTAATGTCATACAACACCGAACATATAAACAAGCAGTATACTCCAACATAAACAATCATGTGAAGCATATATATCAACATCTCAAACTCTTATCATCATGCAAATACTATGCAAAGGCTCTGAACCAACTTTGGAAACTATTTGGAAGGAGAGCCGGTTTCCCTTCCGGTTGCCCGGCCGGGGGGTCTTTCAATCCAAACCATTTACGAAACCAATCAAAGAGTCATCCAATGCCTTGGATGAACAACACTTCAAACAAGGAACTAAACTCATCACTACCAACATACATATCTGACACTGTACCAAATCTAGGCAATCTGATATAAAACAGCAAGTATAAGGTTCAGCGGTCAACTTAAGACATAACCTAAATACCAAAATCACCAAGTATATAACACCGTACCCCTACTCAGGCAAGTATATACCAAACAACACAAACAAGCGAACCACCCACGGAGGGGTTCGACCACAGAACAATGAACCACCCACGGAGGGGTTCAACACGGAGAAAGACAGAACCACCCACGGAGGGGTTCGTCAGGAAGGCAGAACCACCCACGGAGGGGTTCGCACGAAGGAAACAGAACCACCCACGGAGGGGTTCGACACGGAGAAAGCAGAACCACCCACGGAGGGGTTCGCACGGAGAAGACAGAACCACCCACGGAGGGGTTCGACACGGAGAAAGCAGAACCACCCACGGAGGGGTTCGCACGAAGAAGACAGAACCACCCACGGAGGGGTTCGTCCGGAACAAACACAATGAGCCAACCACGAAGTGGTTCTACAACCAAATCTCCAAAGGAGGCTACTCACTAAACCACAAACAATTCTTCGAATATATTCAATCGACACTTAATTGACCCCGGGAACTAAGTTTAGGGAGAGCCGGTTTCCCTTTCGGTTACCCGACCGGGGGGTCTCTATCCTCACTCCATTCCCGAACCCAATATAGTGCCGCCCGAACTCCGGGGACTCCAAACATGCATACGAAGCACACGGAAAAAGAATCAATGCAATCCGACTTGAAAATCAGAAGTTATGAAGCAAACAATACAATCAGGGGCTCTCAGCCGGTTGGCCACAGGCGGAGAGTCTCATATTAAATAAATATACATCTCAAACCAACCATATGAGCCTCACAACATGATTAAAATATGCTTAGACTCTTCACAAGAGAGTTCCTAAAAGTTAACTATCTTCATGCACCATTTCCGAAATCAACTCCTTATGAGCTAATTGACTCGAGACAGATAACCACGCTTCTTATGATGACTTTCCTAGCTCCAATCTACATTTAATACCACGTATGTTCCCTTCGAGACTGCAGCAACGCGTGCTCCATTCCCGACTCGCAGGTCCACCTCACCCTTGATTAGGGGTTCTTGGTTTCGGAGGCCCTGCACATGATTACATAGATGAGAACCACAACCAGTATCAAGTACCCAAGTTCCGCAACTTGCGTGGTTAATCTCAATCATGTGAATAAAAGAAGAAGAAGACATACCAACAGGAGTAACACGGCCTGCCTTAATGTCCTCGCGATACACGGGGCATGAGCGCCTCCAATGCCCAGTCTTGTGGCAATGGTGACATTCCATGCTTGTATCCTTGCTCTTTATCTTGCCTTGTGAGTTGCTCGACTCACCTGGCCCACTCTTAGCAAATCCTGGTTTCTTGAACCTGGGCTTACCTACTGCTAGGTCGCCCTGAGCTTTAGCCTTCCCTTTACCCTTTCCCTTACTGGAGATCATGAGAACGTCCTGCTTCATGCTCCCACTTAAATTTAGATCCTTCTCAGTCTGTACGAGAAGGGAGTGGAGCTCATGAGGAGACTTCTTCATGTCGTTCATGTAGTAGTTGGCCCTAAAGAGGGCGAACCCATCATGAAGCGAATGAAGCATACGATCCACGATTATGTTCTCACTGATCTTGCAGTTTAGGGCCTCCAGTTTCTCGATATTCTCAATCATGTGAAGAATATGTGGGCTAACAGCTTGGCCCTTCTGGAGTTTCGCCTCAAAGAAACGACAGGTATGCTCATAAGAAACGATTCTCGGAGCCTTTGAGAATTCGTTAGTGAGCGTGGTGAAAATCTTGTTTGCACCATGGGTTATGAAGCGTCTTTGCAAATTGGATTCCATTGCATAGATGAGTACGTTCTTTATCGCACCCGCTTCCATGACGAAGTCGCTATGAGCGCGAACATCGTTGGCTCTAGCTCCAGTTCCTGGGTGTGCCGGAATGGGCTCAGTTAAATACTTAAGCTTTCCGTCAGCAATGGCAGCATTCCGTAGTGCTGCCTCCCAGTCAGAGAAGTTTGACCCATCATTCCTCAGTCTAGTAGACTGATTCATGGAGTCCATGAAGGCCTTTAGCCAGGATTCACGTGCTAGCTTGGCACTTGGCATTGGGTCTTCACCAGCCATTATAGTTATACAGCAGTTTTAATGAACGTGTTCTACACTGAAAAGGAAGATAAAACAAAACCATATAAGCAACTTATTGTTGTGATTTAAGTCTATATTAAATTGAATTTAAACTCGTAGACTCATGCATTTATATAATTGATCTCCCTCAAGAATTATATAAACGATCCCAAGACTCAATTTCCGTATATTGATAAGCCCACAGTTTGGCTAATTCCAATCGTTGGAACTCTTGGTCGATAGATTTCCGTATATCCTATCTATTAGTCCATCTCAGTCACTAGAATATTATCGAGTGACCATGATGTTGAGATAAAATAAATCATCTGTTCCCACTTACCCGACGTAGAAGGGGTCATATTATGCCTACCGACGAAGAAGGGATTCATGGGAGGCTGATTTATAAAGACTAATCTCAATTTTTGGTTATACGAGGAAGACCCCATCAACTTTTATTTATCCATATTTAAGTGAACTAAAAACTAGCATTTACGTGAATGAATTAAATAAAGTGATGGCTTTGCAATTGACATGTGACATCTGTATTGTCACAGAAAACTAACGCGTAACCTCTACATGAGTCAGTTTTCAGGCATGATATAGGTGGTTTGGTTTTTAGGCGGAATATGATGCAAGCTATTATCGATGAAAGCATAAAGATAAATGCAATAAACGTAAATAAAAGTCCTAGTGTGGCCTATCCTACCAAAAAAAACATAAAACAACTTGGAATCCACCGTTGGACCCTAGAAGCTTGTCATGATGTTCCATCTTGGTCCTTGCAGCGGGAGTGAGCATCCGGTCTCCGTCTTGTCTTTGGTCTTCACAAAATTACTAATTTAAATTACAAAAGTAATCCTAGATACATTCTAATTTAAATACAAAAGTAATTACATGGCAAAAACCCAAAACGGAGATTCAAGATCTCAAAATTACAAGCAAGATCGTGTCCCATCATTACGGTGACACAATCTTCTAAGGCCACACTAAGTTACAACCGTTTGCAAAAATTAAATACGTTATTGAAAGCATTCAAGGCATTCACAAGACGATAAATAAA
This sequence comes from Silene conica, assembly GCA_029255685.2. Taxonomy (NCBI): domain Eukaryota; kingdom Viridiplantae; phylum Streptophyta; class Magnoliopsida; order Caryophyllales; family Caryophyllaceae; genus Silene; species Silene conica. The sequence continues at coordinate 35,249,596 of CM055313.2, read as the reverse complement.
ATGCATCAACTAAATAAAATTTATACATGACATAATACTGTTATTATGATTAATAAATTTATACCAAACCACCTTTTAAGAATAAAATTAAGTGACTATACCGTTTTAATCACCAATTTTAATAAACATATAATCCATTATTTTAAACTGTTTTAAAAACAATATGTATCAATCGAGGGTGAACCGTTTCACTAAACAATATACTATTTCCGTATACAGTATATTATTTTAAGCCATGTGAAAATAAGAAACAAGTTATTTTCGAAAAGGGAGCCCGAAACAAGAGCACTTGACCGAGCAGCAGAGGCACTCGATCGAGTGCCAGTGTCACTCGATCGAGTGCAGCAGGGGCTCGATCGAGTGACTCTTTAAAACGCAATCGCTGCACTTTAAATCTAAAACGAGTTTATAACTTGGATTTAAAACGTGTAAATCATAAATAAACAACAACAAAAGATTCACATATTGCTATAAATATCGATTAATTAACAATATGCAAATTATAATCGAAAACAAGATCGATTTCTCACTAAAAACTCACGCACGGGGCCTGGTACGAGGGCACTCGATCGAGTGCAACAGGTACTCGATCGAGTGCCTAGGCAGATTGTACGGTTTTCAAAATTTTTAAAACTTATGAAAGACACAATTGTAAAATTTTCATGGCCTAAGGCTCTGATACCACTTATTCGCCCTTTAATTGCAGGATTATAATGAAAATTACAGTCGTGAATATCGTCATAAGATTAAAAAGCATAAGAAAAGAAGTACAACCTTTGGTCCTTGTGCGAAAGGCCTAAGAACAGGAATTAACACAAATTCCCTCCTATAACTTGCACCCAAGACTTAGATTGAGACGAGGCCGCGTGTGCTAGAAATCCTCTCCAACTGCCTTGCAATATCGGGAGAGCCTTTTGAGTTTTAGATGTGAGATCTGGGTTATAGGAGAAGAGTGCTCTCAAACCCTAATTTTCTTGAGAATTATTTTAACAGTGCAACAAGAGTAGTCTACATAAGGAGAAGGACTCTCCTTATGTAGCCTCTAGGTTTCGGCCGAATTGGACATAGGGTAGGAGTGGGCTTTCCACTCTTACCTTATTCCAATGCATGATTCGACCCAATTGCTTAAATATAATTCGCGGGTTTATAATTATAAATCGTAACATGTTATCAGATATTAATACAGTCGATATATTAATAACGGTCTGATAAAATATACGATATTGTATAATTGCCCAAATTAATATAACTGTTTATATTAATACGCGAATACAATATTTAATTAAATATAACCGTTTATATTTAATTTACGAATTAATCTTGTAATCCGTATTAGCTAAAATTATTTAATCCGTATTAAATAATAATCTCAACATCTTATTGACTAATTTATTAGTCAATACCTCTGACTAACTGTTTAGTCATATCCGGCAAAATGTGACTGTATTTTCATACCTTCACATCTCTCAAACGTGTCCTATAGGTGTGACGTATAGGGACCAGTTGATCACCGCCATCCGTATGACAATAACGTCAAACTTATATAGCAAGCCAACCGTTATTGATAAACGTGGATCAACTGGTAATAAAACAAAAGTATGCCCTTGTGATCCTTAAAGAGATTTAATAAGTCATTGTACTTAATTGTCAAGGACACCAGCCCCAACACTAAATACCAAAATCAGCAAGTATATAACACCGTACCCCTACTCAGGCAAGTATATACCAAACAACACAAACAAGCGAACCACCCACGGAGGGGTTCGACCACAGAACAATGAACCACCCACGAAGGGGTTCAACACGGAGAAAGACAAAACCACCCACGGAGGGGTTCGTCAGGAAGGCAGAACCACCCACGGAGGGGTTCACACGAAGGAAACAGAACCACCCACGGAGGGGTTCGACACGGAGAAAGCAGAACCACCCACGGAGGGGTTCGCACGGAGAAGACAGAACCACCCACGGAGGGGTTCGACACGGAGAAAGCAGAACCACCCACGGAGGGGTTCGCACGAAGAAGACAGAACCACCCACGGAGGGGTTCGTCCGGAACAAACACAATGAACCAACCACGAAGTGGTTCTACAACCAAATCTCCAAAGGAGGCTACTCACTAAACCACAAACAATTCTTCGAATATATTCAATCGACACTTAATTGACCCCGGGAACTAAGTTTAGGGAGAGCCGGTTTCCCTTTCGGTTACCCGACCGGGGGGTCTCTATCCTCACTCCATTCCCGAACCCAATATAGTGCCGCCCGAACTCCGGGGACTCCAAACATGCATACGAAGCACACGGAAAAAGAATCAATGCAATCCGACTTGAAAATCAGAAGTTATGAAGCAAACAATACAATCAGGGGCTCTCAGCCGGTTGGCCACAGGCGGAGAGTCTCATATTAAATAAATATACATCTCAAACCAACCATATGAGCCTCACAACATGATTAAAATATGCTTAGACTCTTCACAAGAAAGTTCCTAAAAGTTAACTATCTTAATGCACCATTTCCGAAATCAACTCCTTATGAGCTAATTGACTCGAGACAGATAACCACGCTTCTTATGATGACTTTCCTAGCTCCAATCTACATTTAATACCAAGTATATTTACCACCAAACATCACTTAAAACATCCTAAAATCAATTGGGAAACAAGCCCCCAAAACGGCTCGACAATCCGATAAACGAGCAGAAAGTTACAGCGGTTTTTGCGCAGCCTGCGCAAGGGGTGCGCAGCCGCGCCTGGGCTGCGCAGCCTGCGCAATTTGGAGCGCTGCCTGCGCCCAAGCACGGGCCAGGTTGGTTTCGTAAGTTTCCTGCAATTCGCCAATTCAATCAATCCTTCAACAACCACTTCTAAACCATGATTTCTAGCATCAAACCTATACAATCAACACATAACAACCCATAACAATCCCAAGTGTGTCTCATATATGATTTTTGCACAAAATCAAGCATTAAACAAGCATAAGAACGAAAATCCCAAATGATACCGATCTTCATGTATACTCAAAATTTCCACTTAAACCATGAATTCAACACAATACTTCCACAATAACATTATAAGAAGCATAAAGAAGATAAAAGTAAATCTTAACATGATCCTAAACACAAGAATTCATCCAAGAACACAACAAGCATGCTACTTTGACAAAAAGGCCGAGTTACTCATTATCGTCACCTCAAAAGCGATTAAGCTCCAAGATCCTCTTCAACAATGAAACTATCAACACCAAGATCCTCTAAGTCTTCTCCTACAACAAAGAAAACGGGTTTGTAGATGCTAAAAAAGGAAATTACACAAAACAGCCCATTTTTCAAGTTGAACGAAAATGAAATTGAAAGAGACAGATGTCTTGCAAATCTCGCAAGGATTCCGAAAAGGTATGACTTGCCTTGATTCGACTTCGGGAAGACCTCGAAATGTTGAGTTGAAGCTTGAAGAAATAAGAAAAATGGAGGTTGAAGGAGAAGCAGTGGAAAGAGTTGTGAGGGAGAAGAGATGTCGACATAAGGGTTTTGGTGGTGGGGTTTAAGTAGTCATTTTTCTTACTTGAGTCGGGTCATTAGTTGTGAACGGGTTTTAAGTCGGGTTTGATTTAAGCCAAGTTATTAACATCTTAAGAAATTAAGGTTTCTTAAGACGGATCTTAACGGAACATTTAAAAATAACTTAACAATTTATATTAAAATATTATTTTATTCCGTAAAATAAATTAAAACTCTTAAAATATAGTTTACGAAAATGCGGGATGTTACAATCACCCCATCTTTCAAAAAGTTTCGTCCTCGAAACTTGAAGACAGAAATAGGTATGAAAACAACTATAACTTTCAAAATGTACCACACGGGTTATGGTGACCCAAAACTTTATCTTTCGAAAAGGTTTCAAGAAGCAAAAGATTTCAAGGCACGCACAAGTCTTGTCAATGGACATTGGGGTTCTCGTTACGTATTCAAGAGTCCGACATTCCAAATCTGAGACAAGTCCCAAAATTAAATCAGTAAAAGTTCAAAATTTAGATCGATTTGGTGTTGATAAACACAGCACAGGCTATCAGACGTCTCCAATAACACGTTCCAGTGGCAATCAACGCTGAAATCCATCAAAGTTGTAAAACGTTCTGCTCTTTAAAATCAAGTTTCCTTCAAAATCGACCTTTATTTACTTTCAACAAAAGAGGGAACAGTTTCCAAATCCTCAAAACGATTAAGGTTTTTCCAAAAATTACAACTTTCAGTGTTAACAATAGTGAACACATTCCAAAAACAGTCACCGGGAGCGTAGAAACGATCACAGAGATTACTTTCGACACGAAGGATTGAGAATTTCTAGTTTCACAGCTTACAGAACTCGCGAGGAAGGATCGAAGGAATGAAACAACCAGGTTAGAGGTCAAGAAAAACGGTAACTCTTGCTAAACATGGGGTCACTAATCACTCGATCCATAATCAAAGCACCGTTACAACGATTCCCAATATATCCCAAGAAGGACAATTCAAGTGATCTCTAGACTCTCCATGGTTTCACGATCCCTCTTACCATTATCTCATCCACAGAACAAGGTATTCCTCAACAAGAATTCTTCCAAAACTCTGAACCGGAATTCCATTATCATAACAACGAACCTCAAAACCCAAGATATGGTATTCATCGTCCTATAACCTTAAATTTTAACGGTTCGATCCTAGCAAACCTATTCCACAAGCCTCGATATATTAAATTCCCAAATTTTATAACCACAATGAATATTCAAACCAAGATCTTACTAAGGTAGCAACTCTTAAATCCTCTGGTTTCTAACCACTTACCAACAATATCCATCCCAAAGAAAATGTTCCAAATAAGTAACAACTTTCACTCCTACGGTTTCCATAAGATTTAGGCACTCACATTCCGAGATTCCTCAATTGATATTTATGAACACTTATAAGTTTCAAATTTCTACTCTACGATTACCTCAACATCAACGGTTACCTGTAAGTACATCAATAGGCAAATGTCGAGGTTCCATAAGTAACTCAAGGTTAACACTCAGTCAGCTCTATAAGTCCACTTGTAAATGTCTCAATATTCTCACACCGTCACCAATAACTCTCGCTCCTCAAATCTGGTCCTTTCTGCATTACAAACTCAAGCTTAAATAGCACTAACTTACCTCATTCGACCAATTAACCACATCATCATCACCCAAGGTACATTCCTCTAAATTCATCTAGAACTCCGAGCATTCTATTGAAATCTTCAAATGGTACTTCGAAATCTACAATTACCACTTACACACCGATCCATCCTACATGGAACTCTCAAGATGGCACACTATCCAACATCGCCCAAGCATTATTCTCACCAACTCTCTCAACCAAATCCTGACAACGCAGGACCAAGCATTCTTCAAGGTATGTATCTCTACCCCAAGAACAGGTCGATCTCGCCACTAATCTAAATGAAAAGGAACAAGGCTCACGGAAGAAGAGATGAGATACGAACCTCAGGTGCAAACACGATACAGATTCCGAGAGAGTCATAAGAAAGCGACTCGAGGAACAACGGGATGACAAGGTAAGGAACTTTAGGCTATGGACTCCAATAAAATTGATGCCATGATCAGGAGGAGAAGCAAAGGAGAGGAAAGGAGAGAGGCGATATGAAAGGAATGATTACGGAAATCTCCCAAGGTGCGGGTTTCTCACTATTCTCACGGGGTTCTCACTTCTTACTTCTCAAATCAAGTCATTCAATTGTACCGAACCATTCCTCGAACGATTTATACACCCAAGTCTTCCAAACCTTCAGACAATATCACCATTACAGCTACCTATTCCCAAAAGTTAGAGATGTCCCATCTCTGCTAGTCCCTCAATGATAATTCAATAACACTTTCAGGCCATCAAACTATATGTCATATACACTTTACTTACCTCCCTATCTACCAGATAACAATTCTTAAACCATCAAGTTTTTCCGAACTTCCATCTCCCAATGAATTACTTTATTCCATTCACAAACTAGCGGTGCATCCTCAAGTTTCCTCTAAGTTCTTCAATAGAAGAACGCTAAGGTCCATTAAATAACCTAAGGCCAGATAACGATTCGCTTCTTCAAAGTTTAAATCATAAATGTTTTTTTGAGTGCTCAACTATCATAGTCAATGATTCGTATTCCTCAACAACGGACCTTTCTCAACTCAATCACTCACCTAAGTCAAGTGATACAAACTCACTTTACCCATCTATTCTCCTAGGTCGCTGTATGTCCTCAAGTATCTTATCTAACCCTTAAACAATACTCTTAAATCCACAATTTTCACAATCTAAGCATGGTTCTCAAGGTTAGGTTCCACCGAATACTAAGCATACAATTCAACTTTCAAGCAAGTATCTTATCAATCACTTCCACTCTCCCAATTGGACAGACAACTAGACCCTTAGATCACCAAAACATGTCTCTCGATACCTCTTAAGTTATTCCTCAAATAACAATATTTCTCATAACACAGCTTATGGTTATCCTAAGACTAGTTCCACCAAATCCAGTAAAAGGGAAGTTTAACTACAGGGCACCTTAAGAAAGCAAGCAGCAAGGTTAAGCTGAAAAGATATGAAGATCTTCTCAAGTGAGATAGACAAATATTCTAAAAGAAGGATGTGCATTCGGAGTTATCAAAGAGGGTGATACACAAGGAAAGAGGAGTATCTTCAAGGTTCAGAAGCATTCTCCAACAATAGCACGAATCTTCTATATTCGGTAGAAACTCTGATCTCCACTGCCAAATGAATAAGCCCACGGTTCATCGATCGAAAGATATAAAAGTGAAGTCAATGACAATCAACAAACACGTTAGAGCCTAATAAGAGCAATCACAAAACAGACTACAATATAAGTTCTTAAATCTACCCCATCTCTCATTCATTATTCAATTATATGGTCAAGTTAAGGTTGGAGGTTACATGAGTGCGTCGGGAGCGATAACGCTCTGATACCAACTGTAAAACCCCTCGCGAAAGCGGAAAAGATAAACACACGAAGTACTAAAAATGCAGCGGAATTAAAACTTTTTAACAAACTAAACAAGCGAGGCGCTTTAACAACTAAACATGCGAAAGATAAAGACGTAGCTAAGTATATGTAAATACTATACAAGCAGCCCGGGATAGCATATCCCTACAGGCACAAAATACTGAAAACATAAAACTAAGGTCTAGCTAACGAATGGGTAAAATCATCGATGAATGATCATCGCTCGCTAGCCTCAACGTAACCCCCTACAAACAGCCTCATGTAGCTACACACACACAACATGTGCGCCACAGTCAGTGGGGAGTGACTAGAGCTCTCATAGCCACCTAATGTCATACAACACCGAACATATAAACAAGCAGTATACTCCAACATAAACAATCATGTGAAGCATATATATCAACATCTCAAACTCTTATCATCATGCAAATACTATGCAAAGGCTCTCAACCAACTTCGGAAACTATTTGGAAGGAGAGCCGGTTTCCCTTCCAGTTGCCCGGCCAGGGGGTCTTTCAATCCAAACCATTTACGAAACCAATCAAAGAGTCATCCAATGCCTTGGATGAACAACACTTCAAACAAGGAACTAAACTCATCACTACCAACATACATATCTGACACTGTACCAAATCTAGGCAAGCAGATATAAAACAGCAAGTATAAGGTTCAGCGGTCAACTTAAGACATAACCTAAATGTGAGGAATAAAACGTGTATTCGCCCTTTAATTGCAGGATTATAATGAAAATTACAGTCGTGAATATCGTCATAAGATTAAAAAGCATAAGAAAAGAAGTACAACCTTTGGTCCTTGTGCGAAAGGCCTAAGAACAGGAATTAACACAAATTCCCTCCTATAACTTGCACCCAAGACTTAGATTGAGACGAGGCCGCGTGTGCTAGAAATCCTCTCCAACTGCCTTGCAATATCGGGAGAGCCTTTTGAGTTTTAGATGTGAGATCTGGGTTATAGGAGAAGAGTGCTCTCAAACCCTAATTTTCTTGAGAATTATTTTAACAGTGCAACAAGAGTAGTCTACATAAGGAGAAGGACTCTCCTTATGTAGCCTCTAGGTTTCGGCCGAATTGGACATAGGGTAGGAGTGGGCTTTCCACTCTTACCTTATTCCAATGCATGATTCGACCCAATTGCATAAATATAATTCGCGGCTTTATAATTATAAATTGTAACATGTTATCAGATATTAATACAGTCGATATATTAATAACGGTCTGATAAAATATACGATATTGTATAATTGCCCAAATTAATATAACTGTTTATATTAATACGTGAATACAATATTTAATTAAATATAACCGTTTATATTTAATTTACGAATTAATCTTGTAATCCGTATTAGCTAAAATTATTTAATCCGTATTAAATAATAATCTCAACATCTTATTGACTAATTTATTAGTCAATACCTCTGACTAACTGTTTAGTCATATCCGGCAAAATGTGACTGTATTTTCATACCTTCACATCTCTCAAACGTGTCCTATAGGTGTGACGTATAGGGACCAGTTGATCACCGCCATCCGTATGACAATAACGTCAAACTTATCTAGCAAGCCAACCGTTATTGATAAACGTGGATCAACTGGTAATAATACAAAAGTATGCCCTTGTGATCCTTAAAGAGATTTAATAAGTCATTGTACTTAATTGTCAAGGACACCAGCCCCAACAATCTCCCACTTGTCCGTACAAGGGTATGTGCAATGACGTTATCACACTACATGTGGAGGACACAAGCTCCAACAAACTCCCACTTGTCCGTACAAGTGTAGGTGCGATAACCGATTCTCATATCCTTTTAAAATTTCTCCCACTCAATGTAAGACAATTTGCAAATCCGCATTCGCAAAGGTCGTATCTCACAAGCGATCTGTATCAAGAGTGGTTTCCCCGACTAGAGAGTAACTTAACTGATAAAACGAATCCGTATTCGAGCATGGCCATGCATTTCAGTTACTACTCCTCGAGTGGCCCTGAGAAATGATAAAATCCTGATAAGGGTTTGGATATTTCCCTCAACTCGAATCCTGCCGATATCGCCCAGCATGAAATAACCCAGAAAAAATCCTCTTAGCCCCTGTTACGGTGACCGTGGGAAAGAAACCAAAGTTACCCAAAATCTGTCTTAATCTCAAGAGACAGTTGAAGGTCAAAAGACTCGACTCTAAGGAACACTATGGAGGTCCTATCCACGACCTGGCACCCAATGTTATAAAACATTTAGGACTCCATAACGCTGTCACGGGGTGTCCTACGAGATATCCGTATAACTCGCCTTTGTGATTGGTCAGTCAGCCGCGTGACTTATGGCTCGTTGAACCCACCATCAACCAACGTCACAAAATGATTACCTGAGTTATCAGCTCAAGTGGGTAATCAAGGACCAAAACGATGTAATGTTAATCAGTTCACTTTGTGGTGTTCAAAATTGGCGTACAATTCCACATGAGAAACAAAACATTATATATCATAACAAAAAGGTTGAATAGAGTACACGAGAAAATGAATTATTACATGAATTCATAAAAGAGTACTACAACTTAGGAACACATCCAATTCCCATGGAATGAATGTGCCCTTCATGCTTATCACGTGGTAATGCTTTTGTGAGAGGATCAGCTATGTTGTCATCCGTAGCGATCTTATCAATAAAAATCTCCTTTTGCTCCACGTAATCTCTGATTAGATGAGCTTTCCGTTGTACATGCCTAGCCTTGCTGCTAGACTTATGCTCCTTAGCTTGGAAGATGGCACCGCTATTGTCACAATAGACGGTGATTGGGTCATTCGAACTAGGCACTACAGATAGTCCTTGTAAGAATTGACGCATCCATATTGCTTCCTTAGCTGCTTCCGAGGCGGCATAGTACTCGGACTCAGTCGTAGAATCTGCTGTAACACTCTGTTTAGAACTTTTCCAGCTGACAGCAGCGCCATTAAGAGTAAAAACGAATCCAGACTGAGATTTCGAGTCATCTCGATCCGTTTGGAAGCTAGCATCTGCGTAACCCGTGGCGCAGAGCGTCGAGTCGCCTCCGTAAGTCAATCCCCAATCTTTAGTCCTCCGTAGGTACTTAAGAATGTTTTTCACGGCCATCCAGTGCGGTTCACCTGGATGAGCTTGGAATCGACTAGTCATACTCAATGCATATGCAACGTCTGGACGTGTGCATATCATGGCATACATGATCGATCCTATTGCCGAAGCATAAGGAATCCGACTCATGCGCTCTTTCTCTTCCACTGACTTAGCTTCTTGAGACTTGCTCAAGTGAAGCCCAGGAGTCATAGGAAGGAACCCCTTCTTGGAGTTCGTCATGCTGAATCTCTCCAGAATCTTCTCTATATAAGACTCCTGACTGAGAGACAACATCCGTCGTGATCTATCCCTGTAGATACGGATGCCCAAAATTCTTTGTGCCTCTCCCAGATCTTTCATCTGGAAATGGTTTTTCAACCATGCTTTAACCGAAGATAAGAGAGGTATGTCATTCCCAATCAAGAGTATGTCGTCGACATACAGTACTAGGAATACAATCTTGCTACCACTCGACTTGATATAGAGACATGGTTCCTCGACTGATCGAATGAACCCATTCTCTTTTATCACTTGGTCGAAGCGATGATTCCAACTCCGCGATGCTTGCTTAAGTCCATAGATGGAACGCTTAAGCTTGCAAACTTTCTTAGGATGTGCTGGATCGATAAAACCCTCGGGTTGTACCATGTACAACTCTTCCTCCAAATAACCGTTTAATAAGGCGGTTTTAACGTCCATTTGCCATATTTCATAATCATGAAATGCGGCGATCGCTAAGATAATCCGAATGGAACGTAGCATGACTACGGGTGCAAAGATCTCATCATAGTGCAAGCCTGGCACTTGAGTGAAACCTTTAGCAACTAGTCTAGCCTTGTGGATATCTTGTTGTCCTTCCACGGCATGCTTTATCTTGTAAAGCCATTTGCATTGAAGGGGACGTACCTTTGCAGGTAGGTCCACAAGATCCCACACGTTGTTCTCATACATGGAGTCCATCTCGGATTGCATGGCTTCTAGCCATAGCTTTGAGTCAGAACTAGTCATGGCACCTTTATAGGTTTTGGGTTCATTACCCTCTAGGAGTATGACGTCATCTGTATCGTGTTCCTCGACCATACCAATGTATCTGTCCGGTGGAATAGAGACTCTTCCCGACCTCCTAGGTTCCTCAGGGATATCTACCGCAGCCTCGGTTGAAGGAACTGTTTCCTCCAATGGTTGCTCGGTAGTTGGTTCTTGAACCTCCGATAACTCGAAAGTTCTATTACTCGTCTTGTTCTCGAGAAATTCTTTCTCTAAGAACGTCGCACTAGCCGCAACAAAAACACGTTGTTCGGTTGGCGAGTAGAAGTAATGACCAAAAGTTCCCTTTGGGTAGCCTATAAAGTATGTCTTGACCGATCGCGGGCCGAGCTTATCCTCGTGTCTCCACTTGACATAAGCCTCGCAGCCCCAAACCCGAATAAAGGACAAGTTAGGGACCGTTCCCTTCCATAATTCGTATGGAGTCTTGTCAACAGCTTTAGACGGACTTCGGTTAAGTATTAGAGCGGCCGAAAAAAGAGCATAGCCCCACAATGAATCAGGCACGACGGTGTGACTCATCATGGATCGAACCATATCAAGTAAAGTTCGATTTCTCCGTTCGGACACACCATTTAATTGTGGTGTTCCAGTTGGAGTCAAGTGTAGCACGATCCCACAGTCTTTAAGGTGTTGATCAAACTCGTGTGAAAGATACTCACCACCACGATCTGAACGTAGTGCTTTAATCTTTCTACCCAGCTGGTTCTGTACCCGATTCTGGTATTCTTTGAACTTGTCAAAGGATTCACTTTTATGCTTCATTAAATAGACATAGCCATATCTACTTAAATCGTCCGTGAAAGTGATGAAATACCTATAGCCTTCTCGTGCGTTGATCGACATAGGGCCACATACGTCCGTATGTATGAGTCCTAATAGGTCGGCAGCGCGCATTCCAACACCTTTGAAGGAAATACGAGTCATTTTGCCGATGAGACATGATTCACACGTGCCATATGATTCGAAATCAAACGGCGATATAGCTCCATTCTGTATGAGCTGTTTTACGCGTTTCTCATTTATGTGTCCCATACGACAATGCCATAGGTAAGTTTGATCTTTGTCACCTACCTTTAATCTTTTATTATTCACATGTAATATCTCGGTAGTTTGATCTAAAACATAAATTCCATTCATGGAAACTGCCTTGCCATATATCATATTGTGTAAGGAGAAAATACAGCTATTATTCTCTATTACAAATGAAAAGCCGAGTTTGTCAAGTGCAGAAACTGAAATAATGTTTTTGGATAAACTAGGAACATAATAACAGTTATATAAAAATAACTCAAATCCACTTGGAAGCTGGATCACGTATGTTCCCTTCGAGACTGCAGCAACGCGTGCTCCATTCCCGACTCGCAGGTCCACCTCACCCTTGATTAGGGGTTCTTGGTTTCGGAGGCCCTGCACATGATTACATAGATGAGAACCACAACCAGTATCAAGTACCCAAGTTCCGCAACTTGCGTGGTTAATCTCAATCATGTGAATAAAAGAAGAAGAAGACATACCAACAGGAGTAACACGGCCTGCCTTAATGTCCTCGCGATACACGGGGCATGAGCGCCTCCAATGCCCAGTCTTGTGGCAATGGTGACATTCCATGCTTGTATCCTTGCTCTTTATCTTGCCTTGTGAGTTGCTCGACTCACCTGGCCCACTCTTAGCAAATCCTGGTTTCTTGAACCTGGGCTTACCTACTGCTAGGTCGCCCTGAGCTTTAGCCTTCCCTTTACCCTTTCCCTTACTGGAGATCATGAGAACGTCCTGCTTCATGCTCCCACTTAAATTTAGATCCTTCTCAGTCTGTACGAGAAGGGAGTGGAGCTCATGAGGAGACTTCTTCATGTCGTTCATGTAGTAGTTGGCCCTAAAGAGGGCGAACCCATCATGAAGCGAATGAAGCATACGATCCACGATTATGTTCTCACTGATCTTGCAGTTTAGGGCCTCCAGTTTCTCGATATTCTCAATCATGTGAAGAATATGTGGGCTAACAGCTTGGCCCTTCTGGAGTTTCGCCTCAAAGAAACGACAGGTATGCTCATAAGAAACGATTCTCGGAGCCTTTGAGAATTCGTTAGTGAGCGTGGTGAAAATCTTGTTTGCACCATGGGTTATGAAGCGTCTTTGCAAATTGCATTCCATTGCATAGATGAGTACGTTCTTTATCGCACCCGCTTCCATGACGAAGTCGCTATGAGCGCGAACATCGTTGGCTCTAGCTCCAGTTCCTGGGTGTGCCGGAATGGGCTCAGTTAAATACTTAAGCTTTCCGTCAGCAATGGCAGCATTCCGTAGTGCTGCCTCCCAGTCAGAGAAGTTTGACCCATCATTCCTCAGTCTAGTAGACTGATTCATGGAGTCCATGAAGGCCTTTAGCCAGGATTCACGTGCTAGCTTGGCACTTGGCATTGGGTCTTCACCAGCCATTATAGTTATACAGCAGTTTTAATGAACGTGTTCTACACTGAAAAGGAAGATAAAACAAAACCATATAAGCAACTTATTGTTGTGATTTAAGTCTATATTAAATTGAATTTAAACTCGTAGACTCATGCATTTATATAATTGATCTCCCTCAAGAATTATATAAACGATCCCAAGACTCAATTTCCGTATATTGATAAGCCCACAGTTTGGCTAATTCCAATCGTTGGAACTCTTGGTCGATAGATTTCCGTATATCCTATCTATTAGTCCATCTCAGTCACTAGAATATTATCGAGTGACCATGATGTTGAGATAAAATAAATCATCTGTTCCCACTTACCCGACGTAGAAGGGGTCATATTATGCCTACCGACGAAGAAGGGATTCATGGGAGGCTGATTTATAAAGACTAATCTCAATTTTTGGTTATACGAGGAAGACCCCATCAACTTTTATTTATCCATATTTAAGTGAACTAAAAACTAGCATTTACGTGAATGAATTAAATAAAGTGATGGCTTTGCAATTGACATGTGACATCTGTATTGTCACAGAAAACTAACGCGTAACCTCTACATGAGTCAGTTTTCAGGCATGATATAGGTGGTTTGGTTTTTAGGCGGAATATGATGCAAGCTATTATCGATGAAAGCATAAAGATAAATGCAATAAACGTAAATAAAAGTCCTAGTGTGGCCTATCCTACCAAAAAAAACATAAAACAACTTGGAATCCACCGTTGGACCCTAGAAGCTTGTCATGATGTTCCATCTTGGTCCTTGCAGCGGGAGTGAGCATCCGGTCTCCGTCTTGTCTTTGGTCTTCACAAAATTACTAATTTAAATTACAAAAGTAATCCTAGATACATTCTAATTTAAATACAAAAGTAATTACATGGCAAAAACCCAAAACGGAGATTCAAGATCTCAAAATTACAAGCAAGATCGTGTCCCATCATTACGGTGACACAATCTTCTAAGGCCACACTAAGTTACAACCGTTTGCAAAAATTAAATACGTTATTGAAAGCATTCAAGGCATTCACAAGACGATAAATAAAATGCATCAACTAAATAAAATTTATACATGACATAATACTGTTATTATGATTAATAAATTTATACCAAACCACCTTTTAAGAATAAAATTAAGTGACTATACCGTTTTAATCACCAATTTTAATAAACATATAATCCATTATTTTAAACTGTTTTAAAAACAATATGTATCAATCGAGGGTGAACCGTTTCACTAAACAATATACTATTTCCGTATACAGTATATTATTTTAAGCCATGTGAAAATAAGAAACAAGTTATTTTCGAAAAGGGAGCCCGAAACAAGAGCACTTGACCGAGCAGCAGAGGCACTCGATCGAGTGCCAGTGTCACTCGATCGAGTGCAGCAGGGGCTCGATCGAGTGACTCTTTAAAACGCAATCGCTGCACTTTAAATCTAAAACGAGTTTATAACTTGGATTTAAAACGTGTAAATCATAAATAAACAACAACAAAAGATTCACATATTGCTAAAAATATCGATTAATTAACAATATGCAAATTATAATCGAAAACAAGATCGATTTCTCACTAAAAACTCACGCACGGGGCCTGGTACGAGGGCACTCGATCGAGTGCAACAGGTACTCGATCGAGTGCCTAGGCAGATTGTACGGTTTTCAAAATTTTTAAAACTTATGAAAGACACAATTGTAAAATTTTCATGGCCTAAGGCTCTGATACCACTTATTCGCCCTTTAATTGCAGGATTATAATGAAAATTACAGTCGTGAATATCGTCATAAGATTAAAAAGCATAAGAAAAGAAGTACAACCTTTGGTCCTTGTGCGAAAGGCCTAAGAACAGGAATTAACACAAATTCCCTCCTATAACTTGCACCCAAGACTTAGATTGAGACGAGGCCGCGTGTGCTAGAAATCCTCTCCAACTGCCTTGCAATATCGGGAGAGCCTTTTGAGTTTTAGATGTGAGATCTGGGTTATAGGAGAAGAGTGCTCTCAAACCCTAATTTTCTTGAGAATTATTTTAACAGTGCAACAAGAGTAGTCTACATAAGGAGAAGGACTCTCCTTATGTAGCCTCTAGGTTTCGGCCGAATTGGACATAGGGTAGGAGTGGGCTTTCCACTCTTACCTTATTCCAATGCATGATTCGACCCAATTGCTTAAATATAATTCGCGGGTTTATAATTATAAATCGTAACATGTTATCAGATATTAATACAGTCGATATATTAATAACGGTCTGATAAAATATACGATATTGTATAATTGCCCAAATTAATATAACTGTTTATATTAATACGCGAATACAATATTTAATTAAATATAACCGTTTATATTTAATTTACGAATTAATCTTGTAATCCGTATTAGCTAAAATTATTTAATCCGTATTAAATAATAATCTCAACATCTTATTGACTAATTTATTAGTCAATACCTCTGACTAACTGTTTAGTCATATCCGGCAAAATGTGACTGTATTTTCATACCTTCACATCTCTCAAACGTGTCCTATAGGTGTGACGTATAGGGACCAGTTGATCACCGCCATCCGTATGACAATAACGTCAAACTTATATAGCAAGCCAACCGTTATTGATAAACGTGGATCAACTGGTAATAAAACAAAAGTATGCCCTTGTGATCCTTAAAGAGATTTAATAAGTCATTGTACTTAATTGTCAAGGACACCAGCCCCAACACTAAATACCAAAATCAGCAAGTATATAACACCGTACCCCTACTCAGGCAAGTATATACCAAACAACACAAACAAGCGAACCACCCACGGAGGGGTTCGACCACAGAACAATGAACCACCCACGAAGGGGTTCAACACGGAGAAAGACAAAACCACCCACGGAGGGGTTCGTCAGGAAGGCAGAACCACCCACGGAGGGGTTCACACGAAGGAAACAGAACCACCCACGGAGGGGTTCGACACGGAGAAAGCAGAACCACCCACGGAGGGGTTCGCACGGAGAAGACAGAACCACCCACGGAGGGGTTCGACACGGAGAAAGCAGAACCACCCACGGAGGGGTTCGCACGAAGAAGACAGAACCACCCACGGAGGGGTTCGTCCGGAACAAACACAATGAACCAACCACGAAGTGGTTCTACAACCAAATCTCCAAAGGAGGCTACTCACTAAACCACAAACAATTCTTCGAATATATTCAATCGACACTTAATTGACCCCGGGAACTAAGTTTAGGGAGAGCCGGTTTCCCTTTCGGTTACCCGACCGGGGGGTCTCTATCCTCACTCCATTCCCGAACCCAATATAGTGCCGCCCGAACTCCGGGGACTCCAAACATGCATACGAAGCACACGGAAAAAGAATCAATGCAATCCGACTTGAAAATCAGAAGTTATGAAGCAAACAATACAATCAGGGGCTCTCAGCCGGTTGGCCACAGGCGGAGAGTCTCATATTAAATAAATATACATCTCAAACCAACCATATGAGCCTCACAACATGATTAAAATATGCTTAGACTCTTCACAAGAAAGTTCCTAAAAGTTAACTATCTTAATGCACCATTTCCGAAATCAACTCCTTATGAGCTAATTGACTCGAGACAGATAACCACGCTTCTTATGATGACTTTCCTAGCTCCAATCTACATTTAATACCAAGTATATTTACCACCAAACATCACTTAAAACATCCTAAAATCAATTGGGAAACAAGCCCCCAAAACGGCTCGACAATCCGAT
Source organism: Silene conica (assembly GCA_029255685.2). NCBI lineage: Eukaryota > Viridiplantae > Streptophyta > Magnoliopsida > Caryophyllales > Caryophyllaceae > Silene > Silene conica. The sequence continues at coordinate 35,232,227 of CM055313.2, read as the reverse complement.
AAACGAGCAGAAAGTTACAGCGGTTTTTGCGCAGCCTGCGCAAGGGGTGCGCAGCCGCGCCTGGGCTGCGCAGCCTGCGCAATTTGGAGCGCTGCCTGCGCCCAAGCACGGGCCAGGTTGGTTTCGTAAGTTTCCTGCAATTCGCCAATTCAATCAATCCTTCAACAACCACTTCTAAACCATGATTTCTAGCATCAAACCTATACAATCAACACATAACAACCCATAACAATCCCAAGTGTGTCTCATATATGATTTTTGCACAAAATCAAGCATTAAACAAGCATAAGAACGAAAATCCCAAATGATACCGATCTTCATGTATACTCAAAATTTCCACTTAAACCATGAATTCAACACAATACTTCCACAATAACATTATAAGAAGCATAAAGAAGATAAAAGTAAATCTTAACATGATCCTAAACACAAGAATTCATCCAAGAACACAACAAGCATGCTACTTTGACAAAAAGGCCGAGTTACTCATTATCGTCACCTCAAAAGCGATTAAGCTCCAAGATCCTCTTCAACAATGAAACTATCAACACCAAGATCCTCTAAGTCTTCTCCTACAACAAAGAAAACGGGTTTGTAGATGCTAAAAAAGGAAATTACACAAAACAGCCCATTTTTCAAGTTGAACGAAAATGAAATTGAAAGAGACAGATGTCTTGCAAATCTCGCAAGGATTCCGAAAAGGTATGACTTGCCTTGATTCGACTTCGGGAAGACCTCGAAATGTTGAGTTGAAGCTTGAAGAAATAAGAAAAATGGAGGTTGAAGGAGAAGCAGTGGAAAGAGTTGTGAGGGAGAAGAGATGTCGACATAAGGGTTTTGGTGGTGGGGTTTAAGTAGTCATTTTTCTTACTTGAGTCGGGTCATTAGTTGTGAACGGGTTTTAAGTCGGGTTTGATTTAAGCCAAGTTATTAACATCTTAAGAAATTAAGGTTTCTTAAGACGGATCTTAACGGAACATTTAAAAATAACTTAACAATTTATATTAAAATATTATTTTATTCCGTAAAATAAATTAAAACTCTTAAAATATAGTTTACGAAAATGCGGGATGTTACAATCACCCCATCTTTCAAAAAGTTTCGTCCTCGAAACTTGAAGACAGAAATAGGTATGAAAACAACTATAACTTTCAAAATGTACCACACGGGTTATGGTGACCCAAAACTTTATCTTTCGAAAAGGTTTCAAGAAGCAAAAGATTTCAAGGCACGCACAAGTCTTGTCAATGGACATTGGGGTTCTCGTTACGTATTCAAGAGTCCGACATTCCAAATCTGAGACAAGTCCCAAAATTAAATCAGTAAAAGTTCAAAATTTAGATCGATTTGGTGTTGATAAACACAGCACAGGCTATCAGACGTCTCCAATAACACGTTCCAGTGGCAATCAACGCTGAAATCCATCAAAGTTGTAAAACGTTCTGCTCTTTAAAATCAAGTTTCCTTCAAAATCGACCTTTATTTACTTTCAACAAAAGAGGGAACAGTTTCCAAATCCTCAAAACGATTAAGGTTTTTCCAAAAATTACAACTTTCAGTGTTAACAATAGTGAACACATTCCAAAAACAGTCACCGGGAGCGTAGAAACGATCACAGAGATTACTTTCGACACGAAGGATTGAGAATTTCTAGTTTCACAGCTTACAGAACTCGCGAGGAAGGATCGAAGGAATGAAACAACCAGGTTAGAGGTCAAGAAAAACGGTAACTCTTGCTAAACATGGGGTCACTAATCACTCGATCCATAATCAAAGCACCGTTACAACGATTCCCAATATATCCCAAGAAGGACAATTCAAGTGATCTCTAGACTCTCCATGGTTTCACGATCCCTCTTACCATTATCTCATCCACAGAACAAGGTATTCCTCAACAAGAATTCTTCCAAAACTCTGAACCGGAATTCCATTATCATAACAACGAACCTCAAAACCCAAGATATGGTATTCATCGTCCTATAACCTTAAATTTTAACGGTTCGATCCTAGCAAACCTATTCCACAAGCCTCGATATATTAAATTCCCAAATTTTATAACCACAATGAATATTCAAACCAAGATCTTACTAAGGTAGCAACTCTTAAATCCTCTGGTTTCTAACCACTTACCAACAATATCCATCCCAAAGAAAATGTTCCAAATAAGTAACAACTTTCACTCCTACGGTTTCCATAAGATTTAGGCACTCACATTCCGAGATTCCTCAATTGATATTTATGAACACTTATAAGTTTCAAATTTCTACTCTACGATTACCTCAACATCAACGGTTACCTGTAAGTACATCAATAGGCAAATGTCGAGGTTCCATAAGTAACTCAAGGTTAACACTCAGTCAGCTCTATAAGTCCACTTGTAAATGTCTCAATATTCTCACACCGTCACCAATAACTCTCGCTCCTCAAATCTGGTTCTTTCTGCATTACAAACTCAAGCTTAAATAGCACTAACTTACCTCATTCGACCAATTAACCACATCATCATCACCCAAGGTACATTCCTCTAAATTCATCTAGAACTCCGAGCATTCTATTGAAATCTTCAAATGGTACTTCGAAATCTACAATTACCACTTACACACCGATCCATCCTACATGGAACTCTCAAGATGGCACACTATCCAACATCGCCCAAGCATTATTCTCACCAACTCTCTCAACCAAATCCTGACAACGCAGGACCAAGCATTCTTCAAGGTATGTATCTCTACCCCAAGAACAGGTCGATCTCGCCACTAATCTAAATGAAAAGGAACAAGGCTCACGGAAGAAGAGATGAGATACGAACCTCAGGTGCAAACACGATACAGATTCCGAAAGAGTCATAAGAAAGCGACTCGAGGAACAACGGGATGACAAGGTAAGGAACTTTAGGCTATGGACTCCAATAAAATTGATGCCATGATCAGGAGGAGAAGCAAAGGAGAGGAAAGGAGAGAGGCGATATGAAAGGAATGATTACGGAAATCTCCCAAGGTGCGGGTTTCTCACTATTCTCACGGGGTTCTCACTTCTTACTTCTCAAATCAAGTCATTCAATTGTACCGAACCATTCCTCGAACGATTTATACACCCAAGTCTTCCAAACCTTCAGACAATATCACCATTACAGCTACCTATTCCCAAAAGTTAGAGATGTCCCATCTCTGCTAGTCCCTCAATGATAATTCAATAACACTTTCAGGCCATCAAACTATATGTCATATACACTTTACTTACCTCCCTATCTACCAGATAACAATTCTTAAACCATCAAGTTTTTCCGAACTTCCATCTCCCAATGAATTACTTTATTCCATTCACAAACTAGCGGTGCATCCTCAAGTTTCCTCTAAGTTCTTCAATAGAAGAACGCTAAGGTCCATTAAATAACCTAAGGCCAGATAACGATTCGCTTCTTCAAAGTTTAAATCATAAATGTTTTTTGAGTGCTCAACTATCATAGTCAATGATTCGTATTCCTCAACAACGGACCTTTCTCAACTCAATCACTCACCTAAGTCAAGTGATACAAACTCACTTTACCCATCTATTCTCCTAGGTCGCTGTATGTCCTCAAGTATCTTATCTAACCCTTAAACAATACTCTTAAATCCACAATTTTCACAATCTAAGCATGGTTCTCAAGGTTAGGTTCCACCGAATACTAAGCATACAATTCAACTTTCAAGCAAGTATCTTATCAATCACTTCCACTCTCCCAATTGGACAGACAACTAGACCCTTAGATCACCAAAACATGTCTCTCGATACCTCTTAAGTTATTCCTCAAATAACAATATTTCTCATAACACAGCTTATGGTTATCCTAAGACTAGTTCCACCAAATCCAGTAAAAGGGAAGTTTAACTACAGGGCACCTTAAGAAAGCAAGCAGCAAGGTTAAGCTGAAAAGATATGAAGATCTTCTCAAGTGAGATAGACAAATATTCTAAAAGAAGGATGTGCATTCGGAGTTATCAAAGAGGGTGATACACAAGGAAAGAGGAGTATCTTCAAGGTTCAGAAGCATTCTCCAACAATAGCACGAATCTTCTATCTTCGGTAGAAACTCTGATCTCCACTGCCAAATGGATAAGCCCACGGTTCATCGATCGAAAGATATAAAAGTGAAGTCAATGACAATCAACAAACACGTTAGAGCCTAATAAGAGCAATCACAAAACAGACTACAATATAAGTCCTTAAATCTACCGCATCTCTCATTCATTATTCAATTATATGGTCAAGTTAAGGTTGGAGGTTACATGAGTGCATCGGGAGCGATAACGCTCTGATACCAACTGTAAAACCCCTCGCGAAAGCGGAAAACATAAACACACAAAGTACTAAAAATGCAGCGGAATTAAAACTTTTTAACTAACTAAACAAGCGAGGCGCTTTAACAACTAAACATGCGAAAGATAAAGACGTAGCTAAGTATATGTAAATACTATACAAGCAGCCCGGGATAGCATATCCCTACAGGCACAAAATACTGAAAACATAAAACTAAGGTCTAGCTAAACGAATGGGTAAAATCATCGATGAATGATCATCGCTCGCTAGCCTCAACGTAACCCCCTACAAACAGCCTCATGTAGCTACACACACACAACATGTGCGCCACAGTCAGTGGGGAGTGACTAGAGCTCTCATAGCCACCTAATGTCATACAACACCGAACATATAAACAAGCAGTATACTCCAACATAAACAATCATGTGAAGCATATATATCAACATCTCAAACTCTTATCATCATGCAAATACTATGCAAAGGCTCTCAACCAACTTCGGAAACTATTTGGAAGGAGAGCCGGTTTCCCTTCCAGTTGCCCGGCCGGGGGGTCTTTCAATCCAAACCATTTACGAAACCAATCAAAGAGTCATCCAATGCCTTTGATGAACAACACTTCAAACAAGGAACTAAACTCATCACTACCAACATACATATCTGACACTGTACCAAATCTAGGCAAGCAGATATAAAACAGCAAGTATAAGGTTCAGCGGTCAACTTAAGACATAACCTAAATACCAAAATCAGCAAGTCTATAACACCGTACCCCTACTCAGGCAAGTATATACCAAACAACACAAACAAGCGAACCACCCACGGAGGGGTTCGACCACAGAACAATGAACCACCCACGAAGGGGTTCAACACGGAGAAAGACAAAACCACCCACGGAGGGGTTCGTCAGGAAGGCAGAACCACCCACGGAGGGGTTCACACGAAGGAAACAGAACCACCCACGGAGGGTTTCGACACGGAGAAAGCAGAACCACCCACGGAGGGGTTCGCACGGAGAAGACAGAACCACCTACGGAGGGGTTCGACACGGAGAAAGCAGAACCACCCACGGAGGGGTTCGCACGAAGAAGACAGAACCACCCACGGAGGGGTTCGTCCGGAACAAACACAATGAACCAACCACGAAGTGGTTTTACAACCAAATCTCCAAAGGAGGCTACTCACTAAACCACAAACAATTCTTCGAATATATTCAATCGACACTTAATTGACCCCGGGAACTAAGTTTAGGGAGAGCCGGTTTCCCTTTCGGTTACCCGACCGGGGGGTCTCTATCCTCACTCCATTCCCGAACCCAATATAGTGCCGCCCGAACTCCGGGGACTCCAAACATGCATACGAAGCACACGGAAAAAGAATCAATGCAATCCGACTTGAAAATCAGAAGTTATGAAGCAAACAATACAATCAGGGGCTCTCAGCCGGTTGGCCACAGGCGGAGAGTCTCATATTAAATAAATATACATCTCAAACCAACCATATGAGCCTCACAACATGATTAAAATATGCTTAGACTCTTCACAAGAAAGTTCCTAAAAGTTAACTATCTTCATGCACCATTTCCGAAATCAACTCCTTATGAGCTAATTGACTCGAGACAGATAACCACGCTTCTTATGATGACTTTCCTAGCTCCAATCTACATTTAATACCAAGTATATTTACCACCAAACATCACTTAAAACATCCTAAAAACAATTGGGAAACAAGCCCCCAAAACGGCTCGACAATCCGATAAACGAGCAGAAAGTTACAGCGGTTTTTGCGCAGCCTGCGCAAGGGGGTGCGCAGCTGCGCCTGGGCTGTGCAGCCTGCGCAATTTGGAGCGCAGCCTGCACCCAAGCACGGGCCAGGTTGGTTTCGTAAGTTTCCTGCAATTCGCCAATTCAATCAATCCTTAAACAACCACTTCTAAACCATGATTTCTAGCATCAAACCTATACAATCAACACATAACAACCCATAACAATCCCAAGTGTGTCTCATATATGATTTTTGCACAAAATCAAGCATTAAACAAGCATAAGAACGAAAATCCCAAATGTTACCGATCTTCATGTATACTCAAAATTTCCACTTAAACCATGAATTCAACACAATACTTCCACAATAACATTATAAGAAGCATAAAGAAGATAAAAGTAAACCTTAACATGTTCCTAAACACAAGAATTCATCCAAGAACACAACAAGCATGCTACTTTGACAAAAAGGCCGAGTTACTCATTATCGTCACCTCAAAAGCGATTAAGCTCCAAGATCCTCTTCAACAATGAAACTATCAACACCAAGATCCTCTAAGTCTTCTCCTACAACAAAGAAAACGGGTTTGTAGATGCTAAAAAAGGAAATTACACAAAACAGCCCATTTTTCAAGTTGAACGAAAATGAAATTGAAAGAGACAGATGTCTTGCAAATCTCGCAAGGATTCCGAAAAGGTATGACTTGCCTTGATTCGACTTCGGGAAGACCTCGAAATGTTGAGTTGAAGCTTGAAGAAATAAGAAAAATGGAGGTTGAAGGAGAAGCAGTGGAAAGAGTTGTGAGGGAGAAGAGATGTCGACATAAGGGTTTTGGTGGTGGGGTTTAAGTAGTCATTTTTCTTACTTGAGTCGGGTCATTAGTTGTGAACGGGTTTTAAGTCGGGTTTGATTTATGCCAAGTTATTAACATCTTAAGAAATTAAGGTTTCTTAAGACGGATCTTAACGGAACATTTAAAAATAACTTAACAATTTATATTAAAATATTATTTTATTCCGTAAAATAAATTAAAACTCTTCAAATATAATTTACGAAAATGCGGGATGTTACAATGTCCATATGAGAAAAGAAAGAAAAGAAAGAAAGAAAGAAAAAAGAAGGAAAAAGAAAAGAAAAACAGAAAAAATCAGAAAAAGAAATAAAAAAATAAAAAAAATACACTGCAAGTCAGTCGACCGACCGCATCACTTGGTCGGTCGACCAATTGACAGAAACAGAAAAGTGCAAATTGTCCATAAAAATACCTTTCTTTGATATTTTATTTCTCCCGTACTTCATTCAAATCATTTGGGAGTCCTTTCTTTCGAAGTAATGTGTGATTTGTGCTACAAAATAGCACCGTATTTACATTCATTGGGTCGGATGTTGTGAATCTTTGTTGTTGGATCCCGGTTTTGCTAGCTTGGCTATTTAACCCCACATATCCAAAAACATCTCAACCTTTCTCATCCATTACCTCACATATCTTCCTTTACCTCAACGTGTGTCAGAGTCACTTGATTAGTATGTATATGCACGGTTGTAGAGTTTATTTTCATGTTAGATTGCAGGCATGTTTTCATGGGTCGAAGTTAGGTGAGTGTCTTTACGAACTTACTTTTTTCTATCTTTTACATACACTCACCCTGTGCCTATTGTGTGATTCGAGCGAACCGCGAGAGTCCATTGGGAAAGTCTCTGTAGTCGATAGAATTGCAAGTTTGACAACCTCATAACTCGTTTGCATGATTCATTTATTATTTCCTTGTTGACTTTGCATTAAATTGGTTTAGGCTTACATGTGAATTTCGCTCTGAGATTGAAATCGTTCCATTAGTTTAAGATCGAGTATAATTCTTGCTTGAGGGAAAGCAAGGTTTGGTTTGGGGAATTTGATGCGTGTCTATTTTATGTTGTTTTACATCTATTTTTTACACGCATTTCAGAGCTCATTTATGAGTTTTAGCAGCAATTTCCTTATATTTGTCTACTTTCGTATTTTTATGCTATTTTGCAAAATTATGCGGAAAAGAGGCAATTTCGAGCCAAATGTTACCCTCGGGATTTTTGCATAGCTAAAGGAACTAAGTAATGAAGAAGGAACGCAGTCCAACGCGCAAATCAAGGACCACAAGACCAACTTATGGGCATTTTACGAGCTGACACACAGGTGCTTCGGTCGACCGACCGAGCTCACTAGTCGGTCGACTAAAGCATCTAACGTCTTAAGTTCAAAATTATAATTTCAAAACCAGAAGACCCAATGGGCCCGATAACCGGTCGACCGACCGAGGACACTGGCCGGTCGACCACGGCGCAGTTTTCAGAAGCTCGCAAAAGCCCACGACGTGCTTAGGTCAAGGAAGAAAGCTTTGAGAAAAGCTTATAAAAGCCTAATCCCGTCATTAGGCTAATGATCTTTGAATCGAGTTTTTATCTTTTTCTCTAATCTTTCAGCTACCAAGTTCATCTTAATCTTTTAGTTTACTTTTAATCTCATAAAACTTGTTTTAGCATTAGAACTATTGTTCTTTGTTTATTCTCAAGCAACATTCTGATTCCACGCAATTCAATTAAGTTTAATCTTTCTGCCCTATTTCCTTTGTACGGTAATCCTTTTTTTTCAATTCAGTTTATTATTGTAATTCGTTATTGTTATACCGGCTAGATAGATTCCCGAAACCTTGTTGTTAATTGAATGTTTATTGTATTTATCGCTATGAGTATCGTTGTTATTATCGTTATTATCGTTCTTATTGTTTTCATGAGTAGCTAAGTATCATATGTTAGGATGTAGGTAAGTTAACGGCGTAGATGGCATGAATTAGGGCGACCTGTTGCAGACCTTGGTCGACCGACCAGCTTATCAGGTCTGTCGACTGGGGTAGTTAGTCGACCGACTGGAATAGCTGGTCGGTCGACCAACCTCACGTATGATCAGACCTGTTTTGCTTCGTTAATCACAATATCTTATAACGAGACCGAAAGGAGACTTGTAGGATGCTAGTAATGACTAACCCGAGATTGAAAGATAAGGGGAGGCCATTAGTTAACGTTTTAAGACAGCTAGGTTACTAAGACTGAAAGGTATGTGACCTAGACTTTAGGGATCACCCATATTGTTGACACCCGATATTTGTGAGACTTAGGAACTAATAGCATAGGCCGAAAGGAGCTATTAGATAACATAGACCGAAAGGATTTGTTATACCTCTTACGCGACCGCAATACATGTTGACTTAGACTATATGCCATCATAGCTTTAACGAACCGATCATCCTAACATCTTTTTATCATAGTTTTTATTAACATCTAGTTTTATTCACATATTTGTTTTAGTTTTATCTTGCTTGAATTTGTTATCTTAAGACTTAGACCTAAAACAATAAACACTCCCAACCTCCTTGTGGTTCGACCCTGACTTTCGCTATCTATAGTTAAAGCTAGGAATTATAAATCTTATCTTTGATAGCCACAACGACGGGTATCAGTTTGGCTTAAAAAAGTTGAAGGTTTTTCGATTTTGATTAATTTCAGCGTTGATTTGACGTTAGAACTAGTTATCAGAGACGTCTGATAACTTGTACTATGCACATCGGTTCCTGATTGGTTAGTTTTGAATATTGATTGATATTTTGCTTTGAACTCGTCTCTGATTAGGAATGTCAGGCTCTTGAATGCGCAACAAGAACCCCAACACTCCTTGACGAAGACTTGTGCCTTAGAAATTATTTCAGACTCTTTGAAAAGAATCTACATTTTGAAATATCGAAATTTGAATAAACGTTTTGATAGCTAGCGTTGTCTTTTAGTTATTATTTTCGTTTTCAAGTTTCAAGGACGAAACTTTTTGAAAGATGGGGTGATTGTAACATCCCAATATTTCGGGATTTCGAAGTTTAAAGATTTTAAGTTCTATTTCGAGAATAATTTATATTCCGGAATTTCGTAATTTTGATTTGAATATTAGTTTATGTGTCGATATTCTAATGGATTTTAAAGGAGATTTCATTTAATTGCGTAACCCTTGTCTTAATAATTTAATTTTATAATCCGGGAATATTTATCTCATTCGAAGTTGATTGTAAAATAAGACGGTGTTCTTAGCTTAAATCATCTTAAAACTCGTTTTATAGGCCTAACTTGTTAACGGACTCATTTCCCCTCATTTTCCTCACAAAACCCTAACCCCAACATCCTCTAGCTCTCTCCTTCACTTCACTTTTGAGATTGAGAAACCACCATTTTCATATTTCCACCTCTAACCTTCAAATGCTTATAAAATCTTCGTTACTTATCCTATTGAGGTGATTTTCGCTGCTACGGATTCCTCTCCTCGAGCCCGTCGTTTTAAGGTAAAATATTGCAATTTGGGACAGTTGGATTTTCGGCCTGTTCATGTTATCTGGAGATTTGTGATTTATTTTGATGTTTTCGTGTTTTAAGCGGTGATTGTGATAACCCGGAAGAAGACTTGGTGATTGTTGAAGAAGATCTCGGGGATTTTGCTAAGTAAAGGTGACGATAATGAGAAACTCGACCTTTTGTCTATATTAGCAGTTAATGTGATTTGGTTGTATTTTAGCCAGTTGATTCACGTTTATTAATAACGGTTGGCTTGCTAGAAAGTTGACGTTATTGTTATACAGATGGCGGTAATCAACTGGTCCCTAAGAGTCACACCTAAATGATGGAATCTGAGAGATATGATTTGAGGAAAATGTAATCATATTGATACCCTATATGACTAAACGGTTAGTCAATGTAATGATGACATAATTATTTAATACTGATTAAATAATATTTGCTAAGACAATTAAAATGTTTGAAGAGTCTATTGATATAATATACTCAAGAAGGGGGGGGGGGTTGAATTGAGTATGCCTTCTTTTTAAATCTTCTTCGATGTGTGTATGGTTGTATGATGATCTTCGAGTGGAACAAATAATAAAGAGAGACACAATATTTTTGAAGTGGTTCAGTCTCACACTTTGAGACCTACGTCCACTATTCTCGATTAATAAAATTAGTACCAACTCTGGATTACAATTTTATCAACCCTACTCGTGCAACTTTGATGTTAGTCGCAACTCTATCTAGATACCGTTAAATATCTAGCTATGACAAATACCGTTAAATATTTGCCTTACAATGAGTACCGCTAAATACTCGTTATATCTTACGTAAATAAGATAAAGTCTTCAATGTTTCTTGATGTCACAATCTTGAATGAATGAGATCAATGCTTGAGCACTTGAATCTTGAATCGGATATGACAATGATAGGCTCGAATATTGAAGTAGATGATCGGCGGTTTCTCTCTTGATTTGCGTGTATATATGTGTGTGTATTTCGTATGGTTTAATGTGTCATGATAGTCTATTTATATAGAATATGTATCTAGGTAATTCAAACCCTAGAAGATTTAGGAATATTACTTAAACTAGAATACTAGTCTTTTAGTAATACTACCTTAAATCTAATCTTAATATATTTAGGAAATATTTAATAATATACTATAAGTATTATATAAGGAATCAATTTCCTAATTCATATTTAGGAAAGATCTTTATACAATAAACAATTAGTATCCTTATTAAAACAACTTCCTAAACCATGTCAAAGATAATAAAATATATTATCACAATATAATCTTAGTTTGTTTTAGGATATTAAATAAATACATAATATTTACTTAATTTAATCCTACATGAATTATGGTAAACGTGACATGTTACACGTTTCCCAAAGTCGGAACAAACCCTATCTAGATTATATTTTATTTGACAATTAGGATCATATAAAAATCCTTAATTTATTTTAGTAATAAATAATTATCTCATAAGACAATTATTTATTTCTATTTCACTCAAAGATATTTTATATAATCCTATTAAGATTAACAATTCCATACTTAAAATAGAATACCAATTAACATTAATTGTACACGATATTACTTGAAAACAAACGCTTCATCTAAACACATATATTCCGATCATTTCTTCATAATATAAAGTTATAGCTACGAGCTATAACTTGAATCAATCTTGTACTAAAGCTATAGCTGATAAATATAACTTTAGTTCATTATGCGCGCTTGATCTTCTATCAATCTTCGACTTAGTCAATTCATTGACTAATATGCTTGAATATTTTAAACTTGATTGATTAGATCTTGTTACTAATATGTTGTACACTTAGCACACGATTATACGTACGAGTATATACTATATAAATAGTTAGACTTGTCATTATCAAAACATAGACATATATACTTAGTATATATATTTGAATACATGGTTCAACAATGTTAATTCGTAATTAAATATAAAATGTTAATTAAATATAAAATGTTATATTTAATTATGTGTGATGAAATTATTTATTAAAGATTAAATGATTTAATTAAATATAAAAGGTTATATTTTATTAGTGGATTATAAATATAAGATATTTATAAGATAAAACATTACACAAGAGAGATATAACCGATTCTATAAAGATAGAATTTCGGTTTGAGCAATTATTAAGTTGTTTAGTTGTTGTGAAGTGATGTAGGTAGAACCAAATACTGATTTGGGGAATCCTAGTTAATGTGTAATAGCAAGGTTGTTTGCAGCTATAAATAGGACATTCACTCTGCACTTAAAGCACACGAGTTACACGACTACTTCCCTCCTCTCTCTCTAGCTTTCATCTTACACAAAATTAAAGGTCATTTTGCGATTTCTAGCTCAGGAAAGGGTATTTCTCAGGAAATCTTGGGTGCAACGATTAGGAGGATATCCGTTTTGATATCTGATTTTAGGCCTTTGCAAGGACAGAAGGTTAATTCTTAATCCAAATCTTTGTATCTTGTTCTTCGTTTATGACTATAAATCATACATTATAAATTTGTTATAATCCTGCATATAAAGAATTGAGAATATATACAGATATTTTCCCACAAGTGGTATCAGAGCATAAGGCTTACGAATTTTTATTTTTGTATGATTTTCATAAAGGTTTTGAGGAAGAAAAAAAAAACAAAACAGCTGTCGCAATTTTCTTAGCCGAGATTCTTTTTTGTATTTTTCGTTTTCCTTTTTGATTTATTATTGTTGTTGTATTAATCAGTTAAGATAACAAAATAATAAATTTGTAGATGTTTTAACTTAATAAGGATTGAGTTAAAACGTAAAAGGGAATCGTCTTGTATGTTCTTGAATGAAATAATTTGCTAAATAATCGATCCCATGATAATCTTGATATTCGTCATAAAAGGTTAATTTGAATTATTAAGATTATATCAATGTCTAATAAGGATTAGATTTTGAATGTTATCGATCTTGTATTTTAGCAACCCGACATTATTTTTCAAGTTCAATTTTTTTTTTTAAAATAAAAAATAAAAAAAATTTGGCTTACGGTTCACACGAAATGTTTTTTTTTTTTTTCGAGCAACTTGTTTTTTTTTTTTTTCGGCTGGTTTTTTCTGGACTGTTTCATCTTGTTTTTTTTCCTTGCTACATTATAAGGATAATGTATACATGTGAAAAAGTTCACTAGTTTTTATACCGAATTATTTTAAAACGGTTTAAAATAATGTTGGATTAATTCATATTATACGATAGTATGAATACGTTTGTTTGATTAAATTATGAGAATAAGTACGGAATTATCACATAATTTAAATCAATAAATGGTGGTTTGGGTAAATTACTCTACATAATTACGGGATTATGTCTTGAAAGATTAATTTAATTAGTATGATGCATTATATATATTATATTGTTGAATGCATGAATGGTTTTATTTACAATTTCGCAATCAGTTGTATTTTGTAATACTTAGTGTGGCCTTAGTAAATTATGTTTTCGTAATGAAGGAAGCATAATTTGTGATGTATATATGAGATCTCGAATCTCCCTTGTGTAATATTTTTTTACGTTTTTGGGAATTAGAATGTAATAATAGAATTTATTATGTAATTCTTCAAATATAAATAAGAAGACCAAGACGGAGATCGGATTGCTCACTCCCACTGCATCACCAAGAAGGAACATCAAGACAAGACAAGCTTCCAGGGTCCATTGCTGAATGGATTCGAAGTTGTATTTTTGTTCTTTTCGGTAGGATAGGCCACACTAGGACTTGCTTTATTTCCGTTTTGTTTTTCATTCACATGTTTGTTTTGCATCATTTTTCCACCTAAACCAAACCACCTGAATTGCATGAAAATTGACTCATATAGTATGTATGCTAGTCTGTGTCGACATAAAGATGTCACACGTTTTTCCCTTAAAGCCAACACCTTAGTTTATTCATTCTCGCATGCTAGATATTTGTTCACTTAAATGAATTAAAATTAAAGATGATGAGATCTTCCTCTATAACCTAAAATTGAGCTTAGTCTTTTATAAGTCAAATTACTATGAATCGCTTCTTCGTCGCCAGGCATATAGGACCTTACTCTCCATATGACCCCTTCTACGTTGGGTAAGTAGTAGCTGTTGACTTATTTTACCTCAACATCATGACCCTCGTACGAACCTGTTGTTATGGTGGAGTAAAGATAGAATTTACAGAAATTTATCGACCAAGAATTCTAAATGTAGAATTAGCAAAGATGTTGGCTTATCAATTTACTGAAATTGAGTCTTGGGATCGTTTATATAGTTCTTGAGGAAGATCAATTATATAAATGCTAAAGTCATCACATTAAAATGTTTTTGCTAGACTATTTACAAAACGATGGTATGCTTATTATGTTTTAATTTCTTCTTTACAGTGTAGAATTCACCTAAACAAAACAATAATACTGCAAATACTATGGTTGGTCATAATGATGCCCCTATGCCTAGTGCCACACTAAGAAACACTAGTAGAAAAATAGTCATTTGCGGCTCTTCATTTGAGGCGTTTTTGACAAACCGCCCCAAATAGAAAGCAAAATTTTCTTTTTTTTTAGAGCATAAATTTATTTGAGGCGTTTTTTCAAAAAACCGCCTCAAATAAGACATTTGCGGCCTTTTTCTTAATAACGCCTCAAATAGAAAGAACTTAATTTAAGAGAAAATGACAATTCACAACTGCTTTATCAAAAACCCTAACCCACTTCTTCAGCCCATAGATCTCCGTCAAATTCAAAACCCTCTTCTTCAACGCCATAGATTTTCGTCCCTATTATCTTCCCCGTCAATTTCCTCTACATTCAAATCCACATTTGTCAATTCCATCCAACACTGGCGGCTCAATTCGACAGAAAGCTTACGCCTTGTAACTTGTAAGTGTCTCTTCTTTAAATTATTTTCGATTAGGGTTACTTATCAAATCGTTATAAATTTTTTTTTTCAGATTATTGTTGATTAGGGTTACTTATCATATCGTTATAAAGTTTTTCTTCAGATTATTGTTGATTAGGGTTACTTATCATATCCTTAATTTGTGGAATTTAATTTGAAATTTCTAATGGCTGTGAGATTTATACCATTTGTGAAATTTCTAATGCCTGTGAAATTTAGTTTGCATTCCGATAGTGTGAAATTTTCCCTTTTGTGAGTATTAATCCCCAACTTTGTATTTTCAATTTCAGTTTTCGGGTTTAATTCGATTGATTATTAGAGGTTTTGTGTTTGTTTGATTGTGATAATTTCGTGTTGCATTGTCATTTTGTTCAGCTTTTCGTGATTGAGGGTCAATCATTTCGGGTTTGCTTGAATTAAGGCATGTTTCAAGTGTGCTACGGCCTAGGGGGGGGGGGGGTATTCTGATAGGTACGAGGTGGGGTTGGGATCAGGACAATTCGGGTCAGGTTGCTTTTGTTACGAGTAAGGTTAAGATAACACTTGAGCTATAATTGGGCCAAGAATTTCGTAAAATGCGGCCGCAGTCTTCAAAACCATTACAGAATGGTCGTGTTTTGGTGTCACCGCCTTGATTTTTCAGAATACCTACATTCCTGACTATCACGTTTTGAATTCTGTTATTGGATATTTAGTCCCTGTTTGTGATTTTGATATTTTACACTTCAATGGCATTTTTTCCACAGATGGACACAAAGGATATTCTTTTCATTCGTGGTGGTGCTTTCATTGATTTGGAGAAAACCATCTCAGAAAGGTTCTGTTTTAAATTGTTATTTGCTTTTCCGCACATACATAATATTAACTTTTAGATAAAGTTGACTAAGAAAACAATACATGTTTGCTACAGACGCAATGATTCCTCCATCGATTTTGGTGCTCCTGTACGTGCAAACACGAGAACAACTGGTCCTACTAGTGCCGTTGTAGCCTCGTCCTTGTTAGATAATGTAAGTGTGTGCTTTTGTTGCTTTTCGAAATACCATATGCTTTTGTTGGTCCTAGATCAACTAGAAGCTTCGTTGAATGAATCAGGAGAGGCATTTTAGTTTGGTAATTGGTAGTGTTTCTGTAACATCCTTTATTTTTATAAAATATATTTTTAAGGGTTTTAATTATTTTAAGTAATAAAATAATATTTTAATAATTTATTGGGAAGTGTCTTAAATAATAGTAAGATCCGTCTTAAGAACTTTAAGTCCTTAAGACGAATACAAACTTGGCAACTTGAATTCTTAACTTAAAACCCGTTCATTCCAACCCGTTTTCATTTAAACGGAAAGGACAACTCATAAACCCCTAAACCCCTTGGAATGTCGACATATTGTCATCCTCAAAAACAAAACAACTGACATTTCATATTTCACAAAACCTCCATAAATCCTCATCTCTTAATCCATTTTTCTTCATCATCCGTTCACCGAATTAAGGTAATAAATACATTTTCGGAATCCTCATCGAATTTGAAAGCCATATATCACTTCCGTTTTTCGTTTCCTTCATCTTGAAAATTGGGCTGTTTTGGAGAAATCCGTCTTTTAATCCCTAAAACTCGTTTTTCGTGATGTAGGTGTGGGCTTAGAAGACCCGGACGTGGATAGCTTCATTGTAGAGGAAGAGCTTTGAGCGGAATTGCTTATAAGGTGACGATAATGAGAAACTCGGCCTTATTGTATACATTAGCACTTTTCTTGCTTGAATTGGTTTAAGTTTCTGATTCTTAAGTTTATTGTTGTTTGAATCTAGTAACATGATAGGAATGTTCTTACTTGATGATTTTATGCTTAGATGATGTTCCTTAAGATTATTGTTAAGTTTTCAGAAATTTGTGCTTAAGACGGATACAAACCATGTTCTTATTGAGGATTGTTTGTGGGTTTAATTGCTGATAGATAGTGTATTTGGTGTTTATATGTGATGGGTAAACATTTGTTGTTGTTAATTTAGAGGTTTGGAATCGATTTGATTTGAATTGCATTTGTTAGAGAATTTGCTATTTTGCGTACAACGGCCTCTGAGCCGGCAGGCTGACCGGCAGCCAGTCGGCCGACTCAGAATCGCTGTGCTGAATTTTTGATTGTTTAGAAAATGAGAAGGGCTTCTGAGCCGGTCGACCGGCTCAGGATCCTTATTGGTGTTTTTCAAGGTTTGAAAATGGCATGGGAAGTGACTCCCAGCCGGCAGGCCGGCAACCGGTACACCGGCTGAGAGTCACTCCTCGTGTTTAAAGTTTGAAGTTTGGCTTTGGGGAAGGGACTCCCAGCCGGCTGGCCGGCGGACGGTCCACCTGCTGAGAGCCTCTTCTCTTGTTTTTCAGACGGTTATGGAGCTTGGGAAGGGACTCCCAGCCGGTGGACCGGCAGACGGTCTGGGACCGGCTGAGAGCCCCTGTTCCCATTGTTTTATTTGTAACTTTCAAAGGCTTATTCGGTTTTGATTGAAACTCGTTCCTTGTACCTTTGATGTGTGTTTGAGGTCCCCTGGAGGATGGGCGACACTATATTGGGTTCGGGAATGGAGAGAGGATAGAGACCCCCCGGTCGGGTAACCAAAAGGGAAACCGGCTCTCCCTCAACTTAGTTCCCGGGATCAATTATGTGTTGATTAGAAGTTAAGAAAATAGAACTATAGATTAGTTCATAGACTTGGATGATATTGTGTTGATGCGTATTAAGTTATGCCTTAAGCTGGCCTCTGAACTTAATACGTGAGTTGTTTGTCATATATGGGGATATGCCTTAAGCTAGCCTCTGAGCCCTATATGTGTATGTTTGTTGTGTCTGGGACATGTCTTATGCCGACCTCTGAGTCCAGACATGTTTGATTGTGATCGCGTTGGAACATGCCTTAAGTTGGCCTCTAAGTCTGACGAGTAGAGCAGCTGCACAACGGGGTAGCTAAGGAACTGACACCTTGCCCGGAGTGCAGATGTTTGATGCTAGGACATGCCTTAAGCTGGCCTCTGAGTCTAGTATCTTGTGATGTAGTGAAGGGACATGCCTTAAGCTGGCCTCTGAGTCCTTTACTTTTGGGTGCTAGTCTATGCCTTAAGTTTGCCTCTGAGTCTAGTGTCTTGCTGATTGGCAGGTCCATGCCTTAAGTTGGCCTCTAAGTCCTTGCTTGCTGAATGTTTGGTGTTTAGGTTATGTCTTAAGTTGACCGCTGAACCTTTACACTTACTGAATGATTGGTATGTAGGTTATGTCTTAAGTTGACCGCTGAACCTTATACTTGCTGAGTTTATCTGCTTGCCTAGAGTTGGTATAGTGTCAGATATAGATGTTGATGTTTATGAGATAACAGTTGACGTTGATGTGTATCATACTTGACTTTGTTATTGTTCATCTAAGGCATTGAATGACTCTTTAGTCAGCTTCGTAAATGGTTTGGACTGAAAGAACCCCCGACCGGGTAACCGGAAGAGAAACCGGCTCTCCTTCCAAATAGTTTCCGAAGTTGGTTGAGAGCCGTGCATTAGTGATTGCATGATAGTTGAGATCAGTTATCGAGATATTGATATGCTTCACATGTTTATATATGTTGGAGTGTTCTGTTTGTATTGCTTGTTACGTGTCGTTAAAAAAGGTGGCTAGGAGAACTCTAGTCACTCCCCACTGATTGTGGCGTACATGTTTTCATGTATGTAGGTACATGAAGGTTGGACAGGGTTGGATGAGAGCTAGCGAGTGATGATCCACTTGTCATCATATGACTTACACTTACGAGTAGCTAGACTCTAGTTGGATACAGTTGTTATGTTTTGGTGCCTGTATGGATGTTCCATCCCAGGCTTTGTATATATTTGGTTTTCCGTACTTAGAACTGTTATACTTATCTATTTTGTTTATATCAGTTTCAGTTTTCGTTTCAGTTTAATTCACCTCGCATGATGTTTATGTTTAAAAAGTTTTAATTCCGCTGCATTTTTAGTACTTTGTATGTTTTATATTTCCGCTTTCGCGAGGGGTTTTACAGTTGGTATCAGAGCATTATTGCTCCCGATGCACTCATATGACCCCCAACCTTAACTTGACCAAATAAACAAATAATGAATGAGAGATGGGTAGATCTAAGGATTTATATGGTAGTCTATTTGTGAATGCTAATTGCTAAGTTAACACTTATTTTCTTTTGAAGGATGGTGAGAACCACGGCTGCTGAGAACACTATAATGCAAGCACTTCATCAGTTGCTTGAGAACCAGAGACAGCAGGCAGAGACTGTTCCACCTCCTCCACCGCCAGACAATGAGGCCAATCGTCCTGGTAGCTTCTCTTGGATAGCATCACAGATGTCCAGGAGCCACGTGAAGACTTATGGAGGCGAGGTTGATCCGGTAGCTCTTACTGAGTGGTTCCGTGAGATAGAAAAGAGCTTCACCATGTACTCGGTTGGCAGAGAGGATAGAGTGCGGCTAGCCACTCACTTTTTGACCCTAGAGGCCGATAGATGGTGGGCATTGACCGGACCGACTTTCATTCTTGATCCTTTATTTGATTGGGAGGCTTTTAAGGATAAGCTCGAGACGAGGTTTTATCCTAAGGAGCTTAGATCACAGAGACTTAAGGAGTTCATGGACTTGAAGAAGGGTAAGATGTCCGTTCAGGAGTACACCGACAAATTTAACCAGCTTGCACATTTCGCTTCGAAGTTTGTCAGGGATGAGGCTGAGAGAGTTTACTTCTACCATGGGAAATTAGGGCCGCGCATCAAGAGTATGGTTCGCCGTGACTCGACTTCGTTTGTGGAGATTTATGATGATGCTATTTGGGCCGAGAGTTCCATTCGTGCCATAGATGCTGAGACCCGAGCTGCTACTTCCAGTGTTACTTCTCGCCAGAGATCAGTTTACCAGGGGAAGAGACCGTTTGTTCCATTTACTTCTTCGCCTTCTTCTCAGAAGAAGCGATTTGAGAGGTTCTCTACTCCGGTTGCTAAGACCACTTTCCACACTGATACTGCTTCTAGTGTTTGCCACCGTTGTGGTAAACCATCTCATCCGGGTTTTGATTGTTTCAAGAATGCCTTTAAGTGTTATACCTGCAATAGATTTGGGCATATGTCCTTTGAGTGTCCTGAGAGGAACACCGCACTTGGCAAGGCTGCCACTGCTGCTGCAACGACTAAGGGAGGAAAGCCGAAGGGGAAGATCTTCGTGATGACTAGGGCTGAGGCCGAGGCTCATCCAGATATTATGGATGGTATCTTTTCTGTACTTGGTGCTGAGTGTCTTATTTTGTTTGACACTGGAGCTTCTTTATCATTTATATCGACTCAGCTCGCAGACCGTTTAGCTCTTGAGTCTTCGTTGGTTGAGGAGACTTCCATTTCCTTACCTTCAGGAGACGTGTTTTCCTGCTCTTCGTCCCATAGGGATGTTCCGATTATTATTGGTCAAGCCACATTTCCAGCGGACTTACTGAGATTTCCTCTCGAGGAATTTGACATTATCCTCGGTATGGATTGGTTATCGCGATACCATGCTCGCTTCGAGTGTCGCGACCAGAAAATCTGCTTGAGGAGTTCTTCAGGAGTTCGTGTTTCCTATAGGGGAACTCGCCCTAAAAAGGGTGTTCGTGTTATTTCTTCGATGAAAGCATCTCATCTTCTTAGGAAGGGTTGCCAAGCCTTCCTGTGTGTTGTTTCACCTACAAAGCCATCGCTACCGAAGCTTGAGGATGTAGCCATTGTTCGTGAGTTTCCAGATGACTTTCCAGGGATACCGCCAGAGAGAGATGTGGAGTTTACCATTGAGCTTGTTCCAGGTACCGGACCGATATCTAAGGCTCCTTACCGTATGGCTCCACCAAAGTTGAAAGAATTGGAGCAACAGTTGGAAGAGATGATCGAGAAAGGGTTCATTAAACCGAGTGCTTCTCCATGGGGTACTCTAGTTTTATTTGTTAAGAAGAAAGATGGTTCCATGAGACTTTGCATTGATTATAGAGAGCTGAACAGAGTGACAGTGAAGAATCGTTATCCTTTGCCTAGGATAGATGATTTGTTTGATCGGTTGAGAGGTGCTTCTAGGTATTCTAAGATTGATCTTCGATCGGGTTATCATCAGATTCCAGTGAGAGAGGCTGATATTGCGAAGACTGCTTTTCGTACCAGATATGGGCATTTTGAGTTCGTGGTTATGCCTTTTGGGTTGACTAATGCACCTGCTATCTTCATGGATCAGATGAACCACACCTTTAGTGAGTTTCTTGACACTTGTGTTTTGGTGTTTATTGCTGACATTATCATTTACTCGAAGACCGATGAGGAGCATGCCGAGCATCTTCGATTGATTCTTGGGATTTTACGTCGACATAAGTGGTTCGCGAAGTTCTCTAAGTGTGAATTTTGCTTTCTAAGGTTGCATTTCTTGGACATGTGATATCTAGTGAGGGAGTTATGGTTGATCCCGCGAAGATTGAGGTTGTTGTTGATTGGGAGAGTCCCAAAGATGTGGGAGAGATCCGTAGTTTCCTTGGTTTAGCGGGTTACTACCGTCGATTTGTTGAGGATTTCTCTAGATTGGCTTGTCCGATGACTCAGTTATTGAAGAAGGAAGCTAAGTTTGTTTGGACCGACAAGTGTGAGAGCTCTTTCCAGGAATTGAAGACTAGGTTGACTTCCACTCCTATACTTGCTTTGCCAGAGATCGGGGTTGACTTTGATGTTTACTGCGATGCTTCGATGTTAGGGCTTGGATATGTGTTGATGCAGAGTGGTAAGGTGATAGCTTACTCATCTAGAGAGTTGCGAGTTCACGAGGTGAACTATCCGACGCACGATCTTGAGTTTGCTGCAGTTGTTCACGCCCTGAAGATGTGGCGTCATTACTTGATTGGATCTCATTGTCGCATATTCACGGATCACAAGAGTCTAAAGTACATTTTCACCCAGAAGGACCTCAATATGCGACAGCGTCGTTGGCTGGAGTTGGTTAAGGATTACGACATCGAGTTATTGTATCATGAGGGTAAGGCCAATGTGGTTGCTGATGCGTTTAGCCGCAAGACTTCTCATTCGATGAGTGCTATGCGCGTATTGCACGATGAGTTGTGTTCCGAGTTCCGGAAGTTGAGATTAGAGATGGTTGGTAGTGGTTTTGATTGGTTATCTGCTATGACCGCCGAGCTGACATTGTATTGGGAGATTCGCCAGAGCTTACCTAAAGATGCTGCTTTCCGGAGGTTCGAGGCTAAGATTTCGAGTGGTGTTGCACCAGATTTAGTGATTGATTCTGATGGTTTCCTTAGATTCCGTGGTAGGATGTATGTTCCCGATGTGCCAAATTTGAGGAAGAGGGTTCTTGATGAGGCTCAGTTGACACCGTATTCAGTTCATCCGGGCGGAGAGAAGATGCACAAGGACTTGAGACTTATATTTTGGTGGCCCGGGATGAAGAAAGACATTTTGGATTACGTGAGTAGGTGCTTGACTTGTCAACAAGTCAAGATAGAGCATAGGAGGCCAGGTGGTTTGTTACAGCCGCTCCACGTTCCTCAGTGGAAGTAGGAGTGCATATCGATGGACTTTGTGACGGCATTGCCTAAGACAGTGGGAGGCAAGGATGCGATTTGGGTTGTGGTTGATAGGCTAACTAAGTGTGCCAGATTTGTGTCTATTAGAGAGACATGGGATATAGACCGTTTAGCCAGGGCTTATATTGCACAGATAGTCCGTTACCATGGTGTCCCGAGAGAGATCGTTTCCGATCGTGATCCTCGTTTCTGTTCCAGATTTTGGAAGGCTTTACAGGAGGCTATGGGTAGCCGTTTGTTGATGAGTACCGCATTTAATGCCGCGACTGATGGTCAGTCCGAGAGGACTATTCAGACATTAGAGGACTTGCTCCGTGCTTGTGCACTTGATTTCCAGAGTTCTTGGGAGCAGTGTCTACCGTTGGTTGAGTTTTCCTACAACAACAGTTTCCATTCATCTATTGGTATGGCTCCGTATGAGGCGCTCTATGGTAGGAAGTGCCGTAGTCCGATCTGTTGGGATCAGGCGAATGACGTGCACGACCTAGGACCGGACCAGTTAGCTGTTACGATTGATCAGGTTCAGCTTATCACAGGTAGGATGAAGGCCGCACAGGATCGGCAGAAATCCTATGCTGATGTTCGCCGTAGACCTCTAGAGTTTGAGGTGGGTGACCAATTTTTCTTGAGAGTTTCACCGATGAAGGGCGTCAAGAGGTTTGGAGTTAAGGGCAAGTTGAGTCCTAAGTATATTGGGCCATTTGAGATCGTGAAGAGGATTGGTGCTGCTGCTTACCGTTTGGACTTGCCTCCTAGTTTGGGCAAGGTTTATAGTGTCTTTCATGTTTCCCATCTCCGTAAGTATGTTAGTGATCCGAGTCATGTTCTTCCTAGAGAGATCGAGAACTTAGAGCCGAGTCTTGCTTTCGAGGAGCGTCCCGTGAAGATCCTTGACCGACAGGATAGGAAGCTTAGGAGCAAGGTGGTGCCTTTAGTGAAGATCCTTTGGCGTTGCTGTAAAACCCCTCGCGAAAGCGGAAATATAAAACACACAAAGTACTAAAAATGCAGCGGAATTTAAACTTTTTAAACATAAACATCATGCGAGGTGAATTAAAACTGAAACTGGAAACTGAAACTGATATAAACAAGATACATAAGTATAACAGTTCTAAGTACGGAAATCAAATATATACGAAGCCTGGGATGGAACATCCCTACAGGTACCAAAACATGAACTGTATCAAAAACTAAGAGTCTAGCTAATCGGTGAAGTGTAAGTCATATGATGAAAGGATCATCACTCGCTAGCTCTCAAGTGAACCCCGTCCAACCTGCATGTTGTGGGGAATAAAGCATGTATTCGCCCCAAACTTGCAGGATTATAATGAAACATACAATTGTGATTATAGTCATAAGTTAATTAAAAGCATGAAAAAGAAATCAACCTTTGGTCCTTTGTGCTTATGGCCTAAGAACAGGAATTAAAGTAAATTCCCTCCTATAACTTGCACCCAAGACTTGATTGAGATGATGCCGCGTGTGCTAGAAAATACTCTCCAATTGCCTTGCAATATGGGGAGAGCCTTTTGAGGTTTTAGATGTGAGATCTGAGTTTTGGGAAAAAAATGTTCTCAAAACCCTAATTATTCTTGAGATCTGTTTTTAATCAGTAAAACAATCAGTAGTCTCACAAAAGGAGAAGTTCTCTCCTTTTGTAATACTTGGCCGGCCGAGATTGGTCTTGGGTAGGAGTGGGCTTTCCACTCTTACCTTATTCCAATGCATGATTCGACCCATTTTGCTAAAATATAATTTGCGGGTATTTATTATAAATCGCACACATGTTATCAGATATTAATACAGTCGATATATTAATAATGGTCTGATAAAATACGATATTGTATAATTGGCCAAATTAATATAACTGTTTATATTAATACGCAAATTCAATATTTAATTAAATATAACTGCTTGTATTTAATTTTACGAATTAATCATGTAATCCGCATTAGCTAAAATTATTTAATCCGTATTAAATAATAATCTCAACATCTCATTGACTAATTTAATAGTCAATACCTCTGACTAACTGTTTAGTCATATCCGGCATAAATGTGACTGTATTTTCATACCTTCACATCTCTCAAACGTGTCCTATAGGTGTGACGTATAGGGACCAGTTGATCACCGCCATCCGTATGACAATAACGTCAAACTTATCTAGCAAGCCAACCGTTATTGATAAACGTGGATCAACTGATAATAATACAAAAGTATGCCCTTGTGATCCTTTAAGAGATTTAGTAAGTCATTGTACTAACTGTCAAGGACACCAGCCCCAACACATGTACCTACATACATGAAAACATGTATGCCACAATCAGTGGGGAGTGACTAGAGTTCTCCTAGCCACCTTTTGTAACGACACGTAACAAGCAATACAAACATAACACTCCAACATATATATAACATGTAAAGTATAACAATATCTCAATAACTGATCATCAACTATCATGCAATCACTAATGCACGGCTCTCAACCAACTTCGGAAACTATTTGGAAGGAGAGCCGGTTTCCCTACCGGTTACCCGGTCGGGGGTTCTTTCATTCCAAACCATTTATGAAACTGACTAAAGAGTCATCCAATGCCTTGGATGAAAAACTATAACTCAAGTAATACAATCATTAGCTTCATAATGCATATCTGACACTGTACCAATCTCAAGGCAAGCAGATATAGAACATCAAGTAAAAAGGTCCAGCGGTCAACTTAAGACATAACCTGAATACTAACACCCTTTCACAATCAAGGTCCCAGAGGCCAACTTAAGGGATAGACCAAGATATCAATAAACACTAGCAATGGGCCCAGAGGCGAACTTAACACATATCCCTATACATCCACAAGCAAAGGGTCCAGAGGTGAACTTAACACATATCTCAATGCTACAAACAAGTATTGGGTCCAGAGGTGAACTTAACACATATCCCAATACACAGCTATCGCACACCGGGTCCAGAGGTGAACTTAACACATATCCCGTGTACGACAACCGATCACGTGTCAGGTCCAAAGGTGAACTTAACACATATCCTGACACGCCACAAACAAATCACGTAATGGGTCCAGAGGTGAACTTAACACATATCCCATCACGCGACATACAAAACACGTAATGGGTCTAGAGGTGAACTTAACACATATCCCATCACGCGACATACAACTCAACCATTAACATCCAACGATAGAATCTAACCTATAGCTCTAACTTCTTAAACCACTAAACAACACTTAATTGATCCCGGGAACTAAGATGAGGGAGAGCCGGTTTTCTTTTCGGTTACCCGACCGGGGGGTCTCTATCCTCACTCCATTCCCGAACCCAATATAGTGTCGCCCATCCTCCAGGGACCTCAAACACATATCAAAGGGACGAAGAACGAGTTTCAATCAAAACCGATAAACCGTTTAAAAGTTACGGACTAAATACGAATTCGAAATAAAACAAGCAACATGGGTCCCCAGCCGGTCGGCAGGCAGCCGGCCCACCGGCTGGACACCCATCCATGCCTTCTTCCTTTCTTAAAACCCAAACAACCCAAAAGGGCTCCCAGCCGGTCGGCAGGCAGCCGGCCTACCGGCTGGGGAACCAACCCCATTAATTTATGCACTACACAAACATCACCCAAGAGGCTACCAGCCGGTTGGCAGGCAGCCGGCCTACCGGCCGGCAACACAATCCTACCTATTTTCAAAACCCGCAAAAACCACTAAGAGCACTCCCAGCCGGTCGACCGGCGGAGAGAGCCTGAGCACTAAAATCGTATTTCCTGTGACAACGAAAACCCGACTAAATCGATTCTAAACCTTTATAATCACTAACAGCATACAAACCCCAGCATATATATACATCGAATACACTAATTACAATCATCAAATTCCACAAACAAGCCTCAATAAGGTAATCACTTGTATCCGTCGCAAAACATAAATTTCTGAAAATGAAATACTAGGCATGTGAAACATCATCTAAGCCCATAAAAAACATACACATGTATTCCTAGCATGATTTCTAACTCAATGAACATAAACCATAAGAAAAATCAGAAACTTAAACATGTTAAACATGTAAATTGCTAATATTCACAATAAGGCCGAGTTTCTCATTATCGTCACCTTTTTAAGCGTTTAAGCTCCTATCTCCTCTTCAATTCCGCCACAAACCTCCTTGGGATCCTCTAAGCCTCTCCCTACAACATGAAAAACGGATTTAGAGCCTAAAACTCGGATTATACCCAAAACAGCCCAAATTTCGAGTTGAAGGAAACGAGAAACGGAAGTGACAGGTGACTTGCAAATTTCATGAGGATTCCGAAAATGTATTTATTACCTTGAGTCGGTGAACGGATGATGACGGAAATTGGATTATAAGATTGAGGTTTAAGGAAGAAAAGAGAAATGAAGATGACAGTGATTTGTTTTTGTGAAAGAGAATATGTCGACATTCATAAGGAAATGGTAGGGTTTTATTTTTCCTTTCCGTTTAAGTGAAAAGGACTTTTGAAAGTGAACGGGCTTGTTGAGTCGGATTACTTGCCAAGTTATATTCGTCTTAAGGACTTACGGTTCTTAAGACGGAACTTACGATTTATTAAAATACTTCTCAAAAAACTATTAAAAATATATTTTATTACTTGAAATAATTAAAAGCCTTTAAAATATAAATCACGAAAATATGGGATGTTACAATCACCCAATCTTCAAAAAGTTTCGTCCTCGAAACTCGAAGGCAGAACTAAGTACGAAAACAACTATAACTCTCAAATGCACCACACGGGTTATGATAACCCAAAACTTTATCTTGCAAAAAGGTTTCAAGAAGCAAAAGGTTTCAAGGCACAAGTCTTGTCAATGGATATTGGGATTCTCGTTACGTATTCAAGAGTCCGACATTCCAAATCTGAGACAAGTCCCAAATTTTTGTCCAAATAAAGTTCAAAATTAGATTGATTCGGTGTTGACAAGCACAGCACAGGTTATCAGACGTCTCCAATAACAAGTTCTAGTGGCAGTCAACGCTGAAATCTAACAAAATCGCAAAACGTTACGCTCTTTAAAACCAAGTTTTCTTCAAATCGACCACTACTCCCAAATTCTTGAAAAAATAAAATTGTAACAATGACTAAAAGTAGTCACTCTCAACAGGAGAGAAAGCAGTTTCAAGGTCTCAAAACAACTAAGCTTTTTCCAAAAAGAGTGAGTTTAAAGTCAACAATTGGGGAACAAGTTTTCAAAACAGACGTTTGAGAGCGCGGAAACAGTCACAGAGCTTATTTTCAACATGAAGAATTAGGGGTTTCAAGCCTCGCGGCGGTCAGAACACCAAAAGGAGGGTTGAAGGAACAGAAAAATCAAGTCGAAGATTAAAGAAGACGGTAACCTTTGCCAATCATGGGTACACTAACCGCTCAATCCATAATCAAAACATCGTTACAACTATTCCTAGTATATCCCCAAGGAGACGTTTCTAGTGGCCTCGATACTCACAATGGTCCCACGGTCCTCTTACCCTTCTCTCATCCACAGAACGAGGTATTCCTCTATCAGAAGGTTTCCAAACTCTCACTTAGTTTACCACAAATCTGTTCTAATAGGGTTAAGGATCTCTCACTCAAGGTGGAAGTCTAATAAACATACCTCGGACCAAGGTTTACGCACTTTCAAAGTCTAAATCTGAATTCTATCATCAAAACATCGAATTCTAAAATTAGGACACCAGCTTTCTACACTATGACTTTTCTCAATCGGACAGGCCATAACCGAAATTACTTATATCCTTTAGTCCTACGTAGTTCAAATCCATCAAATTCATCCTATGGGGGGTACTTTGAAATCTTAACTCCTCCAAGGTCATCTGTTACCATAAACGAACGTTTCAAGGTAAGGTTTCACCAAGGCAGCAACTTCCAAGTCAAGCAAGACTATGACTGGCCCTCATGACTAGTTCCTCAAAATGATTCCGATCTCAAAGTTCCTCGAAGTCTAAAGCAACATTATCCTTTCGATGATTTATTCCTCAAAAGTTTAGATAACCCATCTCGGATAGTTCGCAAATAACAATTCAATCAAACTCTCAGACTACTCAACTCATGTGATATATCTACTATACTTGTATCACGGTCCATAAATAACCATACTCAAATCAACGCGTTTCTGGACTTACATCTCTCAATGAATCATTCATTCTCAAACTGATGATGTATCCTAGATTTCCTTTAAGTCCTTCGTTAGATAGTACCAAGATCCATTAAGTAACTTAAGATCAACCACTCAGTCAATTCCACAAGTTCTTGTAAAGGTTCCAACGTTCTCACACCGTTACTAACAACTCTCGTTCCTCAAGTTCAAACAGCATTAACTTACCTCATTCACTTATCGGATAACATCAGTACTTTAAGCATATTCCCCGAATTTACTGACTACTCTAAGTCCCTATAAATTCTCTAATGGAAATTACAGACTTACAATCATCCATGACTCAGCAAGGTTCTCACACCGAAGTTCCATCGAAAGCCACGTAAAACACTCTACCTAGCACAATTATCTCATCATTCACTTACTCTTCAAATTAGTAACATATAGGCACCTAGATCAACATAACACATTCCATCAGCTCCTTAGATCACTCCTCAAATAACAACACTCTCTCAGTCATGGTCTACAATTGTCCTCAAGAAATTCCCCAAGTCTGTCTATGGTAGGTTACCGCACAAGGTGTTTCAGGATAAGCAAGTTACCAGGTGAAGTCAAGAGAAAACAATGATAGCTCTCAAGGAAGGTCAAGAAGAGTCTAAGGGAGGAGATTAAGATCTTAACAGTTATACGTACACCAGATTACAATAAGGTTGTAGACATGTACGTACCGGTAGATGGATCTGGGGAACTCCCGTCTCCGCCTGAATCTGAACAGCTCTAGCTCCACTGGTCTCAGCCTTTGGGTCAATAGTGATAGCTCTGTCACTGGCTACATTCTTCTCGGGGCACTCGAAGGAGCGATGCCCTGGCTTCTTGCAGGAGTAGCATAAGTAAGGGTCACCGTCACAGTTAACTCTAGGATGAAGGTCATTGTGGCACTTGAAGCACTTTAGGGGAACGTCCGATGGGAGGCTCATGTTTCGGACTTGAGAAGTCTTAGCTTTCCGGGACTTCTTGTTCTTCTGGGGACGCTTCCTTTTTCCAAGAGGAGAGGAGGCAAAAGGGCTAAGAGGTCTCCCGCTTCGACATCTATGCAAAGGCGGTGGAGGAGGAGAGAAGGCTCTAGATCCTTCACAATAGATCTGGTAAGAGTCCTCCGCTCGTAAGACAACATAGTAACTCTGGAAGTAAGAAGTCGGGTCACCACTGGCTACACTCCTAGTCTCGGCATTAAGCTTGCTCCGAAACAGGTAGGCTTTGTCTTTCTCTCTCTCAACTAGCTGTGGGACAAAGTGGATTAGCTCCTCAAATCGATTGGTGAAAGCTTGAACGGAAAGGGTTCCTTGGCGAAGGTTCATGAACTCGGTCATCTTATCTTGACGTATGTCTCTGTGGTAAAACCTCATGCCAAGAAGAGTCTTGAAACGACTCCAAGTGAAATTGGGGTCACGAGTAGCAGGAGCGCTGATCGTCAACCACCAACTTCTAGCCTCACGAACTAAGAACTGAGATGCTACTCGGGTCTGATCCTCAGGGCGAACACCATAAATCATGAAATTCCTTCCCATGTCAAAGAACCAAGCGGTGAGGGTCGCAGCACTGGTCTCTCCGCCGAATGTCTTAGCTGCATTCCTCCACATCTGGGTGATAATCCAAGCCCATCCTCCAGGTTAGTTACTTCCCGAGGTTTGAAATGAAGAAGAAGGCCTAGACGACCTAGCTATGCAATCCTGAAGGGTTTGAATGAGGGCTTGCGTCTCAGCATTCTCATCATTGGTTGGCTCTGTCATTCTTTAAGCATAAGAGAATAAACCGTTAGACGTATTCCTAACAAGGCACAAACATACTACAATATAAGTCCTTGAATCTACCCTATCTCTCATTCATTATTCAATTATATGGTCAAGTTAAGGTTGGGGTCACATGAGTGCGTCGGGAGCAATAATGCTCTGATACCAACTGTAAAATCCCTCGCGAAAGCGGAAATATAAAACACACAAAGTACTAAAAATGCAGCGGAATTTAAACTTTTTAAACATAAACATCATGCGAGGTGAATTAAAACTGAAACTGGAAACTGAAACTGATATAAACAAGATAGATAAGTATAACAGTTCTAAGTACGGAAATCAAATATATACGAAGCTTGGGATGAAACATCCCTACAGGTACCAAAACATGAACTGTATCAAAAACTTATAATGAATTAATTATGTCTTAATTTGATTGAAGGTATCTCATATGGTGTAGTTCTCCGTTTTTAATCAACACTTTGATTCTTTTATATTGATCGTATCAATGTTATTTTATGATGAACGTTTCATGGTTCTTCTTTAGTGATTTATAGAGATCACATTGATTCATGTTCGACAAGGCATACAATTTATTTTAGGAATCAATAATTTGATTAAGAACAAAAGTAGTGACTTGGGTTGTAAACCAAGTCACTAATATCCAAAATACAACCATTGTTAAGGATTTAAATCCTTGTCTTACAAGAAAAGAAATTGTTCTAGGAAATAAAATGCATAATATGAAAGAAGACAATAATGAAAATTAGAGCCAAGCTCTTGAGTCTTCAATCAATTGGATGCTACCATAGCCATCCATGTAAGGAACTTCATGCTTCATTCTCCTTGCCTTTGTCATTAGGAGGTGGCCCTTTAAAACAATTAAAAAGGTTAAAAATCAACAATTTGTATCACCATACATAAGTTGACAAAATAACATGAATTTAAACGAGAATTATTACCTACGGGGAGAGCTTTCCCATTTTTGAGATCGGTCAAATATTTGGGGCAATTACGTTTCCAATGCCCTAACCTCGTGCAATAATGGCACTTGTCTTAAGATTTTGAAGATGAGGTGGAAGCGCCTTTCGAAAAGGTCTTCTCTTTAGCCGGTTTGGGCTTGAACGTTTTCTTGCCCTTACCCTTGAAGGCAGTCCTTTTGAAATTGCCTTTCCCTTTCTCTCGATGTTCAAAACATCCTTAGTGGAACTTTCATGATGTCCCATGTCCCTCTCGGCTTGGACGAGCATCTTATGCAATTCATCCAATGTGGTCTCTTGATTTCGCATGTTGAAATTCACGCGGAATTGAGCATACGATTTCACCTTATTTAGAGAGTGAAGAACTCGGTCAATGATGAGTGAGTCGGGAACATCAACTCCTTGCAACTTGAGAGTCTCCGCAAACTCAACTAATGTGAGTACATGAGGGCTTATCTTTTGTCCTTCCTTCAAGCAAATGTCGAAAAAGGCGGAAGCCGCCTCATATTGAATCACCCTTGGATTTTATGAAAACATCGTCGCAAGTTTGGTATATATCTCATATGATGTGCTTAACTTGATCATACTCCTTTGGAGGTCCGGCTCCATGGAGAAGATAAGCACATTTTTAAGAGCAAAGGACTCTTTCATATAGGCTTCGTAAGCCTCACGAGTTGGAGCCGCGGAACGAGCGGTTGGAGCGGGAGGAGCGGCTTCGGTGAGATAACGAGTCTTATCGTCACCTTGAGCGGCCAAAACTAATTGCGCATCCCAATCCTTAAAATTGGAACCATGCTTATCGAGTTTGCAACGATCCAGGAAGGATCGAAGCCATGAAACATTAGTGAGAGGTGGAGCGTTGGTTGCCATTGGCGATGTTGAAAATTAAACTACAATAAAAGTGAAGGAATTAAAACAACATTATTTAAAAACTTGTAATTTTAATTTAAACAAGTTTAGTTATTTACTTAATGGTCTCTTACCCAATTAAGTAAACAATTCCGAGACCCAAATCCATACTAATTCGGGCACGGCGTAGCCGATTCATCCCTTATTGATATAATTTGGTGGATTAACCTTTTAATCGGTTCTACCTTAGAACTCTCGGTCAACAATTTCCTATAATTTGTCTTTAGCCCGAACTTATTGCAACTACGGTTACGAATACCTTCGTTGAGATCGACCAAATTACAAGGTGTAATCAGATTACCCCACTTACCCAACGTAACAAGTTTAGTACTCCGGTGTAGCCGAGCCCACTTTCTTATGAAGAAGGAAGTCATGGGTCCATACTTTTTGGTAAGGCTAAGTCTCAATATTTATATTTTAAGAGATCTAGTTAAATTATTATCTATCTCCGTTTAAGTGAACTAAGTCGGTGAATTATCGATAAATTAATTGACTAGGTCGACTAAATTGAATAAAATGCATGACATGATATGACGATTTGGCTATGCATGCAAACATATAAAGCAAAAATAAAAGCATAAAAACCCTAGTATGACCTTTCTTAGAAAAGAAAGTAATAAAAGTTCAAATTCGGAAACCAACTCCTTTGATCCATTGAACTTCACGAGGCACGCATCCCGAGGCAAGCACCGTCTTGGTCGGAACTCCTTTCCGAATGGCATCGTCTTCAAGGCTCTTCGGAATTTATAAAAATTACAACTTTTCTAGCCTACTTTATACATTATAAAATAGAAAACAATAAATAAAGTGATACGAGATCACATTAATTATATCCGAATCGATAACCCCTTACATTACGGAAAATATCGATTAAAACTAAGGCCATAGTAAGTAAATTACATAATCCAAAATTACGTAAATAAAATCACGACAATCATAATAAAATATGCAATGCTTATGAATATGAATATGAAATAACATGCAAACCTAAGCCAAATCGTCCTAATGTATATCATTTATATATATAGTTATCGTATACCTCAATTGTATGGAATTGCGTGTTTCAACGATTAAAAACACTTGGCATCACGTGAATCGAAATTCACTCTTAAGTTAATCATCCCAACTCATTTAGGTTTCAAAATTTAGTCTTACTCAAACTTTGAACATGACTTAACTTAATTTTATAAGATTGTTCGGTATTAATCGGTTTTACGGGAAAAATAATATAAAATTCAAAAAGAGTCATAAAATTTCGAAAAATTCAAAATTCAAATTTTGAATATTCTATAATTTCCTTAAAATTTCAGAACTTTAAAAAATATTAATACTTACACGGTTTTATTAATTTTATCATAAAAATTGCATAAAAACGCGTATTTTGAGTCGGAAATTCAATAATTAGCTCCATAAATACATATAAAGTACTAATAAAATCTTTACACTTTCCAAAACACTTTAAGAAACTGAAATGGACAGAAAATTGAAATAGCACACTGCCCAATAACCGAAATTTTCATTAAAATGACTCTTATTATTCAATTTTTAAATATAACATTTAATAAATAAAAATTAAATAAAACAGAAACTTTTGGCTCCCAAAAAAAATATGGTGATGAACATATCAAATATGACTTATATGGGTTAAATTTTTCGGCCATTTTAACAACTTTTGCTATTTTTAACGATTTATGTCATATATCATACAATTTTAACCATTAAAATTATTTCACAAGCATAACATCAAATAAAAATCTCGAAATTTTTATACATGCTGGAAATAATATATATGACATCGTGTAAAATATTTATGGCCAAATTCCAACTTAAACTATTAAAGTCGAAATTAGGTAACTTTTATCCGATTTTTACACTAAAAATCAATAAACATGCAATATATGATAAAATTTCTGGAAAATTTAGTATACATTTTTAAATATTGCAAGTGACATACTCAAAAAATTTTATAGTCAAATTCGAAATATAACTATACAAACCCATTAATATTCATTTTATGGCATTTTAACATTTCAAATTCATAAACCATGCATTATAACTCCATAATTTACGAAAATTCATATTCATATCATAGGAAATACATGTGAAACCATAATAAAAAATCTCGGCCAGAAGTTAATTATAGCTATTTTTCCCAAAAATAAATATTTTAACCATTAAAATTAATAAAAACCGAAACAATAATACTTATGAACAATATTTATCCAAAAATTATTCCAAATATCCTAAAATACATTTATAATCAGTAGGTATTCATGCATTAGAAATTTCGGCCATATCAAATACGATGTAAAATTTCTATTATTTTTTTTTTGCTATCTAATAACTTCGTAAAAATATAAACGAAAAGCATGCAAACAACTGATTTGCTCTGATACCAATTGAAAGGTTATAAGGTCTCAAAACCTAATATTTTAGTCATAATAAATAAGTTGATAATTAACATTTTAATTATAAATATTTTAGATCTTATGCATGCTAAAACTTATGCGGAATATAGGAATCGAATGCTTACAATTCGATGAACCCGGTGCAAGGATGATCCTCCTTAGTATCCAAGTAGAACACCTCATTCAAGATGCACCCAAGACACCCCTTAAAACCGAGACTATCACAAGCTAGGGTTTTAGAAACGGTTTCCTTAAACTAAGTTCTAATCACTAATTAGAACTATTAAAACAAATAATACAATTATTATAGGTTTTGAAAATATTATCTTGTAATATTTTTTAGAGGTTTTCAACAACTCTTTCTCACTAGAAATTTTTCTAAGGGAATTAGAATGAGTAACTTGTGAAAAATCACAAGTTTTTATTAAGGTGGTCTTGGGTTTGGGGCGGCCGAACATAGGGAGCACCAAGGGGGAACACTTCCCCTTTCCCATGCACTTAGGGTGGCCATAGGTACTATTCTCAAGGCACCCTTTAATGATTGTGTTTTAAGAGCAATTAAACACACACAAATCATTCCCTTGAGCACACCCCAAAACCGGCACCCTAATTCATAAAATGGACTTCATTTTATATTTTTGTCAATTGTATAATTGTACATATGTGACATACAATATGTCATAATGTTATAAAACACAATTGTTTTAATTTAAAATATATATATTTATCAAATAAATATTATTTATAAATTAAATAAATCATATTTATCAATTTGACAAGTAATTCGTAATTACTACTATAAAATGGTTATTTACAATAATCGTCAATACGATCTACAACTTTTGTAATAATTTTAACCCAATTCATTATAATTACGATATTATAAAATATCGTTCATTGTTTAGTAATTGACACGTCTCAATTATAAACATAAATCTTACAATAAGATTTTAACCTCTGATTCCTAGAGGTGTGACCTAAAGGGATCAACTGACCACCACCGTCATACGACAGTAATGTCAAACTCTAGCTAGCCAATCATTACTGAATAATGTTGGTCAGTTGACTATATAATTTCGTATCATCCCTTGCGTATTCTCGTCATGAGATTTAATTATGTGATCGCACTATTGTTGAGGACACATTTCCCAACAGATACTACTACGAGTACTTGTAACCGTTGTGGTAAACCTCCTCATCTTGGTTTTGATTGCTTCAAGAATGCCTACAAGTGCTACACGTGTAATGGATTTGGGCATAGGTCTTTCGAGTTTCCAGAGAGGAACACTGCTATTGGCAAGGCTGCCACTACTGCTGCAGCTGCTCAAGGAGGCAAGGCAAAGGGGAAGATCTTTGTTATGACTAGAGCAGAGGCTGAGGCTCATCCTGATATCGTTGCTGGTATATTTTCTGTTCTCGGTGCTGAGTGTCTAATCTTATTTGATACTGGTGCTTCATTGTCTTTTATATCGACCCAGTTCGCCGACAGACTAGCTATGGAGTCTTCTATTGTTGAGGAGACTTTTATCTCATTCCCTTCCGGAGTCGTTTTCTCATGTTCTTCTTCCCATAGGGATGTTCCTTTTGTGATTGGTTGTGCCACATTTCCAGCGGACTTACTGAGATTTCCTCTCGAGTAATTTGACATTATCCGCGATATGGATTGTTTATCGCGATACCATGCTCGTTTTGAGTGTCGCGACCATAAAATCTGCTAGGTTTATACCTATTGTGAGACTTGGGATATGGATCGCCTAGCTAAGGCTTACATTGCAGAGATCATTCGATACCATGGGGTTCCGAGAGAGACTGTTTCAGACAGGGATCCGCTTTTCTATTCGAGATTCTGGAAAGCTCTTCAATAGGCCATGGGTAGCCGACTATTGATGAGCACAGCGTTCCATGCTGCTACAGATGGTCAGTCAGAGAGGACGATTAAGACTTTAGAGGATCTATTGCGTGCCTGTGCACTTGAATTTCAGACTTCTTGGGAGCAGAGTTTACCACTGGTTGAGTTCTCGTACAACAACAATTATCACCCGTCAATCAGGATGGCTCCATATGAGGCGCTTTATGGTAGAAAGTGTCGTAGGCCGATCGGTTGGGATCAGTCGAGCGATGTTCTTGATTTAGGACCTGACCAGTTGGCTGCGACTATTGATCACGTTCAGCTTATCAGAGGTAGGATGAAGGCCACTCAGGACCGGCAAAAATCCTATGCAGGCGTTCGTCGAAGACCACTTGAGTTTGAGGCTGGTGAGAGAGTGTTTCTTCGAGTTTGTCCAATGAAGGGTGTCAAGAGATTTAGTGTTAAGGGCAAGTTGAGTCCTAAGTATATTGGGCCGTTCGAGATTTTGAAGAAGAGTGGTGCTGCTGCTTACAGATTGGATTTGTCTCCGAGTTTGGGGAAGGTGCATAGCGTCTTTCATGTTTCACAGCTCCGCAAGTACGTCAGTGACCCTAGTCACGTGCTTCAGAGAGAGATCGACAACCTAAAGCCGAATCTTGCTTTTGAAGAGCGTCCAATGAGGATTTTGGATCGTCAGGAACGGAAGCTTAGGAGCAAGGTGGTGCCCCTTGTGAAGATCATGTGGCGTTGTGGCGACGTTGAGGAGCAGACTTGGGAAATAGAGGCCTCGATGCGCGCTACGCATCCTTCTCTTTTCGATTGAGGTAAAGCTTCCTTAGATTTATCTTCGTTCAAGTTTCGAGGACGGAACTTTTAGAAAGTTGGGGTGATTGTAACATCCCGTATTTTCGTAAATAATAT
Organism: Silene conica; assembly: GCA_029255685.2. Taxonomy (NCBI): domain Eukaryota; kingdom Viridiplantae; phylum Streptophyta; class Magnoliopsida; order Caryophyllales; family Caryophyllaceae; genus Silene; species Silene conica. The sequence continues at coordinate 35,194,291 of CM055313.2, read as the reverse complement.
TTTAATACTTTTAAAGTATTTTCCGGAATATAATATTATTTTAAAAATAAATCGTATGTTTTATTTTAAGTTTTCCGTTAAGATCCGTCTTAAGAATATTTTAATCTTAAGACATTGTTTCACTTGCCATTTGCCGACTTGAGTTTCCGTATCACGTAAATAAAATAACCCCGACTCAAGTATAAATAAAAGGACAACCTAGAACCCTACCTAAACCCTTCCATCGACATCTTCATTTCCCCAAATTCATTTCACAGTAAACATAAATTCCATTTTCTCCTCTCTTTAAGAATTTCAAAAGATCATCTTGAAGCCTTCCTCAACTCGTATCAAGGTAAATTTTATATTTTCGGAATGCTCTCGAGATTTTCAATCTTTCTATCACTTTCAATTTCCGTTTCGTCGACTTCCGTTTTTGAGCTGTTTTGCCCTATTCGTGTTTAAGCACTTATTAACCGTTTTTATGGTTGTAGGAATTGGATTAGAGGATCCCGAGGTCGACTCATACGTGGTGGAGGAAGACTTTGGAGCTCAAACTGCTAAAAGGTGACTATTATGAGTACCTCGACCTATATTGTTAATAAATTAGAACATTTATGTGGTCTTTGTGATGTTCATTCTGAAATTATGGGTTCGTGTTGAAGTATGAATATAGGAGTATGTTAGGATTTCGTTTTACATGTTCAACATATGATTTAATTATTGTTTATGATGTTTCATATGCCTCACATGTGTATTTTCAGTTTTGAGAAATTGTGACGGATACAAATTGTGATCTTAAAATGTGTTCCTTTTGATTCTTAAGTGGTGCTTGTTGTTGTATATAAGTGTTAATATGCTCGGTAAACATTTATTGTTGTAAATTACAAAGTCCTTTATCGATTTCTAGAGGCTTGAATCAATTGCGAAATGTCGAATTTTACGCTCAGGGACTCTGAGTCGGTCGACCGGCTGGGAGACTGTTCTTGTTTTTCTGAGAACACTTAGGAAATGTGTGACACCCTGCGATTTAGCATAAAAATAAATAAATAATTTGCAGCGGAAATACGATACTTTTAAAAACTTTTCGACATATTTATTAAAACTTTTTCGCGGAATATCAAAATAACATGCGGAAGACTTAAAACTAATGTGAAAGTATAAATTATACAAAATAACTTAAATAGACGAGGGATAAGGTATCCCATGATAACAACATCAATTAAATCTAAACTAAGCGTAAGGGTAATTGTCGAATTATCAACAATGCTCGCTAGCCACACGTCTTCCCCAAACAACACCAACCTACATTCATGAAACATGAACGCCACAGTCAGTGGGGAGTAACTCAGAGTTCTTTGAGCTACTTTACGTCAGAAAACATGTAAACGGTAATACTAAACATCTTATGCATATGAACATGTATATAATTCCATAAACAATTATATATATTACCAAACATGAACAACATGATCAATGCGTGGGCGATAAGTCAAAAACATGTGAAAACAGCATGAATCAAGATGTATAACAGAATTAAAGCCAGCATATAAGATAGTATCAAAATCAACGAAACATCGAAGCAAAGTGTAATAACCCGAATATTTATTATTTAAAAGACGTAATTCATGGGTAATTTACGAACAAGCGATGAGTTACTTTTTAAAGATAGTCGTTTTATAAGCTCGTGTATACTCGTTTTGGATGAGTATTTAAGGGCTGTTGTGGGGTTCGAATTTGGGACCAAGGCATCATGTAATAATATTTGATGTATGTTATTTGTGTGGCTCGAACCGGAGACCTATGGTGTGGCCTGCAGTGGGCCTCGATTGGCGTGCCAATGAGGCAGCCCACACGGGAATATAGAAACAGTGAGCAATTGTGTTGTCTGCCGCCATATATAGCAAGAGTTTTCCTTACCCTAACCCTATTCAAACTCAAACTAGATCTCACTAAAACCTAGCCGTCACTTTAGGGAAGGAAAGGAGCCTGCTCACGGTGGTTATAGGCGGACCTAGGGTGCCTCGTTTTGACCAAGAACCTGGTATGCACACCACAACCACTGTAATCTCAGTTTTTGTTTATGGTTTTGTCGTCTGTTTGAGGGTATGCAGTCACGTTTTTATTAGTTGTTTGTACTTGCGTTTTATGCTAGGATGTATAGAGAGTTTATGTTGGTCGTGGGTGTTGGTCGTTGGTCGTTTTGACACACTTTCGAAGGTGGCAAAAACGGTGGTCAGGGAAAGGGAGTTTTACGGTTTCAGCAATTGGTTGTTTTGATGCGTTTTTATAATCAGTTTTTAGATCTATTGTATGTCTTTTGTTTTGGGTCTTTGGTTGTAGAGGCAGGTGGTTTATGGGGGTTTCTCGTGGTGGTGGTTCCAGGGAACGATGGTGTCTGGCTATGGTGGTACAGGGTGGTTTGACAGGGGTGTTCGTGGGGCTGTGTTTGTGTTGCAGTCCAGTGTCGTGTTGTTCAATCGTGTACAAGGGTGTTTGCGGGTGGTAGCATTGAGGACTCGGGGGAGGTCAGTGCGATGCTACCACCGTGTCTATAGTCTGGATTCCAGGGGTGGTTTTGGTGGTCACGGGTGGTGGTAGTTGTGGCAGGGTTTGCGTCGATGAGAGGTTAAAGTCGTGGGGTCAGGGCCGTATGTGAGGAACCAGGCCTGATCTGGGCCCTGGTTCAACTCACCGGCGGCCGTCGGTCAGATGGGTGGTGGTTGTGGTGGTAGAAGGCAGTCGGGGTGTTGGTGTCGGTGGCTGTCGGTGGTGGCTGGGCGTGTCTCGGTGGAGTTGTGAGGGGTTGTTCACGAGGGAGTCGTGGGTAAGTGTAGGGTTGTTTCGTTTGTTTTGGTGTACTTCATTTTATTTCTTTTTATTTTATTTACTTTATTATTATTATTATTATTATTTTCTTATTTATTTATGGTAATAATATTTTGTTATTAATTAAGATATTATGATTATTAAAGGAAATGATTTGAGATTTATTGTAAGATATGGTATTAATGCATATTTTAAATAATTTGAATTTCGAACTAAATTATCTATTTTTGGAAAGTTACCTAATATAGAAGTTATTATTTTTGGAAGGTACCTTATTAGGAAAGTTCTATTTATAGTAATCGTATTTGTATCACGTGCGTTAGGAAGTTCTATAAATAGAATGTGTGTATATTTGTAACACCCCCATTTATTCAAGGGCCTGAACTAGGACTCCTCAGATAAATAAAGGTGTTACCATCTTGGTTTCCCGAGGCAGTAGATACAAAGGAAGATAAACAGTACTTTAAATTAAATTTAACTCAAAACATGTTCTTACATCCGTAACCAAAAGTCTTAACAACAAAAAGGTACAACTCGTATTAAACTGACTAAGGTGATCTAGACATCTAATCCGGTCCGGATCCAAGCTCTTTCTCCCATAGCTCCCCCTTAGTCTCAGCCACCTGTCAAACTGCTCCCCAATAATTTGGTTCATCACAGGTGATCACGAACACACAGGGTCAACCACGAGGTTGAGTAGGGAAAACAATAAATATAAAAATATAGTAAACTCCGCACCGATCCAGCGCCAATAAACTCCGCACCGATCCAACACCATATAAACTCCGCACCGATCCAACACCAAATATACTCCGCACCGATCCAACACCAAATATACTCCGCACCGATCCAACACCGTATCACAAGACCCAATAGATAATCACATCATATAATATCTCAGAATAAGTTAAATAACACACTATAAGGATCACATGAAATTATTTCACCACCAAGCTTCAAATCAAATAAGAGTAGATTGCACATCATATAATAGTATTATCCCCTACCTGAATTAGCAGGAATCGTAGATACGCCCGAGGCTTGTCAAAAATGTTCCACGCGAAACTCGCTACCTAAACAGATATACGTCACGAATTAACAAACTTCCCGAACCCCTTACGGTCATACTTACTATAAATAGCAACCTTCCATAAGTGGAAAGTTTCCATAAATAGAAACTTCCCAAAATAAAAGATATCTTTAGTTTGAATCTCAAAATATTCTAACTATACATTGATACCCAAATTAATACTTCCCATAACAACTCCCAAAAACACACCCCTAAAGACTACTAAAATCTTTACCATTAATAAAATAATAATACCATAAATAACAATTATATTGATAATAATAATAATAATAATAATAATAATAATAATAATAATAATAATACTCAAGCATTTTAGAAATAAAACCAATAAATAAAAGAAAAGTAAAAGAAACGAACTTCATCCAAAAACAACCCGACTCAAAACAACCTTAGATTGCTACTCTCCTACACGACCACAACGCCCCTACAACCACCAACCACCGACAGCCCACTAACCCCAACACCACCTACAACCCCGGCGACCACCAGCAACCAGGTCGCCGGCCGCCGGTGAAGAGAACCAGCCCACTCAAACCCTGCTGGAACTCCACCCCACACGTGACCAGCCCCCCTTGCAGCCTCTGTCGACAACCACCCAGACCAGACCACCACCCTCGGCCGACACTCAAGCACTCCCCTGACACCGGTCATCCTAACCATGGTGGTGCCACCGTGTCGACCTCCCCCGAGTCAACGGTGGTACCACCCCCAAACCACCCCTGACACACGCTAGGACAGAACCCAGATCCGACAGAGGCAACGAAAACCCCTGCCGCCAACACTTCAGCCGCCTAGACCCACCATGACCACCACCAGGACGACCACTCGTCTACCACCAGTCCCACCACACCGACGACCAGTACAAACAAGATATGAAAACGCATTAAAACTCAAACGAACTATACATGGTCTGACTTCTTTTTATGATTCGACAGAAACTCTTGTGACAGGCGTCAGAAACACGCCTTGTCTGGTGCTATACGGTGGTTGACATGGCTACGACAATGGTCAGAACACGACTCCCAAGACCATAGATTAGAAAACATGAAAAAGTGAACACAACAACAGATAAACACGACCTACAACCGCGTAAGAAAAAGCTGACAGACTAGCGAACAGGGCAGTGTTTAACACAGTGGTGGACGTACCTACTTCTTGGGTGTTTCGACCACCTATTCCCTGCCTTAGGGTCACCGTGAAGACCACCTACGAACCCCTTGCTATGACGGCTGCAGAATGTGTGGTTGTATGAGATCTGAAATGCTAGGTTTAGGTTTTGAATGGCCACACAAGTGAAGGCTGAGAGGCTGTTTTAAAAGGGTTTTGGTGTTTGTGCTATCTCAAAACTGTCGTGGGCTTGAGGAGTACACGAGTTTCGAGGCCCAACTCGACATGCTACAGGTCTAGGGATCGATTCCTACTAAAGACATAAACTCCCTCTAAAAAGAATAACGCTATAATTCTAACTTAAACATGGTTACGTAACATAAAGCGACTATCGTCACAAGATAAAATTACTTGTCGAGTCTAGACTTTTCGAGGTATTACAGTCTTCCCTCCTTAAAATGAACTTCGTCCCGAAGTTCAACCACACTCAGGTGACAAAATAACCCAACTCAAATAAACTTGGAATACACAAACATCGCAAAACTTTACTTAGATCATAGAATGTTACATTCCACCCCCCTTAAAGAAAAGTTACGTCCGCGTAACTTACCTCAACGGAACAAATGTGGATAACGCTCTCTCATGGATGCTTCAGGCTCCCACGTAGCCTCTTCCTGATTATGATTGGACCACAAAACTTTCACCAAGGACGTCTCGCCATTGCGAGTCTTTCGTACCTTCCTGTCCAGAATTTCCTTCGGAGTCTCGACATATGCCAACTGTTCATCTATCTCGATCACCTCGTGCTGAAGCACATGTGATGGATCACTCACATATTTCCTCAACTGGGATACATGGAACACATTATGGACCTTGGATAGGGTTGGAGGTAAAGCTAAGCGATATGCCACCTCTCCAACTCTGTCCAAGATCTCAAATGGTCCAATAAATTTCTGACTCAGTTTGCCACGCTTGCCGAATCTCATCACACCCTTCATCGGAGAGACTTTCAGTAGGACTTTCTCGCCGGCCTCAAATGAAATATCGCTCCTCTTCAGATCGGCATAGCTCTTCTGTCTATTCTGAGCGGCCCCCATCCTCTGTCGAATAATCTGAACCTGTTCCACCATCTCCTGGATCATATCTGGCCCCAATGTCACGACATCAGCTCGATCATCCCAACACACAGGGCTCCGACACTTCCTCCCGTATAGAGCCTCGAAAGGGGCCATGCCTATGCTTGCATGATAGCTGTTATTATAAGAAAACTCGATCAACCCCAGTCGATCCTCCCAAGATCCTCCGAACTCAAGGACACAAGCCCTCAACATATCCTCAAGGGTCTGAATCGTTCTCTCAGTCTGAGCGTCGGTAGCTGGATGGAAAGCAGTACTCATCTTCAATTGGGTACCCAAAGCGGCCTGCAACTCTTGCCAAAATCTAGATATGAACCTCGAATCTCGATCTGAGACAATATCCTTGGGTACTCCATGTAGTTTGACCACATTCTGAACATATGACTTAGCCAACTCGGCCTTACTCCAGGTATCCTTCATTGGAATAAAGTGAGCTGACTTAGTCAAACGATCCACAATCACCCAAATCATGTTGTTGCCCCTCTGAGTCCGAGGCAACCCCACGATAAAGTCCATCGAAATGTTTTCCTACTTCCACTCTGGTACATCCAACGGTTGAACTTTCCCTTGAGGTCTCTTATGCTCCCCTTTCACTCTCTGACAAGTCAAGCATCTCGATACAAACTCTGCGACTTCCTTCTTCATGTTAGGCCACCAGAACGTCTTCTTAAGGTCTTTATAGAGCTTATCACCCCCTGGGTGAACTGAATATGGAGTAGCATGAGCTTCAGTCAGGATCTTCTTCTTTAGCTCCTCCACATCCGGAACACACCATCGTCCACTGAACCTCAAACTACCATCAGTATGAATACTGAACTTGTTTGCAGGCTCTCCACCCTCACTCTCCACCATCCTGCGCCACTTCTGGATTCTCGCATCATTACCTTGCAACTCCCGAATCTCACCATACAACTCCGGCTCTACTGTCAAGTCACTAAGAGCATCCCCTTTCCGGATCATGAATATTCCCATCTCCCTTAGTTCACCATACAACCTCCCTCTCGATCTGGCACAATCCAAAGCATGTATTGACTTCCTACTTAGAGCGTCAGCTACCACATTTGCCTTGCCTTCGTGGTAGACAATCTGCATATCATAATCTCCGATCAACTCTATCCACCTCCTCTGCCTCATGTTCAACTCTTTCTGGGTGTAGATATATTTCAGGCTCTTATGGTCAGAAAACACCTTAAAAGTGGCTCCATAAAGGTAATGACGCCACAATTTCAGTGCAAAGACCACAGCGCCCAACTCCAAATCATGAGTCGGATAATTCTCTTCGTAGGTCTTCAACTGGCGAGAAGCATACGCGATCACTCTACCATTCTGCATTAGCACACAACCCAACCCATGCTTTGAAGCGTCGGTGTATACTTCAAAATTATCACTCCCAACTGGCAAGGCCAGGATAGGAGCTGTTGTCAGGCGTTCCTTAAGGGTTAGGAATGCCTTCTCACAACTCTCATCCCAGATATAACGGTTCTCCTTCCTCATCAACGACGTCAACGGCTTCGCTATCTTTGAAAAATCTTTGACGAATCTCCGGTAATAACCAGCTAAACCCAGAAAGCTTCGAATCTCACTCACATTCTTCGGACTCTGCCACTTAGTCACTGCCTCGATCTTGCTAGGGTCAACAGCCACCCCCTCTTTTGAAATTACATGCCCCAGAAATGCCACTTTCTCCAACCAGAACTCACACTTGCTCAACTTAGCATTGAGCTTATGCTCCTCCAAGGTCTGAAGTACTTTTCTCAAATGATCTTCGTGCTCTTCTGCATTCTTGGAATATACCAGGATATCATCGATAAATACCACCACGAACTTGTCTAGATACGGGCTGAAGACTCGATTCATCAAGTCCATGAACACAGCGGTGCATTAGTCAATCCAAAGGGCATAACCACAAATTCATAGTAGCCATACCTCGTTCGGAAAGCGGTCTTCGGAATATCTTCATCCTTTATTCTCAACTGGTGATACCCGGATCTCAAATCAATCTTGGAGAAAACCCCAGCTCCACTCAACTGATCGAACAAGTCGTCAATTCTCGGCAAAGGATAACGGTTCTTGATAGTCACATTGTTCAGCTCTCGGTAGTCAACACACAACCTCAAACTCCCATCCTTTTTCTTCACAAATAGAACAGGTGCACCCCAGGGCGACACACTGGGTCGAATGAACCCTTTTTCAGCTAGTTCATCCAACTGCTTCTTCAATTCCTCCATCTCCTTTGGTCCCATACGGTACGGTGATTTGGATATTGGTCCCGCCCCTGGTTTTAGGTCAATGGAAAATTCCACTTCCCTCCTCGGCGGCAACTCTGAAACATCGTCTCTGAATACCCCCTCAAATTCCCGTACCACAGGTATTTCACTAGTCTTGGGGGTCTCAGCTTCACAATCCCACATTTGGCATAAGATTAGGCTCTCTCCTTTCCTCAAGCCAGACTTAAGGGTATTGACAGAAATGAATTTGATTTTTGGTTTGACTCGGTATCCCTTGTAAGACACCCTCACTCCCTTAGGTCCCTTCAAGGAAATCTTCTTTTGATGACAGTCAATGAAAGCTCGATACTTCCCTAGCCAATCCATCCCCAGAATCACCTCAAAGCCCCCCAGAGGAAACTCTATGAGGTCACAATAGAAAATTGTTTCCCCGATTTTGATGGGTACACTACCATATACTCTATTACAGACTATCGACTCTCCTGATGGTATGGTCACTGGATCCGCGATCCAATCAAATCTCTCAAGTCCCAAAGCCTTAACATGATCTCTAGACACAAACGAATGGGTGGCATCGGAATCGAAAAGTACGAAAGTAGGCTTAGAGTTCACAAGAAAAGTACCGGTTACCACGTGCGCATCCTCCTGAGCTGCCTGCTTTCCCATGGCAAAGAGCTTGCCACTGGACTTGACTCCACTCTGGCTGGCAGAAGATGTCCCAGCCGGCTGATTTCCTCCCGCTCCTGTCTTTTGGTTGCTTCCACTTCCATTGAACTGATTCTGGTACGGGCGGCTCTGGTAATTGTTATAGTTCCTCTGATAATTGCTGCTGCCCCCAGACTTCGCACCCCCACCATAGTTTGTCATGGGTGTGCGATAGCCACTGCTGCCATAGGACTGAGTGCGAGGTCCCTGGTATCCTGATGTAGGTGTACGATAGCCCCCGGACTGATTTCCTCCAGACGAACGACACACCGCCTGCTTATGTCCCCTCTTTCCACAGCCAAAACACACAATTCCTGCCGAACCACTGCCAGAAATCCCACTCATGTGATTACCCCCACTCTGGTTTCTCCCACCACCAGAGGCACTACTCCCGAAGTACCCACTGAACTTGTTATTACTTTGCTTTTTCGATCCTGAACCCTCAGCTACTGTTTCAGCTTTCCTCTTTTCTGTCTTGGACTGTTTGTCCTTTTTGATCATATCCGAAAGCCTCTCCGCCGCCCCGGCCCTTAAGTAGATGTCACGGACTGTGGTGGGCGGAGCTGCAATCAGTCTCTTCTTGATGGCGATTGATAACCCTCTCTCAAACTTCATGGCCAGCATGGCATCATCAAACCCCATGTCTCCCACATAGTGCACCAACTGGATGAACTTCCTGTAGTAAGCCTCTACGGTCATGTCCTCCGACATCTGGAATGAGTCGAACTCCTCCCTCAGCTTGCTCTTTTGGAATTCTGGTAAAAACGCCTCGTTCAGAACCCCCTTGAATGCATCCCACAGAACAAACGCGGATCCACCCTCTATAGCTGCTTCCCGGAGCTCTCCCTTGTTCGCGGTCCACCAGTCTCCAGCCATACCCCTCAGATAGTGGGCAGCCTGGTCTACCCTCAGTTCTTCAGGGCAGTCCACCAAGTCGAACAGGTTACCGAATTCCCGGCACCAAGCCCCTAACAGATGAGGTTCCCCCTCCCCAGTGAATTGGGTAGGGTGATGTCTTGCGATGATTGTGCTCATTTTCGCGGAGTCCATTCGTTTAGCCTTTAGAGTCACAATCTCAGCTCGTAATTGATCTAACTCCTCTTGTGTGATGTTAGCGAGGTTGTCTCTTCGCGGAGGCATACTATAATACAACAGAAAAGGAATGAGTCCCGACTCGTGTGGGTACCCATTAGGATTAGGGCTAAAATCCCTAAACAATAAAGTCTAGCATCAACTATCAGATTGAGTACTACAAAATTATAACATGGCTCGGGATCACATAACCGCATATCACTAGACATGATGCGAAAGGAAATGAAAGCATTTACTGACATGTTTCAAGATACTTCACATAACCACATAAGTTCACAATTCTTTTATTCACAATTAAAATCCCTTTCATGCTCATGCCCCTCCCGGCTATTCCAATTAGTTTCATATACTCAAGTTTGCATAGATACTTTATCACAATATACCATTACTTCCATCTTTTCCTAATCTACCCTTTTTCTCTCGTATTTTCACTCTGGGTTCCCGGGTAAAACTGATAGGGCCAATGGTTCGGTGTGAGGGGGCCCCAGACTCATACTTCTCCTTTAGTGTGCTCCTAACAGTCCTATCCCGGGGGTTCATTTTATTTAGACTCTCCTACATTCATTAGGTTCATTAGGTTAGGCCTGAGGATCGTTCTCTCTGATACCACTTTGTAACACCCCCATTTATTCAAGGGCCTGAACTAGGACTCCTCAGATAAATAAAGGTGTTACCATCTCGGTTTCCCGAGGCAGTAGATACAAAGGAAGATAAACAGTACTTTAAATTAAATTTAACTCAAAACATGTTCTTACATCCGTAACCAAAAGTCTTAACAACAAAAAGGTACAACTCGTATTAAACTGACTAAGGTGATCTAGACATCTAATCCGGTCCGGATCCAAGCTCTTTCTCCCATAGCTCCCCCTTAGTCTCAGCCACCTGTCAAACTGCTCCCCAATAATTTGGTTCATCACAGGTGATCACGAACACACAGGGTCAACCACGAGGTTAAGTAGGGAAAACAATAAATATAAAAATATAGTAAACTTCGCACCGATCCAGCGCCAATAAACTCCGCACCGATCCAACACCATATAAACTCCGCACCGATCCAACACCAAATATACTCCGCACCGATCCAACACCAAATATACTCCGCACCGATCCAACACCGTACCACAAGACCCAATAGATAATCACATCATATAATATCTCAGAATAAGTTAAATAACACACTATAAGGATCACATGAAATTATTTCACCAACAAGCTTCAAATCAAATAAGAGTAGATTGCACATCATATAATAGTATTATCCCCTACCTGAATTAGCAGGAATCGTAGATACGCCCGAGGCTTGTCAAAAATGTTCCACGCGAAACTCGCTACCTAAACAGATATACGTCACGAATTAACAAACTTCCCGAACCCCTTACGGTCATACTTACTATAAATAGCAACCTTCCATAAGTGGAAAGTTTCCATAAATAGAAACTTCCCAAAATAAAAGATATCTTTAGTTTGAATCTCAAAATATTCTAACTATACATTGATACCCATATTAATACTTCCCATAACAACTCCCAAAAACACACCCCTAAAGACTACTAAAATCTTTACCATTAATAAAATAATAATACCATAAATAACAATTATATTGATAATAATAATAATAATAATAATAATAATAATAATAATACTCAAGCATTTTAGAAATAAAACCAATAAGTAAAAGAAAAGTAAAAGAAACGAACTTCATCCAAAAACAACCCGACTCAAAACAACCTTAGATTGCTACTCTACAACCACCAACCACCGACAGCCCACTAACCCCAACACCACCTACAACCCCGGCGACCACCAGCAACCAGGTCGCCGGCCGCCGGTGAAGAGAACCAGCCCACTCAAACCCTGCTGGAACTCCACCCCACACGTGACCAGCCCCCCTTGCAGCCTCTGTCGACAACCACCCAGACCAGACCACCACCCTCGGCCGACACTCAAGCACTCCCCTGACACCGGTCATCCTAACCATGGTGGTGCCACCGTGTCGACCTCCCCCGAGTCAACGGTGGTACCACCCCCAAACCACCCCTGACACACGCTAGGACAGAACCCAGATCCGACAGAGGCAACGAAAACCCCTGCCGCCAACACTTCAGCCGCCTAGACCCACCATGACCACCACCAGGACGACCACTCGTCTACCACCAGTCCCACCACACCGACGACCAGTACAAACAAGATATGAAAACGCATTAAAACTCAAACGAACTATACATGGTCTGACTTCTTTTTATGATTCGACAGAAACTCTTGTGACAGGCGTCAGAAACACGCCTTGTCTGGTGCTATACGGTGGTTGACATGGCTACGACAATGGTCAGAACACGACTCCCAAGACCATAGATTAGAAAACACGAAAAAGTGAACACAACAACAGATAAACACGACCTACAACCGCGTAAGAAAAAGCTGACAGACTAGCGAACAGGGCAGTGTTTAACACAGTGGTGGACGTACCTACTTCTTGGGTGTTTCGACCACCTATTCCCTGCCTTAGGGTCACCGTGAAGACCACCTACGAACCCCTTGCTATGACGGCTGCAGAATGTGTGGTTGTATGAGATCTGAAATGCTAGGTTTAGGTTTTGAATGGCCACACAAGTGACGGCTGAGAGGCTGTTTTAAAAGGGTTTTGGTGTTTGTGCTATCTCAAAACTGCCGTGGGCTTGAGGAGTACACGAGTTTCGAGGCCCAACTCGACATGCTACAGGTCTAGGGATCGATTCCTACTAAAGACATAAACTCCCTCTAAAAAGAATAACGCTATAATTCTAACTTAAACATGGTTACGTAACATAAAGCGACTATCGTCACAAGATAAAATTACTTGTCGAGTCTAGACTTTTCGAGGTATTACAATATTACAAGTTTAGGGAACCTTATTATTTATATAATCTATGTTTAGGTGGTGATTTTCGCGTGGAACATTTTTAATAGCCGTTGCTCACTTGCCATTGTCTTATGTAGTTTTGAGGTAGGGGAATATCTGTGTTGTGATTGTGAGTTGACATGAGAACATTGTATTTGGTTGATATATATATATATATATATATATATATATATATATATATATATATATATATATATACTTATTGTATGATTTAACATGATTGAATGAGGACTGATAATTGTGGAGAACGGGTGTTGTGATAAAGGGTCTTGTGATATGGGTCTTGTGATATGGGACTTGTGATATGGCCATGGGAGATGTGGTGTGTGTTGGAGATGTGGGGTGTTGGAGATGTGGTGGTTGTGGAGAAGATGGAGGAGTTATTATGATTGTTATTCATGTTGTGATTATATTACCTACTCAACCTCGTGTTGACCCTGCTATTTGTTTGATTGTGTCTGCGTTGATCCAATTTATTGGGGAGCAGAATGACAGGTTTAGACATGTGGATGCTGGAAGGGTGGAGAGGATATGGACCAGACCAGTCTAGTTATAGCTCAGTTTTATAGCTTCTGACATGTTGAACTTTTAGTTTTGATTTCATAAGCAGTTGTAATCCTTTTTTAGACTTATGTTTAAACTTTAAATACTTAATAAAGTCCGGTGTTTCTTCCTTTGTTAACCACTACCTCGGGTAACCGAGATGGTAACACCCTTAGTTATTTGGGGAGTCCTAGTTCAGGCCTCTGAATAAATGGGGGTGTTACAAAGTGGTATCAGAGCGAACGATCCCCAGACCTAACCTAATGAACCAATGAAAGGAGGAAGAGTCTAAATAAAATGAACCCCGGGATAAAACTGTTAGGAGCACACTAAAGGGGAAGTATGAGTCTGGGGCCCCCTCACACCGAACCATAGGCCCTCTCAGTTTTACCCGGATACCTTGAGTGAATACGAGCGAAAAGGGTAGAATAGGAAGTGATGGGAAGTTGTGGTCAAGCATGATAAGGGTTATATGAATCTTTCCGTTATGTGGCTGGTATGGATTATATGGATGTTTTACATGGAGTACATGATGAGGTAGGCATATGCGATAATCAGTATTATATTCATAGTTATGCATGCCTAATGATATGCGGTTATGTGATCCTAAGCCTCCATGATAGATACGATGTGATGAAAAGATTTAATACTGTAAGGCATGAGAATAATGGTACTTCCGTGATATCAATGTAAGTCTAAGTGAGTAACCTTACATTAATCAGGGCTCATTGTTTTCTTGTATATTATAGAATGCCTCCGAGAAGGAATAACGCAGTTGACATCACACAAGAAGAACTAGATCGAATACTAGCAGTGAATGAGGCTCTTCGGGCCAAACACTTGGATTCTGCTAAAATGAGTACCATAATCGCAAGGCATAACCCTACACAATTCACCGGGGAAGGGGAACCTCACCTCCTTGGTGAATGGTGTCGGGAGTTCAGCAACCTGTTCGAGCTGATAGACTGTCCAGAAGAGCTGAGAGTGGATCAAGCTGCTCACTACTTGAGGGGTATGGCTGGCGATTGGTAGACTGGAAACAAGGGGGAGATTAGAGAAGCTGCTGTCGGAGATGGAATCAATCATGTGGAGTGGGTCGCATTCAAGAGAATCTTGTTCGAATTCCTACCTGAATTTCAAAAGAGCAAACTGAGAGAGGAATTTGAGCTATTCAGAATGACTGATGAGATGACGGTGGAGGTGTATTACAGGAAGTTTCTTCAACTGCTTGGCCATGTGGGAGAGATGGGGATGGATGAGCCAATGCTTGCCATGAAGTTTGAGAGGGGACTCACCATTGCTATCAAGAAGAGGCTCATTGCTGCACCACCCACCACAGTTCGTGACATCTATTTGCGGGCTGGGGCAGCTGAGAGACTGGCTGATATGATCAAGGAGGAAAAGAAGACGAGGAGTGATAAGAGGAAGGTTGAGACTTTGAGTGACAACTCAGGGTCGAAAAAGCAAAATTCTAACAAGTACAGCGGATATTTTAACAACAGTGCCTCGGTTGGTACCCGGAACCAGAGTGGAGGAAACTTTAGGAGTGGGAATTCGGGAACCAGTTCTGTGGGGATTGTGTGTTATGGGTGTGGAAAGACGGAACATAAGCAGGCTGTATGTCGATCTTCGGGCGGATACCAATCTGGGGGTTACCGTACCCCAACTTCGGGGTACAGTGGGTCCCGCATGAACACTTCGGGGAGTGGAGGTTAACGTACCCCTATGTCAAGCTATGGAGGGAATTCAAGATATGGTACTAACAATAACTACCAGAAGAGTTACAACAATTATCAAAACCGTTCCCAACATAGTCAGTACAACGGGGGTGGTAGTAACCAGAAGACCGCAGCTGAGGGCAATCAACAGAGAAGAGTAGCCTCTACTAGCCAAAGTGGAGTGAAGACAAGTGGCAAGCTCTTTGCCATGGAGAAGCAGGCCGCCCAGGATGACGCCCATGTTATGACTGGTACATTTCTTGTGAATCTTAAACCTACCTTTGTACTTTTTGATTCCGGCGCAACTCATTCTTTTGTATCTAGAGATCATGCTAGGGAGTTGGGGCTTGTTATCTATGATTGGGTTGAGGATTCTGTAACAATACCATCCGGGGAGTCGGTGTCCTGTAATAAAGTCTTTAGGAGTGTACCCATCAAGATTGGGGAGGCGGTTTTCCATTGCGACCTTATTGAATTTCCTTTGGGGGACTTTGAAGTAATTCTAGGAATGGATTGGCTGGGGAAATACCGGGCTTTTATTGATTGTTACCAAAAGAAAATTTCTCTGAAAGGACCTAGAGGGGTGAGAGTGACCTATAGGGGATTCGTGGTAAAACCTAAGGTCAAGTTCATATCAGTCAATACCCTTAAGTCGAGTCTGCGGAAGGGGGAAAGTTTAATCTTATGCCAGATGTGGAACTGTGAGGCGGAAACTCCAGGTGTGAGTGAAATACCTGTGGTGATGGAGTTTGAGGGTGTGTTCCGGGACGATGTGTCAGGATTACCACCTAGGAGGGAGGTCGACTTCTCTATCGACCTCAAGCCTGGTGCAGGACCGATATCAAAATCACCTTACCGTGTGGGACCTAAGGAGATGGAAGAATTGAAAAAGCAACTGGATGAATTGGTTGAGAAGGGATTCATCCGGCCTAGTGTGTCGCCGTGGGGAGCACCAGTACTTTTTGTAAAGAAGAAGGACGGGAGTCTGAGACTCTACGTTGACTACCGGGAGTTGAACAATGTGACTGTCAAGAACCGTTATCCTTTGCCAAGAATGGATGACCTATTCGATCAGTTGAGTGGAGCCGGGGTCTTTTCAAAAATTGATCTAAGATCGGGTAATCACCAATTGAGGATTAAAGATCAAGACATTCCCAAGACCGCTTTCAGGACAAGGTATGGCCACTATGAATTTGTGGTTATGCCGTTCGGGTTGACTAATGCACCAACAGTGTTCATGGATTTGATGAATCGGGTATTCAGCCCGTACCTGGATAAGTTCGTGGTCGTGTTTATCGACGACATCTTAGTGTATTCCAAGAACAAAGAAGAGCATGAGGAACATCTGAGAACCGTATTGAAGACTGTTGAGGTGAATGGGTTATATGCTAAGCTGAGTAAATACGAATTCTGGTTAGAGAAGGTTGCCTTCTTGGGGCATGTGATTTCCAAGGAGGGGGTGTCTGTGGACCCCAGCAAGATCGAGGCTGTGACAAGATGGCAAAGTCCAAAGAATGTGGGAGAGATCCGGAGTTTCTTGGGGTTAGCTGGGTACTACAGGAGATTTGTCAAAGATTTCTCGAAGCTAGCTAAGCCGCTGACGTCATTAATGAGAAAGGAGAATCGTTTCATATGGGATGAGAGCTGTGAGAAGGCGTTCTTGACTCTTAAGGAACGTCTCACAACGGCTCCGATCCTTGCGTTGCCGGATGGGAGTGATAACTTTGAAGTGTATACTGATGCCTCGAAGCATGGGCTAGGGTGTGTACTAATGCAGAATGGGAGAGTGATAGCCTATGCATCCCGACAGCTGAAGACCTATGAAGAGAATTATCCTACTCATGATTTGGAGTTAGGGGCGGTGGTCTTTGCACTGAAACTGTGGCGCCATTACCTGTACGGGGCCACATTTAAAGTGTTTTCTGACCACAAAAGCTTGAAGTACATCTACACCCAGGTGGATCGAGCTGATAGGCGACTACGATATGCAGATTGTCTATCATGAGGGCAAGGCTAACGTGGTTGCTGACGCCTTGATTAGGAAATCTGTTCATGCCTTGATTAGTGCCAGATCAAGGGTAAGAATGCTCAGTGAGTTGGGAGAAATGGGAATTTACATGTTTCAAAAAGGGGGTACTCTTAGCGATCTGACAGTGGAGCCGGAATTGTATGGTGAAATCAGAGAGTTACAGAAAGGAGATTTGAGGATTCAAAAGTGGCGAGGGATGATCGAAGGCAGTGATAGAGGGACCGAATCCAAATTCAGTGTCCATGAGGATGGTAACCTGAGATTCAGTGGGAGGTGGTGTATTCCAGATGATGACGAATTGAAAAAGAAAATCTTAACTGAAGCTCATGCTACGCCTTATTCCGTTCACCCAGGGGGCGATAAACTTTACAAAGCCCTCAAGAAGACTTTTTGGTGGCCCAATATGAAAAAGGAAGTTGCTGAGTTCGTGTCGCGATGTTTGACATGTCAGAGGGTAAAAGGTGAGCACAAGAGACCCCAAGGAAAGGTCCAACCACTCGATGTACCTGAGTGGAAGTGGGAGAATATCTCTATGGACTTCATCGTGGGGTTGCCTCGGACTCAGAAGGGCAACAATATGATCTGGGTAATAGTGGATAGACTGACCAAGTCCGCTCATTTCATTCCAATGAAGGATACCTGGAGTAAGGCAGAGTTGGCAAAGTCCTATGTGCAGAACGTGCTCAAGTTGCATGGAGTTCCTAAGGATATCGTTTCCGATCGCGACTCGAGATTATCTCCCGATTTTGGCAGGAGCTGCAAACCGCGTTGGGCACACAGTTAAAGATGAGTACGGCTTTCCATCCAGCCACAGATGGGCAGACAGAGAGGACTATCCAAACCTTGGAAGATATGTTAAGAGCTTGTGTGTTGGAATTCGGGGGATCATGGGAAGATCGACTGGGGTTGATAGAGTTCTCTTATAATAATAGCTACCACGCCAGTATTGGTATGGCTCCATTTGAGGCATTGTACGGGAGGAAGTGTCGGAGTCCTGTGTGCTGGGATGATCGAGCTGACACTGTGGTTTTGGGTCCATAAATGATTCAGGAAATGGTTGAGCAAGTCCAGGTAATCCGACAGAAAATGAGGGCTGCCCAGGACAGACAGAAGAGTTATGCAGATCTCAAGAGGAGTGACATTTCCTTTGAGGTAGGCGAGAAGGTATTGCTTAAGGTATCTCCTATGAAGGGTGTAATGAGGATTGGAAAGCGAGGTAAACTGAGTCAAAAGTTTATTGGACCATTTGAGATTTTGGACAGGGTTGGGGATGTGGCATATCGGTTAGCTTTACCACCAGCTCTCTCCCGGGTCCATAATGTGTTCCATGTGTCTCAATTGAGGAAGTATGTGAGTGATCCCTCACATGTGCTGAGCCATGAGGTGATTGAGGTCGATGAGCAACTTACGTATGTTGAGCTTCCAAAGGAGATTTTGGATAGGAAGGTTCGGAAGACGCGAAATGGAGAGACAGTGTTGGTCAAGGTCTTATGGACCAATCACAAATTGGAGGAGGCCACTTGGGAGTCCGAGGCCTCCATGAAGGAGCGTTATCCGCAACTTTTCGTTTGAGGTAAGTTACGAGGACGTAACTCTTTTTTTTAGTGGGGTAGAATGTAACATTTCATGTTTTAACATGCTTTTATATGATTAGAGTGTGTCGGGCGTATGTGTTAACGTTATGAGTGGGTGAACTTCGGGACGAAGTTCCTTTTAAGGGGGGAAGACTGTAATAACCCGAATATTGATTATTTAAAAGACGTAATTCATGGGTAATTTACGAACAAGCGATGAGTTACTTTTTAAAGATAGTCGTTTTATAAGCTCGTGTATACTCGTTTTGGATGAGTATTTAAGGGCTGTTGTGGGGTTCGAATTTGGGACCAGGGCATCATGTAAAATATTTGATGTATGTTATTTGTGTGGCTCGAACCGGAGACCTATGGTGTGGCCTGCAGTGGGCCTCGATTGGCGTGCCAATGAGGCAGCCCACACGGGAATATAGAAACAGTGAGCAATTGTGTTGTCTGCCGCCATATATAGCAAGAGTTTTCCTTACCCTAACCCTATTCAAACTCAAAACCTAGCCGTCACTTTAGGGAAGGAAAGGAGCCTGCTCACGGTGGTTATAGGTGGATCTAGGGTGCCTCGTTTTGACCAAGAACCTGGTATGCACACCACAACCACTGTAATCTCAGTTTTTATGTATGGTTTTGTCGTCTGTTTGAGGGTATGCAGTCACGTTATTACTAGTTGTTTGTACTTGCGTTTTATGCTAGGATGTATAGAGAGTTTATGTTGGTCGTGGGTGTTGGTCGTTGGTCGTTTTTACACACTTTCGAAGGTGGCAAAAACGGTGGTCAGGGAAAGGGAGTTTTACGGTTTCAGCAGTTGGTTGTTTTGATGCGTTTTTATAATCAGTTTTTAGATCTACTGTATGTCTTTTGTTTTGGGTCTTTGGTTGTAGAGGCAGGTGGTTTATGGGGGTTTCTCGTGGTGGTGGTTCCAGGGAACGATGGTGTCTGGCTATGGTGGTACAGGGTGGTTTGACAGGGGTGTTCGTGGGGCTGTGTTTGTGTTGCAGTCCAGTGTCGTGTTCTTCAGTCGTGTACAGGGGTGTTTGGGGATGGTAGCATTGAGGACTCGGGGGAGGTCAGTGCGATGCTACCATCGTGTCTATAGTCTGGAGTCCAGGGGTGGTTTTGGTGGTCACCGGTGGTAGTAGTTGTGGCAGGGTTTGCGTCGATGAGAGGTTAAAGTCGTGGGGTCAGGGCCGTAGGTGAGGAACCAGGCCTGATCTGGGCCCTGGTTCAACTCACCGGCGGCCGTCGGTCAGATGGGTGGTGGTTGTGGTGGTAGAAGGCAGTCGGGGTGTTGGTGTCGGTGGCTGTCGGTGGTGGCTGGGCGTGTCTCGGTGGAGTTGTGAGGGGCTGTTCACGAGGGAGCCGTGGGTGAGTGTAGGGCTGTTTTGTTTGTTTTGGTTTACTTCATTTTATTTCTTTTTATTTTATTTACTTTATTATTATTATTATTAATCTCTTATTTATTTATGGTTATAATATTTTGTTATTAATAAAGATATTATGATTATTAAAGGAAATGAATTGAGATTTATTGTAAGATATGGTATTAATGCATATTTTAAATCATTTGAATTTCGAACTAAATTATCTATTTGGAAAGTTACCTAATATAGAAGTTACTATTTTTGGAAGGTGCCTTTTTAGGAAAGTTCTATTTATAGTAATCGTATTTGTATCACGTGCGTTAGGAAGTTCTATAAATAGAATGTGTGTATATTACAAGTTTCGGGAACCTTATTATTTATATAATATATGTTTAGGTGGTGATTTCCGCATGGAACATTTTTAATAGCCGTTGCTCACTTGCCATTGTCTTCTGCAGTTTTGAGGTAGGGGAATATCTGTGTTGTGATTGTGAGTTGACATGAGAACATTGTATTTGGTTGATATATATATATATATATATATATATATATATATATATATATATATATATATATACACTTATTGTATGATTTAACATGATTGAATGAGGACTGAGAATTGTGGAGAACGGGTGTTGTGATAAAGGGGCTTGTGATATGGGTCTTGTGATATGGGACTTGTGATATGGCCATGGGAGATGTGGTGTGTGTTGGAGATGTGGGGTGTTGGAGATGTGGTGGTTGTGGAGAAGATGGAGGAGTTATTATGATTGTTATTCATGTTGTGATTATATTACCTACTCAACCTCGTGTTGACCCTGCTATTTGTTTGATTGTGTCTGCGTTGATCCAATTTATTGGGGAGCAGAATGACAGGTTTAGACATGTGGATGCTGGAAGGGTGGAGAGGATATGGACCAGACCAGTCTAGTTATAGCTCAGTTTTATAGCTTCCGACATGTTGAACTTTTAGTTTTGATTTCATAAGCAGTTGTAATCCTTTTTGAGACTTATGTTTAAACTTTAAATACTTAATAAAGTGTTGTGTTTCTTCCTTTGTTAACTACTACCTCGGGTAACCGAGATGGTAACACCCTTAGTTATTTGGGGAGTCCTAGTTCAGGCCTCTGAATAAATGGGGGTGTTACACAAAGAATACACATAGTCAAAGCGTATAACCACTGCCTCTGACATACTCGAGCGTATAACCACTGCCTCTGGCTACTGGAGCGTATATCCACTGCCTCCGGTTACGAAAAGTATAACCACTGCCTCCGATTAGAAAGCATTCAACTATAAAACAACACAGGAATAGAATGAACGTCGTCAGAGCGTATAACCACCATCTCTAACTTAACAGAGCGTATAACCACTGCCTCTGGCTACTGGAGCGTATAACCACTGGCTCCAGCTACGGAGCGTATAACCACTGCCTCCGAATACTATGTATAGCGTATAACCACTGCCTATATGCCTAAGACCTTGCCAGACCTCTCGATGTAATGCCTTACACCGAACGACACACGGGGACCGGAGCGTATAATCACTGCCTCCGACCAATCCCGAAGATAGATAAAATCCCATAACATGGGTGGCGTTATTTCATTACAGTGATACACAAATCGTACCACCGCTATCTATTGACATGAAAGGCAACATAACCGTTGCCAACACAATTTTTGGATGACATAACCGTCACCTACACAAGCTTAGGATAGCATAACCGTTAACCCACTTATTTAAACATACATGACCAACAAATGATGAATAAGACAACATTTATATCCGTTCCATGTCGAAAGAGAACATATGGGATTGAATAATTGAACAAAAGTTCTAAACGCATTTCACATTACAGCTGTCATCTACCGTAAAATTCACAATTAATTCAAATAAAATCGAAATGATACAAAGCCAATTGGTTCTGATTAATAAGACTTTTAGCTACAATATTCATCAGATAACCATTTCCAAAATATGAACTTAGCGGAGGTTTATAATATGATCTTTACAGCATGTTATAAATCGTCGCATTAAAAGTATTGCTTCATAAAACGGGTTTAACAAAACATTTTGGGGCACAGTAAACTCCTAACATCGAGTAAATTCTTCAAAGTTTAATTATGAAAAAGGACCAGAATATTTTTAAAGTATAAAAATGGTTTTCGAAATAATCTTTGAGCTACTGTCCGTTATGCGAGTATTTCAGCACAATGTTCGTAAATAATTTATTGTGAACAAACGACATGCAAGACAATTACGAAATATTTGACGTAGATTCTAAACTTACAATAAACAGGGGTCTATTTTCAACATTTTCAAAGAAAGATACTCTAAGATGTCGAAATAAATTGTACAAGACGATGGAAAGATTTGTCAAAGTGCTGAAACTTTATGAAATAACCAATGTAAACAAAACACCATGAAATTGAAAGACTATCAAACTAACCATCCTCAATGATCATAAACTCATTTAACAATACAATCCTTAATGAATTTCCAACTAAGCTAGAATATTATCCAACATAACCATGCAAGATGAAAATCATCCAAACATATGACTTATAAAGCTAATCATAGAACTAATTAATCAAACATATTTCTAGTATAATATGTATCACTAATATATGTAACACATGCAAACATAGACGATTAAAGTCGATTAACCCATCACCGTTACCTTGTAGCTCTTCAATAAGCATGATTTTGCCTCAAAGCCACTCCGGTTTGGACAACCGAACTAGCTACACATAAATAAACGAGGTTAGCTAAGAGAACCGTGCCTTAAAGGCCACGACCAGAGTATATTAATGAAGAAATTTGATACTTTTATTACCCAGAAAGATGGAGGGCGAGGAGAGGAAGATATAGGCGCGAAAATCGTCGAAAACCGATAAGAAACGAAGATTTTACGATCGTTTTATGGTGGAGGTAAGAAGGTGTAACAATGGTGTTTGTGACTTTGTTTTTGGGTGTGTTTTGCTGAAAAACATGAAGGAAGGAGTCCTTGGGCAGCAAGGCAAAGTTTTCATGCTTAGCCAAGTGTCGAAAAGCTCACGCCATGTGTCGCAACAATTAGGCCATGTGTCGAGACGATCACAACATGTGTCGAAGCTTATGACATGTGTCGAGAACCTTATTAGGTCATGTGGAATAAGTGATTAGGGCAGGTGTCTAAGTTCTTAGGCCAAGTGTAAGAGGTTCTAAGCCCATGTGTCGAAGTTTTTAGGCCAAGTGGAAGAGGTAGCAACGAGCGAGCATCTCGTCGGCAGATATTCTGCAACGTCTTTCGTATTTTGGCCATACTTTATTCCACAAAACTCGTATTAAGGTGTTCTCGGTGGCGTTGGAAAGATAACAAAAAGAGATAAAACTTTTATTTTATAAGAAAAAGCTATATATGCCTTTAAAATATCTTAAAATTAGAAACATGGACGGAGTAGCGTTTCACAAGTTTAAGAAGTATAACTTTAAGACGGACATATTAATATCATTGTCAAAAACGATATATTTTAAATGGAATTTTATTTATTGTGGAACATTATTATTACTAAAATAAGATTTTAATAATATATAATGACTTGGAAATTATGGGGTGTTACAATCACCTCACCTTTTAAAAAGTTTCGTCCTCGAAACTTGAAAGTAAAAAAACGGTAAGTTGTAAAGACAAGGTAAATAACCAAAGCGTTTACCAAAATTTGATATTACAAAATTTAGATTTATTTCAAAGACTTCAAAAATAGTTTCTAAAGGCACAAGTCCTTATCAATGGAACAAGAGGATTCTCGTTGCGCATTCAAGAGCCCGACATTCCAAATCAAGGACTACTTACGAGTTATTAGACGTCTCCAGTAACAAGTATTGTATCAAATCAACGCTAAAACCAATCAAAATTATAAACCATTTCAAACTTTTCAAAACATGTCATTTCGAATGTAAACTTAAATTTTTGAATCCGTAAAATAAGTAAGGTTGTAACAGAAATTAAAGTTTTTCAACAACAAAAGTAAGGTAACATAAATGCGGTTATAAAGTATATAAATGAAAAATATTTTGAATATTTCTACCAACAAAACACAAGGATGAAAGCTATATATTAACAACCAAGGAGGGTCTAGTCGGTCCTTCAAGGATCTCAAAGAACAAAGAGGTCAACAAGGAAGTTAACCCAAAACAAGGCATCATAAAATACCATCTTCAAGGCTAAGGACGGTGCTCAACAAGAGAGTAAAGAGGCAAAAACAACAAAAGAACAAGAGCATGAACAAAAGAGGTTTAAGGTTAAGGAGGAAGATAACTTTTCGGATTACGGAAATCACTAATCACTCAATCCATAAACGAGTCATCATCATCATTGTTTCTTAGACACCTCAAAAGGCAAGTCTTTCAATCACACAACTCTCAAGGCTTCCTCAACTCAATTTGGGTCATTCACTCCTAGGTTATCCACGATACAAGCTATCACATTACCAAATGACTTCAGAACTTCTGATTACTAAACAACAACCAACAACCTTCATAGAGCTAGATCCAAAATTACTAACAAGGTCGAACTCATACCCAACTGGCATATGTTATCGATCTCTAAACATGGTAAAACACCAAAACAAGGATCTTAAACCAGAATCCATCGTACCTCCAGACCTTTAACCAAAAATTAGTTACACTCATATCGACAATCAAAGATATGAATGTGGCACTCTCGGGACTATACTTACTCTCATACATAGGGCTATGAGATAAACATCCAAAACATCTAATCCCAAAAGCATAAACACGGTATTCTTCAAACCGTAACTATTCCCAAACGCATGACTACAGTTTAAATATCCAAGGCATTTAGTCCAACATTAGTCAACTCTCATCGACCCAAATCAAGAAAACATCTCTTAATTCTTGACTACCATAATTACCGTAAAGTGATCATCCCAAAGAAAGTCTCACAAGAGTAAAAACTTTCACCCAAACGGTCTCTAGGTAACCATCAACACCATCATAGATAACACCAAAATTATCAACCTCACGGTTGGTACTAATCCACAACAAGCACTCATACCTTCAAACCTTTAACTTGAACCATCAAGATGGCACACTATCTAATACTACCCAAACGTCACCAAACGCTAACTCTCTCAACTATGTCCGATTAAACAACACCAAGGATCTTCTAAGCATATATCACTATTCCACAAACGAATTCAACCTCACACCTAGTCCAAGAAGATAGGGGACAAGGCTCATGACGGTTAAAAATATGATACAACTTAGAGACAAACGCGATATAGGAGAGAGAGAGAGAGAGAGAGAGAGAGAGAGAGAGAGAAACATAAGATGGCGGCTAAGAGACTCTAGCTTATGGACTCTAACAATAGCAAAGCCATGAGAAGAAGAATAAGCATTATAGGTAAGAAGATATATGACGTAAAGAGAGGTCAAGTAAGCTTTGCTATGAAAGCATAACTCGATGGAATTTGCATGAAAGAAGAAAGAAGAAGAGAAGCGTTGAGGAAAGGGTATGATTTGAACTGACACAATTCCCAAGGCTCGAGGTTCCCAAAATCCTCACAAGGTTCTCATCTCCTATTTCCCAATTCAAGCACACAAAACTAGAACTTTCCAAGAAGAATTTTCCCATATGGTTTACCAAACTATAAGTCCTTTCAAAGATAAGGGTTTACGATTATCCAATTTCGACTATTTCATAAAGTTTCAGGTATCTCTATATCTTAAATTCCTGAAACGACATTTCTGTAATACTCCAGGATAAACCATTTCTATACCATTGGTACTTCACAATCTTTATAATCCATAGATTATCAACTCTCTAATTCCTTCAATTCGCAAAACTTTCATTACTCATCGAGTTACTCTAATCTAATCTCACACAAGGCCCAAATCCTTAATTCAATAATACCTCAAAATGTGAACACCAAGAAAATCCATTGTTAACGTTTTCACACCTCTATATACGAATTAAAACGTCCTTTAAACATCACAACCTTAAAATCTCACGAATCCATAAGCTGCACCTTATGACATCAATCAGACATCCAAAGACATGATGTTCAAGTAACTCCTCAAAGGTTACACCTCTAATCCAATCAAATAACCAAAAGATTAAACTTCAGTCAGTTCCTCTAAAGTTACATCGCTAACTCTTCCAATACTCGTCCATCAATATACACGATTCTTATCCTCCAAAAGTAATATCCCAATTAAAGTTAAACCCAGTTCCCAAAGTCAAGCATTACTGATTCATTCATTTTCACTATCATCCCAAGTATATTTTCCAAATTCATTTTTATGGATTCTAACACCTCATCCATACTCTTAAAGCGACACATATTAACCCACTGGTTCTAAATCCCAATTATGATTACCAAGGTTAAATTCTTCCAAAAGCTACGTATACCACTCAAACTTTAATCTAGGAATTTCACCAACCAATTCCACCCACCAATTGGGTAAACAACTAATCATTAGGATTACCAAGACATGGCTCACTACACTTCCTAAACGTTTTCAGTCAGATTACTTCTCAAAATAAGGGCTAGGGGTTATCCTCGAACAAAATCCTCAATATCCAACTAAGCTAAGCTACCTCCAAAGCGCCATGGGAAAAGGCAAGTAACAAGGATAAGGTTAAGTTGGGAAGTTACGAAAGTAGCTTCCGAGTTAAGATAGAAAAGAGTTCGGGAAAAGGAGGATATGGATCAAGAAATAAGGAAGAAGCTGATGCATGATGAGCTAGGAGTATCTTCGGGGACATAAAAGTATCCTTCAAAGATAGCACGGATCTTCCATCTTCGGTAGTAGACAATAATCTTGATCGCCATCCAGGTAAGCTCATATGTAACATTTCGTGTTTTGAAGTCTATATATGTGCTACTTGTGATTGTTTCACACTTGTTATATGTTTCATTACCGTTATGGGGTGGCGAACTTCGGGACAAAGTTCATTTTAAGGAGGGAAGATTGTAATATCCGGTATTCCTTTTTAATATTTATTATTTATATTGAGGAGTCGATAGTATTTGAGCGTTGTTATTCGTTAATTAATTAATCGAATAAGTGTTTTTATATTTTATATATTATTAGTAATATGTCGAGTATACGTATTCGTTAGTATGTCATGTTTTAGATAGCTTTTGGGCCTAGATTTGCGTGCCAACATACATCCCAACTCAACATCAAAACACAAACACGTCAATACACTAAACTGTCGTTTGACAAAACACACCACATAAACCCTACCTCTAACCTAATCTACACCTACCACACACACTCATATCAGTGCCGCCACACCAGAGTTGAAGGAGGATGGTGGACACGGTGGTCTAAGGCAGTCTAAGGTGGTTCGTTTCCACCAGGAAAAGGGTATAGTCATTGTTGTCTCCTTATCACGGTTTTACTTTCTCCTTATGTCGAGTTTTAGCAATCTTATATGCGTGTTTATGGTTCCGAGTTTTTCATATCTTTAGTCTAGGATTTATGAGCGTTGTATATTGACCATAGTAATGTCGTCATTGACCACGTAGGGCCACCAGTAATGGTTGTTGTGTCGCCTGTCGCTATACGTTTTGGTTGATTTTCAGAATAGAGTCACGAACAGGTAATTTTTGCGTATGGTTTCGTTTGATGTTCTGGTCACGTTTTTTATGGGTGTTAGGGTAGATTAGTAGAGGGTAGTGTCGGGTTTTGATTGGTGGTTCTCACGGGGGGTCGTGGTGGTTGTGACGGCTGTTACAGTGGGTGTTGTACTGGGTGGTTGAAACACATAAAAACAGAGCAATTGGGGATGCCGAGTTTGTAGGGCGAGTTTTGGGTGGTACTCTGGTGTCGACGGCCACTTACTGTTCCCCTGGAACCATCGCGGCTCAGAGGCGAGCCCGGGGTGCCACTGGGGAGATCAGGGGCTGCTGGTGGTGTCGGGCCAGGTTTTACGAGGGTGGTCAGTCACAAATTCTGTGTTTGCTGGGTTGTGTTTCACGGGAAGGGTGTTGTTGGGCTGATTCAATTGAATTGTTGATGTTCCACGCAAGTCTCATGTGAAAATTACTTATGTTAATTATTATTATTATTATTATTATTACTATTGTTATTATTATTATTAATATTAATATTATTATTAGTATTATTAATATAGCATGTGTTTTAGGTACTTGTTGTTATTGTTTTAATTAATTGTTATTTTTAATTAGTGTGAACTATATTATTGATACTAGTAGTACTATGATTATTATTTTGTTAATATTATTATTGTAAATTATTATTATTGTCATTTATATTAATAGAATTGTTGTTGCGACTATTAGTATTTATTTATATTGTTGTGATATCGTAATAATTGATTTAGTTGGTCATATACTATTTTTAGTAAGTCCATAATAAGTAAGTCTATAAATAGTAAGTTATATTTGGACAATACTAATCGATATGTATGATTAGTTAATAATAATTAGTATGTGTATGAGTATGTGTATATGTATATGTATATAATCACGATGTGTTATAAGTAAATCAATTATGAATATGATCGGATAATTTAGTAGTGTTTGGTCGTATGAATAGAATTTGATATTAAGTACTGTTTATAGGAACTGAATTTGAAGTTGAATATTTCTAGACGGTGATTCTAAGTGCAAGCTTGCTACTCCAGGTAGGATACACTGACACCATACTCTATGATGTGTTATGAATGGATGTTGGATTGTGTATATTGGATGCTGAGCATGATTTATATGAGAATGATATTGGTTGGTTTGAGTGTTGATTATTATTATCATTGGTATGCGCATTGCATTATTTAATAACATGATTGATTAAGAGTATTTTTGCATTCACGAGCATGGCATGTGCATTGGATACGGATTTGAGATGATGAGATATTATTGGGCCCAAGCTAGTTCTGCAGGACTAGACCTGGTGACCTCAGCTGTTATGTTGGTGTTCGGTGACGACCGATTATAGTCTGCCGGGGGTTTCGGTATGGCTTGGTGTTTCGGGTTGGAGATTGAAATTGTGATTGAGAATAAGATTGAGCTCGAGCATATCATTGCATCTGCAAATCATAATTTTTGCATTTTAATTATTGTGTTACCCTACTCAACTGCGAGGTTGACAATGTATTCGTGTACACCTACGATGATCCGGAATGGGGAGTAGATTCTACAGGTGAGAGACAGATGAGGAGCGGGGGCAGGAATGTGAGATGCATACTTTGGACCAACTTAGAATTATATCACAATTAGAGAAGTCATCAGTTGTATTTTCTTTCCCATGGTGTAATAACTGTAATTATCAAATTTTAAATTTTATCAGTTTTATATAAAGTACTATGGTTGTTTTACTTGTTATTCACTACCTCGGACATTCCGAGATGGTAGCAGCTCTATTTATTTGAGAATGCCTTGCTAAAGGCTCTTAAATAAATGGGGGTGTTACATCATGGTTCACCAATCCTTGAGCACAAAAATAAAATCTTTGACATTTAACAAACATGTTAGACCTAACAAGGTGCAATCACATTACAGACTACCACTTGATCCTTAAATCTACCCATCTCTCATTTATTATTTCAGGTCAAGTTGATATTTAAGTTGGGGTACACATGCGTGCGTCGGGAGCATTACTGCTCTGATACCAACTGTGACAGCCCGCGATTTAGCATAAAAATAAACAAATAATTTGCAGCGGAAAAACGATACTTTTAAAAACTTTTCGGCATATTTATTAAAACTTTTTCGCGGAATATCAAAACAACATGCGGAAGACTAAAAACTAATGAGAAAGTATAAATTATACAAAATAACTTAAATAGACGAGGGATAAGGTATCCCACGTTGACAACATGAATTAAATCTAAACTAAGCGTAAGGGTAATTGTCGAATTATCACAAATGCTTGCTAGCCACACGTCTTCCCTAAACAGCACCAACCTACATTTATGAAACATGAATGCAACAGTCAGTGAGGAGTAACTCAGAGTTCTCCCAACTACTTTACGTCAGAAACCATGTAAACGGTAATACTAAACATCTTATACATATGAACATGTATATAATTCCATAAACAATTATATATACTACCAAACATGAACAACATGATCAATGCGTGGGCGATAAGTCAAAAACATGTGAAAACAGCATGAATCAACATGTACAACAGAATTAAAGCCATCATATAAGATGGTATCAAAATCAAGGAAACATCCAAGCAAAGAATACACATAGTCAGAGCGTATAACCACTGCCTCTAACATACCCGAGCGTATAACCACTGCATCTGGTTACTGGAGCGTATATCCACTGCCTCCAGTTACAGAGCGTATAACCACTGCCTCCGATTAGAAAGCATACAACTATCAAACAACACAGGAAAAGAATGAACGTCGTCAGATCGTATAACCACCGCCTCTGACATACCAGACGTACAACCACTGCCTCTGGCTACTGGAGCGTATAACCACTGCCTCCAGCTTCGGAGCGTATAACCACTGCCTCCAAATACTATGTATAGCGTATAACCACTACCTATATTCCTAAGACCTGGCCAAACCTCTCGATGTAATGGCTTACACCGAACGACACACGGGGACCGGAGCGTATAATTACTGCCTCCGACCAATCCCGAAGATAGATAAATTCCCATAACATGGGTGGCGTTATTTCATTATAGTGATACACAAATCGTACCACCGCTATCTATTCACATGCAAGGCAACATAACCGTTGCCAACACAATTTTTGGATGACATAAACGTCACCTACACAAGCTTAGGATATCATAACCGTTAACCCACTTACTTAAACATACATGAGCCAACAAATGATGAATAAGACAACATTTATATCCGTTCCATGCCGAAAGAGGACATACGGGATTGAATAATGAAAGAAAAAGTTCTAAACGCATTTCTCATTATAGCTGTCCTCTGCCGTAAAATTCATAATTAATTCAAATAAAATCAAAATGATACACGTCCAATTGGTTCTGATTAATAAGAATTTTAGCTACAATATTCATCAGATAACCATTTCCAAAATATGAACTTAGAAGAGGTTTATAATCTGATCTTTACAGTATGACATAAATCGTTGCATTAAAAGTATTGCTTCATAAAACGGGTTTAAAACAACATTTTGGGGCAACGTAAACTCCTAACATCGACTAAAGTCTTCAAAGTTTAATTATGGAAAAGGACCAGAATAGTTTCAAAGTATAAAAATGTTTTTCGAAATAATCTTTGAGCTACTGTCCGTTCTGCGAGTATTTCGGCTCAATGTTCGTAAATAATTTATTGTGAACAAACGACATGCAAGATAATTACGATTGTTTATAGGTAGATTCCAAACTTAAAATTAACAGCGGTCTATTTTCAACATTTTCAAAGAAAGATATTCTAAGATGTCGAAATAAATTGTACAAGACGATGGACATATTTGTCAAAGTGCTGAAACTTTATTAAATAACCAATGTAAACTAGTTCTTGCAAGATGAAAATCATGAAATTGAAAGACTATCAAACTAACCATCCTCAATTATCATAAACTCATTTAACAGAATATCATCCAACATAATCATGCAAGATGAAAATCATCCAAACATATGACTTATAAAGGTAATCATAAAACTAATTAATCAAACATATTTCTAGTATAATATGTATCACTAATATATGTAACACATGCAAACGTAGACGATTAAAGCCGATTAAACCATCACCTTTACCTTATAGCTCTTCAATAAGCATGAGTTGGGACCTCTGTCCTTCCGTGAATTTGTATGACCGTGGTGAATTGGGTCTGAGTTGGGATTGCGATTCACTACGAAGGGTAATGGTTCTGACTGAGTTGCGTTATGAACCATTATTAGCTGATTGGTATCCATCTGTGCCTGAGTTGCGGCTACGGGTGTATGCTTGCTAATTTGTGTACCAAGTTTACCTGAGTTGGGGTGTAACTTGGACACTACTGTTTGTGTTTAGTTCTTGCCTGAGTTGGGGTAGGTTCTAGATACTGCTGATTGCATCTGCTTGCCTGAGTTGGGGTACAGTGTCAGATTTTGCTGAATGATTTTGTTTGTATAGAGTATTTTTTATATTAGTATTGTTCGTTCAAGGCATTGGACGATTCTTAGTCTGGTTTCGTAAATGGTTTGGAGTGAAAGACCCCCCGGCCGGGCAACCGGAAGGGAGATCGGCTCTCATTTCAAATAGTTTCCGAAGTTAGTTGAGAGCCTTTGCATAGTATTGCATGTTGATATGAAGGTTGATATATATATATATATATATATATATATATATATATATATAGGGTTGGGATCCGGTGAGAACCACCTTAAAATGAAAACCGGTGAGAACTCTTCCTTACGGAGTTTTTTTAAAAAAATTAATGACATAATTGGATTCGGCATGGAATTTTATGGTCAGAGAACATATTTCACGGTCTAGAAAATAAATACTAGTGGCGGAAAAATGATAGATACGAAAAAATAGATAGTAGGTGCATGCAAATAAATAAAACGTATCTCACCATGATTTCCGTCACTAGTATTTATTTTCTAGACCAAGAAATATGTTCTCTAGCTATAAAATGTCATGCCGAATCCAATTATGTTATTAATTTTTTAAAAAAAAATCCATAAGGTAGAGTTCTCACAAGGTTCTCATTGTAAGATGGTTCTCACCGGATCCCAAGTCTATATATATATATATATATATATAGAATTGAGATCCTATGAGAACCACCAATATAATGAGAACCGTGAGAACTCTACCATACGGACTTTTAAAAAAAAATTAATGACATATTTGGATTCGGCATAGAATTTTATGGCTAGAGAACATATTTATTGGTCTAGAAAATATATACTAGTGACGGAAATCGGGACGAGATACGTGTTATTAATTTTCATGCACCTACTACCGATTTTTATGCATCTATCATTTTTCATGCACCTAGAACTTGTTTTAATGCACGTAGGGCCTCTTATTTCATGCACCTAGTAATCATTTTCATGCATGTAAAAAATTTCATGCACGTAGTGGTTGTTTTCGTGCATTTATAGCCGTTTTAGTATGCCTAATTGTATTTTCGTACACTAAATATATATTTTGTTAATTAAATCAAAATTTTTAGTTTATTGATACTAAAGTGTG
Organism: Silene conica; assembly: GCA_029255685.2. NCBI lineage: Eukaryota > Viridiplantae > Streptophyta > Magnoliopsida > Caryophyllales > Caryophyllaceae > Silene > Silene conica. Next base: position 35,160,827 of record CM055313.2, on the reverse strand, counting down.
TATTTGAATAAGTTAAACTAATGGTAAATGATCCAACGAAACATTCGAAGCGAGATATGGTGGAGATTTAGTGAGGGTTCTCATGGTTCTCATTATAAGGGTGGTTCTCACCGGATCCCGACCCTATATATATATATATATATATATATATATATTTATACTTCGCATGTTATAAATGTTGGAGTAGGTTGGGTGCCTTATGTGTTACGTGTCGTTAAAAATAGGTGGCTAGGAGAACTTTAGTCACTCCCCACTGATTGTGGCATGCATGTTTTCATGTATGTAGGTACATGGCAGGTTGCTGGTAGGTTACAGGAGGCTAGCGAGCGATGATCCTATCATCGATAACATACCCGTTATCGTGTAGCTAGAACTAGTTTTGTGATTATACATTTGAGTGCCTGTAGGGATGTGCCATCCCAGGTTGTTTTTGTATTTATACTTTTCGTACTTAGACTTATACACTTATCTATGTTGTTCATTTCAGTTTGTACAGTTTGTTTTTAATTCACCTTGTTTTATCGTGCATGTTAAAGTTTAAATTCCGCGTAAATTTTGGCATGTTTGAATTTTTTATTTTTTTGCTGCGACGAGGGGTTTTACATAAAATATCATACATATTTTAATAATATTCGGTGTACAATTATAATTCCCGGAGAACATTAATTAATTACCTTATAATTAACTAACCCAATTATATTATTCTAAAATATCATATATTAAAATATATAATTAATGAATATAATATTTATATATATTTATTAGAATTAACATTTAATTCATTTCTCCTAATTATTATTTATTAATCATATTAAATGTTTATCATCTGCTTAACTACATTTAGCTAAGTTTAGCATTTACGTAATTATATAAATATATAATCACATTTCCTAGTACTATCCTATAGGTGTGACCTTTAGGGATCAGCTGATTATCGCCATTATATGACAGTAACGTCAAACTTCTAGTAAGCCAATCGTTACCGATAAAAGTTAACCAACTGATTAATATACTAAGTATCCCTGTGTGATCATGTAAAAGATTTATTCAAATAATCACACACTGTGGAGGACATTTACTCCAACAATCTCCCACTTGTCCTACAAGTATGTGTGTGATTACGATTCTCATATCCATAAATTATTCTCCCACTCAATGGAAGGGAAATTGCAAAGTCTCACCTTACAAGGTCGTATCTACCAAGTAATCATATCAAGAGTAGTTTCCTCGACCAGAGAGTAACATAACTTATACGAATCATATTCGAGCATGGCCATGCATTTAAGTTACTAATCCTCGAGTGGCCCTGAGAAATATATATAAAACCTGATAAAGGTTGGATATTTTTCTTGACTTATAACCTGCCGATGGAAGCACAGCATGAAATGGCCCAGTAAAAGTCTGATTAGCCTCCTTTTACGGTGCGACCTAGGACAGAAACCTAAACCACCCAAAAACTATCTATATCGCATGAAATAAACAATGGTCAAAAGAACCGACTTTAGGAATCACAATAGACGTCCCATCCACGACCAGACACCTAATGTATCTTAACATTTAGGACTCTATGTTGTGGTCACTATGTCCTATGCGATATCATATACCCATATTTGTTATTGATCAGTCAAACGCTTGACTTATGGAATATTGAACCTTTCATCCTTCAACTAACAAAATAATCACTTGAGTTATCAGCTCATATTGGTGTTTAAGGACAATGCAAACATATAAAGTAACACAGTTCACTGTGTGGTGTCCAAAATTGTCATACAATCCACATGTAATACAATATAAAGAAATTTAATAATTTTATTAAGTAATAATTGAAATGATCAAATATCAATCAAATAATGTTTATTACAACTCTGGAACACGTTTTATCCCCATGGATGAGATGTGCCCTTAATGTTTATTATGTGGTAGTGCCTTAGTCAGCGGATCTGCAATGTTGTTATCCGTTCCAATCTTGCACAACGCTATCTCATTTTGCTCCATTTAATCTCTTATCAGATGAGCTTTTCTGAGTACATGTCTAGATTTGTTGTTAGACTTAGGTTCCTTAGCCTGGAAGATGGCACCACTGTTATCACAATAAAGGGTGATTTGATCTTTCACACTAGGTACTACCTTTAGTCCTTGTAGGAAATAACGCTTCCAAATAGCTTCCTTTGCAGCTTCGGAAGCTGCCAAGTACCAAGACTCTATTGTAGAATCTGCTATAACGCTTTGCTTGGAACTCTTCCAGCTGACTGCTCCACCATTAAGAGTAAAGACAAAACCCGACTGAGATTTGGAATCATCACGATCGGTTTGGAAACTAGCATTTGTGTAACCCTTAGCACATAGCTTCGTGTCTCCACCATATACGAGTGCCCAATCCTAAGTCCTTCGTAAGTACTTAAGGATCTTCTTGACGGCTATCCAGTGACTTTCACCTGGATTATTTTGGTAACGGCAGACCATACTCAATGCATATGCCACGTCTGGACGTATGCACATCATGGCATACATGATCGACCCTACTGCCGAAGCATAAGGTATCCCGACTAATGCGTTCGGTTTCTTCCGGTGTTGTAGGTGATTGTTTCTTACTCAGATGCACCCCATGAACAATAGGAAGGTAACCTCTCTTGGAGTTTGTCATACTGAATCTATCAAAATCTTAACTATATAATCTGCTTGACTCAATGCCAACATCGTTTTCGATCTATCTCTATAGATACAGATGCCTTGAATCCTCTGTGCCTCACCCAACTCTTTCATTTTTAAATGGTTATTTAACCATGTCTTAACTGACGAGAACATGGGAATGTCGTTTCCAATCTGTAGTATGTCATCTACATATAATACTAGGAACACGATTTTACTCCCACTTGACTTGATATACAGACATGGTTCTTCGACACTTCGAATGAATCCATTCTGTTTTATCACGTCATCAAAACGATGATTCCAACTCCGTGATGCTTGCTTAAGTCCATAGATGAAACGCTGAAGCTTGCACACTTTCTTAGGATGTTTAGGATCGATGAAACCCTCAGGCTGTATCATATACAATTCTTCTTCCAAAAACCCGTTTAGGAAGGCGGTTTTCACATCCATTTGCCAAATCTCATAATCATGAAATGCGGCTATCGCTAAGATAATCCGAATAGATCTAAGCATTACGACTGGAGCAAATATCTTATCATAGTGCAACCCGTGTACTTGAGTGAAACCTTTTGCCACCAATCGTGCTTTATAAACATCTTGTTGTCCATCTAATGCACGCTTTATCTTATAAAGTCATTTGCACTGAAGAGGTCTTACATTTTCAGGCAAATCAACCAAATCCCATACTTGATTCTCTTGCATGGAATCTATTTCGGACTGCATGGCTTCGAGCCATAGCTTGGACTCGGAACATGTCATGGCTCCTTTGTAGGTAGCTGGTTCGTTACTCTCAAGGAGTAAAATGTTTTGTACACCACCTTCCTTAACCATACCAATGTATCGGTCTGGGATGACCAAAAATTCCTTTCGGATAACCTACAAAGTAAGTCTTCACTGATCGTGGGCCTAGCTTGTCTTCGTGTCTCCCCTTGACATAAGCTTCACAGCCCCAAACCCGAATAAAAGACAAGTCAGGAACTTTTCCTTTCCACATCTCATATGGAGTCTTGTCCGCAGCTTTAGCCGGACTTCGGTTAGGTATTAGAGCAGCCGATTGAAGAGCAAATCCCCATAATGAATCGGGCACAACCGTGTGACTCATCATGGATAGAACCATATCTAATAAAGTTCGATTACTCCGTTCGGATACACCATTCAATTGTGGTGTTCCAGGTGGAGTTAACTATGATACAATACCACAGTCTTTCAGGTGTTGATCAAACTCAGTCGAAAGATACTCCCCACCATGATCAGATTGAAGTGCTTTTATCTTTCTATCCAATTGGTTTTCAACCTTATTTTGGAATTCCTTGAACTTGTCAAAGGATTCACTCAAATGTTTCATTAAATAGACATACCCGTATCTACTTAAATCATCCAAATCTAATTTGCACCTTGTGAAATGAAGCGGCGCTGCAAATTGTTTTCCATTGCATAAATAATTACGTTCTTAATCGCACCAGCTTCACGAACGAACTCATCATATGCAGTCCGTTGGGCTCCAGTTCTTACAGTTGGCTCAGCCGGAATTGGCTCAACCAAATACTTTAATTTACCATCAGCAATGGCAGCATTCCGTAATGTTCCCTCCCACTCGGTAAACTTACTCCCATCATTCTTAAGGCGGGAGTTCTGATTGTAGGAGACGTGGTCCATAAAGGAGCGTAACCACGACTCCCTGGTGAGGGTGGCGCTAGGGCCCAGAGTTGCATTTCCATCAGGTGTTTTTAATAGCAGATATTAAATGATCTACAATTGAGAAAATAAATAAACATGAGTAAATCATTGAATTTAAAATATTTTTAAACAAAGATATACGACATAATATAATCGATCTCACTCAAAGAAATATATAATGTATCCCAAGACCCAAATCCCGATTTGGTGAGTTAACCCTTTAACTGGTTCTACATTAGAACTCTCAGTCGACAAATTTCTTAAATTTATCTATTAGTCCACAATGACTTTAATAACTTGATCGAATCATTGTGTTGAGTTCAACTAGGTCACAACACACTACTTACCCGAGGTAGAAGGGGTCCATATGGAGATAACAACAGGTCCTATATGCCCACCGACGAACAAGGGATTCATAGTTGTTTGATCTAGAAAGGCTAGTTTCTAAATTTTATGTAGAGAGAGATCCCATCACTATTTTAAACTCATTTAAGTGAACTATTTGAGATGAGTAGGAATAAGTGATGGCATAAATAAAACATCATATGTCAATATGCAAAATAATCTACATGAGTCATTTTACATGCATATAGGTGGTTTGGTTTAAGCGAAATATAATGACATGCAGCATTCAAGCAATGAAAAAAAGAGAATAAAACATAAAATCCCAGTATGGCCTATCCTATGAAAAATAGTAAATACAACTTGGAATCCAATTGTTGGAGGAAGTGTCCTCGACAATAGTGTGTTGACATAATTAAAACTCATCTGAATGAAACATAACTGGGAGTGTTACTCTTTTAAAGTCGACTGATCAACATTTACCAATAATGATTGGCTGTCTAGAGTTTGACATTATCGTCATATGATGGTGGTGATCAGTTGATCCCTTAAGGTCATATCTTTAGGGAATTCCGTCTCAATGGAATAATTAATTAATATCGTATTGGATGCGAATTAATTAATAACTGGAAATTTGGAAATAATTTTTACATGACGAATATTTTTTAATGGGATTATAATAATAATAGTCAAAGTAATAAAATCGTTTTGTTACACGGTTTTTATTTATTCGTTTAGGAAACGATTAAATTGAGAATGAACACTGTTGATCATAAAATTGCAAAGAGTTGTAATTAAAATTATGATATTACATTTTTATAAAGTTGTAATTTCGAATTAGTAGTAGTCTTACTTAAATGTCATAAAATTGTGAATTATGAATTTTAAAGAATTAAAATAGCATAATTAACAAATTGGGTCATATGTTATGGGACATGTGTGACATGTGACAAATTAACACAATTGACAAAGTTAAAATGGGGTCTATATTAACCCCATTTCAGTCGTGTAATGCATAGTATGTGTATGGGTTGTGTGTTTGAATTAATAACTTGGTTGAGTGTATAATGCAAAGACAATATGTAAGGCATATTTCATGCATTTGTGTAAGAGGTAGAAGGCCATGCATTGGCTCTCTTGGAGATGCCTTGGCCGGCCAAAGCAAGAGCTTTCTGCTCATGTTACTTCTATATATACACATACACTACACTCTTAAGAGGTGCTAGTTTTTAGTGGATGCTAACACACATACATACTACAACTTATTCTCTCTATTTTTCTAGTAAAATAGTTTTTCTAAGAAAATTAATTATTTCCAATACTAATAATATTAAGGGTAATATTATTAATATTTCTAGTTTACTAATGCAATTTTTCTACTAACAAAAATTGTGTTGGTTTGAGATCGGGTCCTTGATACGCATATTTTGGAGACGATTTTGTGTTAGATCGTTATAAGGGTATTTCGGTTTGAAGACTCAAATTAATAGGTGATTAGTTGAGTATAAACCTTCTAAAACCAATGTAAGGACATTCATTCATCTTATGATATCATCATGCATGCTTAAGATCTTATTAAGTTTTATAACCTAAACTTAAAGAAACAAAACTCACATTAGATATGAGTATAAATCAGGAATTTGATTTCCAACAAGTGGTATATGAGCATTACGGTTGTTGCATGCATGATCGGATTCATGTTTTATGTTAAACGGATTAATATACATATTTCGAAATTTTTATATTTATTATGATAAATCACGAAATATTTTTGCATGTTAAATTTTCTGATTCTAAAATCGTTTTAGGACATAAAAATAATTTTATGGATTTTTATTGTTCATTTTTATATTTATTTGTATATTTTGTAGTTTAATTCGGTTTTAAAAAACAATTAATGGGAAAAATAGTTAAACATATTTTCTGGCCGAATTTTTTTGATATGTTCTCACATGCTTATTTTATATATTGTATATAATTTTTTGTAAAAATTGAAGTTATTATGCATGGATTATGAATTTAATGAGATAAATAGTCATAATATGAGTTAAAATGGGTATAGGAGGTTATATTTTGAATCTAACCTTGAAAATTTTATGAGTAGTCACATGCAATATATACAGTACCTTCGGAATTAATGGACTTATTTTGCATGATTAATGATTTTTATAATAAAAATCGCATTAATACTGACTCAAATTCGACTTTAATAGTTATAGTTGGAATTTTGCCATAAAAATTTTACACAATGTCACATGAAATATTTACAGAATGTATAAAAAAAAATTTTAAAAAGAAAAAAAAAATTGAGAATTTATTCTCGAATAATGAATGATTTATTATTTAGTTAGAATCGGGTATATAATGACTTATTGTGTTAAAAATAGTTAATCTCAAGATTATGGCATAAACTTTTACCCATAGATGTCTTATATAATAGGAACATCAGATCTAAAAGTTGGATATCAAAAAGTTTCTGTTTTTATGATTATTAATTTTTATGAGTTAAATAGTTAATAATCGTAATTTATGAGTCATAAAAATAAAATTTCGTGTATGGTCTGTAATTTTTTGGTCATTTCCAGATTCTAAACTATATTTAAGGATGATTAAAGATTTATAGCAATTTATTGCAAGTTTTTATAATTTAAATTGGATTTTTAACCATAAAAACGCCTTTTATACGATTTATTTAAGAAATAAACTATATATTTTTGCATAAGACCATTTTGTTAATTTCTGAAATTTTTGAAATTTCCAGAAAGTTCAAAAAAAATTTAATTTTAAATTTCGAATTTTGTTGACTCATGTGGCCATATTCCGTTTAGTTTCCCGTAAATACAAGTAATTTATGAACAATAATAGAAAATCAAGTTGAATCATGATCAAACATTAGTAGAGACTAAACATTGATTCCTAAAGAGTGTTAGGATGATTAACTTGGACATAAATGAGATTTATGTAATTTTGATGATTTTAATAGTTAAAGTCGTGCATACATATTTTATTATTGCATTTTAGTTAATATGAATGCCATATTTGAATGTTATTTATACGAATGTCCACTACTACAAACACTTCATGGTTTCGTTCCTTCATGGATCGTTGTAAGTTAGAAAAGAATGGGGCAAACTTTGCCGATTGAGATGCCCAACTGTTGTTGGCGGCACAGGGTGACGGTAAGACCGAATACCTCATCAAAGAATCACCTCCTGAACCCGCAGCTAATGCCACCGCCGCAGCAAAGCGACCCTATGATACTTATCAAAAGGAGTCCGCGGCAATCAAAAATGTTTTGATCTTCTCGATGGAGCCAGAACTCCAAAGGAGTGCCATAAAGATTGGCACGGCCTATGAGATCTACTTCAGGCTTGTGACAATGTTCTCGAAGGCTTCGAGAATTGTTCAATACGAGGCGGCATCAGCCTTCTTTGATCTCAACCTTAAGGAGGGGCAAAAGGTTAGCCCACATGTGCTCAAGTTAATTGAGCATGTAGAAACCCTAAGGTTGAATCAAGTGGACATTCCTAAGGAACTTGTGATTGACAGAATCCTCCACTCCTTGTCTAAGGTGAAAACTTATGTACAATTCCGGGTGAATTTCAACATGAGGAACCAAGACATCTCTCTTGATGAATTGCACAATATGATTGTGCAAGCAGAAAGGGATATGGGCCTAAATGTTAGTGCTCCTAAGGATGTGCTCAACATTAATGTTAAGGGCAAAGGAAAGTTCAAAAGGAATGAAGGGTAAGGTAAAGGGGAAACAACCTTCCAAAGGTTCAAAGAAAGTGTCTTTTGAGGCAAGCACCTCAAATCCCAACAAGAGCCCTCATCAAGGAGCTAAGTGATTTTATTGAAATGGCAAAAGACATTGGAAGAGGAACTGTTCCAAGTATCTCAGCGATCTCAAAGCTGGGAAAATTCTTCCTGTTGGTACAATAACTATCCCTATTTTATGTTAATCTCAACTAATGTATTACGATACAAAGTTGTAATATGGATGCTCTTCTTATTTGAATAAGGGCATGAAAGCAAAGATAAGGGAAAGGAAAAACAAGCATGATGGATCAATGGGAACTAAGAGTAGCTCCACTCGGGATGATCAAGGAGCTTAGTTTTTCACTTATTTTGCTTAGATTTGAAGTATTGTAAGAACAATTGAAACTCGTGTTTAATTTCCTTGTTGGACGAGGAAAGGCAATCCTTAAACAATGGTTATAATTTGGATACTATAGTGACTTGTTTTTCAACCCAAGTCACTATCGGTTTTATAATTATGTTCTTAATTAGTTTAAACACTTGCAAATCTTAAACATAAAATAGAATTCATTGTTACATTTCAATGTATGACCATTGAAACGGAATAGGTATAGGATACTTAATTCAAAACAAATCAAAATAAAATTAAGTTTAGAATTCAATTAAGAGGAAAAGTTATCAACCATCCAAAACTATCTAAGCTTTAATCGAATATTTTTGTGTAATAAATCATAAGGATACATTAACCAACATCAAAGTCATTGCTTGTGGCCTTAGTAGGATATCTTTGATAATGAAATGAGGTTATTAGTACAATGATAGAGTGGGAGAAATTTGAAAATGCCACAAATAGCATATGATTTTGATTAGCACAATAGATCTGATCTATTGGTGAATAGAAGGATTTATTGTGTTTTGGATTTGTAAAGGTTTTAAAAGGTAGTTTAATTTGTGGATGAGATCTACAATTTGAGAAAATCTACGCCTTATGATTTTAAAAGGTAGATTAAGTTGTGGATAAGATCTACGATTTGGTAAAAATCTACGCCTTATGATCCCAACGGCCCCGGCCCTGGAGGATACTTTAAGAATATATTCTTAAAGTTAGTAAGGAAAAATTCTATAGATGGATAAGATCCATAATAGAGTCCTCATACAATATAAGATAAGATAAATTTGGGAAACTGAAAGTTCCTACACACAAAAATTATATACCATAAGAAAAGACTCTTATAGAAACTATGGGAGGACACTCGAAGAAAATTATTCAAAAGACTTTGCAAAGGCTCAAGAAAGGGTTCTTGGATTTAGATGGTGATCTAAATGTGCCAATCCAAATTCTAAGACCATGAAATTTATAAGATATACATGCTGATAAATGAGATTTATTGAGAGAAGCATAGGTTGACATGTGGATGTCTGCAGTCTGCAAAGTTAAGGGTAACTTTGTTGAAAGTAGTGAAATAATTCATTGAGAATGAATTCAGTAAACTCAATGACCGCTTTTCAAAAAGGTATTTGAAAAGGATGTGATTATTAGCACATAAGGTTAAGTCCCAACCATTTCAATTCATTAAATGTTGAGGAACATTGAATTAAGTGGGAGCTTTATGATTTACGGATAAATATAATGTTCAGTGGGAGTTCTCGCACCAGGATTTGAACCTATTGAGTCATTGGGATGACTTCGGGATTTTCAGAATCAGGGAAGAACAAGAGTTTAGTGGGAGTAAACGTTATAAAAAACAACTCATTGCTCGTTTGGAATAAAGAATTGATACTTATGAAAAGTATACGAGTTTTTAATTCTAGATAACATATTGATATGATTTAAAATCTAAATAAGCATGGGATGTTTGGTTGAGATTGTAAAAGACATCTTGTTATTAATATTAGGGTTGTTCATAGGGATGAAGATAGAATAAACATGATGAGATCATGGAAATTTATCAAACCTTAAAGCACTATATTTCACACGTTTTAAATTCACTAATGTTTCCGCCATTAGTATAATCGTGTAAAGCTGGATGCACATCGCTTGCAGGATAACCTGTTTCAGCAGGTGTTAAACCAATGATTAAACCTTGATCAATTGTCAAAGTATTCTCCAATGGAGATGATAGACAAATTCAAGATTTAGGAAGATAACTTGGTCGTATGGTAAAAGGTGTATAATGACTCAAGTTCCAAGATATCAAGCAAAGATTTATGATAATCTTTGGCTTACGTTCATTGACTATGCATCTCAATGACGTGTATTTTAACTACATGGTCATCACAAGATTCTACAAAATGTATAAGTTCACAAATTATGTAAACACATTGTTATAGCTGAGAGTTACACAGTGCACATAATCTTATTCGCTGGTCATGAGATGAGTTATCTCATTGAGATAAAATAGCATATGTGGATATGATCCGCAAAGTGAACGCTCGCTCGCACGTGGTAAACCTGGTTTACCCGAAATGAAGATAATTACAAAATTAGAGGAAGTGAAAGAGAGGCACTAAAGCTAATTGTAAATTAAATGGTGTTCAAAGGTTGACCACTTGGATGGAGTAATCCACTAATCATTTGAGTTATTTATAACTCACGAAAGGTCAAGTAAAATTCAAATGGGATGGTAAGACCATATTGAATCCCATTAAAGTGAATTGAATTATCATGACCTCGCCCCTAGTTGCTTAAGTGAGGTGACGTCTCAATGCAACCAGATGTGTGATGCGATTGATGGCGAGTTCAATTGTCATAGAGTCATACGAGATGACTAATCGATCACCTAGGCATAGACATGTTAAGACACATTTGCCGGGCTAATGACCACTGATAGAGCTCTGGCGTACTCTTATTAAAAGACTGATTGGTCGTGGCGGGAGCATTTATCGTGTTTTACATGAGTCAGTTCTTGGACTAATGACTGTTCTCTGAGGTGGCATAGTTTTCAGATTAACTTTGATTTATGTCCTAACACCTTCGTAACTGGGGTTTACAAGGACATAATTTGGGTTATGATGGGCTGTGGCCAGCCGGAAGGAATAGGTCGATTAAGAATTGTCCACCCCTTGTCAGGGTTGAGAAATATCTCTAGGCCACTCGAGGAGAATAATAACTAGAAATGCGTGGCCACGCTCGGAAGGTATCTATGGTAGATAATTCCGGTCAGTAGTTTTAACTCCAGATCGAGAAAAACCACTATAGATTAAAATCAATTGTGGGCACGACCTGAGAGGACGCCATGCATTGAGTGGGAGGAGATAATAATAGGGCAAGAGAATTGGTAACACACACTTGTCTCGGACAAGTGGGAGATTGTTGGAGGAAGTGTCCTCGACAATAGTGTGTTGACATAATTAAAACTCATCTGAATGAAACACAACTGGGAGTGTTACTCTTTTAAAGTCGACTGATCAACATTTACCGATAATGATTGGCTGTCTAGAGTTTGACATTATCGTCATATGATGGTGGTGATCAGTTGATCCCTTAAGGTCATATCTTTAGGGAATTCCGTCTCAATGGAATAATTAATTAATATCGTATTGGATGCGAATTAATTAATAACTGGAAATTTGGAAATAATTTTTACATGACGAATATTTTATAATGGGATTATAATAACAATAGTCAAAGTAATAAAATCGTTTTATTACACGGTTTTTATTTATTCGTTTAGGAAATGATTAAATTGAGAATGAACACGGTTGATCATAAAATTGCAAAGAGTTGTAATTAAAATTATGATATTACATTTTTATAAAGTAGTAATTTCGAATTACTAGTAGTCTTATTTAAATGTCATAAAATTGTGAATTAAGAATTTTAAAGAGTTAAAATTGCATAATTAACAAATTGGGTCATGTGTTATGGGACATGTGTGACATGTGACAAATTAACACAATTGACAAAGTTAAAATGAGGTCTATCTAACATCCCGTATTTTTATAAAATATATTTTAAGGGTTTTAATTATTTTAAAGTAATAAAATAATATTTTAATAATTTATCGGAAAGTACTTTTATAAATAGTAAGATCCGTCTTAAGAACCTTAAGTCCTTAAGACGAATACAAACTTGGCAATTTGAATTCTCAACTTAAAACCCGTTCATTCCAACCCGTTTTCATTTAAAGGGAAAGGACAACTCATAAACCCCTAAATCTCTAGTGTGTCGACATATTGGCATTCTTCAAAAACAAACACTGTAACTTATTTTCTCACAAAACCTCCATAAATGCTCACCTTTTAATCCATTTTTCTTCATCATCCGTTCATCGAATTAAGGTAATAAATACATTTTCGGAATCCTCATCGAATTTGCAAGCCATCTGTCAGTTCCGTTTTTCGTTTCCTTCTTCTCGAGAATTGGGCTGTTTTGGAGAAATCTGTCTTTTGATCCCTAAAACTAGTTTTCGTGATGTAGGTGAAGGCTTAGAAGACCCGGACGTGGATAGCTTCGTTATAGAGGAGGAGATTTGAGCGGGATTGCATTTAAGGTGACGATAACGAGAAACTCGGCCTTATTGTATACATTAGCACTTTTCTTGCTTGAATTGGTTTAAGTTTCTGATTCTTAAGTTTATTGTTGTTGTTTGAATTTAATAAAATGATAGGAATGTTCTTACTTGATGATTTTATGCTTAGAGGATGTTCCTTAAACTTATTGTTAAGTTTTCAGAAATTCATGCTTAAGACGGATACAAACCATGTTCTTATTGAGGATTGTTTGTGGGTTTACTTGCTGATAGATAGTGTATTTGGTTTTCATATGTGATGGGTAAACATTTTTTGTTGTTAATTTAGAGGTTTGGGATCGATTTGAGTTGAATTGCAATTGTTAGAGGATTTGCTTTCTGCGTACAACGGCCTCTGAGCCGGCAGGCTGACCGGCAGCCGGTCGGCCGGCTTAGAGTCTGGGTGTCTTATTTTGATTGTTCAGAAATCAGGGAAAGGTTTCTGAGCCGGTCAGTCGGCCGCCGGTCGACCGGCTCAGAATCCTTCTTGGTGTTTTTCACATTTTCAAAAAGGCATGGGAAGTGACTCCCAGCCGGCAGGCCGGCGGCCGGTACACCAGCTGAGAGTCACTCCTCGTGTTAAGTTTTGAAGTTGGCTATTGGGGAAAGGACTCCCAGCCGGTTGGCCGGCGGACGGTCCACCGGCAGAGAGCCTCTTCTCTTGTTTTTCAGACGGTTGCTTTGGCATGGGAAGGGACTCCCAGCCGGTGGACCGGCAGACGGTCTGGGACCGGCTAAGAGCCCCTGTTCCTACTGTTTTATTTATAACTTTCAAAGGCTTATTCGGTTTTGATTGAAACTCGTTCCTTGTACCTTTGATGTGTGTTTGAGGTCCCCGGAGGATGGGCGACACTATATTGCGTTCGAGAATGGAGAGAGGATAGAGACCTCCCGGTCGGGTAACCAAAAGGGAAACCGGCTCTCCCTCAACTTAGTTTCCGGGATCAATTAAGTGTTGATTAGAGGTTAAGAAAGTAGAATTATAGAGTAGTTCATAGACTTTGGATGATATTGTGTTGATGCGTATTAAGTTATGCCTTAAGCTGGCCTCTGAACTTAATACGTGAGTTGTTTGTCATATATGGGGATATGCCTTAAGTTGGCCTCTGAGCCCTATATGTGTATGTTTGTCGTGTCTGGGACATGGCTTAAGCTGGCCTCTGAGTCCAGACATGTTTGATTGTGATCGCGTTAGAACATGCCTTAAGTTGGCCTCTGAGTCTGACGAGTAGAGCAGCTGCACAACGGGGTAGCTAAGGAAATGACACCTTGCCCGGAGTGCAGATGTTTGATGCTAGGACATGCCTTAAGCAGGCCTCTGAGTCTAGTATCTTGTGATGTAGTGAAGGGACATGCATTAAGTTGGCCTCTGAGTCCTTTACTTTTGGATGCTAGTCCATGCGTTGTGTTGTCGCCTCTGAGTCTAGTGTCTTGCTGATTGGCAGGTCTATGCCTTAAGTTGGCCTATGAGTCCTTGTTTGCTAAATGTTTTGGTGTTTAGGTTATGTCTTAAGTTGACCGCTGAACCTTTAAACTTGCTGAATGCTTTGGTATTTAGGTTATGTCTTAAGTTGACCGCTGAACCTTATACTTGCTGAGTTTATCTGCTTGCCTAGAGTTGGTATAGTGTCAGATATAGATGTTGATGTTTAGGAGATAACTGTTGATATTGATGATATGGATGTCTTGGCTTTGCTATTGTTCATCCAAGGCATTGGATGACTCTTTAGTCAATTTCGTAAATGGTTTGGATTGAAAGACCCCCCGACCGGGTAACCGGTAGGGAAACCGGCTCTCCTTCCAAATAGTTTCCGAAGTTGGTTGAGAGCCGTGCATTAGTGATTGCATGATAGTTGGTGATCAGTTATTGAGATATTGATATACTTCACATGTTTATATATGTTGGAGTGTTCTGTTTTTATTGCTTGTTACGTGTCGTTACAAAAGGTGGCTAGGAGAACTCTAGTCACTCCCCACTGATTGTGGCGTACATGTTTTCATGTATGTAGGTACATGCAGGTTGGACGGGGTTCACTTGAGAGCTAGCGAGTGATGATCCTTTCATCATGACTTACACTTCACCGATTAGCTAGACTCTTAGTTTTGATACAGTTCATGTTTTGGTGCCTGTAGGGATGTTCCATCCCTGGCTTTGTATATATTCGGTTTTCGTACTTAGAACTGTTATACTTATCTATTTTGTTTATATCAGTTTCATTTTCCAGTTTCAGTTTTAATTCACCTCGCATGATGTTATGTTTAAAAAGTTTAAATTCCGCTACATTTTTAGTACTTTGTGTGTTTATTTATTTTCGCTTTCGCGAGGGGTTTTACAGTCTATATTAACCCCATTTTAGCCGTGTAATGCATAGTATGTGTATGGGTTGTGTGTTTGAATTAATAACTTGGTTGAGTGTATAATGCAAAGAGAATATATAAGGCATATTTCATGCATTTGTGTAAGAGGTAGAAGGCCATGCATTGGCTCTCTTGGAGATGCCTTGGCCGGCCAAAGCAAGAGCTTTGTGCTCATGTTACTTCTATATATACACATACACTACACTCTTAAGAGGTGCTAGTTTTTTAGTGGATGCTAACACACATACATACTACAACTTATTCTCTCTATTTTTCTAGTAAAATAGTTTTTCTAAGAAAATTAATTATTTCCAATACTAATAATATTAAGGGTAATATTATTAATATTTCTAGTTTACTAATACAATTTTTCTACTAACAAAAATTGTGTTGGTTTGAGATCGGGTCCTTGATACGCATCTTTTGGAGACGATTTTGTGTTAGATCGCTATAAGGGTATTTCGGTTTGAAGACTCAAATTAATAGGTGATTAGTTGAGTATAAACTTTCTAAAACCAATCTAAGGACATTCATACATCTTATGATATCATCATGCATGCATAAGATCTTATTAAGTTTTATAACTTAAACTTAAAGAATCAAAACTCACATTAGATATGAGTATAAAATCAGGAATTTGATTTCCAACACCAATCATATGGACCCTTGAATCTTCATGGATCACCGTTCTTGTTGAGTAATATATCCTATATTTATAATATATTGTTTTATGTTTTAATAATGACAAGTCTAAATAATTATGTTTTATATGCATATGCGTGTAATTGTGTGTTTAAGTGTACAGTTAATTATAGAGCGAAGATCGTAGTTTAACAAAGTATAATTCATTCGAAGAATTGAAGAGAGATCAAGCTCATGATAAGTGTCAAGTCTTTTTGAAGATTTACAAGACACAAGTTTTATTCAATATAAAGAATTCTTAAGTTATGGATCATTCCTATAACTATTGAAGAAATGAAATTTGCATAATATAAGTCAAAGCGTGAAGATTTATGCGTGCTATTAATATATTATTATATATTAATTTAGTAATCTTATAAACGGTTTTAAAATAAGAAATATTCTTTAGTTAACGAGAATTAAAGTATTTATCTTATGAGGTAAATATTTATTCTAAAATACTAAGGATTTTATTTTAACCGTTATTGTCAAAATTCAAGTTCCTAGGGAAATGTGCTTCGAGAAATATGTCTCGAAGAACGTGTTCTATGAGACGTGCGTTGGGACGTGCGTGGGAAGTGTGTCAAGGAAGTATTCCTTACGTTTCCTACACAACTACTAACTTGTTTCATATTATCTTTATGGTTAATTAAATAAATAAAGATATTTATTTAATATACTTAAAGATTAACTAGGATTTGAATAAGAATATAATTTATTATATTATTGACAAGAATTAGGATTTGATTCAAAGTAGGATTCTATATTTTATGGTATAAGATATTTTCTAAATCAATTAGGATTGTGGAAATATTATCTTATGTCTTAAATTAATATTATCTTATTAGAGTCCTTTCCTAATTCATATAAGGTTAAGTTTTAAATATTACCTAGAATTAGTATTCTAGATAAAGTAATATTTCTAAACTATCTAGGATTAAACCTAGGTCTAAATTACTATATATACATCATATTACACGTCCAAGAAAGATGATTAACACGCCTCACGCAAATCAAGAGAAAATCAAACGGACGTAGTCTCTCACGCGTCTCGATATTCGTGCAATCATTGTCAGAATTCGTATACAAGTTTACAAGCATTGAAGAATATTTTCATACATTCAAGATCATCAATACAAGAAGTTGTTAAAAGTTTATCTTACTTACTTAAGATAGAATCGAGTATTTAACGGTACTCATTGTAAGCAAGTATTTCACGATACTTGTCGTAGCTAGATATTTAACGGTATCTAGATAGAGTTGTGACTAACATCAAAGTCACACGAGTAGGGTTGATAAAATTGTAATCCGGAGAAGGTACTAATTTTATTAATCGAGAATAGTGGACGTAGGTTTCGATTTGTGAAACTGAACCACTTCAAAAGATCGTGTCTCCTTTACTTTATCGTCCTTACTCATTACTTGCTATTACCACGCGTTATCAACATACATCGAAGAAGAATCGAAAAAGTTGGCATACTCAATTCAACCCCCCCCCCCCCCCCCCCCTTCCTGAGTATATCTAGGTCAATAAACTCTTCAATTGGTATCAGAGCCTCGTGCTCTTGAAAGCCTTACAGCTTGAGATTGATCCTTCTATTGATTTCCAATGGATTCAAAACACCTTAAGTGTCCTATCTTCGATGGAAAGAACTACAGCTTGTGGAAGAACATGATGACCCACTACGTCAAAGGATGTGACTGGGAATGCTGGAAAATAATTCAAACTGGACCAAGAAAGATCTTGGTTGCATCTGCAAATGGAACCACATATGAGAAACCAGAAAGTGACTATGTGGAAGCTGATTACAAGATTGCTGAGAAAAATTCAAAAGCCATGAGTCTACTCCAAAACGGTATGATTACTTCTGAATTTGATCGCTTCTCTTCTTGTAACTCAGCTAAAGAAATATGGGATGGCCTAGAACTTGCCTACGAAGGTACCTCCGGAGTCAGGAAACATCGTATAGACTTGCTTATTCAACGATATGAACTTTTCACTATGGAAAAGAATGAATCGATTGATAGCATGTCTGCACGATTCTCCTGCATACTTAATGAACTGCGGAACCTTGGTAGGAAGTATGATTCTGAGGACATAGTCAGAAAGGTCCTTAGAAGCCTTACCAAAAAGTGGCAACCTAAAGTCACTGCAATTGAAGAAGCTCGTGATCTCTCGACCATGACTTATCAAGAACTTATTGGATCTCTAATGGCTCATGAGATCATGCTCAATAGAGATGATGATGATCATCCTAAAAATAAAAATATTGCCTTACAAGCCTCTACAAGTGAAGAATGCGAACCTGAACTAGAAGATGAAACAGTTATATTCGCAAGACGCTTTAAAAAGGCAGTCTTCAAAGGTAGATTTACCAAATCCAACAATAAAGGAAACGACAAGAAAAAGAGTGACTCTAAGCAAACCTTCTTCAAACGAGGGTGCTTTAAATGTGGTGATCAAGGGCATATGATCAAGGACTGTCCAAGCTGGGACAAGATTAAAGACAAATCCAAACGAGATAAAACCAAAACTGAATTTAAGAAGGTTATGCTCGCATCTTGCTGGGGAGGATTAGATTCCGAAGATGACGAAGACTTTGAAGAAGAGGAAATCGCTAACCTGTGCCTAAGCAACATTAGTTTGGATCTAATCTCCGACGATCATGACTCATCACAATTCTGCCTCTATGGAGAATCTGACTTTGAAGATGAAGACCAAGAGTGGATGCTCCCGACACATGACAGGTGACGCCAACCTATTCACTACCTTAGAACCATTCGACGGAGGAAAAGTTACCTTCGGTGACAACAAAAAGGGAAAGCTAATAGGTGTCGGTAAGATAGGCGTCTCAGCTTCTCACTCTATTAGCGATGTATATCTGGTAAGTGGTCTTAAACAAAACTTAATTAGTATATCCCAATTATGTGACAAAGGAAACAAAGTTGTTTTTCATGCAGATATTTGTCGTATAATTATGGAAGGTACAAGTAAAGTTATTCTTGAAGGACATAGAAAGAAAAATGTTTATATGATTGATTTAAACGTTGTGCCTACTGACTCTCTCTCATGTATGAAAGTTACGTTAGATGATCCATGTCTCTGGCATAAGAGATTTGGGCATATTAGTTCTCCTATTCTTAGCAAATTGAAGAGATGGGACTTGGTCGAAGGTCTCCCCAAGATCAGATTTGATCAAGAAAAGATGTGCGACACATGTGCACGATGTAAACACGTCAGATCATCCTTCAAACCAAAAAGAATAGTAAGTACTAACCAAGCTCTTGATCTAGTACATATGGATCTCTGTGGCCCTATGAAGGTAAGAAGCAGAGGCGGTTCCAGGTATGTTTTCGTTCTAGTTGATGATTATTCTAGATTTGTTTGGCCTATATTTCTTCACTCTAAAGACGAAACATTTGATGAATTTGTTAGTCTTATGAAGCTTGTTCAAAACAAATTAAAAACTAATCTAGTAACTATTCGAACTGACCATGGAACTGAGTTTGACAACCATGCTTTTATAGAATTTTGTAAATCCAACGGTGTTGGACATAACTTCTCTGCACCTAGAACACCACAACAAAACGGAGTAGTAGAACGCATGAACAAAACCCTAGAAGACATGGCTAGAACAATGCTTCTTTGTAGTGGCCTACCTAGAAACCTTTGGGCTGAGGCTATTAGCACAGCTTGCTATATTCATAATCGTGCTATGATTAGACCTATCCTTAAAAAGACACCCTATGAACTTTTACGTGGTCGTAAACCTAATATATCTCATCTAAGATGTTTTGGGAGTAAATGCTTTGTTCATAACAATGGTAAAAATCGTTTAAGCAAATTTGACCCTAGAAGTGATGAGGCTATTTTCATAGGATATTCTGATCATAGTAAAGCCTATAAAGTTTTTAACAAACGTACTTTATGCATAGAAGAAAGCATACATGTTATCTTTGATGAGAATAATGCCTTCAAAAAGCCTTTACAGGACGAAGAGGAAAACCTAGACGAACCTGACTTTAGGTTGTCAAGGGAAGATCCTCCTGAAATAGAAAATAACGATGAAGGCGAAATTCAAGGAAACACTGATGAACTTGACTTGGACGGAAATGGTGCGAGAAATGAAACTACAGTTGATGATACTGTGGATAACTCTCAAACCAATGACTTAGAACCCAGAGTTATAGCTAATGAAGCTATAACTTTGAATCAAAACCAAAGGGAAGAGGACATAGTTATACCTGACTCTCCTACAAACCCTCGTTTGGATTCAGGGGGAACAAGTCAAAATCCCGAGTCAAGCAGTAGCAATGAAAACAATCAATCAAGAAACTGGAGATATAAAGGCTCTCACCCTCTGGATAATATCATAGGAAGCCTTACAGAAGGAGTTCAAACTCGAAGAAGCTTAAACAACTTCTGTTCCTTCTACTCCTTTCTCTCCACAATTGAACCTACAAATATAAAAGAAGCTCTTGCAGAATCTGACTGGATAGTCGCCATGCAAGAAGAACTACAACAATTCGAAAGGAATAAAGTATGGCATCTTGTTCCTCGTCCAAAAGATAGATCAGTAATTGGAACAAGATGGGTATTCAGAAATAAGTTAGATGACTCTGGAGTCATCGTTCGTAATAAAGCAAGATTGGTCGTTCAAGGATACAACCAACAGGAAGGGATCGATTATGACGAAACCTTTGCTCCTGTTGCTCGCCTTGAAGCGATTCGCTTGCTCATAGCATTTGCTGCACATAAAGGAATGAAATTATTTCAAATGGATGTTAAGACTGCATTCCTTAACGGATATCTTCAGGAGGAAGTCTATGTTGAACAACCTCCTGGATTTCCTGACAGCAAACTCAAGGATCATGTGTACAGATTGGACAAAGCTCTCTACGGGCTGAAACAGGCCCCTCGAGCATGGTACGATAGACTATCAAAGTTTCTATTAGAAAGCGTCTTTAAGAGAGGATCAGTAGATAAGACACTATTTCTGAAAAACGAAAATTCCGATCTACTAGTAGTCCAAATCTACGTTGACGATATTATATTTGGCTCAACCAACAAAAAGCTGGGCCAGTACTTCTCAGAGTTGATGACATCCGAGTTCGAGATGAGTATGATGGGAGAATTAAAATTCTTCCTTGGTCTTCAAATCCAACAAACGAACGAGGGTATCAAAGTGCATCAACAAAAATACGTCAAAGAACTAATCAAGAAATTCGGAATGGAATCCTCTCATCCTATGCCTACTCCAATGGTAACAGATAAGAAACTCACCAAAGACGAGGACGGTAAGTCAGTAGATGAAACTACTTATAGAGGTATGATTGGCTCACTTCTTTATCTTACTGCAAGTCGTCCAGATATAATGTTTAGTGTCTGCGTCTGTGCTCGGTTTCAATCTGCACCAAAAGAATCACATATGATTGCGGTTAAGAGAATTTTAAGATACCTAATTGGAACATCAAAATTATATCTATGGTATCCTATGGACTGTAATTTCAACCTATTAGGATATTCAGATGCGGATTATGCAGGTTGTTCTTTAGACAGGAAAAGTACTTCTGGACTTGCGACTTTCGTTGGCCCATGTATTATTTCTTGGGTATCCAAGAAACAAAATTCAGTCGCCTTGTCAACCGCAGAAGCAGAATATATTGCAGCCGCACTGGTATGTTCCCAACTCCTATGGTTAAAACAACAGTTACTTGATTATGGTATTGACGTAGGATGTGTACCTATATTATGTGACAATACGAGTGCTATTATAATATCTAAACACCCGGCTCAACACTCGAGAACAAAACACATAGAGATTAGACATCACTTCTTACGTGACCATGTAGAAAAGAAAAACATTAAGTTGGAATTTTGTAGTACGGAAAAACAATGGGCGGATATTTTTACTAAACCTTTGGCTAGGGAACGATTTGAGACTCTACGATTGGAAATTGGTTTAATCGGTGGCACCTAATCGATCTTAAGAGCAGAAAATAACCCAATGATTGACTATGAAAAGACTGAATTATATGACTGTGTCCATATATTCCGCTGCATGCCTATGTGTGTTATTTTTTTATTGGATGCTCAAATTTTGATTATTTCATACTACGTGTTATACGAACGTACACAACCAAATTTCTCAAATCAAAATAATAATATTCACATATTTGTAAATCCATATTAACGATATTATTATATTAATATTATATATATATATACGTATAATTACGTATCTCAAATACGTAACTAATAATAAAATCGTACTTACCAAATTCACGTAACAAATATTGTAAATTTACGTTTTTACCTAAAATCTACCCTACCTACCCCACGTGATGACCCCACCTTTTCCACTTACACACCTTACCTATAACTCTATAACCGTCATCTACTCTCTTACACTAACCTCACTTTTCACTTCACCATTATTACCATAACCGTCTCCCTCACAAGAATCCCAACAATAAAAATCCCAATCTCAATCACCATTAAAACCAAAGCTCAAATCCGAAAATTTAAACCTTTTAACCCATACACAAAACATGCCTCCAATTTCTGCTAGACGATCTACCCGAAACAGACCCTGTTCTCCGAAATTACCTACCCCGACTCCATCACCACCACCGTCCCCGGAGCCGATTACTGTGACCATTCCGAAATCAGAAGGAAGCAAACGACGCAAGTTGGATAAGGGAAAGGGTGTTATGGAAGACGAGTTATTTCAAGAAGGTCTCTCTCCTCGACCTCTGTTTCAGGACGTCTCAACCGAAGCTACTCAAGCGGGTTTGGAAAAAGTTCGTGTCACTAAACACGAAGGTATGTTAATGGAACGACTCTTACCTTATTCCATACATGCAGGACGATTTTACCCCACTTCTTGGATTAATGAGACTCCATCTCTAACATTCTTTAAAGATTTCCTAATTTTTCAAGAGTGGCTTTATATTAGTAATTTCTCGGGTCTTATTTTCCCTATTGAAGTAATCCAATTTTATGCTACTGTGAAATTGTCTGAGAATGGGGTAAAGGCTGTCATAAATGGGAAGGAAGTAGAGATTTTAATGGAGGATATGTGTCGGATTTTCAAATTGTCGAGTGACGGGTTGGTTCTTGACCCAAGTAAAGAGTGGTCAAATGTGTCGAAGGGTGAGAAGATGGTTGTTAAAAAGTATTTTGATGAACAGGCTACTGAAGTCAGTCCTCTTTTAACAAACTCGTTTAATCCTAAACTTAAATTCTTCGTAAACTTTCTTTGGAATACGATATTACCTCGTCGTGGTGGACGAGATAAACTTAGTTGCTGTGATGCTATTGTGTTGTACAAGTGGTTAGTCGGAGAAAGGGTTAGCTTGGTTCCTTTGGTATTCTCGAAAATCGTGCATGTCTCAAAAATTCTTGTTAAAGAACGGTTCTGTACGACTTTGGATATTCCATACGGAATGTGGGTGTAACACCCCCATTTATTTAAGAGCCTTTAGCAAGACATTCTCAAATAAATAGAGCTGTTACCATCTCGGAATGTCCGAGGTAGTGAATAACAAAGTAAAACAAACCAAAGTACTTTATATAAAAACTGATTAATTTAAAACTTTTGATATTACAACTATTACGCAAGAAATAAAAGTACAACTGATAACATCTATGTTTGTGATCTAATTCTAAGTAGGTCCAAGTCATGTCTCTCTCCATGCCCAAGCTCCTAATCCATCTGTCTCTGACCTGTAGAATCTACTCCCCATTCCGGATCATCGTAGGTGTACACGAATACACTGTCAACCTCGCGGTTGAGTAGGATAACACAAAAATAGATAATGCAACAATTATGATATGCAAATGCAATGATATGCTCGAGCTCAATCTCAATCTCAATCTCAATCACAATCTCAAACCCGTAACACCCAGCCATACCGAACCTCCCGGCAGACTATAATCGGCCGTCGCCGAACACCAGCATAACAGCTGAGGTCACCAGGTCTAGTCCTGCAGAACTAGCCTGGGCCCAATAATATCTCATCATCTCAAATCCGTATCCAATGCATATGCCATGCTCATGAATGCAACAATACTCGTAACCAATCATGCTATTAAATAACGCAATGCGCATACCAATAATAATAATAATCAATACTCAATCCAACTAATACCATTCTAATGTAAATCATGCTCAGCATCCATAACACACAATCCAACATCCCTTCATAACACCTCAAGGAGTATAGTGTCAGTGTATCCTACCTGGATAGCAATATAATCCAATCACGCAGCTAACATCCAATTAGTAGCATTACTTCATCACATACTCAGCACCTAATAAAACAATATACTTAATTACCAACTAATACAATTTACGCAACCAACATAATATATTAATCATTTCAATTAATTTCTTAAATAATGTTTAAAGCATAACGAAACCGTATCAATAATTTCTTAGCAGCAATTTAATTAAATAAAGAATTAAATAAATTATCGACCATGAATAAATTACGATTACTCGTCACATACATATTACAATTATGGGGATACAAATTTTATTGTTAAAACATAAAACTTCAAAACATAACAAGTTATAAAATATACGATCTAATAAATTAACTTGATTAATCGATAAAATATCCTCATAAAACATCTTAAACAAACTGACTAAATTAATTAAATAAAATTAAACTAATAGTACAAATGATAATACCAATACTAATAATAATAATAATATTACACCAATCATAATAAGACAACAACAAAAGTGACAAAGAATATCACGCAACAGCCCTAAACCGCAGCCTAAACAGACCGTATTGAATATGACTACCTCAATTCACCCAGTTAGTCGATTAAGAATCAGTGTCACAAACCAATGTTACCACTACCATCGCTATATTAATTGTAACCAATTCAAATTATTTAATAGGTCGATAAATAAAATACCGACATAAAGTAGAATAACAACTCCCAATTAAATACATGTAAAACTAATTAACTATAAAATAATATATCCTAACTATCACTAATAATCTAATAACTAATAACCCCAAAACCGAACCCGACCTTACGTAGTTAAGTAACAGCAGCAGTAGTCCGTAGAACAAACAACCCGACACCCTACTTCCCGGCCATCACTACCAGCCTTGACTCTCCACAGCCGCCGCCACCAGCCCCAACCTCGAGCACGCACTTCCACCTACGACCTCCACCCCTCACACAACACCAGAAACCACCACAATCATCACGCTGACACAACCGAGGCAGCAACATCATATCGACGTATCGTCGTATGTAACTACCCGTACACCCTACTTTACGACATCACCACCATGGTTCTAGCCATCCACAACCATCACCAACAGTCCTAACCTCTAGTACGTACTACCAACTATCACTAACACCCCTTGCACACCACCAGGAACCACCCCAACAACCACCACGACGGGTTTAAGTAGCCTGCCCATAAAATTCAACACTCTGTTTTCCAGAACTCCTTCGAACACCCTCTCCTTTTACCACTTGTTTCTCTCACCACCGTGACCTAAACCACCTCCGGACACCACCATCGTCACCACTGACCCACGGTGGTTCCAGGGGTGGTCCTCTCCCTTCCTGGTTCTCCCTATAACCGTCACACGAACCCCACCAAAACGCCTGTCCAACACGCTCAATTCCCTGTTCTGAAATTCCCTGTTCGCGTCTGCACTGCCGCAATTAAACCACCAGGCTGGTGGTTCTCCGGCCACCACACGACACTCCA
Organism: Silene conica; assembly: GCA_029255685.2. Classification (NCBI taxonomy): domain Eukaryota; kingdom Viridiplantae; phylum Streptophyta; class Magnoliopsida; order Caryophyllales; family Caryophyllaceae; genus Silene; species Silene conica. The sequence goes on along the minus strand of CM055313.2, from coordinate 35,135,092 downwards.
CAACAACCAAAACCATCTACCCATATCCTACTTCGACTACCCAAGACTCGTACCCCAAAACTAAACCAACAACAGTTTGAAAAACCACATAGAAAACGGGTAGAGTAAATAAATATACGATTGTTAACAACGAAAGCTTACATGATTGTCACGGTGGTGGACGATGATGACTGGTGCTTGGGTTTCATCTACCTTTCGTTCTTCCTCTATCCCATGGTGACTGATATGAATTAGGGTTCGTTGGGTAGTCGATGGAGGGAGGCAACGTGATATGGGTGTATAGGGTTTTTGTGTTTGTCGATGGTTTAGCTAGGTTTTAATGTTTGGTAGGGTGGTTTCTCATAATTACAACCCGAACCCATAACCCATCACGCATCTCGAGGGGCTTGGCCATCTATATACCGTTCTCGACTCGTAACTAAAGATAAACGAGCACATGTAACTTAATTATACTTGTTTAATCATAAATAAAACACGGGTATTACTTGTAATTTAATATTAGTAAATACTAATTAATTAGTTACGAAATATAAACATTATTGGTATATATAAAATAATAGGGTTCAAACGTAATTACGCCTTAATTATTAAAATAGGAATATATATATTAACGATAAATAAATATTAAATAAGAAATATATTTAATTATAAATATATTATAAAAATTTAAGAAATACAACGGAAACGTCATTTTATGAAATAAACATCAATAATAAAAGATTATGAAATACGAAATAATCGTAGAAATACGACTTATAAAACAATAACAATTTACGTAAAATGCGTAATAAACATTCCATTTGAAATATACGTTTATAAAACATGGTTTGACAGCCGTTGACTGAGACTAAAATACGGGGTATTACAGTCTTGTAACACCCCCATTTACCTAGGAGCCTGAACTAGGACTTCCAGGGTAAATAAGACTGTTACCATCCTGGTTGGACCAGGGTAGTAGATATACATAGTGAAAGAAGCACAGTACTTTAAATTAAATAGTTAAACTGAAACTATTACATGCCTTAGACAAAAACTCCAAAACAACTGAATGAAAATAAATGTTCGACTATGAAAAACAAAACTAGGTGATCTAGTGGCTAAGTAGGTCCACTCCATGTCTTTCCTCCATGCCCAGTCCTAGTCCACCTGTCTCTGACCTGAAAGATCTACTCCCCATTCCGGATCATTGTAGGTGAATACGAATACACTGTCAACCTCGCGGTTGAGTAGGATAACACAATAGCAAATAATACAAGCAACAAAATATGCAAATGATTATGTCATGCTCGAGCTCAATCTCATTCTCAAACCCGTAACTCCCAGCCATACCGAACCTCCCGGCAGACTATAATCGGCCGTCGCCGAACACCAGCTCAAAAGCTGATAAGACACCAGGCCTGGTCTGCAGAACCACCCTGGGCTTTATATCAGAACCAAAAAATCTGATTCATATCTCTCTCAGTAACCAATGCCTATGCCATGCTCATGAATGCAATACAAAATAAATAACCATTAAATACTATGCTCATATAACTCATATTTGCATCCATAACATACAATGCACATCCACACAAAACTTAACACAGAACAAGTACCAGTGTAACCTACCTGTATTAGCAAGTCCGCAAACGAAATCACCCTCTAGAAGTATTCCACCTCGAATTCTGTTCCTATAAATTATTATTCATATCAATTTCTACTCATATAAACAAATGCTCCTAAAAATACTTGATCGTATACCTAATTGATTTGCTTACAACACCTTGTGAATATATCCACTTACAAACATGCCCATAACATACAATTATCATTAACCTAATATCACTTACTATTTTTAGACTTACTATTAAATAGCATAAACCCGACCAATTTATACCATAATACCAACAACAATTATAACAATTATAACAATAATACTCATATGAATAATTCTACGATTACTAAAATTAACACACTATTAATAATTAGTTCTAACTTGTTATGACAATAACCATAAAACATGTAACATAAAGGTAATACTAATATCAATAATACCAATTAATAATAATAATACTAATAATAATAATAATAATAATAATAATAAACAAAACAACAAACCACGAAAAGAGACGCAACTCGTGACCCACATGAATTCTATCAACAGCGAGCCCAAACATACCCTTCCTCCGCTAACAGCCACCCTGTCTAACCCCGCATTCCGACACCAAAAGCAGCCTCTAACCTCACCATAGGCACCACCAGGCTCGCCTCTGAGCCGCGGTGGTCCCTGGGGAGAGGTCAGTCACCGACGAACACCACCATACCAGCCAGCAGCCGCGAGAGAAACCCATCTACACCTACTGTTCTACCTCTTTTTTTTTTTTAGAACAACTGTGTTTAGTTTGTGAGCAACCCCCACGACCACTATACTATGGCCACGGAACACCACGACCCACGATAACCACCAACAAAACAACCCCCATACCACCTTCTGACATTATATCCTAACACACACTACAACCGGCAACAAACGAACCACGAAAATAAACACAAAGTGCAACGCTTAAAACAGACTCTAATTCGTCATGAGCAGAACCCGATGGCTTTGGTGGTAAACACTTGTCGACGGTGTTTCTAAACGGCCAGGGACGACTCTACTACGACCTCTTAACGTTTACTACGCGCCCTAAGTTGCTATTATATGAAAACAGAACGTACATCTTAATATAGCATCAGAATTAAAGTATCGAAACGAAACGAAAACGAATCCAAAAGAGAACTGTTGTGAGTATACTTACTTCTACGGTAAATCGAGCAGTCCTAGCACCCCGAGATGACCGTATAAACCCCTCTCCCTTGCTCTGTGATGTGACGGCTGAGTGGTTGAGAGGTTTTCAAAATTTCGTTTAGGTCAGGGAAGGAGGTAGCGTGTGCTTAAGTAAGGCGGCAGCATAGGGATTTGTGTTTTTGTTTTACGTAGGAAGAGCTGTTGTGTTGTGTGTAAGTGGGCTTGTTTTGTTTATTCACTTTTGGACGAGGCCCAACATCATTAGCCCTCAAAATATAACTAGCCCTCAACCCGACACCACACACATACGGTTAAAATATAAACACGTATCAAATACTATTATCCCACCTTAAACCGAATAGTTACTCCGTTCTTAAAATAAGACATAGAAAAATACGGAGTATTACAGTCTTCCCTCCTTAAAACGAACTTCGTCCCGAAGTTCACCATCCCAAGGTTACAAAACTGATCAGTTATCATGTAACGAACACACAAGTCATATATGTTAGGAACTAATAAAATTATCTCTAGACGTGAATCGTCACATTTATAAGTGCTACTTGTGATTGTTTCCTGCTTGTTATATGTTTCCTTACCGTTATGGGGTAGTGAACTTCGGGACGAAGTTCATATTAAGGAGGGAAGACTGTAATACCCCGTATTTTAGTCTCAGTCAACGGCTGTCAAACCATGTTTTATAAACGTATATTTCAAACGGAATGTTTATTACGCATTTTACGTAAATTGTTATTGTTTTATAAGTCGTATTTCTACGATTATTTCGTATTTCATAATCTTTTATTATTGATGTTTATTTCATAAAATGACGTTTCCGTTGTATTTCTTAAATTTTTATAATATATTTATAATTAAATATATTTCTTATTTAATATTTATTTATCGTTAATATATATATTCCTATTTTAATAATTAAGGCGTAATTACGTTTGAACCCTATTATTTTATATATACCAATAATGTTTATATTTCGTAACTAATTAATTAGTATTTACTAATATTAAATTACAAGTAATACCCGTGTTTTATTTATGATTAAACAAGTATAATTAAGTTACATGTGCTCGTTTATCTTTAGTTACGAGTCGAGAACGGTATATAGATGGCCAAGCCCCTCGAGATGCGTGATGGGTTATGGGTTCGGGTTGTAATTATGAGAAACCACCCTACCAAACATTAAAACCTAGCTAAACCATCGACAAACACAAAAACCCTATACACCCATATCACGTTGCCTCCCTCCATCGACTACCCAACGAACCCTAATTCATATCAGTCACCATGGGATAGAGGAAGAACGAAAGGTAGATGAAACCCAAGCACCAGTCATCATCGTCCACCACCGTGACAATCATGTAAGCTTTCGTTGTTAACAATCGTATATTTATTTACTCTACCCGTTTTCTATGTGGTTTTTCAAACTGTTGTTGGTTTAGTTTTGGGGTACGAGTCTTGGGTAGTCGAAGTAGGATATGGGTAGATGGTTTTGGTTGTTGTGGAGTGTCGTGTGGTGGCCGGAGAACCACCAGCCTGGTGGTTTAATTGCGGCAGTGCAGACGCGAACAGGGAATTTCAGAACAGGGAATTGAGCGTGTTGGACAGGCGTTTTGGTGGGGTTCGTGTGACGGTTATAGGGAGAACCAGGAAGGGAGAGGACCACCCCTGGAACCACCGTGGGTCAGTGGTGACGATGGTGGTGTCCGGAGGTGGTTTAGGTCACGGTGGTGAGAGAAACAAGTGGTAAAAGGAGAGGGTGTTCGAAGGAGTTCTGGAAAACAGAGTGTTGAATTTTATGGGCAGGCTACTTAAACCCGTCGTGGTGGTTGTTGGGGTGGTTCCTGGTGGTGTGCAAAGGGTGTTAGTGATAGTTGGTAGTACGTACTAGAGGTTAGGACTGTTGGTGATGGTTGTGGATGGCTAGAACCATGGTGGTGATGTCGTAAAGTAGGGTGTACGGGTAGTTACATACGACGATACGTCGATATGATGTTGTTGCCTCGGTTGTGTCAGCGTGATGATTGTGGTGGTTTCTGGTGTTGTGTGAGGGGTGGAGGTCGTAGGTGGAAGTGCGTGCTCGAGGTTGGGGCTGGTGGCGGCGGCTGTGGAGAGTCAAGGCTGGTAGTGATGGCCGGGAAGTAGGGTGTCGGGTTGTTTGTTCTACGGACTACTGCTGCTGTTACTTAACTACGTAAGGTCGGGTTCGGTTTTGGGGTTATTAGTTATTAGATTATTAGTGATAGTTAGGATATATTATTTTATAGTTAATTAGTTTTACATGTATTTAATTGGGAGTTGTTATTCTACTTTATGTCGGTATTTTATTTATCGACCTATTAAATAATTTGAATTGGTTACAATTAATATAGCGATGGTAGTGGTAACATTGGTTTGTGACACTGATTCTTAATCGACTAACTGGGTGAATTGAGGTAGTCATATTCAATACGGTCTGTTTAGGCTGCGGTTTAGGGCTGTTGCGTGATATTCTTTGTCACTTTTGTTGTTGTCTTATTATGATTGGTGTAATATTATTATTATTATTAGTATTGGTATTATCATTTGTACTATTAGTTTAATTTTATTTAATTAATTTAGTTAGTTTGTTTAAGATGTTTTATGAGGATATTTTATCGATTAATCAAGTTAATTTATTAGATCGTATATTTTATAACTTGTTATGTTTTGAAGTTTTATGTTTTAACAATAAAATTTGTATCCCCATAATTGTAATATGTATGTGACGAGTAATCGTAATTTATTCATGGTCGATAATTTATTTAATTCTTTATTTAATTAAATTGCTGCTAAGAAATTATTGATACGGTTTCGTTATGCTTTAAACATTATTTAAGAAATTAATTGAAATGATTAATATATTATGTTGGTTGCGTAAATTGTATTAGTTGGTAATTAAGTATATTGTTTTATTAGGTGCTGAGTATGTGATGAAGTAATGCTACTAATTGGATGTTAGCTGCGTGATTGGATTATATTGCTATCCAGGTAGGATACACTGACACTATACTCCTTGAGGTGTTATGAAGGGATGTTGGATTGTGTGTTATGGATGCTGAGCATGATTTACATTAGAATGGTATTAGTTGGATTGAGTATTGATTATTATTATTATTGGTATGCGCATTGCGTTATTTAATAGCATGATTGGTTACGAGTATTGTTGCATTCATGAGCATGGCATATGCATTGGATACGGATTTGAGATGATGAGATATTATTGGGCCCAGGCTAGTTCTGCAGGACTAGACCTGGTGACCTCAGCTGTTATGCTGGTGTTCGGCGACGGCCGATTATAGTCTGCCGGGAGGTTCGGTATGGCTGGGTGTTACGGGTTTGAGATTGTGATTGAGATTGAGATTGAGATTGAGCTCGAGCATATCATTGCATTTGCATATCATAATTGTTGCATTATCTATTTTTGTGTTATCCTACTCAACCGCGAGGTTGACAGTGTATTCGTGTACACCTACGATGATCCGGAATGGGGAGTAGATTCTACAGGTCAGAGACAGATGGATTAGGAGCTTGGGCATGGAGAGAGACATGACTTGGACCTACTTAGAATTAGATCACAAACATAGATGTTATCAGTTGTACTTTTATTTCTTGCGTAATAGTTGTAATATCAAAAGTTTTAAATTAATCAGTTTTTATATAAAGTACTTTGGTTTGTTTTACTTTGTTATTCACTACCTCGGACATTCCGAGATGGTAACAGCTCTATTTATTTGAGAATGTCTTGCTAAAGGCTCTTAAATAAATGGGGGTGTTACAAGTGGTATCAGAGCAAACGATCCTCAGGCCTAAACCAAATGAATAATAATGAACGCAGGAAGAGTCTAATAAAATGAACCCCAGGTTAGTAACTGCTAGGAGCCCCAGGATTGGGATGAGTTAGGGGCCCCCTCAAACCAAGCCATTGGCCCTTTCAGTCTAACCTGGTTACCCTTGAGAGATGCAGAGAGTGGGTAGTAACAAATAAAAGATCAGACCTTGCCTATTTTGTACTACCAGTTGCAGGAGCAGAATGAGGTAAGTAATAATGTGATACATGGTTAATGATGTGCTATGAACGAATATGGTTGGTAATCTGAATTGTGAATCATAAGATTGATATTGACTATGATTGAGATGCGTATTAGTCCAAGTGTTTAGAACATGGGAATGAGTATATGAGTTTGAAATGTGAGTTTGACTTGTATGGTGATATGCATGCGGTTATATGATCCCTGAACCCTTAGGTACATATATAGTATATTGATATGGGTAATGAGTTGATGAAAAGTAGAATCTTAGTGATTTCTTTTTACGATATATTTACATGCTTAAATAAGTTGTGATTGTTATGATGGTAGAAACTAATGCATTGCCTATACATATTTATTGAATCATTTGGTTGATTTTATTGTTAGTTTTTCAGTCTTTATCGTTTTCTAGATGACAAAAACCTGTTATTATGGTGCAAGGTGATTTCCATGCTTCAAATGATGTTTCAACATGTTTAAAGGAGGAATGGTTTTGTTTCGATGTGGTCATGTGAAGTAATCTTAAACGAACTAAAATTTTAATAAATTTTCAGAATGTTACCTTGCTTGTACGGGCTGCTATGTAAAATGTGTTTCCTATACGAATTTGAAAATTTTATGTGTGATAACGTTCTGATTTCGCTTCTCATTACTTTTGGTTTCATGTGTATATGAATTATGCTATGTAATCATGTAATATTCCGATATGACATTAGTAGCATGAATAGTAGACATATTATATGGATATGAACTTTGTTATATAATAATATAACCTTAATTATTATTGGTGAGTTTTATACAAAGTTAGTTTCTTTTATATCGACGCTATTGGTTATGACACAAGGTGAATTACATATTGTTATGTTTAAGTCTGATCACAATAAATTGAATTAGTAATTTGGTTGACACGTGAATTGTGTGAATGCCAGTCTTGTTTTCGATCTATAACTTGTAAAACCGTTAGTTGATTCGTGTTTATAAATTGTCATTAATTACAACTTCATTGTTTTGAAATGTTTTCAAATTGATTCTTCGAAATGTTTTCAAATTGATAATCCATGATAAAGCTGATGTTTGATAATTATGGTAATTGTTTTGCAACAGGAAGAATGTGTAGCTACATGTTAATAATTTTTTTTTTTTTTTTTTTTTTTTGCCTAAATATGAAATTGTTTCACATGATATAAACCCCTTATTCTGCACGTTATATCCATTACTGGATTTATGATTGATGTAATGTGAGTAGATGAGAAATGCACATATGTGGTTTAACTTATTTATACCTAGAAATGTTAAGATGACCTGCTAGTCTATGATTGGTGTATATCTTGTCAAATAAGCCAATGCTCCATGTTTAATTATATTGGTTAAATTTTGCCTTATGTCTTTTCTAGAATATGATTTCGTTTCTATAATATGATTATGAGCATGAAATGTATTGATTTGTCAATTTTGAACTATGAGTTAGCTGATTGCCTACATTGGTGTAAATACGTTAAGTTTGTGTTAAAATTTAAGGGTATATAGGTACTAGTAGTTACCTTGATTTTGTTTTACTGCGTAGCATGAAATTGACAAATATGATGGTTGCTTCAAAAGTCGGATGCTAGTGGTAATTACCTTATCATATGATTGTGACTGATATTTTGGTGATCTTCTTGAGCATTGAATGTGAAATTGTAATGGGGTTACGGGGACGTAACCATGTTTTAAGGAGAATAGGATTGTAAAATCTTGATGCTTTATGATATGGCTAGTTGATAATGATAATTAGTATGTCGTGATTGTTTGAATATATATATATATTTGATAATCCTGTTTACTTCTGTTATGCATTATACCGTGATTCGTGATATATCTTTTAACTTAGTTATGCGTTAAACTTTGAGGACAAAGTTTTCTTAACGAGGGTAGAATGTAACATTTCGTGTTTTAAAGTCTATATAAGTGCTACTTGTGATTGTTTCCTGCTTGTTATATGTTTCCTTACCGTTATGGGGTAGTGAACTTCGGGACGAAGTTCATATTAAGGAGGGAAGACTGTAATACCCCGTATTTTAGTCTCAGTCAACGGCTGTCAAACCATGTTTTATAAACGTATATTTCAAACGGAATGTTTATTACGCATTTTACGTAAATTGTTATTGTTTTATAAGTCGTATTTCTACGATTATTTCGTATTTCATAATCTTTTATTATTGATGTTTATTTCATAAAATGACGTTTCCGTTGTATTTCTTAAATTTTTATAATATATTTATAATTAAATATATTTCTTATTTAATATTTATTTATCGTTAATATATATATTCCTATTTTAATAATTAAGGCGTAATTACGTTTGAACCCTATTATTTTATATATACCAATAATGTTTATATTTCGTAACTAATTAATTAGTATTTACTAATATTAAATTACAAGTAATACCCGTGTTTTATTTATGATTAAACAAGTATAATTAAGTTACATGTGCTCGTTTATCTTTAGTTACGAGTCGAGAACGGTATATAGATGGCCAAGCCCCTCGAGATGCGTGATGGGTTATGGGTTCGGGTTGTAATTATGAGAAACCACCCTACCAAACATTAAAACCTAGCTAAACCATCGACAAACACAAAAACCCTATCCACCCATATCACGTTGCCTCCCTCCATCGACTACCCAACGAACCCTAATTCATATCAGTCACCATGGGATAGAGGAAGAACGAAAGGTAGATGAAACCCAAGCACCAGTCATCATCGTCCACCACCGTGACAATCATGTAAGCTTTCGTTGTTAACAATCGTATATTTATTTACTCTACCCGTTTTCTATGTGGTTTTTCAAACTGTTGTTGGTTTAGTTTTGGGGTACGAGTCTTGGGTAGTCGAAGTAGGATATGGGTAGATGGTTTTGGTTGTTGTGGAGTGTCGTGTGGTGGCCGGAGAACCACCAGCCTGGTGGTTTAATTGCGGCAGTGCAGACGCGAACAGGGAATTTCAGAACAGGGAATTGAGCGTGTTGGACAGGCGTTTTGGTGGGGTTCGTGTGACGGTTATAGGGAGAACCAGGAAGGGAGAGGACCACCCCTGGAACCACCGTGGGTCAGTGGTGACGATGGTGGTGTCCGGAGGTGGTTTAGGTCACGGTGGTGAGAGAAACAAGTGGTAAAAGGAGAGGGTGTTCGAAGGAGTTCTGGAAAACAGAGTGTTGAATTTTATGGGCAGGCTACTTAAACCCGTCGTGGTGGTTGTTGGGGTGGTTCCTGGTGGTGTGCAAGGGGTGTTAGTGATAGTTGGTAGTACGTACTAGAGGTTAGGACTGTTGGTGATGGTTGTGGATGGCTAGAACCATGGTGGTGATGTCGTAAAGTAGGGTGTACGGGTAGTTACATACGACGATACGTCGATATGATGTTGTTGCCTCGGTTGTGTCAGCGTGATGATTGTGGTGGTTTCTGGTGTTGTGTGAGGGGTGGAGGTCGTAGGTGGAAGTGCGTGCTCGAGGTTGGGGCTGGTGGCGGCGGCTGTGGAGAGTCAAGGCTGGTAGTGATGGCCGGGAAGTAGGGTGTCGGGTTGTTTGTTCTACGGACTACTGCTGCTGTTACTTAACTACGTAAGGTCGGGTTCGGTTTTGGGGTTATTAGTTATTAGATTATTAGTGATAGTTAGGATATATTATTTTATAGTTAATTAGTTTTACATGTATTTAATTGGGAGTTGTTATTCTACTTTATGTCGGTATTTTATTTATCGACCTATTAAATAATTTGAATTGGTTACAATTAATATAGCGATGGTAGTGGTAACATTGGTTTGTGACACTGATTCTTAATCGACTAACTGGGTGAATTGAGGTAGTCATATTCAATACGGTCTGTTTAGGCTGCGGTTTAGGGCTGTTGCGTGATATTCTTTGTCACTTTTGTTGTTGTCTTATTATGATTGGTGTAATATTATTATTATTATTAGTATTGGTATTATCATTTGTACTATTAGTTTAATTTTATTTAATTAATTTAGTTAGTTTGTTTAAGATGTTTTATGAGGATATTTTATCGATTAATCAAGTTAATTTATTAGATCGTATATTTTATAACTTGTTATGTTTTGAAGTTTTATGTTTTAACAATAAAATTTGTATCCCCATAATTGTAATATGTATGTGACGAGTAATCGTAATTTATTCATGGTCGATAATTTATTTAATTCTTTATTTAATTAAATTGCTGCTAAGAAATTATTGATACGGTTTCGTTATGCTTTAAACATTATTTAAGAAATTAATTGAAATGATTAATATATTATGTTGGTTGCGTAAATTGTATTAGTTGGTAATTAAGTATATTGTTTTATTAGGTGCTGAGTATGTGATGAAGTAATGCTACTAATTGGATGTTAGCTGCGTGATTGGATTATATTGCTATCCAGGTAGGATACACTGACACTATACTCCTTGAGGTGTTATGAAGGGATGTTGGATTGTGTGTTATGGATGCTGAGCATGATTTACATTAGAATGGTATTAGTTGGATTGAGTATTGATTATTATTATTATTGGTATGCGCATTGCGTTATTTAATAGCATGATTGGTTACGAGTATTGTTGCATTCATGAGCATGGCATATGCATTGGATACGGATTTGAGATGATGAGATATTATTGGGCCCAGGCTAGTTCTGCAGGACTAGACCTGGTGACCTCAGCTGTTATGCTGGTGTTCGGCGACGGCCGATTATAGTCTGCCGGGAGGTTCGGTATGGCTGGGTGTTACGGGTTTGAGATTGTGATTGAGATTGAGATTGAGATTGAGCTCGAGCATATCATTGCATTTGCATATCATAATTGTTGCATTATCTATTTTTGTGTTATCCTACTCAACCGCGAGGTTGACAGTGTATTCGTGTACACCTACGATGATCCGGAATGGGGAGTAGATTCTACAGGTCAGAGACAGATGGATTAGGAGCTTGGGCATGGAGAGAGACATGACTTGGACCTACTTAGAATTAGATCACAAACATAGATGTTATCAGTTGTACTTTTATTTCTTGCGTAATAGTTGTAATATCAAAAGTTTTAAATTAATCAGTTTTTATATAAAGTACTTTGGTTTGTTTTACTTTGTTATTCACTACCTCGGACATTCCGAGATGGTAACAGCTCTATTTATTTGAGAATGTCTTGCTAAAGGCTCTTAAATAAATGGGGGTGTTACAGTGGGTATCCGAGTTGTTGTTTCAGGCTGGTGTTGTCGACATAAGTAGTTATGGGGTGATTCCTCGTGACCGAATGAGCAACAAGGTTATGAAATTAATGGGGATCTTTGGTAAGAATGGAGACCTTCTGTTTGGGCGTGAGAATGAGGAGTCAAAAGGGAATGGAAATTTGGTGGATTTAGAGAATAAGATGGATAAAATCTTTCTGTTAATGTCGGAATTCAAAGCTCCTAAGAGTGAATCTGGGCATAAGGAGGCTGGTAGTATCGGGTTGGAGGAGTGGATGCAAAGGATGGAGGGTCATCTTACTCATATGAGTCGTGAGATTAAAACAATTAAAGAGGAAAACGTCATGGTTAGTGACCGTCATCAGTTTCTCACAACTCAGGGAGGGGCTCTTGTTCGTGATACGATGATGCTTCGAGAAGATGGTACACAGTGTTTATCCGCGGTTAAAGCATTGTCCCTCAAAGTATTGAACTTCGAGCGTGCACTAGACGGTCAAGGACGTAATGTTGCTAGTTGCCTTGATCGGTTGGACACCTTGGAGTTTCGCTCTCGTCCTGGATATGTCAATCCTAACATCGTTCATCATCCCCGTTAAGAATTCATCGTATTTGGTGCCCTATTTTGTTTTGTTTCGTTTTGCAGGTCAGAAGATTTGGCTTTGGGTTCTGTTGGTGGATGGTGGTATTCCTAGCCCAATACTCTTCCCTAAACCAAACTCTATTAGCCGTGTTATCTTTTGTGGTTCTGGCCCATTTTCTTTAAACCCTAATTCGGCCCAGATGGCTTTGTATTAAAACACTTGCTTTCCTCTACTTTTCAGCCCATTACGACACTTTATTACTACTTTTGGCCCAAGTGACGTATGATCTTTACGTTCGGCCCATTAAGGCCTTATCTTTTGTGAATTCGGCCCATAGGCTATCTAGTACTTGGTTGTGTGTCATATTTCCGTTCGTATATCGTGTTTTCATGTTTTAATTACGTTTGTGTATTTAATTTCGAATTGCATGCTTAGGTTTGTTTCGTATTATATCATTCTAGTCATTTTATGTCCTTGTTTCCGTCTTTTTAATGATGTCAAGAGGGGGAAAAGAAATGCGACCTAGATTACGAATTTGCCTAAGATTGCTCCTTGTCGTAACGTTTTGTCTCTCAAAGTTCTTTTTAGTAATTGATTTAGTCTAAAAATAGAAACCCTAGTTGATCTATATTATAAAAGACCAATATTATGTTAAGGGGGAACATTACTACGATACACTTAGACACGATTCTAGGTAAGACTTGCCATCATTAAAAAGGGGGAATTTGTTGAGTAATATATCCTATATTTATAATATATTGTTTTATGTTTTAATAATGACAAGTCTAAATAATTATGTTTTATATGCATATGCGTGTAATTGTGTGTTTAAGTGTACAGTTAATTATAGAGCGAAGATCGTAGTTTAACAAAGTATAATTCATTCGAAGAATTGAAGAGAGATCAAGCTCATGATAAGTGTCAAGTCTTTTTGAAGATTTACAAGACACAAGTTTTATTCAATATAAAGAATTCTTAAGTTATGGATCATTCCTATAACTATTGAAGAAATGAAATTTGCATAATATAAGTCAAAGCGTGAAGATTTATGCGTGCTATTCATATATTATTATATATTAATTTAGTAATCTTATAAACGGTTTTAAAATAAGAAATATTCTTTAGTTAACGAGAATTAAAGTATTTATCTTATGAGGTAAATATTTATTCTAAAATACTAAGGATTTTATTTTAACCGTTATTGTCAAAATTAAAGTTCCTAGGGAAACGTGCTTCGAGAAATATGTCTCGAAGAACGTGTTCTATGAGACGTGCGTTGGGACGTGCGTGGGAAGTGTGTCAAGGAAGTATTCCTTACGTTTCCTACACAACTACTAACTTGTTTCATATTATCTTTATGGTTAATTAAATAAATAAAGATATTTATTTAATATACTTAAAGATTAACTAGGATTTGAATAAGAATATAATTTATTATATTATTGACAAGAATTAGGATTTGATTCAAAGTAGGATTCTATATTTTATGGTATAAGATATTTTCTAAATCAATTAGGATTGTGGAAATATTATCTTATGTCTTAAATTAATATTATCTTATTAAAGTCCTTTCCTAATTCATATAAGGTTAAGTTTTAAATATTACCTAGAATTAGTATTCTAGATAAAGTAATATTTCTAAACTATCTAGGATTAAACCTAGGTCTAAATTACTATATATACATCATATTACACGTCCAAGAAAGATGATTAACACGCCTCACGCAAATCAAGAGAAAATCAAACGGACGTAGTCTCTCACGCGTCTCGATATTCGTGCAATCATTGTCAGAATTCGTATACAAGTTTACAAGCATTGAAGAATATTTTCATACATTCAAGATCATCAATACAAGAAGTTGTTAAAAGTTTATCTTACTTACTTAAGATAGAATCGAGTATTTAACGGTACTCATTGTAAGCAAGTATTTCACGATACTTGTCGTAGCTAGATATTTAACGGTATCTAGATAGAGTTGTGACTAACATCAAAGTCACACGAGTAGGGTTGATAAAATTGTAATCCAGAGAAGGTACTAATTTTATTAATCGAGAATAGTGGACGTAGGTTTCGATTTGTGAAACTGAACCACTTCAAAAGATCGTGTCTCCTTTATTTTATCGTCCTTACTCATTACTTGCTATTACCACGCGTTATCAACATACATCGAAGAAGAATCGAAAAAGTTGGCATACTCAATTCAACCCCCCCCCCCCCCCCCCTTCTTGAGTATATCTAGGTCAATAGACTCTTCAGTTCTTCATCTCGTGATGTAAACTGGAAATAGAGACCCGGACGCATCAAACTCCTCTTCTTCTTCTTTTTCTTCTTCTTTATTCTAAGCTATTACAATGCAAATCCTATTTACATTTGATATAAAATAAAGAATAAATAAAATACTAATCGGAGATGCGAGATCTCATAAATTACATCACTTGATTACTTTCCACCATTACCGAAAAGTAACCCAAAAACTAAAGCCACACTAGATTACATAATTGAACTTGACAACAATTGTAAAAATAATAAATTCAACCTTCATTAAAAAACAATATCATTAACAATATAATAAAAACATTCATAATGCAATATTATCCAAACCAGCATTACTAAATATGCGAAACTTACATGTCACACATGTAAATCATAATCCAATCTAAATTCCAAACACTTTTCGAATTTAGTGAGTATCATCAATTGAACCCTAAAATCATATTTCATGGTTTTAAACATCCTTTTGTTATCTTTATGCATTTCTTCTTATTATAAATCTATATTTATAATTTAGTTAATAGAAATATTATCATATAATATTAATAATAACAAAGAAAACAAATCACAAAAGCTTTCGGTAAAAATCAGCCTTGGGAATTAAAAACAAGTCGATCGAGTAATCAGTCCTCCAAAAGTGCTCGATCGATCGAAAAACCTGTCGATCGAGTGACCAAACATCCAAAATGGTCGATCGAGTAACCAGACGACCAAATATGGTCGATCGACCCAAAAACCAATCGATAAAATAAAAATCGAGCATATGAGGTCGATCGAACATATCTGACGAACAATTTTTTTTTATATATTTTTTTTAAAAAATTTTGCAATTACATATATTATCAAATAATAACATTTAAATCGACATCTTCTTAAGAAATTATACTTTACTAATTCGCGAATTTTCTCAAAATTTACTCATAATAGCACAAAAATCATCTCATAATTTATGTGTTCTTGTTCCAATCATATTGGATCTTAAAACTAGCCTAAAACTAATTATGTCGATATGGTTTTGTAATAATCATTGGTCTACATCAATATTATGTTCATCATCTTATGACAATTATTTTAACAATTAAAATAACAAAACCAAAATTCAAAACAAAAATTACCGAGAAAAAAAACTGTCGAGGATGAGAACTGTTCGATCAAATCATTATGCTAGTCGATCGAACAACTAGACGAGGAAGAACAATTCGATCGATCAGTCAAACTGTTCGATCGAACATATCGTCGAGGAAACAGGTTTTCGTCGATTTAATTCTTAGAAAATATCAAAACGATTTTGAAAGCAAGGCTCTGATACCACTTGTAGGAAATAATTTCTTAAATTACTTTTAAAAGTATTAATCTAATTAATACTGCCAAGGACTATATCAAAAACGAATTGATATTAAAACAATAGAACTGAAATAAAAGGACATGGATCATAGAAATAACCTTTAGTCCTATACGAGATCGCCTAAGAACAACCTAATATAAACCCAAACTTCAAGGTAGAAGTTCTCCTTAGATTGCATCCAAGATGACTGAGAAAGATCCCTTCAAAGCTCCACCTAAATTACTATTAATTTTAGAGGATTTGTTTTTGGGATTTAAGATGATAAACTGATCAAGGTAACAAGAGAGAAAAACAACTCTTTTTCTGTATATTCCCACACGGCCGAAATCCCCTTCTTATAGGGTTTTGGTTTGTGTTGGTATTGTACTTCTATTAGGAAACCTCCTTATATTATAATATTCTAAGGCAGTTTCCTTATTCCGAACTTCCTTAAAATATCATACATATTTTAATAATTTTCGGTGTAAAATTATAAATCCCGTAGAACATTAATTAATTATCTTATAATTAATTAACCCAGTTATATTATTCTAAAATATCATATATTAAAATATATAATTAATGAATATAACATTTATATATATATATATATATATATATATATATATATATATATATATATATATATATATATATATATATATATATATATATATATATATATATATATATATATATATATATATATATATATATATATATATATATATATATATATATATATATATATATATATATATATATATATATATATATATATATATATATATATATAGAATTGAGATCCTATGAGAACCACCAATATAATGAGAACCATGAGAACTCTAACTTACGGACATTTTAAAAAAAAATTAATGACATATTTGGATTCGGCATGGAATTTTATGGCTAGAGAACATATTTCTTGGTCTAGAAAATATATACTAGTGACGGAAATGAAGATGAGATACGTTTTATTAATTTTCATGCACCTACAACTGATTTTTACGTATCTATCATTTTTCATGCACATAGAACTCGTTTTAATGCACGTAGAGCCTATTATTTCATGCACCTAGTAATCATTTTCATGCATGTAAAAAATTTCATGCACGTAATGGTCGTTTTCGTGCATTTATAGCCGTTTTAGTATGCCTAATTGTATTTTGGTACACTAAGTATATATTTTGTTAATAAAATCAAAAAGAATTGTTTAATGATAATAAAATGTGTATTTGAATACGTTAAACTAATGGTAAATGATCCATCGAAACTTTCGAAACGAAATATGGTGGAGATTTAGTAAGGGTTCTCATGGTTCTCATTATACGGGTGGTTCTCACTGGATCCCGACCCTATATATATATATATATATATATATATATATATATATATATATATATATATATATATATATATATATATATATAGACTTGAGATCCGGTGAGAACCACCTTACAATGAGAACTTTGTGAGAACTCTACCTTACGGATTTTTTTAGAAAAAATTAATGACATATTTGGATTCGGCATGACATTTTATAGCTAGAGAACATATTTCTTGGTCTAGAAAATAAATACTAGTGACGGAAATCAATGTGAGATACGTTTTATTTATTTGCATGCACATACTATCTATTTTTTCGTACCTATCATTTTTCCGCCACTAGTATTTATTTTCTAGACCAAGAAATATGTTCTCTGGCCATAAAATTTCATGCCGAATCCAATTATGTCATTAATTTTTAAAAAAAAACTCCGTAAGGAAGAGTTCTCACGAGTTTTCATTGTAAGGTGGTTCTCACCGGATCCCAACCCTATATATATATATATATATATATATATATATATATATATATATATTTGTTAGAATTAACATTTAATTCATTTCTCCTAATTATTATTTAATCATATTAAATGTTTATCATTTACTTAACTACATTTAGCTAAGTTTAGCATTTTCGTAATTATATCAATATATAATCACATTTCTCAGTACTATCCTATAGGTGTGACCTTTAGGGATCAACTGATTATCGCCATCATATGACAGTAACGTCAAACTTCTATTGAGCCAATCGTTACCATAAATGTTAACCAACTGATTAATATACTAAGTATCCCTGTGTGATCCTGTAAAGTATTTATTCAAATAATCACACATTGTGGAGGACATTTACTCCAACAGAATGTTCGGAGACTTGATAATTTAAGAATTGTTATCTAGTAGACATTAAGGTAAGTGAAGTGGATATAGCATATAGGTTTGATAGCCTGAGGGAGTGTTATCGAATCGTCATTTGAGGAACTAGCAGGGATGAGATATCTAAAAGTTTTGGGAATCGGTAACTGGAAAGATGATATTGTTTTACCAAGGCAAACACCATCTTGGTCGGAACTCCTTTCCGAAAGGCACCATCTTACATCAGAATCAATAACCCTTTACATTACGGGAATTACCGATTAAAACTAAGGTCATACTAAGCAAAATTACATAATTCCAAAATTACGTAAATTAAAATTATTACAATCATAATAAAATAGGCGATGCTTATGAAATGTAACTAACATGCCAATCCTAAGCCAAATCGTCCTATTAAATATCATTTAATATAGTTATCGTATAACTCGGTTTTATGGAATTGCGTGATTTTAACGTTTAAAAACACTTAACATTACGTGAATCAATATTCACACTTAAGTTAAACATCCTAACACATTTTAGGTTTCAAAATTTAGTCTTACTCAAATTTTGAACATGACTGGACTTATTTTCAAATATTGTTCGGAATTTAATCGGTTTTTCGGGAAAAATAG
Organism: Silene conica; assembly: GCA_029255685.2. Classification (NCBI taxonomy): domain Eukaryota; kingdom Viridiplantae; phylum Streptophyta; class Magnoliopsida; order Caryophyllales; family Caryophyllaceae; genus Silene; species Silene conica. Next base: position 35,116,059 of record CM055313.2, on the reverse strand, counting down.
TATAAAAATCAAAATGAGTCATAAAAATTTCGAAACTTCAAAATTCAAATTTTGAACATTAGAATCCAAAAATTATTAGTATCAAACGAAATAACCATTTATTTCGTAAATAGGTCGTAAAACCGCGCATTTTTAGTCGGAAATTCAAAAATCACCTTTATAAATGCAATTAAAATACAAATAAAAATTTTACATATTCCAAAACACTTAAAATTCAATTTTTCAACTTTAACTTGTAAATTCTCAAAATAAAATTTCAAAAACTTTTGGCTCCCAAGAAAAATATGCTGATGAACATATATAATATGACATATATGGGTTAATTTTTCCGGCTATTTTAGTAACTTTTACTATTTTTAACAAATTATGTCATATAATATGCGATTTTAACCATTAAACTCAATTCTCATGCAATATACGGAAGAAAAATCTCAAAATTTGCATGCATGCTGGAATTATTATATATGACACTGTGTAAAATTTTCATTGCCAAATTCCAATTCAAACTACTTAAGTTGAATTATGTCACTATTATTTCGATTTTTACCATAAAAATCAATAATCATGCAATACTTGATAAAAACTTATGAAAATTTTAATGTATATTTTAAATATTGCATGTGACATACTCAACAAGTTTCGTAGCTAAATTCGTAATATAACGATATAAACCCATTTATTCTCATTTTATGACATTTTAACACTTAAAATTCATAAACCAACATTAATAATTACCAAAATTTATATTCATAATATAGAAAATACATGTGAGAACATATTAAAAAATCTCGGCCAGAAATTAAAAATTGCTATTTTCCCAAATTAATTTCATTTTAGGCATGTAAAATGGTAAAATAACCAATTTAATTTACATAATGAACAATATATATCCATAAATCATTCCAAATGACCTAAAAAAATTTTAGGATCAGTAACATGAATAGTAGACATATAATATGAATATGAACCTTACTATATGATAATGTGACCTCCTTTATTTTGTCAAGTTCTATATAAAATAGTTTCAATTATACCGACACTCTTACTTTCTAGGGTTATGCCTCAAAATAATTATGTGATGTTCGTATGTAATGTTAAAATCATGTTTATCACAGAATGATCTTGCCAGGTGGTAGAATGAAATTTGACTGGTAAACTTGTTAGCATGATATAGCAATCTAATTGCTATAAGTAATGGTGATTATTTTGAACAATGTGAATCGTATTGATGTCCTTTCATATATTTATGTTATATGATTGACTAGTTCACTGATGAGCTAATAATCTTTACAACACCTTCATGTATATTGTTATGTCACAAACTGAATTGCATTTGCTATGTTTAAAATCTGATCATAATATATTGAGTTATTAACTGGTTGACATGTGATTTATGGAAGTACTAGTCTTGTGAATTCGTTTACTTTTATCTTTAAATTTTCACAATTCATGAGCTACAATTTACCAAAACAATGTTTTAGTAAATGAGAGTCAGAATGTCTCTGTCTAGTCTTGTTTCGATCTATAGCTTGTAAAATTGTCTTTTGATTCATGTTTATAAATTGCCACAAATTACCACTTCAAGGTTTCCAAAGTTTCAAAATGTTTTCCAAGTGAAGATTATCCATGATAACGCTTGATGTTTTGATAATTATAGTGATTGGTTGCAACATGACAAATTTTGTAGCTACGTGTTGATGAAATCCTGCCGGATGTTTAATTGCTGCATATTATATAAATCCCTTAATTTGCAAGTCATATATATTACCAGTTTCATGATAAATGATGTCATGTGAGTGGATGAGGCATGTACCTAAGTGATTTTAACCTATTGATATCTAGGAATGTTAAACGGTCTTGTTAGTCTATGATTTCTGTATATCTTATGAAATATGTCAATGCTCCATGTTTAATTACGTTAACTAATTTTGCTCTATGTATTTTATAAACATGATTTGCTCCTATAATACGATTATGAACATGAAATGTTTTAATTTGTCAATTATGAACTACGAGTTTGCTGATTGTCTACATTGGTGTATATAAGTTAACCTTGTGTTAAAATTTCAAGGGTATATCAGTGTTAGCTACACTGATTCTGTTTTACTGCGTAACATGATTCTATCAATCTTATTATTTTAGTCTTGTACGGGATATATGTATAGGTATTCATTGATTTGCCGGAGTCTATGTGCTTCAATCTTCATTCAAGCTGACATGTATGATGACTAATTATATGTTGATAATTATAGAGAACTTGTTATTGTGAATGTTATTGAATGTATAGTAGTATCCATATTTTATGAGTCATCGATTGTGCTTTATTGTGAGAGTGTGGTTATGCTATAAGGAGGATAAAGAGTATGAGATATAGTGTATAGATATAAGATACCCAAGCAATTGATTTTATAGATGAGCCTAGTGTGGAATACTGAAGTTAATCTCACTAATATTTATGCGGGAATGTGAGCATTTGGCTAGTTTGCAGATGGAATTGTCTTGCAATATATTAATATTGATATTAGTTTAGTTGTGTTACGAATGAACACGAGTATTTCTACTTGAGAATCTTTATATTGCTTGTTTATGACCGAATTGGAGTATACGGGTTACAGGGGTTGATATATATTGGATTGTGGTTATTTGGTAATGTAAATTTTTTTTATAATCGTTCTCTCGACCGTAACTTGTGGATGAGTAGCTTAAAGTTCGTACTTTAAGTGCTGAGCACAGATCAGTGTTTATCGAGTTGTCGTATTCCTTGACCTTGACTCGTGGGTGAGTAGCTTCGAGTTTTGCTCTATAAAGTGTTGAGCAGTTCCTTTAATGGAATATTGGATAATATTGATATCGAAATTGATATGAGAATTGGGTTACTGGTTTTGAGTTATGAGTTATTAGGCCGTTGTGCTATATTGTGTTCGCGGTTCAGGGTGACCATGGTTACTGAGTTACTTTTTTATGAGTTGGAATCGATATTGAGAAGGAAATATTGTTTTGCAGTTTATTCAGCCAGTTCACTCACCCCTTGTCTTTCGTCTTAGGTACGACGATGAGAATATGATACTTGGTTGCTAGGAGTAAGATTTTATGAGATAGAGTAACGAGTGAGACAGGGTAATGAGCTGGAATTTCTTATGATGAGGTTACAGGGACGTAACCATATTTTAAGGAGGATAGGATTGTAAAATCTTAATGGTTTATGATATGGCTAGTTGTTATGACATGGCTAATTGATATGTCGTGATTGTTTGAATATATTTGATAACCCTGCTACTTCTGTTATGCACTATATCGTGGTTGTTGAAGTGTCATGTGTTTCTGTTGTATGTTGAACTTTGGGACAAAGTTTTATTAAGGGGGGATTGGAATGTAACATTTCACGTTTCTTAAGTTTTACTTGTGATTGTTCATGCTTGCTACGTGTTTTCTTTACCGTTAAAGGGTGGTGAACTTCGGGACGAATTTCATTTTAAGGGGGGAAGACTGTAATACCCCGTATTCAATTTTAATATTTATTATTTATTTTGACGAGTCGAGAGTATTTGAGCGTTGGTATTCGTTAATTAATTTATCGAATAAGCACTTTTATATTTTATATGTTATTAGTGATACCTCGTTTTAATTTATTTGAGACACGGGTTTTGACTCGAGTTTAATGTTACAAGTTCTATATTATATTATCGTATATAGAACTAATCGCTATCGTAAGTGTATCGACCAAGCTAATAATAATTTTACGTGTTATATTATATTCATAATATCGCTTTGAGGTGGGTTCGTATTAATTAAGACGAAGATCGTTTTCGTAATGGGTCAAGGCCGCGTCCTAAAACCGTGACCATTGATGCGTGTCTATTTTATGATGTTTTACATCTATTTTCACACGCATTTTAGAACTCATTTACGATGTTTTAACCTTTAGATCCCAACTTTTGTCTACTTTCGTATTTTTATGTTATTTTGAAGAATTATGCGGAAAAGAGGCGATTTCAAACCAAATCTGTCCTCAAGTGATTATTATGGCTAAGGAAACGAAGGAACGAAGCCTAGCGCACATTTCAAGGCATGATGATAGCATAAGCAAAGGTGCATATAGTTTACAAGCTCTAAAAAAGCAAAGAATCGATCCACGATATTGCAGCCTGTTTCAAATGGCTATATCTCGAGTTCTAGAGCTGATAATAGAGTGATTCCAGTTGGAGGTGAAAGCTTATCCTCTTAGCTTTCCAACGACGCAAGAATCGCCTTATTATGATGAGTAATGAAGAAATGACAGCTGTTTTAAGATCGACGCGCGCTGCAGAATTCGTCAGAATGCATTACTGTATCTGTTATTTGGCTGTTATTTGGTCGATCGACCGCCTACTATGGTCGACCGACCAAGTGCCTGATTTGCGAGATTTCAGAAGCTGACATTAGGTCGACCGACCTGCTACCTAGGTCGGTCGACCAGCGCGCAGTTTCAGAATTTCCGCAAAAGCCCGTGAACATATTAGGTCAAAGAGGAATCGCCTTAATCTTTCCTATATAAGCCTAATCCGTCATTAGCTTTAGGCATCCAGTTTTAGTTTATGATCTTTTATCTTATTATAAAGTCCTAAACATATCATTAGTATACAATAGTTATTTTCTATTATTCAAACACTTGTTCTTTTAGTTTTGTTCATTGTTCAATTAATCTTTCCGCACATATTCAATAAAAGCTTGTTCTTTTCTGCCCTAATCCTTAATTCCGGTAATTCTTATTCTAATTTCAGTTTATCAATTGTTCTTGTCTTAGAATTGCTAGTATCCGGTTTAAGTTAGAATCCCAAAGCCTTTGTTGTTATTGCATGCTTAGATTAATGTTCATCATGAATTCTGTTTTCATTAATGTTATTGTTGTTATTTCCATATCTATGAGTAGCTAATTACATATGTTAGGATGTATGGAGTAATATGTGTAGATGGTGCGAAACCCGAGACCGACTGTAGCAGACCCATGGTCGGCCGACCGGCTTAACTGGTCGGCCGACCGGCTTAACTGGTCGGTCGACCGAGGTGTTAGTCGGCCGACTGGACTAGCTGGTCGGTCGACCGACGCGCGTATGTTTTCAGACTGTTTTAATTCGTAGGCTATAATAACCTACAATGAGACTGAAAGGAGACTTGTAGGATGTTAGTAATGACTTACCCAAGATTAAAAGATACGGGAAGGGCATTGGTTTACGCCTTAAGACGGCTAGGTTACTAAAGACTGAAAGGTATGTGACCTAGAAATTAGGAATCACTCTTATTGTTGACACCCAATATTTGTGAGACCTATGAACTAATAGCATAGGCCGAAAAGGAGCTCTTAGGTATCATAGACCGAAAGGATATGTTACACCCCTTACGCGACTGCAATACATGTTGACTTAGGATTTATACTATCGTAGCTTTTTATTACCCGAACATCATAGCATCTCTTTTATCATAGTTTATTTCATTCTTAATTCTTGTTTTGTTTCTATCTTTATTTCTACACTTAGTGACAATCAATATAAACCCCCACTTTTGTTACCTTAAAACATTGACCTCAAACAATAAACATTCCCCACCTCTCTGTGGTTCGACTCTGACTTTCACTATCTATAGTTAAAGTTTAGAAATTATAAACTTTATCTTTGATACCCACAACGACGGGCATCAAATTTTGGCGCCGTTGCCGGGGAGGTGACGCTAGTGTTTATTGTTTTTTTGTTTATGTTTTCCCTTTTTCTTTTGCCATCATGACCATCGCCCCTTTCCCACAACTCGAGCATGAACCATTGCATATCTATTGTAGTAGATTAACCTCTTTCCTTTCTCAGTCTGACTATCCTGTTAGTATTGGGGAGGTTTGTCGTATATTTTATGATAGAGTTACTGGTAAGACCTTGATCGAGATTGAGAGAAATTGTGGATGGGATTTCTAGACTTACCCTATGAGAAGCAATGGGAACTTCTCAAACATCTAATCCAAGCCAACGAAGATACGGAGCGGTATAAGGGAGTTAATATTAGTAGCCAGGATATTCATGTCGAGTGTGATCCTATCACACCTGCTACTAAAGAATCACTCATTCTTAAGGATGAGAATGATAGGTTACTTGATTCCGTTTCCCTCCCCGTAGATGATACTGACTTGGATTTAGATACAGCTGATGAGTTAGGAATTCACCCCTTGACTGACCAACCTATTTTTGTAACACCCCCATTTATTTAAGAGCCTTTAGCAAGACATTCTCAAATAAATAGAGTTGTTACCATCTCGGAATGTCCGAGGTAGTGAATAACAAAGTAAAACAAACCAAAGTACTTTATATAAGACTGATTAAATTTAAAGTTTTGATATTACAAATACTACGCATGGAATAAAAGTACAACTGATAACATCTAAGTATGTGATCTAATTCTAAGTAGCTCCAAAGTATGCATCTCACATTCCTGCCCCAGCTCCTAGCTCATCTGTCTCTGACCTGTAGAATCTACTCCCCATTCCGGATCATCGTAGGTGTACACGAATACACTGTCAACCTCGCGGTTGAGTAGGATAACACAATAATAAATAATGCAACAATAATGATATGCAAATGCCATGATATGCTCGAGCTCCATCTCAATTCTCAATCTCAAACCCGTAACACCCAGCCATACCGAACCTCCCGGCAGACTATAATCGGCCGTCGCCGAACACCAGCATAACAGCTGAGGTCACCAGGTCTAGTCCTGCAGAACTAGCCTGGGCCCAATAATATCATCATCATCTCGTATCCGTAACCAATGCACATGCAATGCTCATGAATGCAATAATACTCTTAATCCATCATGCTATTAAATAATGCAATGCGCGTGCCAATAATAATAAACAACTCAATCCAACCAATACCATTCTCATATAAATCATGATCGGCATCCATAACACACAATCCAACATTCATTCATAACACATCATAGAGTATAGTGTCAGTGTATCCTACCTGGAATAACAATATAGTCCAAAAGCAAGCCAGCGAGTAAACAGAATAATGCCACTTCAAAATCGTCACCGACCAATATAATATACGAAATCACTAACTAATATAACTACGTAAACAAATATAATATATCAATTATTCAAATTAACGATTTAAATAATATATTACGCATAACGAGACCGTATTAAACATGACTACTCCAATTAATCTAACCAACCCGACCTTACTACTTTTATAACTAACTCAATTAAATAAACGAACATAGAAAAATATTATCGAATGAACTATTAATAACCGTCACATTCTTATATAATAAAATTTACTTAACTTAATAATTAAATATTATTAGCAAAATTACTAATAATAGTAAACATGCTATTAATAATAATAACAACATAAAAATATTAACAATAATAATAATAATAAAATATAATCATAATCATAATATAATACTAATAATAATAAACATAAACATAATAATAAACATAATAATAATATTATTATTATGTTGTTAGACAAACAACAGCAATAACAATCCCACTAAGAATAATAATATTATAATAATAACAAATATACTAATAATGACATGATAATGATAATGCTACGCAGACCAACAAAACACTTGAACACGCAGACCAGCAAAGCCCCTGACAGCCTACTTCACGGCCCTTTCGACACCCTTCCTACCGCCTGAACAACCACCACACCACCGTGGTTAACACCCCTGGACTACGGTGCATCTACTGACACTGACCACCACACTTGACATGACCGTTCCAGCCCTCGAAATCAGTCACCAAAACCCCTGGTCACAACCACCCCCGCCGAAACCGTGTTTATAAGAATTATCTAAACTAGTTACATACTGCTCGTCGACACTTAAATCGTCAATCGGAGTCGAATTAACTAGCGTATGATCCAAAGCAAGTACTAAACACACGTCTTATTACAACCGTTTTGCAAATTTCTTCAATTTTTTTTTTTGAAATTACTGCTCGTACTAGCTAAACTACAACGAATATGAAATTTATTATACGGCGTAGAATTAACATGATAAGCACGTAATTTCTTACCGCAATCAAGGCAGGAATCATTCGAGGATTGAGAATGCGAACACGATATCGAATCCTGATTGTTCCTTACTCGTTTGAAGATTCTGCTTTGATTTTGACGGAAACTTGAATTAGCAAATCTGCTTCGATAGTGGTTGCAGTGTAGTACTGAGTTTGCAAAGCAGTAGCCATGGAAACTTGAAGATTGAAGAAGCAATAATTGCAATTGAAACTAGGGTTTAGTTTTTGGGACTTCAAGCAAACGGAATATTTTTGTTTTTGGGAGAGAATATAGAAGAGTGGTGTTGTAGACTAGCTAGGGTTTTCGCTTCTCATAAACTATTCGTGCCCAAACCATCACGTTTCTCAAGGTCTTTTACTCTCTTTTACTCCGTTCCCGACTCGTAATTTAAGATAACGAGTACGCATAAATTGTTTATAAAAATCGAATTATGTACTTTAATATTAGTAATTATTAATTAAATAATTTAAAAGGATATAAAATTATTAGCACTTATATAAAATAATAATAATAAAACAAGTATATTTGAGAAATAAATATAAAATTATAATATATTTAATTATAAATATATTATCAAAATTAAAGGAATACGGATGAAATGTCATTTTATGAAATAATCATCAAATATAAAATAGTTATGAAATACGAAATAATCGTAGAAATACGATTTATAAAATAATAATAGTTTACTAAAATACTTTATAAACATTCCGTTTGAAATAAGTGTATAAAACATGGTTTGACTGCCGTTGACTGAGACTAATATACGGGGTATTACAGTCTTCTCTCCTTAAAATGAACTTCGTCCCGAAGTTCACCACCCCGAAAAGATAACAAAACAGCCCACAAGCATAAGACAACCACAAGTAGTACATATACATAAATTCTAAAACGCGAAGTGTTACATTCTATCCCCCTTAAGAAACTTTGTCCCCAAAGTTTAACATACGACAGAAGTACATGACACCTACAGAATCGCAACATTGATCGAACATAACAAATTAAAACTCAAGACTCCTTGCATGGTCAATCTCAGTCAAATCAATCATGATATACCAACTAGTCAGATCGTAATTTATCAATATTTTACAATCCTATCCTCCTTAAAACATGGTTACGTCCCCGTAACCCCATTACAAAATTCTTCATTCAATGCTCAAGAAGATCACCGAAACAACAGTCACACATCATTTGATAAGGTCATTACAACTAGCATCCCACTTTTGAATCAACAAAACATATTTGTCCACTTCATGCTACGCAGTGAAACAAGATTAAGGTAACTAGTACCTATATACCCTTAAATTTTTTTTTTTAACACAACTTAACATATTTGCATCAATGTAGACAATCAGCTAACTCATAGTTCATAATTGACGAATTAAAACATTTCATTCGCATGATCGTATTATGGAAGCAAAATCATATTCTAGGAAAGGCATCAAGCAAAATTTAACCAATGTAATTAAACATGGGGCATTGACCTATTACACGGGGTATACGCCAATCTTAGACTAGTAAGACGACCTAGCATAAATGGGTTAAAATCACTTAGGTACACTTCTCATCCACTCACATTACATCATTTATCAGAAACTAGTAAACATGATTTGCGAAATAAGAGGTTTATATCTTGCGGAACAATTTCATATACAAGCATAGTTTCATAAACACGTAGCTACAGATCGAAAGCAAGACTAGCACTCCCATAATTCACATGTCAACCAGATTACTAATTCAATACATTGTGATCAGAGTTAAACATAACAATATGTAGTCGCCTTGTGGCATAACAATAGTGTCGGTATAAATAAAACTAACTTTATATAAAGCTCACCAAAATAAGTAAGGTTATACTATCATATAATAAAGTTCATATATCCATATCTTATGCCTACTGTTCATGCTACTAATGTCATATCGGAATATTACATGGTTACATCACATAATTCATATTTGATTAGACTTTTATATTTAAAACTTTACCATTTCAACAATCATACATCACGCAGCAACTTCCAAAAATCATAATTAAATAACCGCTTAACCATTTTGCGAGCTATTATAGTTTTTAGAAAATATAAGGAATTAACTAATCATAGGAAAAAGAATCAATTGCAAAGCTTGAGGGAATCATTTATAACAAATTTTACAACTCAGTTGGTCTGAACAAACATTTTACAGCACTTAGACAGAAATTTGGACAACTTGCAAAAATCCCTATTAAATAACGACTCGTTAAGATTTTACATGGCTTATCATTTTGAAAACGTGAATGAATATTCTAAACAGTGGAGTTGGAATTATGCATAAACAATAAATACATTTTAAATGGTTTCTTTTCCAAAAACATGGGTCAAAACAGAACTGTGCAGTAATAATCTGACCACTGTCGACTAAAGTATCTATTTCTCTCAAAATATAAGTCGTTTTAACATGAAACAAAAATAATTGGAAAGCTAACTCATAAAGTTATCATACATAAAATTGTCATACTCATATATAGAACACATTTTAAATGGCAGCCCGTACAAACAAGGTAACATTCTGGAAATTTTATTACAATTTTGGTTCCTTCAAAATTGCTTCACATTATCACATTTAAACACAACCATTCCTTCTCTAAAACATGTTGACATATCTTTTGAAGCATTGAAATCACATTGCACCATATTAACATATAATTGTCATCTAGAAAACGGCAAAGATTGCGAAACCGAAAATAAAATCAACTAAATAATTCAATTATCATGTAGGTATAAACAATGCATTAATTTATACCATTGTAACAATCACAACTTACTTAAATGCGAAAATATATCCTAGAAATAACTAAGGTGCCACTTATCGAATACAACCTTATAACTAAATTAAATGTATAGAATTAGACGTAAAATTTGGCATGAAATTTTCAACACATAACTATATAACATTCATGGCTTAGGACAACACATTGCGCATATCAATAGACATGGATTGCTAAGGCAATTAGTAAAATTATAACAATCATAAATCTCAAAATTTGATCACATTTGCCTAGTAAGCCAAATAGTAAACTCTTGCGAAGGATAAGGCATTCAAACAAGAAGTATATACACACTTGGAATAGCAATAAAAAAAAAATTATCAACGGACACGACACCCGTTTTGGTCTACTAGCTTTACACATAGGACTTAACTTGATTCTGCATCCTGTAACAACATAGCCTGGTTGGCTCTACTAACCATTCCAGTCAATCATGGTCATATCTCTCCTACATCTAACCTCTTAGGTAGCTATAGCTTATGGTGCCTCTATCTTCAACTCATTACCCATATCATTATATTATATCTCTACCTAAGGGTTCAGGGTTCACAAAGCCGCATGCATATCATCATATAATTCGTAATTCACAACTCATGTCATCCATACACTAAATGTCACTCAACTATTCAAATAATTCAGCACGCCAATGTCAACCATATTCTTTCATTGCACCTCATTAACCATCTATCACATCATTACTTACCTCATTCCGCTCCTGCAAAACTGTTAGTGCAATATAGGCAAGGCCTGATCTTTTATTTTGTTACTACCCACTCTCTGCATCACTCAAGGGTTACCAGGTTAGACTGAAAGGGCCAGTGGCTTGGTTTGAGGGGGCCCCTAACTCATCCCAATCCTGGGGCTCCTAACAGTTACTAGCCTGGGGTTCATTTTATTTGACTCTTCCTATGTTCATTATTTTTGTTCATTTGTTTTTAGGCCTAAGGATCGTTCGCTCTGATACCACTTTGTAACACCCCCATTTATTTAAGAGCCTTTAGCAAGACATTCTCAAATAAATAGAGTTGTTACCATCTCGGAATGTCCGAGGTAGTGAATAACAAAGTAAAACAAACCAAAGTACTTTATATAAGACTGATTAAATTTAAAGTTTTGATATTACAAATACTACGCATGGAATAAAAGTACAACTGATAACATCTAAGTATGTGATCTAATTCTAAGTAGCTCCAAAGTATGCATCTCACATTCCTGCCCCAGCTCCTAGCTCATCTGTCTCTGACCTGTAGAATCTACTCCCCATTCCGGATCATCGTAGGTGTACACGAATACACTGTCAACCTCGCGGTTGAGTAGGATAACACAATAATAAATAATGCAACAATAATGATATGCAAATGCCATGATATGCTCGAGCTCCATCTCAATTCTCAATCTCAAACCCGTAACACCCAGCCATACCGAACCTCCCGGCAGACTATAATCGGTCGTCGCCGAACACCAGCATAACAGCTGAGGTCACCAGGTCTAGTCCTGCAGAACTAGCCTGGGCCCAATAATATCATCATCATCTCGTATCCGTAACCAATGCACATGCAATGCTCATGAATGCAACAATACTCTTAATCCATCATGCTATTAAATAATGCAATGCGCGTGCCAATAATAATAAACAACTCAATCCAACCAATACCATTCTCATATAAATCATGATCGGCATCCATAACACACAATCCAACATTCATTCATAACACATCATAGAGTATAGTGTCAGTGTATCCTACCTGGAATAACAATATAGTCCAAAAGCAAGCCAGCGAGTAAACAGAATAATGCCACTTCAAAATCGTCACCGACCAATATAATATACGAAATCACTAACTAATATAACTACGTAAACAAATATAATATATCAATTATTCAAATTAACGATTTAAATAATATATTACGCATAACGAGACCGTATTAAACATGACTACTCCAATTAATCTAACCAACCCGACCTTACTACTTTTATAACTAACTCAATTAAATAAACGAACATAGAAAAATATTATCGAATGAACTATTAATAACCGTCACATTCTTGTATAATAAAATTTACTTAACTTAATAATTAAATATTATTAGCAAAATTACTAATAATAGTAAACATGCTATTAATAATAATAACAACATAAAAATATTAACAATAATAATAATAATAAAATATAATCATAATCATAATATAATACTAATAATAATAAACATAAACATAATAATAAACATAATAATAATATTATTATTATGTTGTTAGACAAACAACAGCAATAACAATCCCACTAAGAATAATAATATTATAATAATAACAAATATACTAATAATGACATGATAATGATAATGCTACGCAGACCAACAAAACACTTGAACACGCAGACCAGCAAAGCCCCTGACAGCCTACTTCACGGCCCTTTCGACACCCTTCCTACCGCCTGAACAACCACCACACCACCGTGGTTAACACCCCTGGATTACGGTGCATCTACTAACACTGACCACCACACTTGACATGACCGTTCCAGCCCTCGAAATCAGTCACCAAAACCCCTGGTCACAACCACCCCCGCCGAAACCGTGTTTATAAGAATTATCTAAACTAGTTACATACTGCTCGTCGACACTTAAATCGTCAATCGGAGTCGAATTAACTAGCGTATGATCCAAAGCAAGTTTATTATACGGCGTAGAATTAACATGATAAGCACGTAATTTCTTACCGCAATCAAGGCAGGAATCATTCGAGGATTGAGAATGCGAACACGATATCGAATCCTGGTTGTTCCTTACTCGTTTGAAGATTCTGCTTTGATTTTGACGGAAACTTGAATTAGCAAATCTGCTTCGATAGTGGTTGCAGTGTAGTACTGAGTTTGCAAAGCAGTAGCCATGGAAACTTGAAGATTGAAGAAGCAATAATTGCAATTGAAACTAGGGTTTCAGTTTTTGGGACTTCAAGCAAACGGATTTGTTTTTGGGAGCTAGGGTTTTCGCTTCTCATAAACTATTCGTGCCCAAACCATCACGTTTCTCAAGGTCTTTTACTCTCTTTTACTCCGTTCCCGACTCGTAATTTAAGATAACGAGTACGCATAAATTGTTTATAAAAATCGAATTATGTACTTTAATATTAGTAATTATTAATTAAATAATTTAAAAGGATATAAAATTATTAGCACTTATATAAAATAATAATAATAAAACAAGTATATTTGAGAAATAAATATAAAATTATAATATATTTAATTATAAATATATTATCAAAATTAAAGGAATACGGATGAAATGTCATTTTATGAAATAATCATCAAATATAAAATAGTTATGAAATACGAAATAATCGTAGAAATACGATTTATAAAATAATAATAGTTTACTAAAATACTTTATAAACATTCCGTTTGAAATAAGTGTATAAAACATGGTTTGACTGCCGTTGACTGAGACTAATATACGGGGTATTACAGTCTTCCCTAAGTGGGCTCTAAAGGTGCCTCCCCTAAGTGGGAGGCGGTAGGACGGAAGGAGTGGTCTAGGGCTCCCCTTAACCGTATCAAAGGGTAGCATAGGAGGGGCCGTAGTGATGGGGATGCGATCACTAGTATTTGTGTCAACCTTCCAAAAATCCTTCCTATCTACCCAATGCACGGACCTAACATAAGTCATGTCCATGTGTCGGGAGGTAGGGTGAAGCGCATCCTCAAAACGGGGGAACTGAAAAATAAGTGAGTTAGCCAAACGAGTGACTAACCTACCATAGAAAATAGTGGTCAAAGATGTCCCCTCCCCAACCGTCACGAAGTGAGAGGCGACCTAATATGCTGTGTTATAAAACACGGGACCCAGACGCTTAACATTAAGATAGTCAGCCAAAATCGAGAGCTCGATGTTTTTGACATTATGAGACTCTTTGCGGCCAAAAACTGTGCTGGCCAACAGACGCAGGTAGTAACGGGGGGCGGGCAAGGGAACGGTAATGCTCTTCTTTTTCCCTTCGCGGGAATCAGAGAGACAAGACCACATGACATTATACGACCCGTAGCCGTTAAGCGCAAGTAACCAGCAAATTCACCTAAGGTCAGAGAATAGGTGACATTGAACAGCCTAAAAGAAATACATTTATTATCATAGTCTGGATTGTAGGCCGAAACATCAAAAAGAAAAGACGAAAAGAACTCAAGAGTAAGAATGGGATATGTGAACTCATCCATGGTGACGAGTCCCGGAAAACCCGTCCCATTGAGCAAGCTCACAACATCCTCATAACACCCCAAAGCCTTCAACGCCGGCTCACACAAGAAGCGAGTTACTACCACATGGCAGTAAGTCACTAGATGCAGGAACCGGGCCTTTTGGGCCGGAGTGTAGAAAAGAACATGCGGATAGTCCGGTAGACTATCCGTGTTGAGCACCGTTAAACCTCCGGACCCGCTGGCTCGGCCCCTTGAACTGCTAGCCTGCGAACTACGAGCTCTTTTGCTTCCTTGACCGCGGCTTGACATGATGAATCTGCAAAATTGCAACAATTATTCTCAATACTTAGACTTCTTGCAACATTACCCTTTTACTTATCAAAATAAAACAGCTTAGTTGCGAATTTAAGGTTCCTGTAACAGTGTCATGGTCGACCGACCTGAATTCCTGGTCGACCGACCAATTGCCAGCAAAATCAGACCCCCTGTACCATTTCCACGGTCGACTGACTTGCAACCCTGGTCGACCGACCGACCAATCGAAAAAAGAGTTTCTACAAAACACAGATTGGTCGGTTGACCTCTATTCCTAGTCGGTCGACTAGGCGCTGTACCAAAATTAACATACTACTCAAATTTCGACAGTTTTCAAGCATAGAAAATTGGGGAAAAAGCTAAACTAACCCTAACAACACCAAAATCTAGCAAGAGAGCAGATCTAAGACTAAGAAAGCTAAAGAGAAGGCAGAAAACATAAGGAGAGAACACAATCACAAGTAAAACAAAAGGAGGGAACAAAAAATCAAGAAAAACAAACCCTAAAACAAAAGATAAACTGAAATTTAAGCAACAACTACCTAAAAAAAACGGAACTAAGAGCCTATAAAACGAAAAAAGGAAGGAAAAAACTAAAAGAAAACATACCTTGAGTGGAAGAAAATTGAGAGAGAGCAAAAAAAATTGAGGTTGAGTGAAAGGGAGGCAAGTTAGGGTTTTTTTTAGAGTGAAGGGGGGTGTTCAAAAAGTGTGAAGAGAAATAATGATTTGTTTTCAAACAAATTATACTTAAAACACCCTTCGAAACCCGGTATTCTGCCCTCTGGTCGATCGACCATTAGGTCTGGTCGGTCGACCAGTTCCCTGCGTACCTGATTTTCCAGAAGCTATTTTTAGCACGCACTAGGTCGGTCGAACTTGATAGCCGGTCGGTCGACCCAAATACCTGACAGTTTTGCCTATCTTTTCTGCTAAAGCTCAAAATTCCATCAAAAGTATAAAAACAAGAAGGAAAAAGGTTTACCACTAAAAGGAAACTAAAAAAAAACCATAACTGAACTATAACACGGGTTGCCTCCCGGTTAGCGCTGGTTTAAGATCAGGTCCCGCACGACCTTTTTAGGTGTTGGCGACAAAAGTCAGCGACAACTGTTTGGCGACTGTTGTCCGTCGCCAATAGGTGTTTTGCGACAGATTTCAGTCGCCAATATTTGTCGCCTGATTGTGTTTTCGTTGTAGTGAGAGGTCCCGCACGACCTTTTTACCTATCATGGAGCATCCGAAAAAGGGTCAAAGTAAGAAACTTCAACCTTTCCTATGAACTCATTTTCTCCATGGAAATGCTTCACATATTGGCCATTAACTTTAAACCTCTCAGCGGATGAGGTTTCTAACTCAATTGACCCGAACTTCAAGACAGCTGTGATGGTGTAAGGTCCGCTCCACCTGGATTTCAGCTTACCCTGAAAAAGGCGAATACGAGCATTAAAAAGTAGAACCTTATCACCTACCTGAAAATTACGCCTAATTATTCTCTTGTCATGCCAGCGCTTAGTTTTCTCTTTGTAGATCTTGGCATTGTCATAAGCAAGCAACCTAAATTCTTCCAACTCGTTCAGCTGTGACAAACGTTTCTCACGGGAAAGGTTAGGGTCTAAATTAAGATCACAAATGGCCCACCAAGACTTGCGTTCTAACTCAACTGGTAAGTGACAAGTCTTACCATAAATCAACCGGAATGGTGACATTCCGATTAGAGTTTTGAACGCAGTTCTATAGGCCCATAAAACATCATCAAGCTTTAGACTCCAATCTTTCCTAGACTTAGAAACAACTTTGGCTAGGGTCTCCTTGAGTTCTCTATTAGAGATCTCAACTTGACCACCAGTCTGAGGGTGATATGCTAGACCCCTACGATGTTAGACACCGAATTTATTTAGCAAGGCACCTAATTGTTTCTCTTTGAAATGCATACCCCCATCACTAATGACAACCCTAGGGACACCAAAGCGAGGAAATATGATTTTCTTAAACAGGTTAATAACAGCTTTCACATCACAATGGGGAGTAGCAATAGCTTCTACCCATTTAGACACATAATCAACGGCGACAAGCATATACCTGTTACCTTGACTGCTAGGGAAAGATCCCTGATAATCAATGCCCCAGACATCGAAAATCTCTACCTCTAAAATACCAACCTGCGGCATCTCATGTCTTTGGAGACATTCCCAGATCTCTGACAATCACAGCTACCTACAAAATTCCTACAGTCAGCATGCAAAGTAGGCCAATAAAAACCAGACTGTAATACCTTGGGCACGGTCCTAGATGGACCGTGGTGACCACCATAAGCAGAAGAGTGGCATGCTTCCAGGATGTCCTTCACCTCCAAATGGGGGACGCATCTCCGGATAAGTCCATCTCCGCATTCCTTGAAAACATAAGGGTCATCCCAAAAATAGTGCTTTGTACCAAAGATAAATCTCTTCTTCTGTTGCCATGAAAGCTCTGGAGGAATTTTACCTGTGACAGCAAAGTTAGCAAATCAGCATACCAAGGAGGGGGGTAAGAACCTGAACTATTAATGATAAACAGACTCTCATCAGGAAAAGAATCATCAATAGGTAAAGAATCCTCCCTATCAGTCAGTTGAAGGCGAGATAGATGGTCAGCTACCACATTCTCCGCGCCTTTCTTGTCCCTAATCTCAATGTCAAACTCATGTAGAAGGAGTATCCACCTCAACAGCCTTGGCTTTGAATCTTTCTTCAGGAAGAGGCCCTTCAAAGCTGCATGGTCAGTATAAACAATTACCTTATTACCTACCAAATAGGATCGGAATTTCTCTCACTACTACAAAATAAGGCTTAGATAACGGTTGAAAAACACTTTAGAAAACAGTCCTTAGGCGTTCTCCAACTCAGTATTCTCTATAGTATAGAGAACGGGCCTGAGGGCGTTTTGTATGCTATACATTAGAAAACGCCTATTGTGTAAGGCGTTTTGTTTTCTTTTACTATAGAGAACACTTACAATTTGGAAGCGTTGTCTTTCATGTACCTTAGAGAACGGTTATCAAAGATGATAGCTCTTTATTCCGTAGAATAGAGAACAGTCGAGATAGATCACAGTTCTCTAACTTTTTGCGTGTTTAAAAAAAAATTAATATTATATAACTAATGCAAAAATGGCTTTTAACTACGGTTAAAATAGGCTTTTGGTTACGGTTGAGGGAACTAAAGCTAAATAGTAATTTTTTATTAAGATAACAATTATTTACAAAATTAATGTTTAACATACATTTGTCATTACAACAACATTAATACTCAAACTAAAGCTAAACGGAATATGTTCTACTCGGACGCATTAGCTTAACCTATAGATATTCTCCAACGTCCAAGTATCATCGTACAACTCCCTGGTTTGATACACCTAGACCTGCAAAGAACTTAAAAAAAACAAGAGTGAAGTTGATACACGGTCGCTCATTTTAGATGAACTTTTGCTTCCACACCTCTCTTTGCCAAGTAAGAATACTATGTTTAATATACTAGAACAGTAAAAAAGCATAAAAGCATAAAAGAATAACAGTAAACCTCTAAGAATGGTGACAGTGAAAACTACCTTAGCTTGATTAAGGCTCAGAATCCAACTCATATATGATACGAGGGAAGGGAGTTGATTTTTGAATGCGGGAATACCAAGTCGGGGCAGGATAAATCAAAGTGTGGGTCTGCAAGTGATTATGGAAACAATCAACCAGTACTCCTAATAAACGACCTCATTGAAGAAACATGACAAAATGACAAGAAGAATGAAAACAACAGATCGAGCAAAGAATAGGATGATCATCAACTTAAGAGAAGTATAAGAGTAAACATGAATTTATCCAAACGTTGGTTATCCATATCAATATCCAAAAAAACTCGATGAGTTATCTCAGGCTCCTCGTCTAAATTCTGCCTGCACAAAATAGAAAAAATCCTCATGGATCAAACAGAGAACTAACATTTCACTGATAACAATAAAAGGGATACATCAGGTTTAATTACATCAGTGGTGATGCTTTGCCAGCTGCATCAAAAAAAACTCTAGAACACTCTTTGTGGCTAATTGAAGACTAAGCAAGTGTTGTACACATTAAATTGATTTTAAAGGAGTATCTAACATTATTTGACAACACAATCACAATTTCCAGTCAAGCATGCTCTCCAAAGCTTGTGTAATAGATATGGTGAGTGAAGATATTTCAACTAACTCAGCCAGACTATAACAAATAGCAATGGCAAACTAGACAAGTAATACGAAGTAACAAAATTGGGTATCTTGGGACCATTGAGTGACGTCATAAAGTTAAGATAATAAATTGTTGCTTGAATACAATTTTGAACAAAGCCAGAATTAGAAATCCCTTCAATAAATAAATAAATAATAGCTAAAGATAATAGTTCCAAAGAAGGATTTTTACTGAGCTTACCCTCACTTGTTTAATGTACGAATCTGGCACAATAAACTCGCCAACATCTTTATCTCCTATAGAGCGTGATAGACATAGACCACCTGACCAACATCTCAACGGACCAATCTGAATACAGAAAAAACACAGGGAAACACCATAGTAACACATAATATAGTGGCACACAATGTACTTCAATCATCTCATTAGAGCTCTTCATTAGAAATAGCACTCTAAACAAAGTTTGATATTAAAAAAAGTTCCTATTTTCCTTGGATTTGAAATGTGTTATAACTCATAAAAAGATAGGGATTTAATGCACTCCCTTTGGCAGCACAAGGACGCAGATCTTGAATAAAGAATATTTACTTCTTTACAGATGTATGGATAAAAGAGACGTGCAGAGTAGTCAGAAGAATTATAACTAGTTAAAACCGAGTCATTTGACAATAAAAAATGAGCTGCCAACTTAATAAGTCCCATGTATGCAGCAAGAAAGCACAACTAGTGAAAGAACCCATTCTTACAATCACTCTGAGAATCAGTATGCAATTTCAAAAGTATGAACTCTGAACTCAATTTCGTAAGAAACCGCCAGCACAAACCATTAAAAAGCCCCTTTTGCAAAAGCTTCAATTCAGGAATAAGCATTTAACAGTTTGACAAATCTTTCATATCATTGTTTTAACATCTAAAAATACCGAATGTAAAAAAGCAAAATGAACAAAAAAAAAGTAAACAGTGTTTGATTCCTAGTTCCTCGCATTTAGAATTGCAAAATATACATACATATACGACTAAGAGGATCTTAATTGGTGCCCAGCATATTCAATGGATCAACTAACTTTGAATCTCCTAAGATGTCATATTAATTGCATTGATCTCACAAGTACAAGGTTAAAACATATGATTCACACACATTTAAATCCCTGCTTTTAAAACATTAAAGCAGAATGTTATTTTGAACTTATCTCATGATGATAAAATTGATACGATCACCTAACTAGAAAACCCGAAAGAAAGCGCAGTAGGACGAGTGAGTATATAACAAAGTAGCAAACTGTAAAAAGACTCCTTGCATGACAAAAGTAGAACAGGCTGTAGATGAAGCATTAAGTATGGTATTTAATGATATTACGCCTTAATAAACAACTATATATTTGTTCAAAAGTATATTTGTGCTCTAAAGACAGACATGTCCCTCACCCATAGGCCATAATAGCCTAGTACCAAAACCCCCAAATCGAAATAAAGAGAAACCCTAATTTTGTTAACTGAAGCTGTATTTAACAAATTGAATACGAAAAAGAGGGAAGAATACTTACTTGAAGACGGTGAATCCACAATAATGCAATTAAAACAAGGAGAAGAACGAATATTTGACAGAAAGTCGAATTTATCGTAAACCCTAATACGTAAGTCACTCAAAAACTAAATTTTAGGGACGAAAATTAGAGGGCTTTTGTTTAATTTGCATAATTAAGTGAAGAAAATGTGTAAATAAGGTGATTTGCAGGTTTTAGTGGCGAAATTTTGAAGGAAATACGAAAATGTCGAAAAAATTGTGAAAGGAAATAGAGAGAAAGAGTGAAGAGAAGAATGAAAGAGGAAAGCTTGACCGAGTACAACACTATTCATCGAATAGTTGGTGATGCAGATGATGGAGAGGCGGGGTGGTTAAGACATTTTTACCTGGGTTGCTGCGAATTGGAGGTGGAGTGACAGATGTAGATGGTGGTGTTGAGGCATGGTGCCAGAACTGAAGTCGTAGATGGTGGTGTTGAGAGATGGGGAAGAATATATCAATTTAGGGATTTAATAATAAATAATTAATAAATAATAAATTAATTAATTAATATAATAGTCATAGACTACGGTTATTATCTTAGGCGTTTTATGTTATAGCCATAGATAACAGTTATTATATTAGGCGTTTTATATCACAGTTTTAAATAACAGTTTTGTGTTTAGAGCGTTCTCTATTAATCTAGAAGACGCTTATCTAACTAAGGTGTTTTCTATCTAGTGTTACTTATTCCATTAATTGTAGTAGTGTCTTAGGCAAAGATCACAGCTAGCATCTCCTTCTCAGTGGTGAAGTAGTTAACTTGAGTCTCATCTAGGGTCCGGCTCGCATAGTATATAGCATTCAGAGCCTTGTTCTTCCTTTGACCTAGCACAGCACCCACAGCATAGTCACTGGCATCGCACATGATCTCAAATGGGAGATCTCAATCTGGTGGCTGGATGATCGGTGCTGAGATCAAAGCTTCCTTCAACCTGTTAAAAGATGAAAGGCACTCATCAGTATACTCAAAGACAACATCCTTAAGAAGCAACTGTGTAAGTGGTTTAGCAATCTTAGAGAAGTCCTTAATGAAACGCCGGTAAAAACCTGCGTGTCCTAAGAAACTTCTCACCCCCTTAACATTAACAGGAGGGGGTAATTGCTCAATCACTTGCACCTTTGCTTTATCTTAATGAATACCCTTATCAGATATAAGATTCCCTAACACTACCCCCTCATTGACCATAAACTGACACTTCTCCCAGTTTAAGACAAGGTTTACATCAATACAACGCTGCAAGACTTTATCAAGATTAGCTAAACATTGATCAAACTCATTACCATAAACAGAGAAATCATCCATAAATACCTCAATGATGTTTTCAATAAAATCAGAAAAGATACCCATCATACACCTTTGGAAGGTGGCAGGGGCATTACACAACCCAAAAGGCATTCTGCTGTATGCAAAAACACCTTGTGGGCAAGTAAAAGTAGTCTTACTCTGATCGTCAGGATGGATGGGAATCTGGAAAAAACCTGAATAACCGTCTAGAAAACAGAAGAATTTATTAGAAGCAAGTCTCTCAGTCATTTGGTCAACAAAAGGAAGGGGGAAATGGTCTTTCTTGGTGGCGGCATTTAACTGTCTATAATCAATGCACATCCGTCACCCTGTCACTACTCTAGTGTGTATTAATTCATTTTTATCATTTTTAACCACAGTGGTTCCTCCTTTCTTAGGAACCACCTGAACTGGGCTAACCCACTTGGAGTTGCCAACTGAAAAAATAATACTTGCATCAAGAAGTTTCATCACCTCAGCCATAACTACCTCCTGCATCTTAGGGTTCAACTTACGTTGACCCTGTCTATAGGGCTTGTGCCCTTCCTCTAACTCTATCCTATGCATGCAAACATCAGGACTGATGCCCTTAATGTCATCCAAAGAATAACCCAAAGCTTTCTTGTTCTTTTTGAGAACAGTCATCAAGGCAGAAAGTTGGTTAAGGTCAAGCTTAGAACTAACAATCGCAGGATACTGCTCATTGTCATCTAGGAAAACATACTTAAGATTAGGAGGAAGTGGCTTACGCTCTGGTACCTTTACCTCTACGGCATGAACAAAATCAGTACTAACAGCATAGCACATGTTTACCAGATTAGCATTAGCCAAGCTTATGAGCTTCTCATCCTCTTCCTCAATCAGCTCATATTCCTCTATCTCTCCTTCCACCACATCCAGCTCCTCAGCATCCTCAGCGGGATTACCTGCACACTTATCCAAAACTGTCAGATCATCTAAGGGATCCTTGGTCAAGGATTCCCTCCAGTTACGGATAACATTCATGTCAATAATATCAATGGAGCAACAAGTATCATCAGTAAGAGTAGTAGCCTTATGGGCAAGACTAAACTCGACAGTGTCATCTCCAACCTCTAAAGTAATGATCCCGCGTTTGACATCAATCACAGCTCCAGCTGTGAGTAAAAAGGGTCTACCTAAAATAATAGGTATCTGACTAACCTCGGCAATGTCTAAAACAACGAAATCAACAGGAATAAAGAACTTTCCCACTCTAACTGAGACATCCTCCAAGACCCCTAATGGTCTTTGGGTTGATCTATCTGCCATTTGTAAGGTGATGTTGGTGATCTTAAATCTCTCTATGTTAAGTCTCTCACAAACAGAATAAGGCATAACACTGACACTAGCACCTAGATCACAAAGGGCTTTCCCAATAACATGATTTCCTATAGTACATGGGATAGAGAAACTACCTGGGTCTTTCAACTTGGGTGCTATATTGTTTTGTGAAAGAACATAACATTCTTCCACAAAAGCAATAACACCTTCGTCCTGAAACTTCCTCTTACGACTTAAAATATCTTTCATAAATATAGCATAAGAAGGTACCTGGGTAATTACGTCAGTGAACGGGATGGTTACCTCAAGGTTCTTCACCATCTCCAAGAACTTACCAAATTTCTGATCCTCTTTTGAATTTTTCCGTCGCTCGGGATACGGAATGGTAACACTAGCCGTAGGATCAGCTATCTTCGGCTTCTTCATCTGTAGAATCTCAGTGAGGTCTTGAATGATGGACGGGTCCAACAATTAAGGATTGGAAACTGTATTCTGCTGAGGAACCTTGGTCGGTCGACCAGGAGTGGTGGTCGGTCGACCAGATGTGCTGTCGACCAGATGTGCTGTTATCAGAAGTCTTCTGTTTTCCAGAAACTAATCGCTCGTCAGGTATCTCGGTCGGTCGACCGGATGTGGTGGTCGGTCGACCAACTGACCTGTGTACGGGATCAGTTTCTTCGTCACGAAATTCAGCAGAATCCCCCTTGGAAGTCGGTCTGTCATAAGCACGACCACTTCTGAGATTTATAGCATTTAATGTCTCTATGGAACTGTCACAACTGCCCGGAGAGCTAGCAATCTGATTAGCAGCTAAGATTGCTAATTGGTCCTCAAAAGTCTTCAAAGAAGCCACTTGAGCCTTTTCCATTTCCATCATTTGTTTCATTAGAGCATGAACAAGCTCTCTCAACTCCGCCGTCTCACCCGTGTTGTCAACCGTAGTAACTAGGTTCGCACTTTCTTGCTTCAGCTGGGCTGCCTCAAGCTTTTCAAAACGAGCTTCAACGGTTGTCTCAAGAGCTAATACGCTATCCATCTCTACATTCAACCTTCGCGAATTCCCACGCGAACTCCCAAATTCGGCCCTATGCACCGCCATGTCTTCAATAGTGTTCCAACCCTTCATGTGGTTGGTATTATTTTGAAATCTACCATTGGCGGCTGCATCAAGAATTACCTTGTAATCATCATAAAGGGCATTGTAGAATTGGTTACACAAGTACCATTGAGGAAAACCATGATGAGGAATAGACCGGACCTATTTCTTGAACCGACCCCATACCTCACAAAATTCTTCATCCGGACCTTGTTGAAAGTTAGTGATTTGACTTCTCAAGTCATTGGCCTTCGCAAGAGGGAAGTACTTTTTATAGAAAGTCAATTCCAAGGAAGTCCAATCTGTAACCTTCTCAGCTACCTTATCAAGGTAGTGGTACCAATCTCTCGCAGAATACTTCAATGAATAGAGGAACATCATTGCCTTCACCTCATCTTGAGTCACCCCGGCTGGTATATGTATGGAACAGCAATAATCCGTGAATGTCTCAACGTGTCTCAACGGATCCTCATCGGGTAGACCAGAAAATTGGTTCCGCTCCACCAGAATGATGTAGTTCGGGTGGAGCTCAAAAGAACCAGTGGTAGGTGTAGGCAAAGTAGACCCCTTCGGTAGATCTTGTACCTTTGGTTGTATGTGATCATAGATAGTAGCCATGTCTCTAAGAATGAGAGTACTCAAGCCTTCCTCTCAAAAACATGTCTTCTAATATGTAAAACAACACTAGAAGAAAAGGTAAGTAACGGTCTTAAGGAACCGGAGTTCCTTAAGACAAGGGAAATAAACTAAAAATCTACAAACAAAATTATACCGTCTCCCCGACAATGGCGCCAAAATTTGACACCCGTCGTTGAGGGGTGTCAAAGATAAAATTTATAAAACCTCAGCTTAAACTAGATAGAGTAAGTCAAGGGTCGAACCACAAGGAGACAAGTTTAATATTGTTTGTGAATTTAAAGTCTATTGAAAGTAACAAATCAGGGGGGTTTTGATTGTTGGTTGGGTCTAACAGCTAAGATGGCAAAATAAACAAGTATAACAAGAGTAAAAGGATGATTAGGAACTTCGGTTCCCCATGTCTAGGTCAAGTCAACAAAGGGTAAATAACCAAATAACACAATCCCAAGGAACAAAGAATAAACCTTTAGGTCAATATTCTACCCAATCCTTATGGTCTTAGGGTTCCTAGTAAAGCACTAAACTTTCGTTCATAGGGCAATCCCAAAATTGTTGTTAAACTAATTCTAACAATCTTTCAATCTTAAAGAATTAGTTCACCAATAATAATGGGGATTGGTATAAAAATCATAAAACCTATTAAAACCTAATTTTCGCCATGGTTCTCCTAATTCCCAATCATAAGAATTAGCTATGCATAATTATAAAACTAATACTAACGAATTCGAAGAACAACATGCGAGATAACATAATTGAAAGTAAAGATTCAAGAGGGCAAAGCATAAATTGAATAACAATGACAACAAGAACAAGAACAATGAAATTGAATGATAAGAAAGATTAATTGCATAAACTTACAAACGAATTGGAAATTAAGAACAAATCTGGAAATTGGAGTTCTTCTCCCTAAAACTAATGTATTTTTGCTAATTGTGACTGCTTAACCTAATTAAAGTTCTCAAGCGTCCTTTAATAGGTTTCTAATTACAAGATTAAAAGAATTAAAACCGAAACAAAACAACGGAACCCGTCGTCTGGTCGACCGATCGGGTATAGTGGTCAGTCGACCAACATAGCTGTAGTCAGGCCTTTCTGTAACTGTGTGCTGGTCGGTCGACCGATTAGGTAAGTCGGTCGACCAGTTCCTATGTATTCCAGCCTTTAATTGGCTTGCACGCATCTCTAGGGGCTACTAGTTCGGATCCTTGCTTTGTGCATTTCCTTAGGATGGCTTCCGGAGGACGAATAAAGCTTGATTTTGCTCACTTCCGCTTGTTCCTACATTTAAAACATAGAAATGCCAAAGTAAACCGTTTCGGGAGGAAAAGTAACTAAAAGCTACAAATATGCATAAAAATACGTGCTGAAACTATAAATAAAATGTATAGTAAATGCACGTATCAAGTACCAGCACAAGAGACGGCGTGATCCCCAAAAACATCCTCAGCAAAAACCCGAGAGCAAGCAGAGCAAGGCCTAGGTACCAAGAAAAGTGGAATTCCTAGCCTATACCCAAGCACACAGCGGTAGGTCCTCCTGTTTATAGTCTGACCCAACCCATAGATAGGAACCGCTCTCAACCAATCAGAAGAGTGAGCCCCATGCTGAGATTTCCACAAAGCAACCTGACGCGGGGACAAGGAGAAAACCGACTCCGAAGAAGCAGCAACCGTCGAGAAATAAATGTCTGCCAATTTCTTCATAAGTTTGGGGGCAGCAATTTCACTAGGGTTACCAAGAAAATCAGAACCAGTAGTCTCCGAGAACACCCGCAAGGCACCGGCGAAAGAAGGGTCAGGGTCAATGATACCAGAAGGCCGCAAGAGCCTAGCCTGCAAGTCAGCAGACTGCAAACGGGAAGCCAATAATGCATAATGTAACACATCAACCGCTGCATATTATTATTATTATTATTATTATTATTATTATTTTTATTATTATTATTATGATTATTATTATTCTATTATTAATATTATTTTTAGTTAGTAATACTTTATCATGGATATTATATTTACTAGTCTTTTTATTTGTAATTGTATTGGAAGTAGTAGTAGTATATTGGTAGATTATTAAATTGTTTTGGTTGAAGGATTTATGAGTCGGGAAATTCCTTTTAGGAAAGTTGCTATTTCGAGAAAGTTTCCATTTTGGGAAACTTTCCAATTTTAGAAGGTTGCTAATCATAGTAAGTGTACTTTGTGATATGAGGGTTTGGGAAAATTATTAATTCATTACATGATATATGTTTAGGTGACGGTTTCCGCGTGGAACACTTTTAGCAGCTATTCGGTTGACTTTGTCCTTCTGCAGTTTGAGGTAGGAGAATCGACTGTGAATTATAACTGTGTTGTGAAATGTGACTGTCATTTATTATGAGATTTATATGTGATGCTTTATTTATAATTGTTGTTGTTGAGGTGTTATTATCTGGCGTACTACCATTCACGAAGATGAGAAATAATGGGTCTTGTGATTATGGAGCGGTGATAATGGGTCTTGTGATTATGGAGCGGTGGTAATGGGGCTTGTGAATGGTGTGGAGATAATGGGTCTTGTGATATGGTGTGGTGTGATATTGGGTCTTGTGATATGGTGTGGAGTGATATTGGGTCTTGTGATACGGAGACGGAGTGGTGTTCTGATCTATTATTATTTATGTCTTATTGATGTTTACCTACTCAACCTCGTGGTTGACCCTGTGTATTCGTGTGACACATGTGATGATCCGTGATGGGGAGTAGTTTTGACAGGAAAGATAGTGCTGTGGGAGCATGGGATGGCGTGAGCACTTGGATGAACCGACTTAGATGTAGATCACATACTTCAAAGTTATCAGTTGTACTTTAGTTTCCGCTGTGTAGTATTTGTAACATCAAAGTTTAAATTTAATCAGTTTTTATATAAAGTACTTTGGTTTGATTTACTTTGTTATTCACTACCTCGGACATTCCGAGATGGTAACAGCTCTATTTACTGAGGATCTCTTGCTAAAGACTCCTTAAAAAATCGGTGTGTTACATACTTTGAGTCGGGTTTCCTAATTAAATGAAACGTAAACCTCAAGAACGGAATTACCAAGTTAACACAACACCTTAAGATGAATAAAATCTTAAGACGGAACTTAACGGAATTTCTTTAAAATATAAGTTACGAAATATGATTGAATATTATTAAATTTCGAAAACCACTTTAAATTATTAAAATATACTTTTACGAAAATACGGGATGTTACCTACCTTGCAGCTATCTTCATGGACAATAGTAAACCTTGTTATTTTGCAAATTGTCCTCATTTTAAAGAATTTGAAAATAAAAGTTTATTTTTGGAAGGTTTGGTTTAAAGAAAGTGGATAATTTTACAATTTTGATGGATTTCAGCGTTGATTTGCCATTTGAACTTGTTACTGGAGACGTCTGATAACCTGTATTATGCTCATCGACACCGAATCGATCTAAATTTTGGGATTTTAATTGATTTTACCTTGGACTTGCCTTAAGATTAGAGCATCAGGTTCTTGAATGCGCAACGAGAACCCCAACGTTCCTTGATGGAGGCTTCTACTATGGAAATTACTTTTTGAAATCCGTGAAAGGAATCTAAGTTTTGAATTATCGAAATTATGTCCAACGTTCTGGGTTGTTAGCATTGTCTGTTGTATCCTTTACTCCTTGTTTTCAAGTTTCGAGGACGGAACTTTTTGAAAGATGGGGTGATTGTAACATCCCTTATTTTCGTAAACCTTATTTTAAATTAATTAAAGTATTTTTCGAAATTTAATAATATTTTATGTAAATTCGTAAACTCATATTTTGGAAATATCGTGTAAATCCCGTCTTGACATTCATTTCATCTTGAGATGTAATATAATTTCCTTGGCATTTCCGTAACATATATTCCCGAATATTTTATTTAAAATTCATCTCAATTTACTTGTACTTAAAAGAAAATAGAGAAAGGAAGCTTCCTAGCCCTTTCCTCATCATCTTCTTTCTTGTTCTCCAAGTGAGAAAATAAGAAATCAGTAACTCATTTTCTCATCTTAAATAAAATCCTCAATTCACAAATCTTCTCATAAAATCTTCGCTTCTTAACGGAATTTAGCGATTCTTGCGCTTATAGACTCGTGAGATCGTCCCCGTCGTTTTAAGGTAATCAATTTCGTATTTCGGTCCGACTGATTTTTGGGCAGTTCCGCACTAGCTCGAAATCCGTGCCTCCTTACGGTGTTTTGTTGTTTTAGGCGGTGCTTGTGTCAACCCGGAAGAAGACTTTGTGATTGTTGAAGGGGAGCTCGAGGATTTCGCTAAGTAAAGGTGACAATAATGAAAAACTCAGCCTATGTCATAAATTAGCATTTCTATGTGATTTTTGGATGTTTAATGTGCTAGCTTGGTTGTTGGTAGTAAATTAAGTACAATAGCAAGCTTAAAATCTGTTGTGTATGCTTTTAGTATGGTTTAATTCACATGTATGATGCTTATTGAGTTCAAACATGTTTTCTATGGAATATGATGAAATTAGGTGAATGATTATAAGAATGTGGTTTGGATTGATTAAAGTTAGTGGGCATGGATGTTTGACATGTATTACATGATAGGTATGTTGTATTTTGGTTGGGATTCATGGTTTAGAAATGTTCTCATGAAGTTTGATTGAATGGGAATGTGTTGAATTGCATTCTCGCGAAACATCGACTCTGAGCCGGTCAGCTGACCGGCGGCCGACCAGCCGGATAAGAACCCATTTGGGTGAAAGTGGAAAGTGCTAAGGAAGGGTCCCCAGCCAATGGACCGGCAGCCGGCCTGCCGGCTGAGAGCCCTTCTCAATTGCCTATGGTCTGACCGACTGAGAGTCCTAGTCAGCTGAATTGTCTCACATCTTTGATTATTCGAATTGGATTTCATTGATTTCTTTTCCGTATGGTTTTTATGCGTGTTTTTTGTCCAAAAGTTTTGGACGACACTTATGTTGGGTTTGGAAATCGGTTTGAGGAGAAAGACCCCCGGCCGGGTAACCGGAAGGGAAATCGGCTCTCGCCTCAAACAGTTTCCAAAGCTGGCACTTACACTGGGTTCGAAAATTGGTTTGAGGAGAAACATCCCCCGACTGGGAAACCGGAAGAAAAACCGGCTCTCACCTCAAATAGTTTCCGAAATTGGTTAAGGGTTGAATGGAGTCTTAGAAAGGGAATAGTAGAACTGTCGATCGAATGTTTAGGTCACAGGTTTATTGTGAATCGTATGTGTATTACATCTTGGGGTGATGTGTTGTGTATGCATGTGGAGGTTATACTATGAGCTGTTATATGACTCTTGTTCTCACCTGGACTGTGTTGTGTCTTGGTATGACCGTTGATAGGTGTTCCGGTCAGGTTTCAGATTGTCCGCCCGACTTAGAGGGTATCTCGTTCCTAACTATTTCGAGTCTTGGAGGGGTCTTTGCACACTTATCGAATCGAGGAAGGTTTATACCTCGAGAGTATGGCCAGATTTAGACTAGGACCGTAGATCGGTTTGTCGTCCTACTAGGAGATTGTATTCGCTGAGACTAAGTATACTTGTTGTTGTCGTATAATGGAGTCGTCATATGCCATCTTCCATGTAGTGATGATTGTTTTGTCTAACTTGTCTGCGTTATGGTACAGTGTCAGATACTGCTGAGTTTGTGCTATGCTTAGGTATGTCTTAAGTTAACTGCTAAACCTTCATAATTTGTGTAATGCATGTATGCTTGTATGAATTGTATATATATGAGTAAGCATGAAGTTGTTGGATGTAAATGAATATTATGATAACGGATTATGAGTAGTGTACTTCACATGATGATAATTATGTTGGAGATTGTGTCCTCCACATGTAGTGTGATAACGTCATTGAACATACCCTTGTACGGACAAGTGGGAGATTGTTGGGGCTGGTGTCCTTGACAATTAAGTACAATGACTTATTAAATCTCTTTAAGGATCACAAGGGCATACTTCTGTATTATTACCAGTTGATCCACGTTTATCAATAACGGTTGGCTTGCTAGATAAGTTTGACGTTATTGTCATACGGATGGCGGTGATCAACTGGTCCCTATACGTCACACCTATAGGACACGTTTGAGAGATGTGAAGGTATGAAAATACAGTCACATTTTGCCGGATATGACTAAACGGTTAGTCAGAGGTATTGACTATTAAATTAGTCAATAAGATGTTGAGAATTATTATTTAATACAGATTAAATAATTTTAGCTAATACGGATTACATGTTTAATTCGTAAATTAAATATAAACGGTTATATTTAATTAAATATTGTATTCGCGAATTAATATAAACAGTTATATTAATTTAGGTAATTATACAATATCGTATTTTATCAGACCATTATTAATATATCGACTGTATTAATAACTGATAACATGTTACGATTTATAAATTAAACCCGCGAAATATATTAAAGCTAATTGGGTCGAATCATGCATTGGGATAAGGTAAGAGTGGAAAGCCCACTCCTACCCAAACCCCAATTCGGCCGAAATAACTATATAAGGAGGAGGACTCTCCTTATATCAGTTACTCTTGTTGCACTGTAACATAATTCTCAAGTAAAATTAGGGTTTGAGAGCATTCTTCTCCCAAAACCTCAGATCTCACATCTAAAACCTCAAGGGCTCTCCCTATATTGCAAGTCAATTGGAGAGGATTTCTAGCACACGCGGCCTCGTCTCAGACAAAGTCTTGGGTGCAAGTTATAGGAGGGAATTTGCATTAATTCCTGTTCTTAGGCCTTTTGCGCGAGGACTAAAGGTTGTACTTCTTTTCTAATGTTTTTAATTTTATGACGATATTCACAGTTGTATTTTTCATTATAATCCTGTAATTTTGGGGTGAATACGCGTTTTATTCCCCACAAGTGGTATCAGAGCCTTAGGCCATGAAAATTTTACAATTGTGTCTTTCATAAGCTTTAAAATCTTTGAAAACCGTGCATTCTGTCGCAGGCACTCGATCGAGTCCCTGTTGCACTCGATCGAGTGCCCTCGTAGCAGACCCGTGCGTGTGATTTTTGTGAGAAATCGATCTTGTTTTTCGATTATAATTTGCATATTGTTAATTAATCGATATTTTTAGCAATATGTAAATCTTTTGTTGTTGTTTATATATGATTTACAAGTTTTAAATCCAAGTTATAAACTCGTTTTAATGTAAAAGTGCAGCGATTTGCAAATTTAATAAGCCACTCGATCGAGCCCTGCTGCACTCGATCGAGTGACCCTGACACTCGATCGAGTGCCCCTGTTACTCGATCGAGTGCACTCGTTTCGGGGTGTTTATTTTCGAAAATAACTCGTTTTCTTATTTTCACATGGCTTAAAATAATATACTGTATACGGAAATAGTATGTTATTTAGTGAAACGGTTCACCCTCGTTTGATACATATTGTTTTAAAACAGTTTAAAATAATGGATTATATGTTTGTTAAAATTGGTGATTAAAACGGTATAGTCACTCAATTTTAATCTTAAAAGGTGGTTTGGTATAAATTTATTAATCATAATAACAGTATTATGTCATGTATAAATTGTTTTTAGTTGATGCATTTTATTTATCGTCTTGTGAATGCCTTGAATGCTTTCAATAACGTATTTAATTTTTGCAAACGGTTGTAACTTAGTGTGGCCTTAGAAGATTGTGTTACCGTAATGATGGGACACGATCTTGCTTGTAATTTTGAGATCTTGAATCTCCGTTTTGGGTTTTTGCCATGTAATTACTTTTGTATTTAAATTAGATTGTATCTAGGACTACTTTTGTAATTTAAATTAGTAATTTTGCGAAGACCAAAGAGAAGACGGAGACCGGATGCTCACTCCCGCTGCAAGGACCAAGATGAAACATCAAGACAAGCTTCTAGGGTCCAACGGTGGATTCCAAGTTGTTTTATGTTTATTTTGGTAGGATAGGCCACACTAGGACTTTTATTTACGTTTATTGCATTTATCTTTATGCTTTCATCGATAATAGCTTGCATCATATTCCGCCTAAAACCAAACCACCTATATCATGCCTGAAAACTGACTCATGTAGAGGTCTCGCGTTAGTTTTCTGTGACAATACAGATGTCACATGTCATTTAAAAGCCATCACTTTATTTAATTCATTCACGCAATGCTAGTTTTTAGTTCACTTAAATATGGATAAATAAAAGTTGATGGGGTCTTCCTCGTATAACCAAAAATTGAGATTAGTCTTTATAAATCAGCCTCCCATGAATCCCTTCTTCGTCGGTAGGCATAATATGACCCCTTCTACGTCGGGTAAGTGGGAACAGATGATTTATTTTATCTCAACATCATGGTCACTCGATAATATTCCAGTGACTGAGATGGACTAATAGATAGATATACGGAAATCTATCGACCAAGAGTTCCAACGATTGGAATTAGCCAAACTGTGGGCTTATCAATATACGGAAATTGAGTCTTGGGATCGTTTATATAATTCTTGAGGGAGATCAATTATATAAATGCTTGAGTCTACGAGTTTAAATTCACATTTAATATAGACTTAAATCACAACAATAAGTTACTTATATGGTTTTGTTTTATCTTCTTTTTCAGTGTAGAACACGTTCAATAAAACTGCTGTAAAACTAAAATGGCTGGTGAAGACCCAATGCCAAGTGCCAAGCTAGCACGTGAATCCTGGCTAAAAGCCTTCATGGACTCCATGAATCAGTCAACTAGACTGAGGAATGATGGGTCAAACTTCTCTGACTGGGAGGCAGCACTACGGAATGCTGCCATTGCTGACGGAAAGCTCAAGTTCTTAACTGAGCCCATTCCGCCAAACCCAGGAACTGGAGCTAGAGCCAACGAAATTCGCGCTCATAGCGATTTCGTTATGGAAGCGGGTGCGATAAAGAACGTACTCATCTATGCAATGGAATCCAATTTGCAAAGACGCTTCATAACCCATGGTGCAAACAAGATTTTCACCACGCTCACTAACGAATTCTCCAAGGCTCCGAGAATCGTTTCTTATGAGCATACCTGTCGCTTCTTTGAGGCGAAACTCCAGAAGGGCCAAGCAGTTAGCCCACATATTCTCAACATGATTGATAATATCGAGAAACTGGAGTCCCTAAACTGCAAGATCAGTGAGAACATCATCGTTGATCGCATGCTTCATTCGCTTCATGACGGGTTCGCCCTCTTTAGGGCCAACTACTACATGAACGACATGAAGAAGACTCCCCATGAGCTCCACTCCCTTCTCGTACAGACTGAGAAGGATCTTAAGTTGAGTGGGAGTCTTAAGCAGGATGTTCTCATGATCTCCAGTAAGGGGAAAGGTAAAGGGAAGGCTAAAGCTCAGGGCGACCTAGCAGTAGGTAAGCCCAGGTTCAAGAAACCAGGATTTGCTAAGAGTGGGCCTGGTGAGTCGAGTAACTCACAAGGCAAGACAAAGAGCAAGGATACAAGCATGGAATGTCACCATTGCCACAAGACTGGGCATTGGAGGCGCTCATGCCCCGTGTATCGCGAGGACATTAAGGCAGGCCGTGTTACTCCTGTTGGTATGTCTTCTTCTTCTTCTTTTATTCACATGATTGAGATTAACCACGCAAGTTGCGGAACTTGGGTACTTGATACTGGTTGTGGTTCTCATCTATGTAATCATGTGCAGGGCCTCCGAAACCAAGAACCCCTAATCAAGGGTGAGGTGGACCTGCGTGTCGGGAATGGAGCACGAGTGGCTGCAGTCTCGAAGGGAACATACGTAATCCAGCTTCCAAGTGGATTCGAGTTATTTTTGTATAACTGTTATTATGTTCCTAGTTTATCCAAAAACATTATTTCAGTTTCTGCACTTGACAAACTCGGATTTTCATTTGTAATAGAGAATAATAGCTGTATTTTCTCTTTGCACAATATGATTTATGGCAAGGCAGTTTCCATGAATGGAATTTATGTTTTAGATCAAACTACCGAGATATTACATGTGAATAATAAAAGAATAAAGGTAGGTGACAAAGATCAAACTTACCTATGGCACTGTCGTATGGGACACATAAATGAGAAACGCGTTAAACAGCTCATACAGAATGGAGCTATTTCGCCCTTTGATTTCGAATCATATGGCACGTGTGAATCATGTCTCATCGGCAAAATGACTCGTATTTCCTTCAAAGGTGTTGGAATGCGCGCTGCCGACCTATTAGGACTCATACATACGGACGTATGTGGCCCTATGTCGATCAACGCACGAGATGGCTATAGGTATTTCATCACTTTCACGGATGATTTAAGTAGATATGGCTATGTCTACTTAATGAAGCACAAAAGTGAATCCTTTGACAAGTTCAAAGAATACCAGAATCGGGTACAGAACCAGCTGGGTAGAAAGATTAAAGCACTACGTTCGGATCGTGGTGGTGAGTATCTTTCACACGAGTTTGATCAACACCTAAAAGACTGTGGGATCGTACTACAGTTGACTCCACCTGGAACACCACAATTAAATGGTGTGTCCGAACGGAGAAATCGAACTTTACTTGATATGGTTCGATCCATGATGAGTCACACCGTTGTGCCTGATTCATTGTGGGGCTATGCTCTTTTGTCAGCCGCTCTAATACTTAACCGAAGTCCGTCTAAAGCTGTTGACAAGACTCCATTCGAGCTATGGAAGGGAACGGTCCCTAACTTGTCCTTTATTCGGGTTTGGGGCTGCGAGGCTTATGTCAAGTGGAGACACGAGGATAAGCTCGGCCCGCGATCGGTCAAGACATACTTTATAGGCTACCCAAAGGGAACGTTTGGTCATTACTTCTACTCGCCTACCGAACAACGTGTTTTTGTTGCGGCTAGTGCGACGTTCTTAGAGAAAGAATTTCT
The DNA here is from genome assembly GCA_029255685.2 of Silene conica. NCBI lineage: Eukaryota > Viridiplantae > Streptophyta > Magnoliopsida > Caryophyllales > Caryophyllaceae > Silene > Silene conica. Next base: position 35,079,714 of record CM055313.2, on the reverse strand, counting down.
CGGGAACAAGTCGAGTAATAGAACCTTCGAGTTATCGGAGGTTCAAGAACCAACTACCGAGCAACCATTGGAGGAAACAGTACCTCCAACCGAGGCTGCGGTAGATATCCCTGAGGAACCTAGGAGGTCAGGAAGAGTCTCTATTCCACCGGACAGATACATTGGTATGGTCGAGGAACACGATACAGATGACGTCTTACTCCTAGAGGGTAATGAACCCACATCCTATAAAGGTGCCATGACCAGTTCTGACTCAAAGCTATGGCTAGAAGCCATACAATCCGAAATGGACTCCATGTATGAGAACAACGTATGGGATCTTGTGGACCTACCTGCAAAGGTGCGTCCCCTTCAATGCAAATGGCTTTACAAGATAAAGCATGCCGTGGAAGGACAACAAGATATCCATAAGGCTAGACTAGTTGCTAAAGGTTTCACTCAAGTGCCAGGCTTGCACTATGATGAGATCTTTGCACCCGTAGTCATGCTACGTTCCATTCGGATTATCTTAGCGATCGCCGCATTTCATGACTATGAAATATGGCAAATGGACGTTAAAACCGCCTTCTTAAACGGTTATTTGGAGGAAGAGTTGTACATGGTACAACCCGAGGGTTTTATCGATTCAGCACATCCTAAGAAAGTTTGCAAGCTTAAGCGTTCCATCTATGGACTTAAGCAAGCATCGCGGAGTTGGAATCATCGCTTCGACCAAGTGATAAAAGAGAATGGGTTCATTCGATCAGTCGAGGAACCATGTCTCTATATCAAGTCGAGTGGGAGTAAGATTGTATTCCTAGTACTGTATGTCGATGACATACTCTTGATTGGGAATGACATACCTCTCTTATCTTCGGTTAAAGCATGGTTGAAAAACCACTTCCAGATGAAAGATCTGGGAGAGGCACAAAGAATTTTGGGCATCCGTATCTACAGGGATAGATCACGACGGATGTTGTCTCTCAGTCAGGAGTCTTATATAGAGAAGATTCTGGAGAGATTCAGTATGACGAACTCCAAGAAGGGGTTCCTTCCTATGACTCCTGGGCTTCACTTGAGCAAGTCTCAAGAAGCTAAGTCAGTGGAAGAGAAAGAGCGCATGAGTCGGATTCCTTATGCTTCGGCAATAGGATCGATCATGTATGCCATGATATGCACACGTCCAGACGTTGCATATGCATTGAGTATGACAAGTCGATTCCAAGCTCATCCAGGTGAACAACACTGGATGGCCGTGAAAAACATTCTTAAGTACCTACGGAGGACTAAAGATTGGGGATTGACTTTTGGAGGCGACTCGACACTCTGCGCCACGGGTTACGCAGATGCTAGCTTCCAAACAGATCGAGATGACTCGAAATCTCAGTCTGGATTTGTCTTTACTCTTAATGGCGCTGCTGTCAGCTGGAAAAGTTCTAAACAGAGTGTTACAGCAGATTCTACGACTGAGTCCGAGTACTATGCCGCCTCAGAAGCAGCTAAGGAAGCAATATGGATGCGTCAATTCTTACAAGGACTATCAGTAGTGCCTAGTTCGAATGACCCAATCACCGTCTATTGTGACAATAGCGGTGCCATCTTCCAAGCTAAGGAGCATAAATCTAGCAGCAAGGCTAGGCATGTACAACGGAAAGCTCATCTAATCCGGGATTACGTGGAGCAAAAGGAGATTTTTATTGAAAAGATCGCTACGGATGACAACATAGCTGATCCTCTCACTAAAGCATTACCACGTGATAAGCATGAAGGGCACATTCATTCCATGGGAATTGGATGTGTTCCTAAGTTGTAGTACTCTTTTATGAATTCATGTAATAATTCATTTTCTCGTGTACTCTATTCAACCTTATTGTTATGATATAAAATGTTTTGTTTTTCATGTGGAATTGTACGCCAATTTTGAACACCACAAAGTGAACTGATTAACATTACATCGTTTTGGTCCTTGATTACCCACTTGAGCTGATAACTCAGGTAATCATTTTGTGACGTTGGTTGATGGTGGGTTCAACGAGCCATAAGTCACGTGGATGACTGACCAATCACAAAGGCGAGTTATACGGATATCTCGTAGGACACCCCGTGACATCGTTATGGAGTCCTAAATGTTTTATAACATTGGGTGCCAGGTCGTGGATAGGACCTCCATAGTGTTCCTTAGAGTCGAGTCTTTTGACTTTCAACTGTTTCTTGAGATTAAGACAGATTTTGGGTAACTTTGGTTTCTTTCCCACGGTCACCGTAACAGGGGCCAAGAGGATTTTTTCTGGGTTATTTCATGCTGGGCGATATCGGCAGGATTCGAGTTGAGGGAAATATCCAAACCCTTATCAGGATTTTATCATTTCTCAGGGCCACTCGAGGAGTAGTAACTGAAATGCATGGCCATGCTCGAATACAGATTCGTTTTATCAGTTAAGTTACTCTCTAGTCGGGGAAACCACTCTTGATACAGATCGCTTGTGAGATACGACCTTTGCGAATGCGGATTTGCAAATTGTCTTACATTGAGTGGGAGAAATTTTAAAAGGATATGAGATTCGGTTATCGCACCTACACTTGTACGGACAAGTGGGAGTTTGTTGGAGATTGTGTCCTCCACATGTAGTGTGATAACGTCATTGAACATACCCTTGTACGGACAAGTGGGAGATTGTTGGGGCTGGTGTCCTTGACAATTAAGTACAATGACTTATTAAATCTCTTTAAGGATCACAAGGGCATACTTCTGTATTATTACCAGTTGATCCACGTTTATCAATAACGGTTGGCTTGCTAGATAAGTTTGACGTTATTGTCATACGGATGGCGGTGATCAACTGGTCCCTATACGTCACACCTATAGGACACGTTTGAGAGATGTGAAGGTATGAAAATACAGTCACATTTTGCCGGATATGACTAAACGGTTAGTCAGAGGTATTGACTATTAAATTAGTCAATAAGATGTTGAGAATTATTATTTAATACAGATTAAATAATTTTAGCTAATACGGATTACATGTTTAATTCGTAAATTAAATATAAACGGTTATATTTAATTAAATATTGTATTCGCGAATTAATATAAACAGTTATATTAATTTAGGTAATTATACAATATCGTATTTTATCAGACCATTATTAATATATCGACTGTATTAATAACTGATAACATGTTACGATTTATAAATTAAACCCGCGAAATATATTAAAGCTAATTGGGTCGAATCATGCATTGGGATAAGGTAAGAGTGGAAAGCCCACTCCTACCCAAACCCCAATTCGGCCGAAATAACTATATAAGGAGGAGGACTCTCCTTATATCAGTTACTCTTGTTGCACTGTAACATAATTCTCAAGTAAAATTAGGGTTTGAGAGCATTCTTCTCCCAAAACCTCAGATCTCACATCTAAAACCTCAAGGGCTCTCCCTATATTGCAAGTCAATTGGAGAGGATTTCTAGCACACGCGGCCTCGTCTCAGACAAAGTCTTGGGTGCAAGTTATAGGAGGGAATTTGCATTAATTCCTGTTCTTAGGCCTTTTGCGCGAGGACTAAAGGTTGTACTTCTTTTCTAATGTTTTTAATTTTATGACGATATTCACAGTTGTATTTTTCATTATAATCCTGTAATTTTGGGGTGAATACGCGTTTTATTCCCCACAAATTATGTTGGAGTATACATGTTTGATTATGGGAATATGTGTTATGTGTGTATGACAATAGGTGGCTAGGAGCGTCTATAGTCATTCCCCACTGACTGTGTCATACATGTTTCATTTATGTAGGTTAGTGATTGTTGTTTGTAGGGGGTTATGTTGAGCCTAGCGAGCGATGATCCTTCACCGAATGACATTACCTTTATCGTGTAGCTGGACCTTCTTTTTGTTGGAAACTAAGGTAGTCATACTAGCTAGTTCGAAATATAAGTCTTACTAATTTAACTAATTAATCTCATATTAAATTAGTCGATCTTATGCATGCAATACTATATGCGGAACAATAACGGAAAGGGCCTTACAAACGGTCCAAAAGCGTGCTTAGGACGATCCTCCACGGAGCAACCAAAATAGCTTGCCTCCTTTACGTTGCACCCAAGACCTACCCTTAAACACCGAAGACCGAACCCGAGCTAGGAGACGGAATTAGGTTATCTTAAAACCGTGTACTAATACTTATTATTAGTATACTAGAATACTATCTATATAATATTTCAAGAGGTTTTGTAATAGTTTTTTTTTCTTACACTAGAAAATGATACTAGCATAAGGTTTTAAATTCTTACACTAGAATAAAATAAAACTAAGTTAGAATGAATAAGGTGAACAAATTCACCTCTTATAATGGTGATGTGTGTCGTGTGATTGTGTGTTAAGCAAGACCAAATAGGTTGCTTGACTTACTTATGCAACTAGGTTTGCATGCCTACTAATAGACATCAACCTATTCTAATCATTATGCTTTTTCCATGCACTAATTTAAACAAATTAGTTCTTATAACACACACCATCACACCCCACATTTTGTGTAAAATGTACTTTCATTTTACAAATTGTAATTTGTACAATTGTGTAATATGTAACATCCTATGTGACATAATTCAATTGTATTAATTTAAAATATATTTATCATATAAATAATATTTCTAAATTAATCAAATCATATTTAACAAATTATTTAGTAATTCATAATCACCGTCTCAAAATATGGTTATTATAATAATCGTCAATACGACATACAACATTTGTTATAACCACGAACCCATCTCATTCTAATTTCGACATTTCATAAATATCGATTAATATTTGACAATTGATACATTTCAATTTCAAATATAAATCTTACTTTAAGATTCAACCTCTGAATTCTTGATATACGGTTTTAAGAATATCGATCAATCTGTATCCTATACAATTAATCAATATATATTTAAGGGGTCTGTCCTATAGGTGTGACCTAAAGGGATCAACTGACTACCACCGTCATACGACAGTAATGTTAAACTCTAGTCAGCCAATCATTACCGATTAATGTTGGTCAGTTGACTAAATCAATATTGGATCGTCCCTTGCATATTCATTTCATAAGATTTATGACAATGATTTCTATCACTGTCGTGATCGCACAATTGTTGAGGACACATTTCCCAACAATCTCCCACTTGTCCTCGACAAGTGTGCGTCACCAATTCTCTTGTCCTATTACGTCATCTCCCACTCAATGCAAGGTGTCTTCCAGGTCGTACTTGCATTTGATCATATCTTGAGCGGTTTTTCTCGATCTGGAGATTTAACTGCTTTGACCGGAATTATCTACCATAGATACCTTCCGAGCGTGGCCACGCATTTTTAGTTAAACTTCTCCTCGAGTGGCCCTGAGATTTAAGACAACCCCGACGAGGGACTGGACAATTCCTATCCTACTGTTCCCTTCGACTAACACAGTCCATCATGACCCAAAATAAGCCCATTTGACCCCCTTTAACGGTTGATCGTAGAGCTAAAATCAAAGCCAATCTGAGGCTGTGTCACCTTGGGCGAACAGTCTCAAGTCAAAGAATCGACTTATGTGAATAATATAGTAGCTCTCGCCACGACCAGGCTAATTATAAAATTTCCAGAACTCTATAAGCGGTCACTAAATGCACAACAGAGTGTTACACAGTCTGCCGATGTGATCGACTAGTCATCCCATATGACTCTATGACTTTTGAACTTGCCATCAATCGCCTCACATTGTAGTCGCTTCGAGACGTCACCTCATACAAGCGACTATGGGCTATACTAAGTTAGTCCAGTTCACTTATGGGGTTCAAATTGTCTCTTACAACCCATTTGGATTTCACCAAGTATAAATTGTGAGTTAATATTAATAATAATAACTCAAACGATAAGAGTGATTGTTATGTGCGAACAATCAATACGATATTGTTGCTCCACATAAACAATCTTTGATGATCATACATCAATTTGTATTAATGGTTTGTTATGTGAATATACCCTATCTTCATATCTTTTAAACCTACAAATTTTGGTTTCCTTTTGACTCATATTATCTTGTATAATATGATCTAATTCAAGTACACTTCGAGTCTCTTATACTCGACTCGAGTTTCCTTACTTTAAGGAAGCTCCCACTGTTTTCCTAAAACTTATGACATGTCATCCATATGAACACAGTCATATTGTACTAGAATTCATATCGTAGTTAACCTAGATTCGATCTCTTAGTTCTCCTCGAGGAACTTATATCGAAATAGGGCTTTTTATTTCAACTTATGGCATTTTGATCAAGGTTATATGAATTTAACATTTTCATATCTTGGATTCAAATCCAAACCTTGTAAACTAATCAGTGACGTTTCATTATCACATAATAAACTCACTTACAATTTGTGTTCTCAACATACATTCATCTAGAATTGAAAACCTCATATTCTTTACTTTTTAAAGAATCACCATTCTCTCTAAATGGTAGGTTTCGTTTTCTTAATAACTTTTCTCCCACTGAATTTTGTATTACTATCTTATAGTTAATAACTCCCACTGATTTCATAGTGATTAGGTAACATCTTCAAACATCTTCTCAACTCATAATGAACATTTCATTTTGATTTACTTCAAACATTTTCTCAACTCGTAATGAACATTTCATTTTCATTTTCTTTCCCACGAGATGATTTCTCCTCAATTATCTTTATAAAACAGAAACATTAACATCATGGAAACGATTTCCTTCCGTTAACACTCGCGGTTCCCTTTGTCCTCTCTGGGAACTAATGACTACATAAGGAACATTTCCTTTTGTGTCCTCGCGTAGTTTCTTCTGTGTCCTCTCGTAGTTTCTTCTATCCAATATTTTAGAGTTCTTCTCAAGGACTCTTTATAGGACTCTTCTCTAAGATCCTATGTTTATTTCATTGGTTTGCGAGCGTAGAATTTCTCCCACTCTATCCTTTAAAATAACCGTTATTTAAGAAGGATAGCATTTTCGCCCGACAACAATGTATTGGATAAAGAATTATGTGAGTTGTGAGACTTTAGTGCTCTCATTCGTTTAAGGTAATCATCTTATAACGGACTGATGTTCTTATGTTTGAATTTGAAGTATTTCACGGGATGCAATTCTCGTTTTTAAGTAAGTCGTATTACTTTTATAATGATCCTATCATTTCTTTCGTACGGTGAATCATTCAAGGTACTTTATTACGATCTATGAAAATCGTATCAATTCATGTTATAAAAGCATTTTAAAACAACCAAATATGTTTGATTTAGAACAAAAGGATGACTTGGGTTGAAAACCAAGTCACCACTATAACAACCATTGTTTCAACAAGATTCTTGTCGTGCAAGAAATACAAAGTTCTTAAATTAAAATGGAAAAAGAAAGAAGACATCAAATGAAAATTAGAGCCATGCTCTTCATGTCTTCAATCTCGGATGCTACCTTAGCCATCCATGGAAGGAACTTTAAGTTTCCTTCTCCTTCTCCTTGCCTTTGTCTTTGGTAGGAGCCCCATTAAAACATTTTATAAACGGGTGAGAATCAATAACTTGTATCAATATACAAAATTGATTAAATAACATGAATTGGACGAGAATTTATACCTACTGCAAGAACCTTTCCGGCTTTGAGGTCATGGAGATACTTCGGGCAATTCCGCTTCCAATGCCCCATCTTAGTGCAATAATGGCACTTGTCTTCAACCTTTGACGACGATGAAGAAGAAGCACCTTTCGTAAAAGTCTTCTCCTTAGGAGATGCGGGTTTGAAGGCTTTAACATTTTTACCCTTGTTGGCCTTGCGCTTAAACTTCCTCTTGCTTTTTGTATCGATATTAAGCACATCCTTTGTGGAACTCTCATTAAGTCCCATATCCCTCTCTGCTTGGACCAACATCTTATGTAACTCGTCCAAGGAGGTTTCTTGATTTCGCATGTTATAGTTTACCCGAAACTGAACATATGATTTTACTTTGTTGAGGGAGTGAAGGATTTTGTCAATAATAAGCGAGTCGGGAACATTCACCCCTTGCAACTCCAAGGTTTCGGCTAGCTCAACCATTTTGAGCACATGAGGACTAACCCTTTGACCTTCCTTTAAGGTCAAATCAAAGAATGCGGAGGCCGCCTCATATTGGATTACCCTAGGAGCTTGCGAAAACATGGTCGCAATCTTGGTGTAAATCTCATTAGCCGTGGCTAGCTTAATCATTCTTCTTTGGAGATCCGGCTCCATCGAAAATATAAGCACGTTCTTCAAAGCATGTGACTCTTTCATGTAGGCCTCATAGGCCTCACGAGTCGCTTCCGATGAACGAGCACCGGGAGCGGGAGGAGCGGCAATGGTAAGATAACGAGTCTTATCGTCAGCTTCCGCGGCCAACACCAATTGGGCGTCCCAATCTTTAAAATTGGCGCCATGCTTCTCAAGCTTGCAACGATCCATAAAAGACCGAAGCCATGAAACGTGATGTGGGAGTGGTGGAGCGTTATTTGCCATTGATTGATAGTCGAAAAATGAACTACAAATGAAAATAAAGGAATTAAAAAACACAATTATCGTTTTAATAAATAAATAAACTTGTAAATTTTAAACAAGTTAAGCATCTACTTAATGATCTCTTACCCAATTAAGTAAATGATCCCGAGACCCAAATACATACTAACTCGGGCACGGTTTAGCCGATACATCCCTCATTAATATGACTCGGTAGATCAACTCCTTAATCAATTCTACTTTTAGAACTCTCGGTCGATAAAATTACACTAATTCTTATCTTAGCCCGAACTTATTACCACTACGGTGGCTCGAATACCTTCGTCGAGATCAACCAAATTTCAAGAATAAGTAATCATATTACCCCACTTCACCAACGTAATAAGGTTTGCACCCCGGTTTAGCCGAGCCTACTCCCTTATGAAGAAGATCCTTCGCGGGTTCTTTACTTTTTGGTAAGGCTATGTCTCGATTTTTAAATAACGTAAGAGATCTTGTCAATTTATTATCTATCTCCTTTAAGTGAACTAAGTCGGTGAATTATCGATAATTCAATTGACACGGTCGATAAAATCGATGAAATGCATGAGTTTGGATGACGATTTGGCTATGCATGCAAACATGATAAGCATAAATAAAAACATAAAACTTAAAAGCATAAATAAAACCCTAGTATGGCCTTTCCTAAAAAAAAAGAAAATAAAGTAAATTACAAATTCGGAAACCAACTCCTTTGGTCCCTTGAACTTCACACGCGGCACGCATCCCAAGGCAAACTCCGTCTTGGTCGGAACTCCTTTCCGAAATGGCACCGTCTTCAAGGATCTCCGGAATTACAAATAATTACAAATTTTCTATCTATTTTATACATTATAAAATAAAATAAAACAATAAAATAAAGTGATACGAGATCACATTAAATTACAACCGAATCGATAAACCCTTACATTACGGGAAATATCGATTAAAATCTAAGGCCATACTAAGTAAATTACATAATTCAAAATTACGTAAATAAAATTATGACATTCATAAACAATAATTAAATATGCAATGCTTATGTAAAATGCAAAACCTAAGCCAAATCGTCCTATTTAAACACGTTTTAAATATTGTTATTCGTAATAACACGGTTTTATGGAATAACGTGATTTAAACAATTTTAAAATCACTAATCACTCTATGAATCACTATTCATGATTTAGTTAAGTTTCCTAACACTATTCGTAATAGGTGTGACCTAAAGGGATCAACTGACCACCACCGTCATACGACAGTAATGTTAAACTCTAGTCCGCCAATCATTACCGATTAATGTTGGTCAGTTGACTAAATCAATATTGGATCGTCCCTTGCATATTCATTTCATAAGATTTATGACAATGATTTCTATCACTGTCGTGATCGCACAATTGTTGAGGACACATTTCCCAACACTTTTGTCATTTCGTTTTGTGCCTGTAGGGATATCTTATCCCGGGCTTGGTTTTGTATTTAATACTTATTACTTATCTATGTTTTATTTCTTCCGCATCTTTGGTTATTGTAATTCACCTCGTATATTAGTTAAGCATGTTTAAAGTTTTAATTCCGCTCAAAATTGCATGCTTTTATATGTTTTACTTTCCGCTGCCGCGAGGGGTTTTACAACATACACTTGCAAGTTGCAACCAAAGTAACATAAATCACGCATATCACTCTATAGAAGGCGACCAATAAATTGTTATACAAATAAAATTTATTAATTTAAATCAAATTTACGTAGACAAAACTCACAATAATGAGTAAACAAAATTTCCAGAAGAAAAAAAAATCAGATAAATAATTCATGGTAAAATTATGATTTAGAAATGTAAATAGAAAAGTTATAAGTAGAAATTAATGCGGCCGGTTCCAAAGCAAGGAATAGTAAAAATGTCATGGCAACTGATGCAGTCAATTGATCTATAGCTGGACCTACATAGTCCTGCCTGAGTGCAGTCACTGTTTCAGCTCCTGCCGACCCCGCTGATAACAACATTAACGCTAGAATCTGCATTTATTGTTTGCTAATAATTAGATCGGTAAAATTATATTATTTTCATGTGTTATCTATCTCAAGACATTCAAACCAATTGTTGTATAACATAAAAATGAACGATTTTTTTATATGTTGGAAATACTCGGGTTTTAAGTATGCATAATAATAATTAAGGTTTTTGATGACTTATACCTTAAATAACTCACTTATTTAATTCTTATAACTAAGATAATTTCCTATAAAAATTTTTATCTAAAATGACATTTTCTCACAAACTTGATACTAAATCTCATAAAAAAAAAACTTGGATTGCTGATCTTTTCCTTGTTAATTAAACATCATTATCCTTTTCCATGCTTTGTAAACCACACATTCACCATTACGACCCCCATCAAATAGTGAGGATAAATGGTCAATTTAGGCTTTTATTAAAAATTTGGTATCAAGTATTGAAAAAATTTTTATTTTAGTTATAAGATTATAAGGTACAAGATTTGAAAAGGTAAATTATTTAAGGTATAAATTATGAAAAAAACTTAATAATTAATTAATAATCTTCGCAATAAATGAAGATTCGAATAACACTGGTATCCGTAGTAACTAAGGTGTCCTTATAAGTAAATAATTCGTTCCGTTTTACCAACTTCAACTCAATGAATTAAATTATTTATCAATAAGTCTCCCTTATCACTACCTGTCACAAGCTTGTGATCGGTCGAACAACACCCACATGAGTAGATAAAACAAAAGTAAAGGTGCATAAATAATCACTAATGTTTGTCTTTATCTTTCCAAATGGATTTTATTTGACCCGTCACAAGCTTGCGACGGATATTACCCGTCACAAATGAGAATCTGTGATTATTTATTTTATTACACAAATTGTCAATAAAACCGACACTATCAATCACAACCGTAAACGAATAGTGTGTCTAGGTGCTTCATTTTTCTACACTTGTCATTTCATTTGTTTTATTGTGAAAAAAAATGTCTATAATTAATTTACGATGGATACTATCCGTGACAAGCAAAACAGGTTGTATTGACGAGCGTGATGATCACAAAAAAAAGAAAAAGAAAAAAGAGAAGCCGACCTGGTCTCCTAAAAAGTTGATCCAGATAGCAACCTTAGGAGGAATGACCACTTCTCCCGTGCGTACCTCGTGACCATGTATCCCGACGAACACCGCTGTGTAGATCATCACCAGTAATACTATGGTGAACAGGTAACTGCCACAATTTCACCACCGTACAAAATTAGACTCTCTCACAAATCACATTTTAAATAATACTCCGTAAATTATATTTATATATATAGAAGGCTTATATATTTACCATAAAGCAGAATAATCAGTGAAGTCGGTGACCGTAACAGTGAGCATGAAAGCGATGACAGAAAAGAGCAAGGCTGACGCCCTCAATATCAAAGTCACTGCCTTTTTCTTCACCCAACATTCTTTTGCAGCTACCCCTGCCTCTGCATCCACCGCGGGAGATGGTGGTACTGCTCTAACCATGTTTTTTTCTGGACTCCAAACTGCGGCCGGATGTGACGACATTATGGTTTTATTGGCTAGAATTTAATTAAGGGGAGAAGGTGAGAAATTGTATACTCTTCTTGTTCGTTTATACTAGTATATATGCCTGGCTTTGTATTGAGTCTTATATATACTAGATTACGAGGTATGAATATAGGAGTTTACTAACACTATGGAACAACTCATTGACTTTAATCAACTCTTCCCCAACTGGATTTAAGTAGAGTCGAAATCGGGTTAGTCGTCGGCCATTTTTTTCTATGGTCATCTTAGGTCGAGCCGTATAAAATCAAATTTGGGTACACAAATTTTCGTTTCAAAGAGTCACTAGTTTTAAACCCGTGCAAATTGCACGGGTATGCTGTTTTAAAGTTTGTTATTATAATAATTGCTTACTCTTTTTGTTTTCCTTTTTAAATGAATTAAATTTACGTTAATATACTTCAGATATGATTTTCATCTTTGTCGTAATTTTTTAAAAAAATGTGTCTGTCAAATAAAAATTAAATGAACATACGTCTGATAATGTATACTTTTATTAATAATCAATTAATCACGCAAAAAATGTTTTAATAATGTTTCAAATTTTGTATGTTCGGTTTATTATTATTGTAAATTGTTATTAATTATAATATTTTAATCATCTAAATAAATTGTGGTCTAATTATCACAACATCTATTTCTAATTAATTGATGTATATAAAAATGTGCGTAATGTTTCGTAATCTACGATTTTAGACATTTATTTGGAATACGTAGAATATTAGGCGGTTATTGTGCAGGGAAATCATAAGTTATTGTGCGGGACCCACCTGTGTGAATTAAGAAAAAAAAAATTAGAAGTTGAATGTATGACGTGGCGCAACCAGAGATTGATAAATGTTTCAGAATTTATATAGATTAGATTGTTTGTCTTAAGCGTAAAACGGGTCAAATAGATACAAAATCACCCCACTGGTCACCTAAAAAATCATAATTTTTTTGACTTTATTATCCTACTTTTTTTTTGTTGAAAGGTAAATATAGTATATAAGAAAAAGAGTCACATGTACATCACGCTACAACTTTATTATCCTATTTCATAATATTTGACCCATTTTAAACTTAAAACAGATAATATCCACCTGTCTTAAGGAAGATTTATTGATTTTGGTATTGTCACGCACCAAATTATGTCCTTTATCATACCTATATAACGCGATACTATTTTATTGATTTATAGGATAACTTCACTATAATTCTCTTTGAGATTATATTCTATTTGAGATTATATCAAATGGAGTCATGATGTTTTATCTTTTATATAAACAATTTTTTGTATGTTGCTTCGTACCGTTCGCATCATAAGATAGTTCGCACGACATCTATATATATAAAAGAGTTTAAATGAGTCCACATATTTTGTTGAGTCCTTGAGTACTCATCCAAACCATTAGATCTTATAAAAATAATGGTGGAGATTAAAACAAAAAACACTCACCAAACATGGAATTAATGTTTTATCTCTCATAATTTCAATTCCCCATTTGTCTAATTAATTATTTTCTCTTTTCAGTCAAATAACTTATTAAATTAATGCTACTATTTAGATTTCAAATATGAAAATACAGAATTTTTAAAACGAAATTTTATACCCGCGTACAATAAAAGCGGGTTCGTGAAAGACATCGTAAATCGTCATTCAGACTCCGATTAAGGCGAAACAAAAGTCTGAATTTATTATTTTTCGAGTCCAACGCGATGGTGTTATTTTCGTAGATCATTGAGTTTTTGAAATTTTTAGTACTGCTTCATGAATGGAGTGTTACACAATATCCGGTCAAAATTACACTTTATTTACTTGAAATTACACATAATTTATTTAAAACTATATCATATCTATTAGAATTTACTTAATTAATCTATTCATTTATAGATGAATTTACACCGTATCAATTGAAATTATCTCAAATTGAAATTACACTATTTTATGACTGGACTCCATTGTTTTATCAGTGAAACTTCATTGTTTAATTAGTGGAACTTCATTTTTTAATTAGTGAAACTTCATTGTTTAATAAGTAGAACTTAATTGTTTATCAGTTGAACTCCCTTGTTTATTTTATCTATGGAACTCCTTAGCGTTAGTTGTAGAACTCCATAGCAATACATGTGGAACTCCAAACTATTGGCTGTGGAACTCCATTGTACTGGTTGTGGAACTCTATAAAATCAGTTGAAGATTTTTTCTGGGTCATTTCATACTGCGCTTGTATATGCAAGATTCAAGTTGAGGAAAATATCCAATCCTTATCAGGTTTTAATATTTCTTAGGGCCACTCGAGAATTAGTAACTGAAATGCATGGTCATGCTCAAATAATGATTCGTTTATTAGTTGAGTTACTCTCTAGTCGGGAAAACAACTCTTGATACCGATCACTTGTAAAATACGACCTTTGTGAATAAGGATTTGCAAATGGTTTTACATTGAGTGAGAGAAATTTGATGGATATGAGTATCGATTATCGCACATACACTTGTAAGGACAAGTGGTAGATTGTTGGAGCTAGTGTCCTCCACAGTTAGTGCGATAACATGAATAAATATGTTAAAGGTTCACAGGGTATACTTTGTATTTTAATCAGTTGTTTCACGTTTATCAATAACGGTTGGCTTGCTAGAAGTTTGACGTTATTGTCATACAGATGGCGGTAATCAACTGGTCCCTAAAAGTCACACCTAAAGGATGTAATCTGAGAGATATGATTAAATGAAAATATAATCATATTGATGCCTTGTACGACTAAATAGTTAGTCAATGTAATGATGATGCGATTATTTAATACTTATTAAATAATATTTGTTAAGACGAATTAAAATGTTAATTCATAATTAAATATAAAATGTTATATTTAATTGAGGTATTTAATTGTAATACTTCGTATTTAGTATGCTTTATTTTAGTTTATATCTGACGTGTTGATAAGTATTGAACGTTTATTCGTTAATTAAATTATCGAATACGTGTTTTATATTTTACATGTACGAGTGTAATGTCGGGTTGAGGAGTTGTAGTATTTTGAGTGCTAATATAATTTGGGCCTTGTTTAGCGTGAAAACCAAGTCAGGTCAGCCCACATACATATACCGACATCCAGGAAAATACAAAAACACAAAGTACACAAACAACACAAACTTGGATGACTGCCGCCTTATCTAACTCAGCTACAACACCACCCCTGACCTAATCGACACCCAGGAAACCTCACAAACACTCAGCCGTCACATCACAGAACACGAGAAAAGGGTTTACACGGTGGACTGTAGGTGTTAAGACTGCTCGAATCTCCATCAAAGTAGGTATGTTCATAGCAGATCACGTTTTCCTTCTTGTTTTCATTCGTTTTAATGCAGTAATCCCGATGCTACACCATGTTTCAAGTTCTAATTTCGTATAATAGCAATCTATGGCGTGTATTAATCGTTTTTAGACCTTAATAGAGTCGTTCCTGGATGTCTATTACCATCGTCGTAGGGTAGTTCAACACCATGGCAGTCGAGTTTTCTTTTCGTTTCGGAACAGAGTTTTTAACGCTTGATCTTGTGTTTGATTTCGATGGGATTTCTGTTAGTATTTGTTCTGGGTATTAAGGGTATTTGTTTGACGGAATCAGGTGGTTTGTTTGGTGGTTGTTACGGTAGGGTAAGGTTGTCGTGTTATTGTTACAGTGGGTGGTTTTAAGGTGGACTGAAGTGGCGAAAACCAGAGGGGTTTATGGGGCTGGGTTTAGTCGGTGACTGCTGGTGGTAAGCGAGGTGACTGCGACCGTTGTCCTCACACCGGGAACGACCACGACTCAGTGGCGAGTCTGGTGGTGTCAGGGGTGAAGGTGGTGGTTGGGGCTGGTGACAAGGCTGGGTTTCGTTGTGGTTGTCGTGGGTCAGGCTGTTGTTTATGGACGTTTTGTCGTGGGTTTGTGAGGTTACGTGCTACTGCCTTCTTTTAGTAATTCACTAACTAATTACTTTTGATTACATTAATCTTGTTACTAATACTATTATTCTTACTAATGTTTATCATTATTATTATTCCTATTATTATTATTAATAATATTATTATTTTTATTATTATTATTATTACATAAAATGGTGTTAGTAGTTGTTTGTTTATTTAAGGGTGTTGTTGTAAGTTTTGGGTAATGTATTGTTAGTAATATTATTAATATTGTGATTTAATTATTATGGATGCAAAAATTTATTTTAATATTGGTTTTGAATATATCAAAAGTTCGAAATATGAGGTTATTGTCTTTGTATGCTATAATTAGTAAATCTAAACTTAGCAAGTTGTTTTTAGTAAGTTCTAATTAATTCGTAACAATTGTTTAATGATTGAATGCTATATTTGGTAAGTACTATTTTTAGAAAGTCCTAAAAATAGTAAGTTTGAACATAGTAAGGTTATATTTGGTTAATGATAATTGACATGTACATGAGCATGTTTGTGAATATGTAAGGATAGTGTATTATGAGTATATAATCATGGACATGACCGAATAATTCAGTAGAGTTTGGTAGTATGGTAGAAATTGATGTTAAATAATATTTATAGGAACCGAGTTCGAGGTGAACACTTTTAGCAGCTGTACAAGTGACAATTTCGTCCGACGGTTTGAGGTAGGGGAATATTTATGTCTGTATTTGTATTATAACATGAGGTAACTCATTATGTGATTGATATACTTAATCTTGGTTGTTTGTGATTGATTGATTATTATTGTTTATCGTGGAAACGGGGCTTGTGAAAAGGGTCTTGTGATATGGGTCTTGTGATAAGGGACTTGTGATATGGCCATGGAGGTGTGGTGTGATGGAGGTGAGGTGTGATGGAGGTGTGGTGTGATGGAAGGTGTGGCGTGATGGAGGCGAAGTGGTTGATTGAATGATATGGAGATGGAGGAAGATGCGGTTCTATTGTTGTTTATTGTCTTATTTATTTTTACCTACTCAACCTCGTGGTTGACCCTGTGTATTCGTGTGACACCTGTGATGATCCGTGATGGAGAGCAGTTTTGACAGGAGAGATGGTGCTGTGGGAGTATGGGATGGCGTGAGCACTTGGATGGACCGACTTACATTTAGATCATATACTTCGGAGTCATCAGTTGTACTTTAATTTCCGCTGTGTAGTGTTTTGTAACATCAAAGTTTAAATTTAATCAGTTTTTCTTATATAAAGTACTCTGGTTTGTTTTACTTTGTTATTCACTACCTCGGACATTCCGAGATGGTAACAGCTCTATTTATTGAGAATGTCTTGCTAAAGGCTCCTTAATAAATCGGGGTGTTACAAAGTGGTATCAGAGCGAACGATCCTCAGGCCTAAACCAAATGAATGATAATGATCTAGGAAGTGTCTAATAAAATGAACCCCGAGATGAAACTGATATGAGCCCCAAAAAGGAACGGGATGAGTTAGGGGCCCCCTCACACCAAACCATGGGCCATTTCGGTTCTGTCTCGGAAACCCTATGAGAGTAATTGAAGAGTGGGGTAGACTGTATAGTGACCTAGTTATATGGTACTAACGTTCTTGCAGGAGAAGAATGAGGTAAGTAATATGTGAGTTATGATTAATGATGTGCGTTAGAAGAATGCGTGTGATAAGAAATGTGGAACGATCTGGATGATTGAATTGAAATTTTTAGAGTTCGGAGGTGTATTTGTTGAGCAATAGTTAAGGGTGATGTGATCATATGATTTTGGTATTTTGAAATGTTCATACGATTATCTGATATTTGAATGACTGTCGTTACTATATGATATTGGTGTTTAATTCCTTGTAAAGACGAGTAATTATGTTGATCTTCTCATATGTTATGGTAATCCATGTCTAGTGATATGCGGAATGTGTTACCCTAAGCCATGAATGTATATAGTTATGTGTTGCATATATCGTACTTAAATTCGTTATGAAGTTAGGAATCAATAAGGGATACGTAGTAGTCCCTAGTGTATATTTCCGTACTTGGATAAGTTGTGATTGTGCGATGGGAGAAACTAATTTATTTTGATACACATGTATAACTATCAAGCTGTTTAGTTGATCCTATTTTCAGTTTCGAAACCTTTACTGTGTTTTAAATGACAACTACAATTGAAATGAGGAAGGAATGCAAATATGGTACAGAGTGATGTCTATGCTTCAAATGAATGTCAACATGTTTGAAATAAGAAAGGTTGACTTTGGATGTAGTAATGTGTAATTGCAGAGGAACCAAAATTTTAATAAATTTTCAGAATGTTACCTAGTTTGTACGGGCCGTCATTGTATATGTGTTCCATATTTGAGTATGAAAATTTTATGTATAATAACCTTCTGAGTGGTTTTACAATGCTTTTGGTTTCACGTTAATAGGAGTTATATTTTGAGAGAAACAAATCTTTTAGTTGACAGTGGTCAGACTGTTTCTGCACAGTTCTGTTTTGACCCATGTTTTTGTAAATGAAGTCATTTAAAACATGTTTACTGTTTATGTATAATTCTAACTCCACTGTTTAGAATATTCGTTCACGTTTCCAAAATGATAATTTATGTAAAATCTTATCGAGTCGTTATTTTATTGTGATTTTTGCAAGTTGCCCAATTTTCCGGTGAATTGCTGCAAAGTTCCTGTCCAGACCAATTAAGTTGTAAAAAAAAAAAATTGTTATAAATGATTCCCTTGAGATATGCATCTGCTTCTGTTTCCTATGATTAGTTAATTCTTTATATTTTCTAAAAACTATAAATAGCTCGCAAGATAGCTAAGTGGATATGTAATTATGATTTGTGTAAATAGCTGCATAATGTTTAATTGGTGAAATTGTGAGTTATGTAAGTTTCATATGAAAGTTTAATCAACTGTGAATTATGTGATGTAACCATGCGATATCCTGATATGGCATTAGTAACATGAATAATAGACATATGATATGAATATGAACCTTACTATATGATAACGTCATCGTGCTTATTTCTATGTAAAATAGTTTCAAATATACTGACGCTCTTACTTTCTAGTGATATGACCTCCAAATAATGAGGTGGTGTTCGTATGTGATGTTAAAATCATATTTATCAGAGAAAGGTCTTGACAAGTGGTAGCATGGAATTTGACTCGTAAACTTATTAGCATGACATAACAATCTAATTGTTATAAGTAATGGTGATCGTTTTGAACAATGTGAATCATATTGATGTTCTTTCGTATATTTATGGTATATCATTGTCTAATTGACTGAGATAATAATCTTTATAACACCTTCATGTATATTGTTATGTCATAACTGAATTGCATTTGCTATGTTTAAAAATCTGATCATAATATAGTGAGTTATTAATTTGTTGGCATGATGAGTTTTATGGAAGTACCAGTGTTGTGAACCCATTTACTTTTAGCATTAAATCTTCATGATTCATGAGCTGCAATTTACGAGAACAACGTTTTAGTAAGGAAGAGTCAGAATGCCTCCGAGCAGATTTAAGTCCGATCTATAGTTACATAATAGCCCGTTGATTGTGTTTATAATTGTCACAAACTACCACTTCAGCGCTTCAAAGTTTTCCAAAGGTTTTCAAAATGGTGATCCTTGACAAAGTTTGATGTTTTGGTAAGTATGTCAATTGGTTGCAATATGAGGAATTCTGTAGCTACGTTTTGATGAAATCCTGCACGGATATTTAGTTACTGCGCATTGTATATATAAACCTCTTATTTTGCAAGTCATATATGTTAAAACAATTTTGTTAGTCTATGCTTGGAGTATACCTTGTGAAATATGTCAATGCTCCATGATTAATTACGTTAATAATTTTGCCCTATATCTTTCCTATAATATGATAATGAACATGAAATATTTTAATTTGTCAATTACGAACTTTGAGTTTCTTGATTATCTACATTGTTGTGAATATATTGATTTGGTGTTAAAATTTCAATGGTATGTAAGTGTTAACTACTCTGATTCTATTTTACTGCGTAACACGATTTTTATTTTTATTTTTACCGATCCCAATACTCTTGTTATTGCTCGAGGTTATATGATAACATGATAATTGCTATGGGTTTCTTACGAGTACTTATTTGAGTTGTATATTAGTAATTGTTCTTTATTTTGATAGTTCATATTTTCCGTTGATAAGATAATTCTTTTGTTTGTGAGATGGGTTGAGTGTGGGGTGAGTAAACTTTTGGTAATTGATTAACTGAGTTATTTATGATGATGTTGTACTAGCTTGGTTCGGTATAGTGTACAAGTTCTTGTTTTATGAACGGTGGAATTATAAGGATACAAGCATGTCAATGAATTTGGTTAAGGTATGTACATTGACATGTTATTTAGCTGTTGGGATAGAGTTTGAGGGGATCGAGTTGCTCGTGAGTCTAGAACAAAGGCCATGGTTGATTTTGTATTGAGATTGAGATTGCAGTTCAGTATCTTATTGAGTCGTCGTATTCTTTGACCTTGACTCGTGGGTGAGTAGCTTAGAGTTTTACTGTCTAAGTGTTGAGCAATTCCTTTAATGAAATATTTGAACATATTGATATCGAAATCGAGATGAGAATTGGTCATTGGTACTGAGTTATGAGTTATTTGGCCGTCGTGCCATATTGTGTTTACGGTGCAGCGTGACCTTGGTTATTGAGTTGTATTATGAGTTTGAAATCGATATTGAGATGAAGTATTGATTCGCGGTTTTATCCCGCCAGTTCACTCACCCTTTTCTTTGGTCTTAGGTTCGACAATGTTAATACAATATTTGGTTACTTACAGTAAGATTTTACGAGATAGAGTAATGGGTAAGACGAGGTATTGGCTGGAATTTTATAATGGGGTTACGGGGACGTAACCATCTTCTAAGGAGGATAGGATTGTAAAATCTTGGTGATTTACGTTTTTATGACATGGCTAAGTGGTTTGTCGTCATTGTTTGCATATACTTGACAATCTTGACTACTTTTGTTATGCATTTTATTGTGTTCGTAAAGTACCATTTTACTTAGTTATACGTTAAACTTTGGGGACAAAGTTTTCTTAAGGAGGGTAGAATGTCATATTTCGTGTTCTAATGTAATGATAATAGTTTCGATGTTATATAATGTCACACCTTGTGTTGGTTGCGTGCCTGATAACTAGTTGTTGGGGACCATGTGATGGTGAACTTCGAGACGAAGTTCATTTTAAGGGGGGAAGACTGTAATACTCCGTATTTAGTATGCTTTATTTTAGTTTATATCTGACGTGTTGATAAGTATTGAACGTTTATTCGTTAATTAAATTATCGAATACGTGTATTATATTTTACATGTACGAGTGTAATGTCGGGTTGAGGAGTTGTAGTATTTTGAGTGCTACTATAATTTGGGCCTTGTTTAGCGTGAAAACCAAGTCAGCCCACATACATATACCAACATCCAGGAAAACACAAAAACACAAAGTACACAAACAACACAAACTTGGATGACTGCCGCCTTATCTAAGTCAGCTACAACACCACCCCTGACCTAATCAACACCCAGGAAACCTCACAAACACTCAGCCTTCACATCACAGAACACGAGAAAAGGGTTTACACGGTGGACTGTAGGTGTTAAGACTGCTCGAATCTCCATCAAAGCAGGTATGTTCACTGCAGATCACGTTTTCCTTCTTGTTTTCATTCGTTTTAATGCAGTAATCCCGATGCTACACCATGTTTCAAGTTCTGATTTCGTATAATAGCAATCTAGGGCGTGTATTAATCATTTTTAGACCTTAATAGAGTCGTTCCTGGATGTCTATTACCATCGTCATAGGGTAGTTCAACACCATGGAAGTCGGGTTTTCTTTTCGTTTCGGAACAGAGTTTTTAACGCTTGATCTTGTGTTTGATTTCGATAGGATTTCTGTTAGTATTTGTTCTGGGTAATAAGGGGATTTTTTTGACGGAATCAGGTGGTTTGTTTGGTGGTTGTTACGGTAGGGTAAGGTTGTCGTGTTATTGTTACAGTGGGAGGTTTTAAGGTGGACTGAAGTGGCGAAAACCAGAGGGGTTTATGGGGCTGGGTTTAGTCGGTGACTGCTGGTGGTAAGCGAGGTGACTGCGACCGTTGTCCTCACACTGGGAACGACCACGACTCAGTGGTGAGTCTGGTGGTGTCGGGGGTGAAGGTGGTGGTTGGGGCTGGTGACAAGGCTGGGTTTCGTTGTGGTTGTCGAGGGTCAGGCTGTTGTTTATGGTCGTTTTGTCGTGGGTTTGTGAGGTTACATGCTACTGCCTGCTTTTAGTAATTCACTAACTAATTACTTTTGATTACACTAATCTTGTTACTAATACTATTATTCTTACTAATGTTTATCATTATTTTATATTCCTATTATTATTATTAATAATATTATTATTTTTATTATTATTATTGTTACATAAAATGGTGTTAGTAGTTGTTTGTTTATTTAAGGGTGTTGTTGTAAGTTTTAGGTAATGTATTGTTAGTAATATTATTAACATTGTGATTTAATTATTATGGATGCTAGAATTTATTTTAATATTGGTTTTGAATATGTTAAAAGTTCGAAATATGAGGTTATTGTCTTTGTATGCTATAATTAGTAAATCTAAACTTAGCAAGTTGTTTTTAGTAAGTTCTAATTAATTCGTAACAATTGTTTAATGATTGAATTGTTGGGAAATGTGTCCTCAACAATAGTGTGATCACGTAATTAAATCTCATAACGAGAATGCGCAAGGGATGATATGAATTATTAGTCAACTGACCAACATTAATCGGTAATGATTGGCTAGCTAGAGTTTGACATTACTGGCGTATGACGGTGATGGTCAGTTGATCCCTTTAGGTCACACCTTTAGGACAATTCCCTTAATTGATAAAGTGATCAAATGTATATTGATACGATTTGATCATATTCCTTAAACTCGTGTATCGAGAAATTAGAGGTTAAATCTTATTGTAAGATTTATGTTTAAAATTGAAACGTGTCAATTATTAAACAATAAACGATATTTTAAAATATCGAAATTGGAATGAATCGGGTTGATAATTATTACAAGTGTTGTACATCGTATTGACGATTATTGTAACGACCATTTTATAAGTAATTACGAATTACTAATTGTTAAACTTTATATATTTAATTTACTAATGATGTTTATTTGATAAATATGCATTTTTAAATTAAATACAATTGTTTTATAAATGTGACATAATGTATGTCACACATGTTTATACAATTGTACAAAATAACAATTGATAAAATGGAAGTCCATTTTATCTTATGAGATAAGTGCACCGGTTTTATGGGTGGGTGTTTAAGGGATTGTGTTATGTTTTTTGCATGGGAGACAATCACTAAACATGCCTTAAATATGCACTTATGGAGAATATAAGCTAGAGCCACCCTATGAGCATGGGTAAGGCAAAAAGCTCTCTTTTGTGCTTCCCATTGCCGTGCCCCCTTACACCCACCACCATACTCATGTGAAATGTTACACATCAAAATTCATTCTTATTCTAAGTAAGGTTTTCTAGAGTGAGAAAGCTAATAAATCCTCTCTAAATATTATAAGATAATATTTACATACTATTTGTAGTATTCAACAATATTCTAATAAGAGAGATTAGAATAAGTTTAAGGAAATCCGGTTGTTGATCTAGCATACTCGAGATCGGATTATTGAGGGGTTGTCTTGGTGCATCCGGAGGAGGTATTCTAATTTGGGTACTCGGAGGATCATCCTAGCATATTCTTGGACCGTGTGTAAGGGTTCATTTTCTCCTCTTTCCGCATATAGTAGCATGCATAAGATCTTATAAACGAGTTTATAAATATGTTAATTAAAAGTTAATTAAAGGTTTTTGTTAGTATGACTAAATTAGTTTATGAGCAACTAGTTAAACCTAACAATTGGTATCAAAGCAATCGGTTGTTTTGCATGCTTTCCGTTTACGTTTTTACGGAGTTATAGTGATAACAAAATAAAATTGGATTTTTCGTTTGATATATGATATGCACGAAATTTAATTAGCATGATACCTACTGTTTTCTAAAATGCTTTAGAATAATTTGGAATATATTTTGCATGAATATTGTATATTGGTACTTAAATCTCGGTTTTAATATGTTTTAATGGTTAAAAATGATTATTTTGGGAAAAATAGTTAAAATAAGCTTCTGGCCGAGATTTTTCAGTATGATATCACATGTATTTTCTATAATATGAATATGAATTTTCGTAAATTATGGACCTTTAAATCGTGTGATATGAATTTTAATGGTTAAAATGCAATTAGATGAATAAAAATGGGTTTAAATAGTTATATTATGAATTTGACTATAAAAATTTATGAGGATGTCACATGCAATATTTAAAATTTATGTTGAATTTTCCAGAAATTTATCTCAAATATTGCAATATTATAGATTTTTAATGTAAAAATCGGGTAATTAGTGACATAATTTCGACTTTAATAGTTTAAGTTGGAATTTGGCCATAAAAATTTAACACGATGTCATACATATTATTTCCAGCATGTATAAAATTTTCGAGAATTTTATCTTATTTTATGCTTGAGAAATAATTTTAAAGGTTAAAATCGTACGATATATGACGTAAATCGTTAAAATTTGCAAATGTTGTTAAAAATGGCCGAAAATGTAACCCATATTAGTCATATGTGATATGTTCATCATGAAAATATTCTTGGGAGCCAAAAGTTTCAGATTTGATTTGATTTTATTTAATTTTAATTTGATAAAAAGGTTACATTTAAAATTAATTAAAAGAGTCATGCAATTATTTCGGCTATGGGGCAATGTGCCATTTAATTTTCTGTCCATCTTGTGTTCTTAAAATGTTTTGGAAGGTATAAAAATTATTATTAGTATTTAATTTGCATTTATGAAGTTATTTATTGAATTTTCCGACTTAAATTGCTCGTTTTACGTGTTATTTTCGAAATAATGTTAAAACCGTGTAAAATACAAATATTTTAACTTTCTGAAAATTTTAAGAACATTCTGGATTTTTCAAAATTTGAATTTTGAATTTTCGAAATTTTTATGACTCTTTTGGATTTTATATTATTTTTCCCGAAAAACCGAGTAATACCGATCAATATTAAAATATATTAAGTTAATTCATGTTCAAAGTTTGAGTAAGACTAAATTTTGAATCCTATGCGAGTTAGGATGATTAACTTAACGATGAAAACCGTTTCATTTAATGCATAGTGTTGTTAACCGTTAAAACACGCGATTCCATAAACCAAGGTTTGCGATAACTATTTAAATAAGTGTTTTAAATAGGACGATTTGGCTTAGGATTTGCATGTTAATTCATATTTATATAAGCATTGCATATTTATATTATGAATGTCATGATTTATTTTTTACGTAATTTTGGGAATTATGTAATTTACTTAGTATGGCCTTAGTTTTTAAATCGGTATTTCCCGTAATGTAAGGGGTTACCGATTCGGTTGTAATTTTGTGATCTCGTATCACCCAATTGTAATTTATTTCTATTTTATAATGTATAAAGTAGACTAGAAAAGTTGTAATATTTGTAAAATCCGGAGTTCCTTGAAGACGGTGCCATTCGGAAAGGAGTTCCGATCAAGACGGTGTTTACCTCGAAGTGCGTGCCGCGTGAAGTTCAAGGGACCAAAGGAGTTGGTTTCCGAATTTGTACTTTGTTATTTCTTTTCTAGGAAAGGCCATACTAGGGTTTATTTATGCTTTTATTTTGCTTTTTATATGTTTGCATGCATAGCCAAATCGTCATACATCGTATCATGCATGTTTCGACCTAGTCGACCTAGTCTTTTATTTTATCGATAATTCACCGACTTAGTTCACTTAAACGGAGATAGATAATCATTTGACTAGATCTCTTACATTTATATATTGAGACTTAGCCTTACCAAAGAGTACGGACCCATGAATCCCTTCTTCACAAAAACGTAGGCTCGGCTACACCGGGGTACTAAAATTGTCACGTTGGGTAAGTGGGGTAATAAGATTACACCTTGAAATTTGGTTGATCTCAACGAAAGTATTCGTAACCGTAGTTGCAATAAGTTTGGGCTAAAGACAATTTTAAGAAAATTGTCGACCGAGAGTTCTAAGAGTAGAACCGATTAAAGGGTTAATCCACCAAATTATACCGATACGGGTTGAATCGGCTACACCGTGCCCGGATTAGTATGGGTTTGGGTCTCGGGATTGTTTACTTAATTGGGTAAGAGATCATTAAGTAAATATATAACTAAACTTGTTAAAGTTTCTAGTTTAAAATTATGAATTTAAAATGATGTTGTTTTTCCTTTTATTATTGTAGTTTAATTTTCAACATCGACTATGGCAACCAACGCTCCACCTCTCACTAACGTATCATGGCTTCGATCCTTTATGGATCGTTGCAAACTCGATAAGCATGGTTCAAACTTTAAGGATTGGGATGCGCAATTACTTTTGGCCGCTCAAGGTGACGATAAGAGTCGTTACCTATCCGAAGCCGCTCCTCCCGTTCCAACCGCTCGTTCCGCGGTCGGAACTCGTGAGGCCTATGAAGCCTACATGAAAGAGTCCTCCGCTCTTAAAAATGTGCTCATCTTCTCCATGGAGCCGGATCTCCAAAGGAGTATGATTAAGTTGACCACATCGTATGAAATATACACCAAGCTTGCGACCATGTTTTCGCAAACTCCAAGGGTGATTCAATATGAGGCGGCTTCCGCCTTCTTTGACATTACATTCAAGGAAGGGCAAAAGATAAGCCCTCATGTGCTCAACCTCGTTGAGCTCGCGGAGACTCTAAAAGCTCAAGATGTTGATGTTCCCGACTCTCTAATTATTGACCGAGTTCTTCACTCGCTCAATAAGGTTAAGGCGTATGCTCAATTCCGGGTGAATTTCAATATGCGAAACCAAGAGACCTCGTTAGACGAGTTGCATAAGATGCTAGTCCAAGCCGAAAGGGACATGGGAATTCATGAAAGTTCCACCAAGGATGTTTTGAACATCGAAAAGAAAGGGAAAACGAGCTTCAAGAGGAATGCCTCGAAAGGCAAGGGCAAGAAAACGTTCAAGCCCAAGGCGACCAAAGAAAAGACCTTTTCGAAAGGCGCTTCCACCTCGTCTTCAAAAGAGCAAGACAAGTGCCATTATTGCACGAGGATTGGTCATTGGAAGAGAAATTGCCCCAAATACTTAAGTGATCTCAAAAATGGGAAGGCAACCGCCGTAGGTAATAATTCTCGTTTATAATTCATGACATTTATCAACTTATGTATAGTGATACAAATGTGTTGATGTTTACCCTTTTTAATTGTTTTAAAGGGCCACCCCCTAATAATGATAAGGGCAAGGAAAAGGAAGCTTGAGGTTCCTTACTTGGATGGCTCCGGTAACATCCAATTGATCGAAGACTTGAAGAGCTAGGCTCTAATTTTCATATTGTCTTCTTTCATATTTTGCATTTATTTATGGAACAATTATTTTCTTGTAAGACAAGGATTAAAATCCTAAAACAATGGTTGTAGTTTTGGATATTGGTGACTTGGTTTTCAATCCGAGTCACTACTTTTGTTCTTAATCAATGTTTTGATTTCTCAAATAAATGCATACCTTGTTTAAACATGAATAAAAGTGATTTTATCACGCAACAAACTATTGATACGATCAATATAATATAATCAAAGAGTTGATTAAAACGGAGAACTACACCCCATGAGATAAATTCAATCAAAATGAGACTATATCAGTTCATTATAAGATTTTCATTTTAAGTGAAAATGAGAATGTGTTCATTACACCTATCAAACTTCAAACATTCAGATACATTGGTTAATCGAAATAGCTATCCTTAAACGAATAAAGGTTATTGTTAGAAGGATAGAGTGGGAGAAAATATTTCGCTCACAAACCAATGATGAAAATAAAGGAAGGATCTTAGAGAAGATTCTTACTTGTGAGTCTTAAGAAGAGCCCTAAATGGTTTGAAGAAACTACGAGAGGACACTGAAGAAACTACGGGAGGACACTCGAAGAAAGGTTCTTTGTGTTCATTGTTTCATAGAGAGGAAACTCGAAACCCCGTATGAAATCATCGGTAGGAAAACGGTTCCTATGTAGTTATAAAGAAATTATCATGTCATTTTCGTCTCGAGGAAACGAAGACATGATAAGAAGGTAATGAATGATTGAATGGAAACAGATCACTATAGGGATAGTGATGGTAATAATGATTCGAGAAATAGTTTAACATGCGAGAAATGAAATGTTCATTTAAGATATCGAAAGATATTGATTTTAGTGGGAGCGATTTTCATAAAAAAGAATTAAGCCTACCATTTAGAGAGAATGGGTGATTCTTTAAGGTGTAAAGAATAAGAGGTTTTCAATTCTAGATGATCAAATACCTTATGTCATAAGATGATGGAGCTTTACGGGAAGGTTTATTATATGGATAATAAAAGGTCGCCCACTAGAAGTTAGAATGGTTGGATACATTGTTCATAATGATGAATGAAACCATTATCAAATAGCCAAGATGAGTGAAAATTATAAAGAATGATGAAATCATAAATAAACTACAATATAGATTTCAGTACATAAGTGACTGTAGAGAGTGATTTTAATCCCTCCAGTATATTGATACGTCACAAGTTATAAGATAACAGTGGGAGCTTTCCTCCGGAAAGGAAACTCAAAATCTAGAAAGAGTTCTAGAAATGTACTCAAATAGAATCATATTATACGGGATAATATGAGAATAAAGGAGACCAAAAGTTGTAAGTTTTGCTATCATGAATAAACGTTATTCGCATGAATAAAGGTTATTCGCAAAACACTATTGTGCATCAAAATGCAATGTAATAGTGTTGACTATTGTTGCATGACAACATCATTTGAGTTATTAATAACTCAAAGTAAAAGATACTTTGTCAGAATCCAAATGAGTTGTATGAGACAATATTGAACCCCATAAGTGAACTGGATTGACTTAGTATGGCCCCTAGCCGCTTACATGAGGTGACATCTCGAAGCGACTAGAGTGTGAGGCGATTGATGGCAAGTTCAAATGCCATAGAGTCATATGTGATGACTAGTCGATCACATAGGCAGACTGTAAGAGACACTCTGTCGGGCAATGCGACCGCTTATAGAGTTCTGGAAATTTTATAGCCGGGTCGTGGCGAGAGCTGCTATAGTATTCTTGTGAGTCAATTCTTAGACTAAAGACTACTCTCCCAAGATGGTACAGTTTAGGCATAACTTTGATCCATTCTCTACGACTTTTCGTAACTGGAGTCAAATGGGATTGTTTTGGGTTGTGACTAACTGTGACTAGTTGAAGGAAGTAGTGCGATAGAAATTGTCCACCCCTTGTCAGGGTTGTTCAAATCTCAGGGCCACTCGAGGAGAAGATAACTGGAAATGCGTGGCCACGCTCGGAAGGTATCTATGGTAGATAATTCCGGTCAGACAGTTATTCTCCAGATCGAGGAAACCACTCATGATATGATCGAATGCAAGTACGACCTTAGAGAGGCACCTTGCATTGAGTGGGAGATTGTAATAGGACAAGAGAATTGGTGACGCACACTTGTCGAGGACAAGTGGGAGATTGTTGGGAAATGTGTCCTCAACAATAGTGCGATCACGTAATTAAATCTCATAACGAGAATGCGCAAGGGATGATACGAATTATTAGTCAACTGACCAACATTAATCGGTAATGATTGGCTAGCTAGAGTTTGACATTACTGTCGTATGACGGTGATGGTCAGTTGATCCCTTTAGGTCACACCTTTAGGACAATTCCCTTAATTGATAAAGTGATCAAATGTATATTGATACGATTTGATCATATTCCTTAAACTCGTGTATCGAGAAATTAGAGGTTAAATCTTATTGTAAGATTTATGTTTAAAATTGAAACGTGTCAATTATTAAACAATAAACGATATTTTAAAATATCGAAATTGGAATGAATCGGGTTGATAATTATTACAAGTGTTGTACATCGTATTGACGATTATTGTAACGACCATTTTATAAGTAATTACGAATTACTAATTGTTAAACTTTATATATTTAATTTACTAATGATGTTTATTTGATAAATATGCATTTTTAAATTAAATACAATTGTTTTATAAATGTGACATAATGTATGTCACACATGTTTATACAATTGTACAAAATAACAATTGATAAAATGGAAGTCCATTTTATCTTATGAGATAAGTGCACCGGTTTTATGGGTGGGTGTTTAAGGGATTGTGTTATGTTTTTTGCATGGGAGACAATCACTAAACATGCCTTAAATATGCACTTATGGAGAATATAAGCTAGAGCCACCCTATGAGCATGGGTAAGGCAAAAAGCTCTCTTTTGTGCTTCCCATTGCCGTGCCCCCTTACACCCACCACCATACTCATGTGAAATGTTACACATCAAAATTCATTCTTATTCTAAGTAAGGTTTTCTAGAGTGAGAAAGCTAATAAATCCTCTCTAAATATTATAAGATAATATTTACATACTATTTGTAGTATTCAACAATATTCTAATAAGAGAGATTAGAATAAGTTTAAGGAAATCCGGTTGTTGATCTAGCATACTCGAGATCGGATTATTGAGGGGTTGTCTTGGTGCATCCGGAGGAGGTATTCTAATTTGGGTACTCGGAGGATCATCCTAGCATATTCTTGGACCGTGTGTAAGGGTTCATTTTCTCCTCTTTCCGCATATAGTAGCATGCATAAGATCTTATAAACGAGTTTATAAATATGTTAATTAAAAGTTAATTAAAGGTTTTTGTTAGTATGACTAAATTAGTTTATGAGCAACTAGTTAAACCTAACATGAATGCTATATTTGGTAAGTACTATTTTTAGAAAGTCCTAAAACTAGTAAGTTTGAACATAGTAAGGTAATATTTGGTTAATGATAATTGACATGTACATGAGCATGTTTGTGAATATGTAAGGATAGTGTATTATGAGTATATAATCATGGACATGACCGAATAGTTTAGTAGAGTTTGGTAGTATGGTAGAAATTGATGTTAAGTAATATTTATAGGAACCGAGTTCGAGGTGAACACTTTTAGCAGCTGTACAAGTGACAATTTCGTCTGACGGTTTGAGGTCGGGGAATATTTATGTCTGTGGTTGTATTATGACATGAGGTAACTCATTATGTGATTGATATACTTAATCTTGGTTGTTTGTGATTGATTGATTATTATTGTTTATCGTGGAGAACGGGGCTTGTGAAATGGGTCTTGTGATATGGGTCTTGTGATAAGGGACTTGTGATATGGCCATGGAGGTGTGGTGTGATGGAGGTGTGGTGTGATGGAGGTGAAGTGGTTGATTGAATGATATGGATATGGAGGAAGATGCGGTTCTACTGTTGTTTATTGTTTTATTTATTTTTACCTACTCAACCTCGTGGTTGACCCTGTGTATTCGTGTGACACCTGTGATGATCCGTGATGGAGAGCAGTTTTGCCAGGAGAGATGGTGCTGTGGGAGCATGGGATGGCATGAGCACTTGGATGGACCGACTTACATTTAGATCATATACTTCGGAGTCGTCAGTTGTACTTTAATTTCCGCTGTGTAGTGTTTTGTAACATCAAAGTTTAAATTTAATCAGTTTTTCTTATATAAAGTACTTTGATTTGTTTTACTTTGTTATTCACTACCTCGGACATTCCAAGATGGTAACAGCTCTATTTATTGAGAATGTCTTGCTAAAGGCTCCTTAATAAATCGGGGTGTTACATTAATGTAATTATTTAATACCGATTAAATAACGTAATTAAATATAAATTTTTATATTTAATTAGCAATTTATACAGATAAAACATTATATACAGAAGAGGATAAAACCGATTTTATACAGATAAAGCTCGGTTGGTTTTTGGTTTGGGCTTGTGTTTTGGGTGTGTGTTTTACTCAGTTGTTACAACCGATTGTGGAGTGTTTGAGGAGGACTCAAATACCGATTTCGGGAATCCTATCTTATGGTTAATTGCAAGGTAGTTAGTAGAAGATATACTACTACTTATAAACTACCTCACGACATACATAAGAGATATACAAACACAATTCCTCACGGCACACAGTAGAATCACACGAGCTCCCCTTCTTCAACATACATTCATCACTCACATAAAAAATTAACAGTAATTTTTGCAGTTTCTAGCTCAAGAAAAGGCATTTTCCGGAATATCTTGGGTGCAACAATTAGGAGGATATCTACTTTGGTATCTTTTCCTAGGCCTTATTGCAGGGACAAAAGGTTGATTGCTAATGCTTATCTTTGTATCTCTTTTTTCGTTTACGACTATAAATCGTATCTTTTAATTTCTTTATAATCCTTCAATTATAAAGTTGGGAAGTATACAGATATTTTCACACAGGCTCGTAGCTCAAGGATTCACATAAGTAGAGGGGATAAATTTTAAAGAGACTTATGCGCTAATGACAAAGATGATTAGTGTACCATGTATGCTAGCAGTCGCCATTGTAAAGGGGTGGTTTATTGAGCAACTAGACGTGAACAATGCCTTCTTACATGGAGACGTCGATGAAGAAGTATATATGAAAATTTCGCAAGGCTTAGGCAAGAGAGGTATAAACAGAGTATGTAAACCTTTGAAATCAATTTATGGGTTTAAACAAGCGCTAGAAAATTGGTTTGCGAAACTGACCGTGGTGATGATGAAATAAGGGTTCATAAAATCATTGGCAGATTACTCATTATTCACACTTAATAGGAACAACATTTTTATTGGAGTATTCATATATGTCGACGATATAATTGTGGTCGAAAATGACAAGAAAGCTTCTGCATATTTGAAAGTGTTTCTTGACAAGAGATTTGGTATAAAGGACTTGGGAAGGCTCAAATATTTTATGGGCCTAGAAGTAGCACGTGGGGACAGATGGATTGTTTCTTAATCAATTGAAATATACAACGAGGATTGTCGAGGAAAATGGAATGGAAGATGCTAGCATGACATATACACTAATTCAACAGAGAAATATTGTGGCTTAGGCCAAAGGCTACATATTGAAGGTTGTCATGAAGTATCATCGTCTCGTTGGAAGATTAGTATACTTAACAATCACTCGGCCATATCTTGTATATGCAGTTCACATTTTATCTCAATTTGGGAATGAATCAAGAACATTGGGAACCTACTTTGAGAGTAGTGCGTTACATCAGACACAGTCAAGCTAAGGGAATTACAATAACAAAAAATTCCGACCCGTAACTTAGTGGTTAATGTGACTCGGATTATGCTAGTTGGTCATTAACTAGGAGATCTTTAAGTGGGTATTTGGTTGCTTTTGGGAAGTGTCCAATTTCATGGCGGGCAAAGAAGCAAATGATGGTCGAAAAATCTAAAGCTGGAGCCAAATATCGAGCAATGAGAGCTGTTACTAGTGAATTAATATGGATAAAAGCGTTGCTTGCTTCGTTGGGTGTGTTCCACACAAAACCAATGCTTTTGTATTGTAATAACAAGGCTGCAATACATATTGCAAAGAACCCAATTTTTCGTGATAGAACGAAGCACATTGAGATAGACTGGCACTTTGGGAATCAACATTTGGTTTCTAATGTCATTAATACGTTTCATATTCGAAGCAAAGAGCAGATAGAGGACTTATTTACCAAGGTGGTTCAGGAGAGATGTATGACCATCTATTGTTCAAGTTGGGACTAGGTTTGCCAAGTGTTCCAACTTCATGGGGAGTGTAAGACTATAATATCATAATATTATCTCATTGATATTATTATGGTATTATTTGGATATGATAGATATTATATACTGTATGCATATTGTATCATTAGGCAATGTATATATTTAGTTACCTTGAGTAGGAGTTACATTATCAGAGACTAATATTACGATCATTGAATAGGTGGTGTATATAAAGCATGTGTATTTCATCATTAAATAATAAGAAATTCACCCAGTTCATATTCTTCATATAGTATTGAATTTCTCAATAATTAAGATAAAAGTTCTAAAAATAGGGAATCTATGATCTCTATGGGACTGGGAATAATGGGAGTGCTCAAGATGTGGAGAATGGCAGGGATGAAGATATGGAAGTGGGGAATGATGCTAGTAATGAGAATAATAACCTTGTTATTAATATTGAGGAATCTTCCTCTTTGAATTACACTACTCCAGATGAACCAGTTAGGCAGTTACAAGTTCAGATTCATTGACTAGTAGAAGAATATCAAGTGACCGAAGATGTCTTAGTCTAGTGGTTAAGACGGAGGTATTGTGGACAATAAGTCCAAGGATCGAATCCCCCATCCCCCTATTGTAATGCGACTAAGTGCGCGCTTCGTTGAATCAAAAAAAAAGAAGAATATCAAGTGATGATAATGATGTGCAAGACTTGTCGATGGTAACTCCAGTTCCTGAAGTTGATACTACTCTGTCTTTGCAAGTGGAATATGGTAAGAGAACTGAGATGAGTGAAGGGGATGTAAGTACCAAGCAATCTGTCAAATTTTTTCCAGGATCTGATGTTCTTGAGAATGCTGTTAGTGTTAACCCCAATTTTTTCGAATCTACTGTTGTGTTGGCTGCTACTTGGGGTGTGGGGGGATCTGTTGCTGTTGTGGATGGTGTTACTGGTGTGGGGTTGGGTTCTGGGGTGTCTCTGGTTAAGGCCACTTCTGCCCCAGGTGTCCTCCAGCCAAATGAAGCTCACAAAGGGAAACTGCCTGAAGCTTTGATGGTCAGTCCAGATAATGGGGGCTGGGATGTTTCTGATGTTAATCTACCTATCAAGAAGCGTAAATGTAAATATAATACTATGGATGCTTGTGTTCCTTCTGTGACTTTGGTGAATATTGGGTATGCAAAGCCCTATCTTTTTCAACTAGCTAAGAAACTTGAACGTAAGGAAGAGGCTGGTACTGCAGGTTTTTGGGCTCAGGAAGGAACGGGTTTTCGTATGAATGTTTCTGACATGGAGTGTAGCAGCTCAAGTGAATCTTCTGTCATGGGTGGAGCGGATTTTGCGGAGGTTGGCCCTAAGCAACCTCCTCGTGAGAAATGAGGATACTTGGATGGAATTGTAGGGGCTTAAATGAAGCGCTCTCCCCTATAATTCCGAAAGTTAGAGCGCTTGTGTTGGAGCATAATCTATCTTGTATTTTCCTTTCCGAGACTAAATGTAGTGTGACTAATGTTTCTAGTGTCTTTAAAGGGTTAGGTTTTGTTAATGTCGTAGGTGTAAAACCCCTCGCGAAAGCGAAAATATAAACATACAAAAGTACTAAAAATGCAGCGGAATTTAAACTTTTTAAAAGATAAACAACATGCGAGAAGTCTTAAACTGAACAAAAACTGAAACTGAAACCAAAATAGATAAGTAACAGTTCTAAGTACTGAAATAAAATATATACACAGCCTGGGATGGAACATCTCTACAGGCACCAAAACATAAAGTACCAAAAGTCTAACAGTCTAGCTAACGATAGGGTATAAGCCATATGATGAAGGATCATCACTCGCTAGCCCTCCTGTGATCCCATCTCCAACCAGCATGTACCTACATACATGAAAACATGTACGCCACAATCAGTGGGGAGTGACTAGAGTTCTCCTAGCCACCTTTTGTGACAACACGTAACACATAAAACAATACAGAACACTCCAACATATATCAACATGTGAAGCATAAACATCTCATCATCTGATCTCTTACTAACATGCAGACTCTAGTGCACGGCTCTCAACCAACTTCATAAATCCGTTAGGAAGGAGAGCCGGTTTCCCTACTGGTTACCCAGTCGGAGGGGCTTTCAATCCAACTATTTATGAAACTGATCATAGAGGCATCCAATGCCTTGGATGAACAAACTATATCTCAAACAATATGAACATCAACTTCATCATGCATATCTGACACTTTACCAACCTAGGCAAGCAGATATAACATAGCACTGGCAATGGGTCCAGAGGTGAACTTAACACATATCCCACTATCAAACTAATCAAGTAAAGGGTCCAGAGGTGAACTTAACACATATCCCTATACTTAACAAATCACGAAAAAGGTCCAGAGGTGAACTTAACACATATCCCTAATCATCCAAAAGCAAAAGGTCCAGAGGTGAGCTTAACACATATCCCAATGCTACAAACAAGTATTGGGTCCAGAGGTGAGCTTAACACATATCCCAATACACAGCTATCGCACAACGGGTCCAGAGGTGAGCTTAACACATATCCCGTGTACGACAACCGATCACGCGTCAGGTCCAGAGGTGAGCTTAACACATATCCTGACACGCCCAAGCAAAACACGTAACGGGTCCAGAGGTGAGCTTAACACATATCCCGTCACGCGACATATAAAACACGTAGTGGGTCCAGAGGTGAACTTAACACATATCCCACCACGCGACAACCAATGTAACCGCTAACATCCAAAGGTAGATACTAACCTATAGTTCTAACTTCTTAAACTTCTAATCAACACTTAATTGACCCCGGGAACTAAGACGAGGGAGAGCCGGTTTCCCTTTCGGTTACCCGACCGGGGGTCTCTATCCTTACTCCATTCCCGAACCCAATATAATGTTGCCCGTTCACCGGGGACCTCAAATACATGTCACGGGTATACAAAACGAATTTCGATTAAAACCGATCAACCGTTTAAAAGTTACGATCGAAAAACCATAAAACAGCCTTCAGGGATTCCCAGCCGGTCGGCAGGCAGCGGGCGGCTGGCAATCCCCTCAGCCTATGCCCCTTTTTTTTAAACAATGAAACATCACAAAGGACTCCCAGCCGGTCGGCAGGCAGCCGGTCGGCCGGCTGGGACTCCATTTCCCTAGCCTTCTCTATTTCGTAAACCAACCCATATGCACTCCCAGCCGGCTGGCAGGCGGCCGGTCTGCCGGCTGGGCTCCCTTTCTTCCTAAGTTTTCGCAAAACCAACACAATACCAATTGACTACCAGCCGGTCGGCAGGCACACGGTCGGCCGGCCGGCAGTCCAAGGCCAATTTCAAAATTTCGAAAAACACACAATACGCACTCGCAGCCGGTCGACCGGCGGCCGGTCGGTCGACCGGCTCAGAGAGCCTGATCGCAAAATCGTGATTTTCCAGCTTCATTCAAACTTCACCAATCGACATACAAACTTCAAAATTGCTACACATGATGTTTACCCAACATTACTAATCATCAAATACAACTTATCTAGCAGCAAACAAGTCCCATAACAATCCTCAAACGAATTTAACAAGTATCCGTCGCAAAATGTGAAAAACTGAAAATGAACTTATGAACATATAACATCTTAAAGCATGAATTCTTCACATATTAAACATCCTAAACATATTACTAAGTCCTTTGAACAATGAACATTAACAAAAATCAGAAACTAACACAAGAATCACAACAAGAGTGCTAATATACACATAAAGGCCGAGTTATCTCATTATCGTCACCTTTCAAGCTTTTCCGGCTAAAGATCCTCCTCAACCAAGTAGCTATCGACCTCTGGATCGTCTAAGCCCACTCCTACAAACAAAGAAACGGATTTTAGGACTCAAAAACGGAATTAAGAGAAAACAGCCCTATTTTCGAGTTCAAGGATTTACAAAAAGAAAGTGATAGATGGCTAGGAAATCGAATGAGGATTCCGAAAATGATATTTTTACCTTGATTTGATCGACGGATGATGAAGAATTTATCAAAAGAAGGAGAAATAAAATGGAGGTTTAGGAGAGTTTGTTTTACAGTGAAAGAGTTCTTGAGGAAGCATTATGTCGACATTGGGGTTTATAAGGGTTTAAGTGAGTTGTCCTTTCCGTATTATGAAACGGGTTAGGAAATTAGAACGGGTATTTGAGATACGAGTTTAAACTTTACCAAGTTTGTATTCGTCTTAAGGACTTAAGGTTCTTAAGACGGATCTTACTTATAAATTAAAATCAATTAAAAATAAATATTAAATTATTATTTTATTACTTAAAATAATTAAAAATGCTTAAATAGATTTTTACGAAAATACGGGATGTTACAATCACCCCAACTTCAAAAAGTTTCGTCCTCGAAACTCGAACGGATAAAAATCTATATACTATACCTCAATCGAATAAGAAGGGATGCGCAGCACGCATCGATGCCTCCGTCTCCCAAGTCTGCTCCTCGACCTCACCGCAACGCCATAAAATCTTCACCAAGGGCACCACCTTGCTCCTGAGCTTCCTCTCCTGTCGGTCAAGGATCTTCACTGGACGCTCCTCGAAGGCAAGACTCGGCTCCAGGTTCTCGATCTCTCTGTGCAGTACATGACTCGGGTCACTAACATATCGGCGGAGCTGGGAAACGTGAAAGACGTTATGAACCTTGCCCAAACTGGGAGGCAAGTCCAAACGATAAGCAACTGCGCCAATCTTCTTTGCGATCACAAAAGGTCCAATGTACTTAGGGCTCAACTTGCCCTTAACGCCAAACCTTTTGACGCCCTTCATCGGAGACACCCTCAAAAAGACACTGTCACCCTCCTCGAACTCTAAGGGTCTACGACGAACATCAGCATAGGACTTCTGCCGGTCCTGAGCGGCCTTCATCCTATTCCTAATGAGCTGTACACGGTCAATGGTCTCAGCTAGCTGGTCAGGTCCAAGGTCGCGCACGTCACTCGCCTGATCCCAACAGATCGGGCTACGACACTTCCTTCCGTAAAGAGCCTCGTACGGAGCCATACCAATGGAAGCATGATAACTGTTGTTGTAAGAAAACTCTACCAACGGCAAACACTGCTCCCAAGAACTCTGAAAATCGAGGGCACAAGCGCGGAGCAAATC
The DNA here is from genome assembly GCA_029255685.2 of Silene conica. Lineage (NCBI taxonomy): Eukaryota > Viridiplantae > Streptophyta > Magnoliopsida > Caryophyllales > Caryophyllaceae > Silene > Silene conica. The sequence goes on along the minus strand of CM055313.2, from coordinate 35,040,768 downwards.
GTCAAGTGTCTGTATGGTCCTCTCGGATTGCCCATCGGTCGCGGCATGAAATGCGGTGCTCATCAACAAACGACTACCCATAGCCTCCTGTAAGGCCTTCCAGAATCTGGAGCAAAAACGAGGATCACGATCTGAAACGATCTCTCTCGGCACACCATGATAGCGGACTATCTCCGCAATATAAGCCCTGGCTAAGCGATCCATGTCCCACGTCTCTCTGATCGGCACGAATCTAGCACACTTAGTTAGCCGATCCACAATAACCCAAATCGCATCTTTGCCTCCCACAGTCTTAGGCAAAGCTGTCACAAAATCCATAGATATGCATTCCCACTTCCACTGAGGAACGGGAAGCGACTGTAGCAAACCACCAGGCCTCATATGCTCTATCTTGACTTGCTGACAAGTAAAGCACCTACTGACGTAATCCAAGATCTCTTTCTTCATACCAGGCCACCAAAACATAAGCCTCAAATCCTTGTGCATCTTCTCTCCTCCTGGATGAACTGAATACGGTGTCAAATGAGCCTCATCAAGAACCCTCTTCCTCAGATCTGGCACATCGGGAACATACATCCTACCACGGAACCTAAGGAAACCATCAGCATCAATCACTAGGTCAGGTGCAACACCACTCGAAATCTTAGCCTCGAACTTCTTGAAACTGGCATCTGAAGGTAAACTCCGGCGAATCTCCCAATATAAAGACGGCTCGGCAGTCATAGCAGCTAACCAATCAAAACCACTACCCACCATCTCTAACCTCAGCTTCCGGAACTCGGAACACAACTCATCAGGCAATACTCTCATGGCACTCATCGAGTGAGAAGTCTTGCGGCTAAGCGCATCAGCAACTACATTGGCTTTTCCCTCATGATATAACAACTCGATGTCGTAATCTTTCACCAACTCTCGCCAACGTCTCTGTCTCATGTTAAGGTCTTTCTGGGTAAAGATGTACTTAAGACTCTTGTGATCTGTGAAAATACGGCAATGGGATCCAATCAGGTAATGTCGCCACATCTTCAGAGCATGAACGACTGCAGCCAACTCCAAATCATGTGTCGGATAGTTCACCTCATGAACTCTCAACTGTCTAGATGAGTAGGCTATCACCTTACCACTTTGCATCAGTACACATCCTAGTCCTAACATCGAAGCATCACAATACACATCGAAGTCAACTCCAATCTCTGGCAAAGCTAACACGGGGGCGGAAGTCAATCTGGTCTTCAACTCCTGAAAAGAACTCTCGCACTTGTCGGTCCACACAAATTTGGCTTCTTTCTTCAGCAACTGAGTCATCGGGCGAGCTAACCTGGAGAAATCCTCAACAAATCTACGATAATACCCAGCCAATCCAAGGAAACTACGGATCTCCCCAACATCTTTGGGACTCTCCCAATCAACAACGGCCTCAATCTTTGCGGGATCAACCATAACTCCCTCACTAGATATCACATGTCCAAGAAATGCAACCTTAGAAAGCCAAAACTCACACTTAGAGAACTTCGCGAACCACTTCTGACGACGTAAAATCCCAAGAATCAATCTAAGATGCTCAGCATGCTCCTCATCGGTCTTAGAGTAAATGAGTATATCATCAATACACTACAACACAAGTGTCAAGATACTCACTGAAGGTACGGTTCATCTGATCCATGAAGATAGCAGGTGCATTAGTCAACCCAAAAGGCATAACCACGAACTCAAAATGCCCATATCTGGTACGAAAAGCAGTCTTTGCAATATCAGCCTCTCTCACTGGAATCTGATGATAACCCGATCGAAGATCAATCTTAGAAAACCTAGAAGCACCTCTCAACTGATCAAACAAGTCATCTATCCTAGGCAAAGGATATCTATTCTTCACGGTCACTCGGTTCAGCTCTCTATAGTCAATGCAAAGTCTCATGGAACCATCTTTCTTCTTAACGAACAGAACGGGAGCACCCCACGGAGAAGCACTCGGTCTAATGAACCCTTTCTCGATCATCTCTTCCAATTGCTGCTTCAACTCTAGCGGAGCCATACGGTAAGGAGCTTTAGAAATCGGTCCAGTACCTGGAACAAGCTCAATAGTAAACTCCACATCTCTCTCTGGCGGTATCCCTGGCAAGTCATATGGGAAAACATCTGGATACTCTCGAACAATGGCTACATCTTCAAGCTTCGGTAGCGATGGTTTAGCAGCTGTAACAACACACAGGAAGGCTTGGCAACCCTTCCTAAGAAGATGAGATGCTTTCATCGAAGAGATAACACGAACACCCCTTTGAGGGCGAGTTCCCCTATAGGAAACACGAACTCCTGAAGAACTCCTCAAGCAGATTTTCTGGTCGCGACACTCGAAGCGAGCATGGTATCGCGATAACCAATCCATACCGAGGATAATGTCAAACTCCTCGAGAGGAAATCTCAGTAAGTCCGCTGGAAATGTGGCTTGACCAATAATAATAGGAACATCCCTATGGGAAGATGAGCAAGAAAATATGTCTCCAGAAGGCAAGGAAATAGAAGTCTCCTCAACTAGTGAAGACTCAAGAGCTAAACGGTCTGCGAACTGAGTCGATATAAATGAAAGAGAAGCTCCAGTATCGAACAAAATAACGCACTCAGCGCCAAGGACAAAAAAGATACCGGCAACAATATCTGGATGAGCCTCAGCCTCAGCCCTAGTCATCACAAAAATCTTCCCTTTCGGCTTTCCTCCCTTAGTCGCTGCAGCAGCAGTGGTAGCCTTGCCAAGTGCGGTGTTCCTCTCAGGACACTCATACGATCGATGCCCATATCCATTACAGGTGAAACACTTATAAGCATTCTTGAAACAGTCAAAACCCGGATGAGATGGTTTACCACAGCGGGGGCAAACACTAGGAGATGTATCGGTGTGAAATGTGGTCTTAGCAACCGGAGCAGAGAACCTCTCAAAACGCTTCTTCTGAGAGGAAGGCGAAGAAGTAGAAGGAACAAATGGTCTCTTCCCCTGGTACACTGATCTCTGGTGAGGAGTCACACTAGAAGTAGCAGCACGGGTCTCAGCATCTATGGCACGAATAGAACTCTCGGCCCAAATAGCATCATCATATACCTCCACGAAAGAAGTCGAGTCACGACGAACCATGCTCTCAATGCGTGGCCCTAGCTTGCCACGGTAAAAGTAGACTCTCTCGGCCTCGTCTCTGACAAATCTCGATGTGAAGTGAGCAAGCTGGTAGAATCGGTCTGTGAACTTCTGAACTGACATCTTGCCTTGCTTTAAATCCATGAATTCCTTGAGTCGCTGTGATCTGAGCTCTTTAGGATAGAACCTCGTCTCGAGCTTATCCTTAAAAGCATCCCAATCGAACAATGGATCAAGAGTGAAAGTAGGTCCTGTCAACGCCCACCACCTATCGGCCTCAAGGGTAAGAAAGTGAGTGGCTAGCCGCACTCTATCCTCTCTACCCACCGAATACATAGTGAAGCTCTTTTCCATCTCTCTGAACCACTCGGTAAGAGCTACCGGATCAACCTCACCACCATATGTCTTCACGTGGCTACGGGACATCTGCGAAGCTATCCATGAGAAACTACCAGGACGATTAGCCTCGTTGCCTGGCGGTGGAGGAGGTGAACATTCTCTGCCTGCTGTCTCTGAGTCTCAAGCAAATGCTGAATTGCTTGCAGCACAATGTTATCAGCAGCCCTAGGTCTCACCATCCTTCAAAAGAAAAAACAAGTATTAGCTTAGCAATTAGCAATCATAAATAGACTACAAAATAAATCCTTAGATCTACCCATCTCTCATTCATTATTCGGTTATTTGGTCAAGTTAAGGTTGGGGGTCACATGAGTGCGTCGGGAGCAATAATGCTCTGATACCAACTGTAAAACCCCTCGCGAAAGCGGAAATATAAACATACAAAAGTACTAAAAATGCAGCGGAATTTAAACTTTTTAAAAGATAAAAAACATGCGAGAAGTCTTAAACTGAACAAAAACTGAAACTGAAACCAAAATAGATAAGTAACAGTTCTAAGTACTGAAATAAAATATATACACAGCCTGGGATGGAACATCCCTACATGCACCAAAACATAAAATATCAAAAGTCTAACAGTCTAGCTAACGATAGGTTATAAGCCATATGATGAAGGATCATCACTCGCTAGCCCTCCTGTGATCCCATCTCCAACCAGCATGTAACTACATACATGAAAACATGTACGCCACAATCAGTGGGGAGTGACTAGAGTTCTCCTAGCCACCTTTTGTGACAACACGTAACACATAAAACAATACAGAACACTCCAACATATATCAACATGTGAAGCATAAACATCTCATCATCTGATCTCTTACTAACATGCAGACTCTAGTGCACGGCTGTCAACCAACTTCATAAACCGTTAGGAAGGAGAGCCGGTTTCCCTACTGCTTACCCAGTCGGGGGGTCTTTCAATCCAACTATTTATGTAACTGATCATAGAGTCATCCAATGCCTTGGATGAACAAACTATATCTCAAACAATATGAACATCAACTTCATCATGCATATCTGACACTATACCAACCTAGGCAAGCAGATATAACATAGCACTGGCAATGGGTCCAGAGGTGAACTTAACACATATCCCACTACCAAACTAATCAAGTAAAGGGTCCAGAGGTGAACTTAACACATATCCCTATACTTAACAAATCACGAAAAGGGTCCAGAGGTGAACTTAACACATATCCCTAATCATCCAAAAGCAAAGGGTCCAGAGGTGAGCTTAACACATATCCCAATGCTACAAACAAGTATTGGGTCCAGAGGTGAGCTTAACCCATATCCCAATGCTGCAAACAAGTATTGGGTCCAGAGGTGAGCTTAACACATATCCCAATACACAGCTATCGCACAACGGGTCCAGAGGTGAGCTTAACACATATCCCGTGTACGACAACCGATCACGCGTCAGGTCTAGAGGTGAGCTTAACACATATCCTGACACGCCCAAGCAAAACACGTAACGGGTCCAGAGGTGAGCTTAACACATATCCCGTCACGCGACATATAAAACACGTAGTGGGTCCAGAGGTGAACTTAACACATATCCCACCACGCGACAACCAATGTAACCGCTAACATCCAAAGGTAGATACTAACCTATAGTTCTAACTTCTTAAACTTCTAATCAACACTTAAATGACCCCGTGAACTAAGACGAGGGAGAGCCGATTTCCCTTTCGGTTACCCGACCGGGGGGTCTCTATCCTTACTCCATTCCCGAACCCAATATAATGTTGCCCGTACACCGAGGACCTCAAATACATGTCACGGGTATACAAAACGAATTTCGATTAAAACCGATCAACCGTTTAAAAGTTACGATCGAAAAACCATAAAACAACCTTCAGGGATTCCCAGCCGGTCGGCAGGCAGCCGGTCGGCCGGCTGGCAATCCCCTCAGCCTATGCCCCTTTTTTTTAAACAATGAAACATCACAAAGGACTCCCAGCCGGTCGGCAGGCAGCCGGTCGGCCGGCTGGGACTCCATTTCCCTAGCCTTCTCTATTTCGTAAACCAACCCATATGCACTCCCAGCCGGCTGGCAGGCGGCCGGTCTGCCGGCTGGGCTCCCTTTCTTCCTAAGTTTTCGCAAAACCAACACAATACCAATTGACTACCAGCCGGTCGGCAGGCAGCCGGTCGGCAGGCAGCCGGTCGGCCGGCTGGCAGTCCAAGGCCAATTTCAAAATTTCGAAAAGCACACAATACGCACTCCTAGCCGGTCGACCGGCGGCCGGTCGGTCGACCGGCTCAGAGAGCCTGATCGCAAAATCGTGATTTTCTAGCTTCATTCAAACTTCACCAATCGACATACAAACTTCAAAATTGCTACACATGATGTTTACCCAACATTACTAATCATCAAATACAACTTATCTAGCAGCAAACAAGTCCCATAACAATCCTCAAACGAATTTAACAAGTATCCGTCGCAAAATGTGAAAAACTGAAAATGAACTTATGAACATATAACAACATCTTAAAGCCTGAATTCTTCACATATTAAACATCCTAAACATATTACTAAGTCCTTTGAACAATGAACATTAACAAAAATCAGAAACTAACACAAGAATCACAACAAGAGTGCTAATATACACATAAAGGCCGAGTTATCTCATTATCGTCACCTTTCAAGCTTTTCCGGCTAAAGATCCTCCTCAACCAAGTAGCTATCGACCTCTGGATCGTCTAAGCCCACTCCTACAAACAAAGAAACGGATTTTAGGACTCAAAAACGGAATTAAGAGAAAACAGCCCTATTTTCGAGTTCAAGGATTTACAAAAAGAAAGTGATAGATGGCTAGGAAATCGAATGAGGATTCCGAAAATGATATTTTTACCTTGATTTGATCGACGGATGATGAAGAATTTATCAAAAGAAGGAGAAATAAAATGGAGGTTTAGGAGAGTTTGTTTTACAGTGAAAGAGTTCTTGAGGAAGCATTATGTCGACATTGGGGTTTATAAGGGTTTAAGTGAGTTGTCCTTTCCGTATTATGAAACGGGTTAGGAAATTAGAACGGGTATTTGAGATACGAGTTTAAACTTTACCAAGTTTGTATTCGTCTTAAGGACTTAAGGTTCTTAAGACGGATCTTACTTATAAATTAAAATCAATTACAAATAAATATTAAATTATTATTTTATTACTTAAAATAATTAAAAATGCTTAAATAGATTTTTACGAAAATACGGGATGTTACAGTAGGCTATGATGCGGATGGTAATTCCGGGGTCTTTGGCGTGGTTGGCGGGTTGGGAGTAGGTTCACAATGCATTTCTCTTGTAAAATTTTTGTGATCCTCTGAATAATGAGAATTTGGAGTTGCCTTGGTATTTGGTGTGTTTTTATGGAGAACTAAATTTATCTCATCGGAATGACGTCTTTGATGATTTAGGACTTATGATTAATTGGTTGAATTTCCCTTATGTCATTTTCGGAGATTTGAATCAAATTGAGTATGCTACGGATAAGTTTAGTAATAAGAAAGGAGCTATTGCGGGATCTAGTAACTTTCACAATTGGAGAATGGCACATAATTTAATCGATCTTTCGTTTAAAGGACCGAGAGTCACGTGGACTAATAATAGGAAGGGGTATAAAAGAGTCGTTGAGAGATTGGATAGGGGTTATGGGTCTAAAGATTGGTTTTCCTTGTTCCCGGATTCTGGTATTATTCATTCTCCCATTCAAATTTCGGATCATGCACCGATTATTCTTGATTTGGCTCTTATTAAAAATTCCGGAGGTAAACCTTATAAAATCGATGCGTGGTGTTTGGATAATCTGGATTGTCAGATGGTTATTAATTCTACTTGGAATAAAGAACTTTTTGGTACTTCGTCTTTTACTCTTGGGCGGAAACTTTCTTGTACTCGCGGGGTTATTAAGAAATGGGTGTTAGACAAGATGGATGAATGGAATGCTAAGTGGCACAATTTTGATGATAATTTGACTACGAATTTGGATACGGGTTTGGAATCGGGGGATTTTGAAGGGTTTGATGTGGCTAATAAGGAGGTGACTGATTTTGCTAAGGCCGTCAGCGTTTATTGGAAACAACGGGCTAAGATTAATTGGGCTATTGATGGTGATACTTGTACTAAGTTTTTCTTCAACTGGGTGAAAGGTGGGGCGGGTAGGAATTATGTTTATGGAATTAAAGATTGTTCTGGTTTGTGGATTTATGATCAAGCGGTGGTGGCTAATATCTTTAGGAAGCTTTTCGTCTCTATTTTTTGTCCGAATTTTGAGAACAATGGTGGGGTGGGGGGGGGGGGGGGGGGTGGAGAGTCTCCCGGAGTTTGTTGACGGATTTCTTTTTGATGCGATGAAGAGTAAGGTTTGTCCGGATGATGTTGATTTACTTAATAAACCGTTTACCCGACAAGAGGTTAGAAGTGCCGTCTTTCAGTTAGGAGCTCTTAAATCGCCTGGACCGGATGGTTTCCCTGCTGTCTTTTTTCCCAAATTCTGGTATACGATAAAGTACGATGTCACTAATGTTGTTCTTGACATTCTGACTTCAGGTCTTCCCCCGGGTGAATTTAATCGTACTTTTATTGCTTTGATTCCAAAGAATGATAGTCCAGAGAAAGTGGAGGATTTTCGGCCTATTAGTCTCTGTAACGTTGTTATGAAGGTTATTACTAAGTGTATCACTAATAGAATTGGTCGGATTTTGAATTATCTGGTGAGTCCGTTCCAGAATGCTTTCATTAAGGGGCGACAAATCTCGGATAATATCCTTTTGGCGCATGAGTTGTTTCATAACATTAACAATGATAAGGCAGGGAAGTATGGTAAGTTTGCTTTTAAGGCTGATATGAGTAAAGCTTATGATAGAGTTAGATGGCGTTTTTTGAAGCGGACCTTGGTGGCGTTTGGTTTCCCTGAAAGATTGGTGCTTTTAATTATGTCCTGTGTTTCGTCCGTCTCATATGAACTTCTTTTTAATGGAGCACCGCTTAGAAGATTTAATCCTTGTCAAGGATTACGACAGGGTGACCCGCTGTAACCTTTACTGTTTATCCTATGTATGGAAGTGCTATCTCTAAATATTCAGAGAGCTGAAGATGAGGGCAGGCTCTTTGGTATCTCTGTTTCCCAGGATTTCCCGCCTATTTCGCATCTCTTCTTTGCAGATGATTCGATCTTTTTTCTCAATGATAGGGGAAATGCTTTCTATGTGCTAAGAAAGATCTTGAAATGCTTTTGTGATGTGTCAGGGCAATCCTTAAATGAGCGTAAATCGGGTATTATCTTTAGTCTGAATTTTACGTTGGCCAGGATAAAATGTGGTTTGAAAACGTTGCGGATTGAAAATAATAAGGGTATTGAGAAGTATCTTGGCATTGAGACTGATTTTATAAGCCTAAGAAGGATATTTTCAGTGAACTCTTAGATAAGGTAAAGAAGCGGCTTGCATCTTGGAATGGTATCTTTCTCTCGTCTGCGGGTAGGTTAACTTTGATCTCTTCTGTTCTGTCTACCTTATCTAATTATGTTCTATCGGTATATAAGATACCGGTAAGTGTGACAAGGAAAATTGATGCGCTTTTGTCACAATTCTGGTGGGCTGGAGTGAGATCAGGGAGAACTATTCATTGGACGAGTAGACTGTTTACTAGTTTACCGAAGTCGGAGGGGGGGCTTGGAATCAGAAATATTATTGCTTGCATGAATAAAGCCTTGCTTGGGAAAGTCGCCTGGAAAGCAATTTCGGAAAGGGATTCTATGCTAAGTAGAGGTTTTTTCCATAAGCTGTTTAGAAAGAATTCTTTACCTTTATTGGAAAACCTGAAGTTTGGTTATAATTGCTCTTGGGGTCGGAGAAGTATTCGTTTCGGTATGGATCTTATTCTTCCGTGTATTGGCTGGAAATTTTGGTATAAGTCTACTCTTAATGTGTGGGAGACTCGATGGGTCAATGGAGAAATTCCAAAGCACCCTGTTTGTGAGGGTTTTCCTATTCCAACTCATATTAAGGAATTAACAATTGCTGATCTGATATTGAATGATATGAGTTAAAATAAGGATTTGGTGTGGAACCTTCTTGAGGAAGAATGGGCTATTAAAATTCTTGCCATGCCTATTTGTACCTATTTAAAAAAATGACTTTATCTTCTGGAAGCATTGTAATGACGGTGTTTACTCGGTCAAATCTGGGTATGAGATCTGCTTTTATGACTTCTTTGGACAATGTTCCACTGAAAAGGATATTTCGAGAATGTCTCAAAGATCAAAGTCATTCTGCAAAAAAAGGCTTTGGCATCTTCCAGGACCAAATAAGTGGAAGACTTTCTTATGGCGTATCCTTTCTGGGCTCTTCCTATGGGGAATAAACTTGCTAAACGGGGTATCAATGTTAATTACTCTTGCTCGTTGTGTTCCAGATCAGATGAATTGGAATCGGTGGAACATTTATTTAGAGATTGTGATGTGTCGAAAAGGATATGGGCGTCCTCGCCCCTGGGTATTAGAACTGATTTTTCAAATCACGTTCCGCTTGATGTTTAGATCCTGAATTGGATATCCTTCTTTTCTTCGAAGGCTGATGCTGATGAGAAAATTATTCTCTTTCTTACCACGCTTTGGTCTATTTGGCGTGGCAGAAATGATATCATTTTTAAAGATAAGTTGTCTTTGGGTAATGAGTTTTTTAAGTTTATCACTGACTTGGCAGGAAACGCGCTGGCTGCTGAGGTGTCGAAAAATGCTTTAGAGGGAGCATATGGACATGGAGCTGAAAACCCGATCTTAGATAATCTACGGAACTATATGCCTTGCTTTCTTATTGGCAATAATGTATCGTGTAGTACTTTCAGGGTGATGGTGGATGCAGGTTGGGATGTGACGCTACGTACTTCAGCTGGTTGGGTGGTGTATGATCCGGGGAGAAAGATTTTTGGGATGCTTTGGGGAAAGATTTCTTGCTGAATCCGCCATTCAAGCTGAGACTTGGGCTATCAAACGTGTGCTGAACTGGGCTGTTTCTGAAGATATATAGCATTTGGAGATTCTGCCTGATTGTCTTCAAAGCCTTATTCAGATTTTCGGACTTGCAAGACCCTTCCATTCAGTCAAAGGGTTAATTGAAGACATTGAAGCCATTTCTTTTAGTTTTCATTGTTTAAGTTTTAGTTTTATTCCTAGGCATTTGAATCAGGTGGCTCATAATCTGGCTAAAAATGTCGTGTCTGTGGTATAAGTTATTACTGTTGTCAAAAAAAAAAAAAAGTATGAAATAGTAAAATTAGCTAGGGGATGGAATAACAATTCTACTAAAGTAGCGATTTATTATATAGTTATATTCATATATTGGTAGTTTAAGCGAGTAAGAGTTACAAACATATAGTAACAGGTATAATGAAATTGAACATTTCAAAAATGAAAATGTGCCGAATTCAACCAAAGTGAGCTAATAGTTGTTTTACGTAGTGAAAAACAAAATTACCAATTTAAGTGTTTAGCAAGTTGAAATTGTATAATAAATTTTCATTATAGACGAGTAATATCACTTCAAAGAAACTTTTTTCAAAAAGTACATGTAAAAGTACAGGTAAAATTGTGGTTGTGAAAAGTCTCTTTGAGGACAAGTTTAAATTGTAAGGAGTATATGTTGAGTACAGTTTGAAAAGCCTGTCAGAAGTAGATAAATTAAGTCGTTGGAGAATCTGAATGTAACGTGATTGGATTATGGTAAGATAAGGCTACTTGTTTTAAAGAATTATATGTGGTTCACTTTCCGGGGACGTATGCGCGTAAATTAAAGACTTGTTGGAATACAAAATTGAGTTTGGTTTATCAAGTTGAGTTATCGATCATTTTGACAACTCATACTGATAATGAATCCATATGCGTTGACTTTTCATTTTATTCATGCTTTGTCGTAATATAGCACGATTAACGTTGTAATTCTATTTCTTCAGCTTTGACCAAGACAAGGATATAAACGGGTTTGCCAATTTTGTAATCCGGCGTGTTATTCTAAATTCTAAAGTCAACGGACATACTCACACAAATCGAGACGAAGTCTTTCTTCATGCTTTTAGTATATCATTAATTTAGTCTTTCAATCTATTTTTGATAATGAAATTTTAGGTTATATGTTAAAATTGATTACGATTTTTGAAATATTATAGACTATATAAATATTTGTTTTTGTTTTTTTTAACATTAGTATAATTTTAATTTTTTGCTATTATTATTTTAATTTAGTACTGTCATGAAAATTGTACTAGAAATTTCGATCGTGTTTCTATCATCTTCTGTAGTTTGTTATATTTTTCAATCAATTGCTGTAATTTATTATTTATTATAAATATGTATTCTTTATTATAATATTAATTATTAGTCCTAAATCATTATTTAATAATTATGGACAGATGAACATTGACATTATATTTTAATATATGAAGTAATATATAAGTTGACGTTATGAACGTTATCGTTTAGGTAAAAATTATTGGTTATGAAATAAATAAGAACATATATTTAAACAAAGAAAATAAAAATAGGCAATTATTTGTTAATTATTTTTATAAACTTTATTCTGGGTCCAAAAATAAATGATCTAGAAAAAAATTAAAGAGTCGATAAATAACGTGGATTAACCCGAACTCATTAAATATTTTTGTATTAAAGTGTATGTGTGTTGTTTATTATTCCTTAGCAACTTAATATAAATACATCACAAAGTGAGATACAGAACTAGGGTAAAGCCAAATTATAATTGGTCCTAGTCGGCCCTAACACACCCCCCTCTCAAAGTGGAGCATGGAGATCAAGAATGCCCAGTTTGCGGAGGAGAAAATCAAATTGTGACGATGATAAAGCCTTTGTAAAGATATCAGCAAGTTGGGAATGTGTAGAAACATGAGACGGCTGAATCAATCCTTCTGAAATATCATCGCGGATAAAATGACAATCCACCTCAATGTGCTTGGTACATTCATGAAAGATGATGCGTGCTTATTTTATATACTTTTTGGCATTATTTAGCACGTATTTCTATGCATTTTCACGCACTTTACATGCTATTTTGCCCCCTTTTCTTCTCTTGGTGTATTTCTTGTTGTTTTGCAGGAATTATACAAAAGTTGAAGAAACTAAGCTTTTCTCGTTCAAAGTAGGCCCTTTTTAGAAGATGGAACAAAGCAAGGAGTCCCATAACCTCAAATGTGCAGTCCCGAGCTTAAAGGAACGATAATCAAGGCAAGGACTGATACGTGTCTATTTTATGATGTTTTACATCTATTTTTACACGTATTTGGTCGCTCATTTACTATGTTTTAGCCTCTATTTCCCACAAATTGTGTACTTTCGTATTTTTATGCACTTTTGCAGATTTATACGGAAAAGAAACGATTTAGCACCAAATTCGTATCCTCAAGTCTTTAGCTTAATTAAGGAATAAATGGGAAGTCAACTGGAGTCAGAATCAAGTACCAAGAGTCAAAACAGAAGAAATCCGAAGACTTCCGTGCAGAAGCGGTCGACCGACCAGTTATACGGGTCGGCCGACCAGGCCCGATTTTCATAAAGTCCAATTTTCACGGAAGAAGCCGGATATAAGAGAAGCCCAATAAGAGGTGGTCGACCGACCAGTTATACGGGTCGGCCGACCAGATTAAAGCCCAGACGATTTCTTTTCGTTTTCGGAAATAAAGTAGAATTAGAATCTTAAGGAAACTCTTAGTTTTTACCCTATATAAACTAATCTTGTGATTAGGGTTTTGTATCTTTGAACTATCTTTTTATCATCCAGTTTTTACATACAATAAATTCCAGAGAGATTCAATCATTCAGTATTATTCAAGTTTTAGTTTTGTAATCTTTCAATAGTTCCCAAGTATTCAATAAAGTTGATTCCGTTCTTCCTTAACTCCAATTGTGGTAATTCTTCTTTGATCTAGTTTCATTATTTGCTTTTATTACAATTGTTAAGTTAGAATCCCAAGCTTTATTTGAATCTTGCATGTTTAGATTAATCACTATGTTCTTCATGTTTATTCCTAATTTTATATACGTCTTAACAGTTATGAGTAGCTAATTTTCATATGTTAGGATGTAGGGGATAATATGCATAGGTAGATAAAAATCCGAAAAACCGACCTGTAGCAGGACCACGGTCGGCCGACTGGAATAACCGGTCGGTCGACCGAGGCCGTGGTCGGCCGACTGGAGTAGCCGGTCGGTCGACCACTTGCGTCTGTTTTCTTATTTCGCCTTTTCTTGTGAATTATAACACCCTGCAATGAGACCAATAGGAGACTTGTAGGATGTTAGTAATGACCTACCCAAGATTGAAAGATACGGGAAGGGCATTGGTTTACACCTTAAGACGGATAGGTTACTCAAGGCTGAAAGGTATGTAACCTGGGATTTAGGAATCACCCTTATTGTTGACACCCAATAATTGTGAGACCTAGGAACTAATAGCATAGGCCGAAAGGAGCTATTAGGTAGCATAGACCTAAAAAGTTATGTTACACCCCCTTACGCGACTGCAATACATGTTGACCTTAGGATTTATTTTACCTTAGCTAATTATTACCCAAACATCCTAGCATCCCCTTTAATTATATTTTTATTCTCATCTTTTAATTCTTGTTTTATTTTTATCTTTGCCTTAGATATAGCATCAACCAATCAAATCCCCAAAAATTGTTACTTTAAACATAAACATCTAACAATAAACATTCCCCACCTCCTTGTGGTTCGACCCTGACTTTCACTATCTATTGTTAAAGTTAGGAATTATAAATTTTATCTTTGGTACCCTCAACGACGGGCATCAAATTTTGGCGCCGTTGCCGGGGAGGTGACGCCAGTGTTTATTGTTTTTTGTTTTTGTTTCTCTTTGTTTAAGGAACTTTTTGTTCCTTAAACCTTCTCACCTTTTTCTTGTAGTTTCCTCTTATGCGCAGGTCAGTTCAAGGAGAACTCCTACCACTTGATCTGGAAATTGAGAGGACTTTAAGAGAAAGAAGAAAGCAACTTCTAACAAATCAAGAGGGAGGGTCACCATCCTCTTTATTTCAAGAAGATCTTTTCGAGTTATCACCATCTTCACCAAAAACACCACCTTCACAACCGAATTCACCCATCAATCTACCTTCACCAAAAACACCACCTTCCACCTACTTTCCAGTTTTTCCTAAAGAAGAAGATAACATGACAGAAGAAGCTACTATTGCCAGTCACTCTATGCCTCAGGCAAAGGACCTATACAAAGGGTTCACTTTACCTGCAGGTACTGGAAAGCCATTCGAGGCCAAGCCTGCCTATATTACTATGGTTGAAAGAAACCAATTCGGAGGCTCGGCCAATGAGGATGCAGCTAAGCATATTGAAATCTTCACAGATTACATATGTTCTATAGCACCCCCAGAAGGAGTGACGCAGGACCAGATTAAACAGACCATGTTTATCTTCTCCCTTAGGGACTCTGCGAGAGAATGGTACAGGGACCTTGACCGCACTGCTGCGGGAGTTACAGATTGGAACACCTTAGCCCTAGCTTTCTACAGGAAATACTATTCTGCATCAAAGACCAATGCCTTAAGAGCGCAGATTACTAATTTCAAGCAAGGTCCCAATGAAGATTTTAGCGAGGCGTGGGACAGGTTCAAGAGACTTGTTCGATCCATACCACATCACGGATTCGAACAATGGTTTCTTTGCAACCAGTTCTACAATGGCCTCTATGATGACAACAGGGCCTACTTAGATGCTGCAGCTAATGGAAGATTCCAGGATAATTCAGGAGAGACTAAAGGTCTCAAGTTAATAGAAGATGTTGCTGTGCACCGCGCTGAGCATGGTACTTCCAGAGGAAATCAGAGAAAATCAGAGTACAACCTGGCAGCAATTGAGGCCTTAACGGCCAAGCTAGAAAAATTTGAGGCTGCAGGAAAGCTCGATCTAGGGAGTGGAAGCAAGGGAGGAATTTACCAGGTGAACGCCGTTCAGGACGGACCCTTTGCTTGTGAGAGGTGCGGTGGAGAGGGGCATGTGTCAAAATTCTGTACTTCATCTAATGAGACATGTGCCGCTTTTCAGCATTACCGTGGGAATAATTTCTATGATCCAAATAATAACAATGTCCATCCCAACTTAAGGTGGACAAGCCAGAATGTTCAAAACCCACAGCATATGCAACCTCAGCAAAATTCCACATATGTACCCCCACATAAACAGAATTTCCAAAGACCACCTTTCAACCCTCAACCACCTTCTAATCCACCACCCAACACAGACGCTCTTATCCAAAATCTTATTGGATTGGTTCAGAAGGAGTCGCAGGCTAGAGAGGCGGGGATGAAGATGTTGGAGACCAGATTGCTCAGATCGCGAGCAAGAATGATACTAGAGCTCCGGGTCAACTTCCGACCAAACCGGACCAGAAGAAGGAGACTCTAAACGTCGTAACCCTGCGAAGTGGAGCTAAAGTGGGGGCTGAAAAAGAAAAAACAGCGAGTAACAGCAAAGTCGGTCGACCGACCGAAGATTCTGGTCGACCGACCACAGAGCAGGATCCGAAAATTTCGCCTGGACAGGAGACTGGTCGACCGACCGAGGATACTGGTCGACCGACCACAGAAGCAGAGCCCGAAGCTCCCTTTCGTCCAGAATTGCCGAATAACTTACGGGATTTTCTTTTCCGGGGTGATAAGACCCCCAGGTTTTTAAAAAGGGCTACAAATACGGAATCCTCAGCTGCTCCCTTTCCAGAGAGACTCGTGCCTTCGAAGGATCAGGTATCTTTTGATAAATTCAAAGATGTAATTCGTTCATTAAATGTTCAAGTTCCATTTTTAGAATTAGTTCAGCAAGTTCCCTCTTATCTTAAATTCATGAGACAGCTTTTGTCAAGAAAGAGGTCTCTAGAAAAGGTTGAGTCTGTGGCTCTCACTGAAGAGTCATCTAGCTTTTTAACTCATGTCATTGCCCCCCATAAATTAGAAGACCCTGGAAGTTTTTCTGTCCCCTGTAATATAGGAACCTTCCCAGTCAAAAAGGCTTTATGCGATTTAGGTGCTAGTATAAGTGTCATGCCCCTAAGCGTTGCCTTAAAACTAGGAATGACCGAATTTGCAGTGACCAGTATGACGGTCCAGATGGCTGATCGCACATCTATGGAACCTATAGGGGTGTTAGAAAACATCCCTGTGCGTATTGACAGGTTTTTCTTCCCAGTAGACTTTGTTGTTTTGGACATCCCAGAGGATGCCCATATACCCATCATTCTAGGAAGACCCTTTCTTCACACTGCAGGTGCCATTATAGATGTAGGCACTGGAACTCTAACCTTCAAAGTAGGCAAACATTCTATTATCTATGGCCTATCCTATAGGAAGAAGGATGCTATGACCCCCATTACATGTAATGCTATAACTTCTGAGAAGAAATATGAGGTCATCACTACTTCTCCACCTTTATTACCTGTTCCTGTATCTATTTTTACACCTCCGCCCCAGATTGGGAGCAATAGGGAGGACACTTCTATCGTGACTATTGCAGGAACTGGTTTGGGGAAACCCAAGGAGAAAGAAGTTATCATCCAGAGAGGAGGAATGGGATGCCTGAGCTATGGAGAGGATGAGGATCCAGACGTCGTGGATCGAGAAGAGAAAAAGAAGAGGAGGCAGGCTCAAGAAGAGAGACCGTCGCATATGCTTTGCGACGGAGGAAAGAAGTTATGTTTTGCTACTGAAGCAAAAACAGTGGAGACTACGGCGTGCCGTCAGAAGCCGTGGTCGGATATCCTCCGCATCTTCAGCGGATAGTTGTTTTTAAAGTTGCAGTTTTAAGACAATTTATTTTATGTTGTGTGAAACTTTTTAGTTTGATTTGCTAGTAGTTAAGACTCTTAGAATCGTTTTTGCATCTCGCGCATTGTTGGGCGCGCATTTTTTCTTGCTTTTTCAGGATTTCCGAGAAAAAAAAAAAAAAAAAAAAACGAAGACCTCCAGGACTCAGCTGGTCGACCGACCAGAAACATCAGTCGGTCGACCAGACGCGCTGTATCGCCGAATTTTTTCCGCTATTCACAGGAGGTCGATCGACCAGAAACACCGGTCGGTCGACCTACTGTCCGTCGCAGTCTTTCGTTTTCTTCCCTGGAAATCGTGCAACCGTCTTGGGTACTTGAGTGGCACTGCTAGCCACCAAAACCTCCCAGCTCACGCTGGTTTGGGAGGTTTTTCTCATGCATCTTTTGACCCAGTGAGTTCTTTCCAGTTTTTCCTTTATTTTATTCTACTTACATTTATCTTTTAATTTTCTGAAACCTTTACTTAGGCTACTGCACAATGGGGACATTGTGCGGGTTGGTTTGGGGAATGGTTTCGTGTTACATGCATTGCATTTTGTCACACGTTTATTGCATTTCTATCTTGCATCGTTCTTTTCCTTATTTTCCTTATATATACAAAAATCCAAAAAAATGAAAAAAATTTCAAAAAAATCCAAAAAAATGCACGTTTATTTTAGCATATAGGTCGAGTCGGAACGAAAGTATTTCAAGGATGATTTAGCTATCTTACATGTTTATGCCTTTACCTTGCCTTGTCAACTTGTTTTAGTATGAGAGTCTTTTGCATATCTACGAGTTTTTGTCAACTTGCATATCTTGAGACTTGACTTATACCTTGGCAACCTACCAATACATTCTAAGTTTTAGAGCTTTATTTCCTGGTTTCATTCTTAAACCAGTTGTCTAGGATGTGAGTAGTACTCCCTTTGGAACATGTTACATCAATATGCATAAACATGAACTTGAATTGCTATATACTTGTTTTACTTTCTCGTTTTATGAGTCTTGATACGTGCATTTGGGATCCCTTTTTCCCATATTTACCCATAAGCTTCACATAGCCAAAATTGCCTTTTTATTCCCCCAAAACTACATCCCATACTTAGCCTACCCTTCCAAGCTAGTATTTGTAGTCATTGGATTATTTTTTGAGGCATCTTGGTTTATATGCTATCATGAGCAAAAAGAGAAAAGAAAGAAAGAAAGAAAGAAAAGAAAAAGAACAGAAAAATTCAGAAAAGAAAGAAAAGAAAAAGGAAAAATTTTTTCGGGAATTACAGAACCAGTCGACCGACCACCATCACAGGTCGGCCGACCAACTGGCAGGATCAGATTCAAATTTTCGTTCCAAAAATCCCTTTCATCTATATGTTATCACTCCCGTACCTCATTCAAAAAAAATATTTGGGAGTCCTTTCTTATATAATGTGAGAGTTGTGCTACAAAAGAGCACTTTCTTAAATATCAAAAAGTCGTGAAGTGTGTTGTTGGGAATCGGTTTTACTAGCTTGGCTACTAACCCCACATATCCAAAAGCGTCTTAACCACTTTTACCTTTTACCTCACATATCTTTCATTACCTCAATTGCATGTATCTAGGCCATTTAAATGAGATTGTTATACAAGGTTGTAGAATTCTTATTCATGTTAGATTGCAGGCATGTTTTCATGGGTTGCAGTTAGGTGAGTGTCATGACAAATATACTTCTTTCTATCTTTTACATATACTCACCCTTTGCTTCATGAGTGTCTCGAGCGTACCGCGAGAGTCCATAGTATAAGTCTCTATAGTCTTTATGATTTCAAGTTTGACGACGCCATAACTCGTTTGCATGATTTGAATACCATCTCATTTTATACTTGGCATTGGTTTAGGCTTACATGTAAATTTCGCTCTGAGATTGAAATCGTTCCATTAGTTAAGATCGAGTCTAATTCTTGCTTGAGGGCAAGCAAGGGTTTGGTTTGGGGAATTTGATACGTGTCTATTTTATGATGTTTTACATCTATTTTTACACGTATTTGGTCACTCATTTACTATGTTTTAGCCTCTATTTCCCACAAATTGTGTACTTTCGTATTTTTATGCACTTTTGCAGATTTATACGGAAAAGAAACGATTTAGCACCAAATTCGTATCCTCAAGTCTTTAGCTTAATTAAGGAATAAATGGGAAGTCAACTGGAGTCAGAATCAAGTACCAAGAGTCAAAACAGAAGAAATCCGAAGACTTCTGTGCAGAAGCGGTCGACCGACCAGTTATACGGGTCGGCCGACCAGGCCCGATTTTCATAAAGTCCAATTTTCACGGAAGAAGCCGGATATAAGAGAAGCCCAATAAGAGGTGGTCGACCGACCAGTTATACGGGTCGGCCGACCAGATTAAAGCCCAGACGATTTCTTTTCGTTTTCGGAAATAAAGTAGAATTAGAATCTTAAGGAAACTCTTAGTTTTTACCCTATATAAACTAATCTTGTGATTAGGGTTTTGTATCTTTGAACTATCTTTTTATCATCCAGTTTTTACATACAATAAATTCCAGAGAGATTCAATCATTCAGTATTATTCAAGTTTTAGTTTTGTAATCTTTCAATAGTTCCCAAGTATTCAATAAAGTTGATTCCGTTCTTCCTTAACTCCAATTGTGGTAATTCTTCTTTGATCTAGTTTCATTATTTGCTTTTATTACAATTGTTAAGTTAGAATCCCAAGCTTTATTTGAATCTTGCATGTTTAGATTAATCACTATGTTCTTCATGTTTATTCCTAATTTTATATACGTCTTAACAGTTATGAGTAGCTAATTTTCATATGTTAGGATGTAGGGGATAATATGCATAGGTAGATAAAAATCCGAAAAACCGACCTGTAGCAGGACCACGGTCGGCCGACTGGAATAACCGGTCGGTCGACCGAGGCCGTGGTCGGCCGACTGGAGTAGCCGGTCGGTCGACCACTTGCGTCTGTTTTCTTATTTCGCCTTTTCTTGTGAATTATAACACCCTGCAATGAGACCAATAGGAGACTTGTAGGATGTTAGTAATGACCTACCCAAGATTGAAAGATACGGGAAGGGCATTGGTTTACACCTTAAGACGGATAGGTTACTCAAGGCTGAAAGGTATGTAACCTGGGATTTAGGAATCACCCTTATTGTTGACACCCAATAATTGTGAGACCTAGGAACTAATAGCATAGGCCGAAAGGAGCTATTAGGTAGCATAGACCTAAAAAGTTATGTTACACCCCCTTACGCGACTGCAATACATGTTGACCTTAGGATTTATTTTACCTTAGCTAATTATTACCCAAACATCCTAGCATCCCCTTTAATTATATTTTTATTCTCATCTTTTAATTCTTGTTTTATTTTTATCTTTGCCTTAGATATAGCATCAACCAATCAAACCCCCAAAAATTGTTACTTTAAACATAAACATCTAACAATAAACATTCCCCACCTCCTTGTGGTTCGACCCTGACTTTCACTATCTATTGTTAAAGTTAGGAATTATAAATTTTATCTTTGGTACCCTCAACGACGGGCATCAAGGACGAAGGACAAAGGCGAAAGAATCGAAAAAAGAAGCAACTTCTCTGTCATTTAGTCGATCGAGTGTATGTAGGAGGATAAAGACTCGATCGAAGTGATGGATACTCGATCGAGGAGTTTGCAGGAAGAACTAAGTCCCCGAGGATAAAGTTACTCGATCGAGCAGATGCCTGTTCAAAGTTACTCGATCGAGTACAATCTGAAGAATAACTACTCGATCGAGCTTCTCACTTACTATACCGGATATGCATTTTCTCATTATTAGGTTTAGTGATTAAGCAGTTAACCTAATCCCTATTTAAGGATTAGGTTAACAACTAATCACGATGCATTCATATTCAGTCATTCATTTTCACACTTTAGCATTTCTTTATCAGTTTTCAGATCTAAGCATACTTTTTACTTTAATTTTTGCATTTCTCAAGTTTGGTTCATAATTCAAGCATTTGGATTCCGTTCAACCTTATTGCATTCATTGTAATTTCTTTCTCTATCCTTTGTTTGTTATTATATTATTCGTTTTATGTTTTCTAGTATTTTGCCTTTATCAATCATGTTTAATTTCATTATTATTGTTATTGTTAGTATAGATCCCACAACCATGCGCAGGTGATTTCTATAATATATTAGGATGAAGGGACTCGCGGTAGTAATGTCGTAAGAATTGCATGTTAGTCGTCTTTGCGACGAAGTTCACCCGTAAACAATTTAATTATGAAACTAGTCAAATGAATGCACGCAGGAGACTAGTTTACCTAGTAAAACCATACCTAGATCGAAATATTGGTAGGTAGGCTTGTTTAGGATGATCTATGTAACCTATCTAGATCGAAAGATTGATAGGGGAGTCTAGGGTGATTTCAGACCGAAAGGATATTAATCGTTCCCACTTTGTTTATATTTCGACTGACCTAGTTTTGCTATGTGACATACATTACTGCCACAACCTGAATCCTGACATATTCCCTTTTTATTGATTGAATTTGTCTTTGTTCTACTTTGTTTTATTTCTATATCATCTGTTTTAGTTTATAATTTCAACAACAAAACCCCCAAATCGTGACTTATAGACTGACCTTTCTCTTATGACCATGCCTCCCTGTGCAATTCGACCCTACTTTCGCTAGCTTCAGTTAGTAGACCGAGGTTTATCTTTGATACTAAACGACGGTATCAAATTTTGGTGCGGATGCCGGGGAGGCAATAGGTTTAAAGTTTTTGTGTCAGTTTATTTTTATTTGTTTGTCTTAAGGAATTTCTTTTAATTCCTTAAGACCGTTCTTATTGTTTTTCTCAGTGTTATGTATGCCTAGGTCTTCCAGGTACGAATTAGTTGCTGCTAATCCGGAGCCCGAAAGAGTTTCCTGCGCCGTAGAAGAGAAAGAAGGAGAACGAATCAGGAAGAAGTATTGAGTACTCCTGACCCAATCACTGCTGAACCAGTCAACCAAATCACTAAAATGTTGAATATCGCAAGCCATTCCGAGCCTAAGGTTGACTCCATTCCAAAGGGGTTCACTCTTTTACCCGATGAAGCTGGCAATACATTTGACATTCGACCTTCATATATCAACTTGGTCGAAAGGAATATGTATCGGGGCATAGCTGGGGAGGACCCGAGGAAACATATGGAGATATTCACTGACTAGTGCTCAAATATCCCGACGTCGCAGACGGTGACTCAGGATAGGATTAAGGAAGTCCTCTTTCCTTTTTTCTTATTTGAGGGGGCTAGGGAGTGGTACCGTGATCTGGATCGGGAGGCTGCTGAAATAACTGAATGGAAGTCTTTGGCTCTAGCTTTCTACAAGAAGTATTACCCGCCTTAGAAGACAAATGCCCTCCGTTCCCAAATTACTAATTTCAAACAATTTGGGACGGAAAATCTGTATGAAGCTTGGACTAGGTTCAAGAAGATAGCGAGGGCATGCCCTCATCATGGTTTTCAACCATGGTTCATCAACAACCAGTTCTACAATGGGTTGTTTGATGACCACCGAGCCATCCTAGATGCTGCTGTGAAGGGACGGTTCCAAAAGGAGACTGATGATGATAAGGGTTGGGGGATTATTGAGGACATGGCTAATCATTATGCTGAGTATGGGAACCCGAGACCCGGGACTAGAACGGTGACAAACATGAACACTGAGGGCATGAAGGCTAAGTTGGATAAACTGGATGCGAGGTTTGATCTCTGTGACAAAAAATAGGAGGGTAGTCATCAGATGGTTCACCTATTACAAAAGGGTGAACCTATGATGTGTTAGCGTTGTGGAGGAGTTGGGCATTCCGCTATTGAATGCCTAGCTGAAAAGGAACAAGTGTTTTCCTTCCAACAATTCCGTCAGGGAGGAAACTTCTAAAATCAGAACCAAGTTCACCCTAATCTAAGGTGGAGTAGTCAAAATGTGCTCAACCTAACCCCACCACCACAACAAAACTACATCCTACCTCACCGCAACCAAAACAACTTCCAAAAACCACCTCATAAATTCGTGAGTTGAAGACCTTAGTTCAGTTCTTGGCATCCCAAATCCAAGCTGGGAATGCGTCGATAAAGTTGTTGGAGTTGCAGATCGCTCAATTGGCGGTCAAGCAATCGTCGCGAGCCCAAGGGCAACTACCCTCACAAACCGAGCAACGTAATGAGACCATTAACATGGTAATATTGAGGAGTGGGCGTGAGTATGAGGGGACAAGGATGGAAGTTTCTGATCAGAGAGGAGAAAAGAGCCGAATCGAAGAGGCTGTTACCGAAGCTGGGGTCGATCGAGCAGAATTCAGAGCTCGATCGACTGAAAATCAGGAAGATTCATTCGATCGAGGAGTTGTCAGAGCTCGATCAAGTGAGGTTGACAGAGAAGTCCTCGATCGAGCAGTACCACTTGCTCGATCGAGTAATGCAGAGGAGAGGATCACTCGATCGAGTGATCCATTGGCTGAAAACACTCGATCGAGTGTTATACAAAGAAGAAAAGAGAGAAGAGAGCTGGAACAAGCCGAGTATGAGAAACAGAGTACGAGACGTCGGGTTGACATGAAGGACATTCTGTACCCGTCTAGACTAGTGGAGAAGGAGTTCGCTAAGTTCGCAGACACGCTTAAGGATTTGAAGGTACATGTTCCTTTCCTTGAATTGTTACTCAAGGTACCTTACTATCTAAAATTTATGCGTGAGATATTAATGCGTAAGCGAACCGTGGACGTCACCGAAACTGTTGCTTTAACGGAGGTATGTTATGCATTCCTCCAAAACAAGAATCCACCTAAACTAGCTGACCCTGGTAGTTTCTCTATTCCCTGTCAGATAGGAACTCATGCTATCGACAATGCCTTGTGTGACCTAAGGGCCAGTGTTAGTGTGTTACCCCTGTCACTAGCGAGTAAATTGGGTTTTCTAAATTCAAGTGTACAAACATGACGGTCTAGATGGCTGACCGTAGCGTGTCAAGACCCTTAGGCATCTAAGAGGACATTCCTGTTCCGATAGGGTAGTTCTTTATACCTTTGGACTTTGTGGTTCTTGATATACCCGAGGATTCTTACACACCGATTATATTAGGTAGACCTTTTCTGCACACTGCGAAAGCAGTGATTGACGTAGGTACGAAGACACTAACTTTTCAGGTTGGTGGCGAGGACATAATTTTTAGGTAGACTAACACACCAAGGTCACCTATGTCTGTTGTTCCTTGCTATTCATTGACTGATGACGTTTCTGAAAACTTAGAATTGTTAGAATTGACACCTCTGCCTCATACTGAGAGCAAAATAGAGGAAGATTTCTTGTTGATTTCTGATGCAGATACGGAGTCTGATCACAACCCGGATGGATGAGGTTGGTTAGCTTTGAGGAACAAGAAAGGGAATCCCGAGGAGCGCTCAACAAAGATGCAAAGGATGTCAAAAGACTACGTCATGGTACACGATCCTGCCAGTAACATTAACATCTGGAAATTGAAGACTGAAGTCATCACAACCGCGGAAGGGAGTTTCGCGAGTCAAGAGCCCAGTCGTGGACAATAAACAATTTGTTTCTGAACTTTTG
The DNA here is from genome assembly GCA_029255685.2 of Silene conica. Classification (NCBI taxonomy): domain Eukaryota; kingdom Viridiplantae; phylum Streptophyta; class Magnoliopsida; order Caryophyllales; family Caryophyllaceae; genus Silene; species Silene conica. Next base: position 35,015,802 of record CM055313.2, on the reverse strand, counting down.
AGCCGGGTTTGCCACCCCGTGCACCTTGTAGTAGACAAATTTACAGTTTTCGTTAGACTTAGACTATCTTTTCGCTTAAAATGTTAGACTTTGCGTAGGAATCCGTAGATAGAATAAAGACTATGCATGTATCCGAGACAATTTATGGTTTTTGTATGTTTGTAGTTTGTTTGGTATTCTTATGCAGGTAAGGACTAAGCAAAAAGGAAGAAAAATGGATGAAAAAAGAAAAAAAAAGAAAGGAGGAGCTTCACCGTAGAAAAGCCTCGATCGAGCTCTACATTTTGCTTGATCGAGTGGAGACCTGTGAAGAAATGCTCGATCGAACTTGGAAGAGCTCGATCGAAGAGAAATCAGTCGAGGAAGCTTCAGTGCTGACAACACCTCGATCGAGTGGACCTCTGTACTCGATCGAGGAAATTTCCCTTAAGTGACTCACTCGATCGAGAAGTTTTAACTACTCGATCGAGTGGTTCTCAGCCTATATAAAGGGAAGTCTTCAATGCTCTTCTCATTTCACTCGATTTCAGATTTTTCGAACCCTTTTCTCCTCGATTCCTCTCTAAATCCTTGTTTTTCCTTAATCAAATCACTTAATCCCACCTTTCATCAACCCTAATTTCTTAATCGATTGAAAGCCCTGTCAAATTCAAGCTCAATTTTGAGTAATTTGAGATTTTCGAAAACTAGGGTTTACTCGTTCGAATTGAGCGAATTTCGGTCGTGCTTTGTGATTTCTTGTTCATTTCAACCTCATTTTCATCAAGTAAGTCATTCTTATTGTTCAAATTCCACGTTATCTTAATTTTTTACCCTAAAACTTCAAATTTCGGGGTGTAATATGGGATTTGGCCGAAGTTTTTTTCGATTTACTGTTGATTTCAAGTTTTTGAGCTTAATTGTGATGTTGATTTGCAGAGATGGACGGAAAACAAACCACCACGGCCACCGCCAGCACCACGGCAGCAGCCGTAGTGGTCAGCCGAGCTCCATCCACCACTGAAGTGGCAACCACCGGCAACCACTTCTGCTATGGTGGTTGCCAGCCCCCGAGTCCCTGATCCTGTACATACCACGCCACCAAGCACTACGACTTACTACGCCACATCCGTCACAACTATGGCACCAGTGGCCTCTTCCTCATCTGATAAGGGGAAGGAGAATGTCCAAGTTCTGGGGCAGAAAGGTCAGAAATCAGTCCTTGGTATGCCACCTCGCCACGCTCCTCGCCCACCACCTACACCTGTGATTCCCTCAGTCGAGGAAATCCCTAAGGTAATTTTCACTGACCTTTGACATTTGACATTCGACCTCAGTAAAATGGTCGTGTCGAAGGTCGAATGTCAAATGTGTTGCCAGCTGCATCGGCTACGAGAGTGAACCCCTTCAGAATAGAGTTAGCCTTAGGCTCGCAATGGCTTGCGATGTTCGGCATTTTAGTGATTTGGTTGACTGGTTCAGCAGTGATTGGGTCAGGTGTACTCAAGACTTCTTCCTGACTCGTTCTCCTTCTTTCCCTTTTGCGGCGCAGGATAACTCTTTCAGACTCCAGATTAGCAGCAACTAATTCGTACTTAGAAGACCTGGGCATACACAACACTGAGAAAAAGAATAAGAACAGTCTTAAGGAATTAAAAGAAATTCCTTAAGACAAACAAATAAAAAATAAACTAACACAAAAATTTTAAAGCTATTGCCTCCCCGGCAACGGCGCCAAAATTTGATACCGTTGTTTAGTATCAAAGATAAACCTAGGTTTACTAACTGAAGCTAGCAGAAGTAGGGTCGAATTCCACAGGGAGGCACGATCATAAGAGAAAGGTCAGCCTATAAGTCACGATTTGGGGGGTTTTGTTGTTGAAATTATAAACTAAAACAGACGATATAGAAATAAAACAAAGTAGAACAATGATAAATTCAATCAATAAAAAGGGAATATGCCAGGATTCAGGTTGTCGCGGTAATGTATGTCACATAGCAAAACTAGGTCAGTGAAAACATAAACGAAGTAGGAACGATTAATATCCTTTCGGTCTGAAATCACCCTAGACTCCCCTATCAATCTTTCCATCTAGATAGGCTACATAGATCATCCTAAACAAGCCTACATACCAATATTTCGATCTAGGTATGGTTTTAGTAGGTAAACCGGTCTCCTGCGTGCACTCATTTGACCCATCATATGACAGTTGATGCGTGCCTATTTTGTAACATCCCGTATTTTCGTGAATAATATTTTAATGATTTTAAAGTATTTTCCGGAATATAATATTATTTTAATAATAAATCGTAAGTTTTATTTTAAGTTTTTCCTTTAAGTTCCATCTTAAGAATAATTTAATTCTTAATATGTTCACTTGACATTTCATTTCCCGACTTGAGTCCGTATCGCAAAGAAATAACCCGACTCAAGAAAAAGGTAAAAGGACAACAAAACCCTACATAACCCCCCTCCCTCATCGACATTCACAAACATTTCACAGTAACAATGAAACCTCCATTTTCTCTTTTTTCTTCAAGCTTAAATTCATCATCTCGACCCCTTCCCGAACTCGTATCAAGGTAAGTTTTATATTTTCGGAATCCTCTCGAGATTTGCAAGCTTTCTATTTCTTTCAATTTCCTTGAATTCGAAAAAGAGGCTGTTTTGCCCCAAATCCGTTTTAAACTTATAATCTTCGTTTCTTTGGTTGTAGGAGTTGGATTAGAGGACCCAGAGGTTGATACTTACGTTATTGAAGAAGATTTAGGAGCTTAACCCGCTTAAAAGGTGACTTTGATGAGTAACTCGACCTTTTTGTTAAAATAGCACAATTTGTGTTGTTCTTCATGTGGATTCTGTTTTTTATGAGTTATATTGATGTATGAACATAGAGGCATGATAGGAATGTGTTTTACATGTTCTGCATATGATTTGATTAAGGTTTATGATGTTCTTATGCTTGATACATTCATTTTTCAGATTTTGAGAAGTTAAGACGAATACAATGTTTGATCTTAAAATGTGTTCTAATTGTTCAAAAATCGTATATGAGACGTACTTGGGATTGTTATGGGTTGATATGTGTTGATAGTATAGGTTTGATACTAGAAATCATGACTTAGAAGTGTTTGTCGAAAGTTTAATTGAAATGGCGAATTGCAGGAATTTCGTGAACAAACCTGGCCCGTGCTTGGGCGCAGGCTGCGCAATTCGGGCGCAGGCTGCGCAATTCAGGCGCAGCCGCGCACCCTATTACGCAGGCTGCACGAAAACCGCTGTAGCTTTTGATTGTTTAATTTTTTTCGTGTTGTTTTGGGGGCTTGTTTCCCAATTGTTTAAGTGATGTTTAAGTGATGTGTATTGATATATTTACTTTGTTTTGAATGTATGGTTGAGCTAAGTAAAGTGTAGCAAAATGACTAGCTAATTGTCTAATGTTAGTTAATCCTCAATTGTTTGGTTGTAAGATTTCCTTACTAGTTTTATAGTATGTTTAAGTATCATATATTGATATCCTTATACTTGAATCGTAATGGGTAATGTAGCAAGTAATAAGTTAGCAAGTTTATTTCTTATCTAAAGTTAGTTAATTCTTAATGGTAATGGGTAATTTAGTAAACATTGTTTTAGCATGTGTTTCTTATCTTAGGCTAATCTTTTCTTAGGTTGCTTATGAGACCTAGTGAACTTAGTTAGTTGAATAGGAACCCTTAGACTTGTAGATGAGAGTCTTAGGTTGTTCTTGGTTATTATCGAACTTGGTCTTCTTTTACATGCGTATGTGTGTTTGAGGTCCCTGAGGTTCTGGCAGCACTATATTGGGTTCGGGAATGGAGAGAGGACAGAGACCCCCCGGTCGGGTAACCGAAAGGGAAACCGGCTCTCCCTCAACTTAGTTCCCGGGGTCAATTAAGTGTTGTTAGAGGTCTAGAATATTAGGACTAAGGACTTGGTTATAGTACATATCGTAATATGTCTGAGTTGGGACCGGTAGAGTACGATATGTACTGATGTTTGATACGTGTCAAGCTATGGTCTGAGTTGCGATCCTCTAGTTTGACATGTGAGTGTTTGTGGCGTGACGGCCTAGTCTGAGTTGCGACGTAAGGACCGTCTCGTCTATGGATGATGCGGTAGGGTTACGTCTGAGTTACGACCCCTGTCGTACCGTGAGTTTGTTTGACCGTAGTGGGTTGGGTCTGAGTTGGGATCCCGATTTCATTACGAAGGGTAATGGTTCTGACTGAGTTGCGTTAAGAACCATTATTAGCTGATTGGTATCCATCCGTGCCTGAGTTGCGGCTACGGGTGTATGTTTGCTGACTTGTGTACCAAGTTTACCAGAGTTGGGTTGTGACTTGGACACTGCTGATTTGTGTCTAGTGCTTGCCTAAGTTGCGTAGGATTTAGATACTGATGATAGCATCTGCTTGCATGAGTTGGGGTACTTTGTCAGATGTTGCTGATTGTTTGTGGTAGATAGAGTGTTATTGATTTTAGAACTGTTCGTCCAAGGCATCGGGCGACTCTTAGTCTGGTTTCGTAAACGGTTTGGACTGAAAGACCCCCCGGCCGGGCAACCGGAAGGGAGACCGGCTCTCTTTTCAAATAGTTTCCGAAGTTAGTTGAGAGCCTTTGCAAGTATTTAATGTTGATATGAGATTGAGATATTGATGTATATATATGCTTCACATGTTATAAATGCTGGAGTATGTTGGATGCTTTATGTGTTACGTGTCGTTAACAATAGGTGGCTAGGAGAACTCTAGTCACTCCCCACTGATTGTGGTGTACATGTTTTCATGTATGTAGGTACACGACAGGTTGGTAGCTGTTGGGTTACACTGGAGGCCAGCGAGCGATGATCCTTTCATCATTACTTTTCTTATCTAAAGTTAGTTAATTCTTAATGGTAATGGGTAATTTAGTAAACAATGTTTTGGCATGTTTGTATGTTTTTTTCCGTTGCGACGAGGGGTTTTACATATTTTATACACATTTTGGCGTCATTTAGCACGCACTTCTTTGCTTTTTCAAGCACTTTACGTGCTATTTTGCCCCTTTTTCTTCTCTTGGTGTATTTCTTGTTGATTTACAGGAATTATACAAAAGTTGAAGAAACCGAGCTTTTCTCGTCAAAACTAGACCACTTTTAGAAGATGGAACAAGTCGAGTAGTCCCATGACCTCGAATGTGCAGTGCCGAGCTTAAAGGAACGGTAATCAAGGCAAGGACGAAGGACAAGGGCAAAAGAATTGGAAAAGAAGCAATTCTTCTATCATTTAGTCGATCAAGCAAACACCAGAGCTCGATCGAATGGATGCAGGAGGAGAAAGACTCGATCGAGCTAATGGATACTTGATCGAGGAGTCTGCAGGAAGAACTACGTCCCGAGGATCTCGAAGTTACTCGATCGAGCAGATGCTGGTTCAATGTTACTCGATCGAGTGCAATATAAAGAACACTTACTCGATCGAGCAATTCACATACTGTACCAGATATGCATTTTCTCATTTCTAAGTTTAGTGATTAAGCAGTTAACCTAATCCCTATTTAAGGATTTGGTTAACAACCAATCACTATTCAATTCACTCTAGGATAATTCAGTATTCACACTTTAGCATTTCTTTATCAGTTCTCTGATCTAAACACACTTTTCGCTTTTAGTTTTTGCATTTCTCAAGTTTAGTTTATAGTTCAAGCATTTGGATTCTGTTCAACCTTACTGCAGCCATTGTAATTCCTTTCTCTACTCTTATTTGTTATTTTATTATTCGTTTTATGTTTTCTAGTATTTCGCTATTATCAATCATGTTTAATTTAATCGTTATCGTTATTGTTAGTATAGATCCCACAACCATGAGTAGGTAATTTTTATAATATGTGTTAGGATGAAGGGACTCGCGGTCGTAATGTCGTAAGAATTGCATGATGATTGCTGTTTGCAGGGGTTTACGTTGAGGCTAGCGAGCATTGATCCTTCATCGATGACATTACCTTTATCGTGTAGATAGACTCTTTATACATTTCAGTTTTTGGATGCCTGTAGGGATATCCTATCCCGGGTTTGGTTTTGTATTTAATACTTAAACTTATCGATAATTTCCTTCTTCCGCATTTTGGTTATTGTAATGCACCTCGTATATTAGTTAAACATGTTTAAAGTTTTAAATCCGCGCAAAAATTGCATGCTTTTGTATGTTTTACTTTCCGCTGCCGCGAGGGGTTTTATATTTTAAGCATTTATAAAGTGACCTCAACCCAACTTATATATATGATTCTGAAACCCAAATCAAAACTAATTTTCATGTGGAACACCGGTCCCTCTACACTTCCATTAGCACGACATGGTGGATTAACTCTTTAATCGGTTCTACATTTAGAACTCTCGGTTGATAGAATTACTCTAACTAGTGTGTAACCCGTGCATAAATGCACGGGTATAATATGAATCTATGTATAAAAAAAATTATGTAGGTGATAGTTTTAACTCAAATATATATATATATATATATATATATATATATATATATATATATATATATATATATATATATATATATATATATATATATATATATATATATCTATATAGGGTCGGGATCCGGTGAGAACCACCCTTATAATGAGAACCATGAGAACCCTCACTAAATCTCCACCATATCTCGCTTCGAATATTTCGTTGGATCATTTACCATTAGTTTAACTTATTCAAATACACACTTTAGTATCAATAAACAAAAAAAATTGATTTAATTAACAAAATATATACTTAGTGTACGAAAATACAATTAGGCGTACTAAAATGGCTATAAATGCACGAAAACAACCACTACGTGCATGAAATTTTTTACATGCATGAAAATGATTACTAGGTGCATGAAATAAGAGGTTGTACGTGCATTAAAACGAGTTCTACGTGCATGAAAAATGATAGATGCGTAAAAATCGGTTGTAGGTGCATGAAAATTAATAAAACGTATCTCACCTTGATTTCCGTCACTAGTATATATTTTCTAGACCAAGAAATATGTTTTCTAGCCTTAAAATTCCATGCCGAATCCAAATATGTCATTAATTTTTTTTTAAAAAGTCCGTAAGGTAGAGTTCTCACGGTTCTCATTATATTGGTGGTTCTCATAGGATCCCAATTCTGTATATATATATATATATATATATATATATATATATATATATATATATATATATTTTGTATAAATATGGAAATGTTTAAATAAGCGAATATATATGTATAAAATCAATAGATAGTTTAAAAATAGATATCCATTCTTACACCTTAAATATTGATTGAAGACAAACCAAACGTAAAGATAATAAAAGTCCTTAGGGAAATCAGAGGAGGAAGATGACACAGGTAATCTCATCGTTGATTTGAAAAAGTACAATATTACGTTATACCTGAATGACTCCCATAAACCATGATGTAAGAGGTCGGAGATACTCAATTTTACAGTTGCATTAACAAAACATAGAGATTGTTTCCGAATGATAATTCGGAAATAAAAACAGAAATGATTCAAATCATTATTCCTTCATCGTAAGAAAAATCTCGTTTAAAATAGTCATTTTTCTATATTCCGTCCAAAATCAAAGAATTAATGAGACTGACTCCATCAAGTACAACAATATCAAACATATTAGTGCAATTCTAAATATAAATACCAACGAAATGTTGTAAAGGTTGTATGATACAGGCCCACACCGAGTACTAAAATCAAAGAATTAAAGAGCTCATTTTAATCACGCCATATCCAATCTCCTTGCATTTGTGCCTTCAAATTGAAATTGAACTTTGACACCCTTCGTTGTTTCCCTGGAATGCAAACACCAAATGTTAATATAGTGTAACATTCATACTTTCTAATTGTTGCATTTTCAGCAGTGCTTATGCAGTAGCATATTCTGGAAAGTTCTAGGGTTTATTAGATTTCAAATAATCTGTTAAGTCTCATTTAATGTGTCCTAGGAAATCTAAGTTGCACCAAGGCGAGATTTGGTTAGTGTCTCATCCATGGAGCATCTTAGGCGCACTCGAGGCGCGCCTTTACAAACTAAGACAGAGTATACAAAATTCGAGCCCTCCAATATGTATACTATAGTGTTAAAGCAATTTATAATATCTCACATATGCTAAAAAAACATTACAAGTATTGACTCAAAAAAAAGTTTTCTTTCACCTTAAATTTCCGGACCCTTCTTACACCTGACTCAAAAAATAGTTTCATAAAATCGATCATGCCTAAAAACATGCCGTGATTAATAATAGTTAAGAAAAATATTATATGATAATTATTAAAAAATATGGTTGAATATTAAATGCTTTGCAAAAAATCTGGTATTTATGTGGAAATTAAAAGTATAAGTTGATAAAAAATACAGAGTACTACTTTTACAGTTTAGCAAAAATTCAAGAAATTAAGATGGCGAGAAGATCGAGACAAATGGAAAATAGTGTGGACAAAGTAACTTTTACAAATTAGAGAGGGTGATACCGAAGATGTCTTAGTCTAGTGGTTAAGACTGAGGTGTTGTTGACAATAGGTCCCAGGATCGAATCCCCTTCCCCTATTGTGTGCGAATAAGTGCGGAGCATAGTAGGGGGTAGTGGATGAGTGGGTAGTTTTTGTTTTACGTATTTATTGTGTATATAATCTGTATTTTATACGGTCGATCGATATGAGCGCGACACGTCACCCTTTTACTCTAAAATAGCGGTTACCGGCTGTTGCTTTAATATATTAAATGATGATTCCATCTCCATGGCTCCGGAACACGTGTGGAACACCGATCCCTCTACACTCTTCCGTTGAGCCCAACCCAAATTTCGATGTAATAACACTTATTACCCACGCACCTAACGTAACAAGGTTTGTACCCTGGTGGAGCCGAGTCTACTCCCATATGAAATTAGGATCTATGGTTCTAATCTTTGGTACAGCCAATGCTCAATTATTTAATAACGTTGAGGCCTTGACAATTTATATCTATCACGTTTTAAGTGAACTAAAGCAGTGACTTCGATAATTAATCGCCACGGTCGATTTAAACTCGATAAATGTATATGCATGTTTAGTTATGGCGATTTGGCAATGCATGCAAACATGTAAAGAAATGCAAAGTAAGAAATTAAAACCCTAGTATGGTCTTCCTAAAATAGAAAAACTAATTAACTATTACGAATTCGGAACCAACTCCATTGGTCCCTTGAACTTCAATGCACGCCGCCAAAGAAAACACCGTATTGACAGAACTCCTTTCCGAATGGCACCATCTATTGGAATCACCGGGATTACAATAAAACAAATACAAACTATTCTATTGTAAATAAAATTTAAAACTATTAAATTACAAGACGGTGATACGAGATCACATTAGATTACAATCAAATCGATATTCCCTTACATTACGGGTAATATCGATTAAAACTAAGACCATACTAAGAAATTACATAATTCAAAATTACGTAAAATAAAAAAAATAAATATGACATTCATATTAAATAAAATGCAGCATTAAAATATCTATGCAAATGCCAAATTGTAAGCCAAATCGCCTTGGCAGCAAATATCGTATATTTGATTACGGTTTTTACGGATTTGCGTGATATTAACTTTTATAATCACTAAAAATTACATAAATCTCATTTATGTCCAAGTAATCATCCTAATACTTTTAGGTATCAAAATTCGGTCCCACCAAATTTTAATCATGATTCAACTTGATTTAATAATATATTGTTCGGTAATTAGTCGTTTTTACGGGAAAAATAATATAAAATGTCGAATTAGTCATAAATATTCCAAAAAATTGAAAATTCAAATTTTGAATATTCTGGAATTTTCTAGAATTTCCAAAACCCAAAAATTATTAGTATTATTGAAGTAATCAATTTATTTCACAAATAAGTCTTAAAACGCGCATTTTTAAGTCGGAAATTCAAAATTCACTTTTTAAAAATGCAATAAAAAACTAATAAATTTTTTATACTTTCTAAAAGTCTTTTAGAAACTGAAATGGACAGAAAACGCTGCCCCAAGTCTGAAAATTGCTTTATGATCTTAAAATTCAATTATTCAACTTTATCTCATAAAATTAATAATTAAAATTGCAAAAACTTTCAGCCCCCAAGACAATTATTCTAATGAACACATCTCATATGACATCTATGGGTGAATGTTTAGGCCATAATACTAACTTTTACTATTTTTAACAAATTATGTCACATTTTACCCGATTTCAACTATTAAAATCGTACCTCATGCAATATTTGATAATAAAATCTCAATACTTACATGCATGCTGTAAATATGATATATGAAATTGTGTTCAATGTTTATGGCCAAATTCCATATCAAACTATATAAGTCGAAATTAGTTACTATTAACTCGATTTTTACAATAAAAATCATTAATCATGCAATAGATGATAATAAAATCTAAATATTTACATGAACACTGTAAAGATTGCATTGGACATCTCCAAAAATTTTCGTAGTCAAATTCAAAATTTAACTAATTTTACCCATTTATTCTCATATTATGACATTTTAACTATTAGAATTTATAATCCATGCAAAAGTATTACATAAATTACGAAAATTTATATTCACAATATAAAATATGCATGGGAGAACATAATAAAAAATCTCGGCCAGAAACTTAATTTAACTATTTTTCCCTTAATAATCACATTTTAATCACATAAAATGTATTAAAATAACGAAAAATTAATAAAATGAACAATATAATCCATAAAATTTATTTTATGTCCTAAAACCATTTAAGGACAAGAAACTTTAACATGCAAAATTATTTTTGTGATTTGTCTCATAAAACACGATTTTACCATTTTTATTCGTAAATCTAATTTACTCGGAAAAATAAATCGATTATGCATGCAACAACCGTATCTGATACCACTTGAAGGAAATCAAATTTCCAGAAATTATAAACATATCTTATATGTTAGGTTTTATTTAAATCATAAAACAAAACTCAGATCTTATCCATGCAAGTTTAGTTCGAAAACTTACATTGCGGAAATGGCACAGAAGGGCAAGGTCTTGGTCACCTACCAAAAACCTTTCTTGAGCTATAATTAAGGGATGAAATCCAAGACTTCACGTATAGAAGCCCTCCTTAGGTTGCACCCAAGACAACACCAAACTTACTACAATAATCTTATTATGATGAAGTATTATCCTTTCCTTAATTTGAAATACTAGTACTAGTATTAATTTGCGACTTATTATATTTTAGAGAGAAAAACTAATTTCTCTCACTAAATATTTTTAGGAGAGATTCAAAACACTAGAAAAATGCATGACATATGGGTGTGTAAGAGTCTTTTTCAACTAAGTGGTTGCATGGGTATAAAAAGATGAAAAAATGAGAGCACCCTCCTTGCCATACACCGCATGCATTAGGGAAGATGGTCTCACCCTTTTTCTCTTTTCTATATGACTAGCCTCTTAGACCTAGTCTAATCTAATGATGTATTATTTTTATCTAATTCTCAATTAGAGTAAAAATGTAAAACACAATCACCACACATCCAACATTAGCACGGTTCACATACACAATTTATTTGACCCATTTTAACTTAAAGTTGTATTATTTTGTTATGTCACAAATGTGACATATCACAAATGAAATATGATGTCTAACAAAACTTTGTTTAAACCTTTTAAACACATTGTTATAAAATTAATATTAAACCTTTAAATATCAATTTTCGACATTGCCATTAGGTCAATTTTATTTTAATTAACCAACAACTATTAACACCATAACTTTTATCATTCCCTTATTAGAATAACATTTATTCTAACTTAATCTCGTATAATCGTATTATACCGAGATCAAAATCTCTCATTAATTCGTCCATTATAAGGAAATTAAAAAATTCGTATCACATAAAAAGTATTAACTTAAAGTTCGGGTATTGTCCTATAGGTGTGACCTAAAGAGATCAACCAATCACCACGATCATATGACAATAATGTCAAACTATTTAAAGCCAATCATTACTGGTAAATAACAATCAGTCGACTTAATAATATATCATCCCTTCCGTATTCAGTATATAAATATACATGTGATTTTACGATTTTATATTGAATAATAAAATCATGTGATCGCACTATTATTGAGGACACTTTTCCCAACAACCTCCCACTTGTCCGATACAAGTGCGCGTCACCAATTCTCTTGTCCTATTACAATCTCCCACTCAATGCAAGGCGTCATCCCAGGTCGTGCCTCGCAAGGGATTTTATCTAGAGTGGTCCTTTCTCGATCTGGAGATATAACTGTTTGATCGGGATTTATCTACCTTAGATAGCTTCCGAGCGTGGCCACGCATTTCAAGTTAACTACTCCTCGAGTGGCCTTGAGATTTGACAACCCTGACAAGGGGTGGACAATTCCTAATCGCCCTATTCCCTTCGGCTAGCCACAACCATCATAACCCAAAAGATGCCCTCATAAACCCCATTTACAAAGGTGTTAGGACAAAAATCAAAGTTACTCTAAAACTGTGCTACCTTAGCGAAATAGTCATTAGTCAAAGAATCGACTCATTCAGAATACGATAGTAGCTCCCACCACGACCAGGCAGATTTATGTAAATAAATGTATGCTAGAGCTCTATAAAAGCGGTCACTTGTCCGACAGAGTGTTCTTAACAGTCTGCCTATGTGATCGACTAGTCATTACCTTATGACTATATGAAACATTGAACTTGCCATCAATCGCCTCACAATCTAGTTACCTTGAGACGTCACCTCATGGTGGCAACTAGGGACTATTACAATGTCAATCATAGTTCACTTTAATGGGGTTCAAAGCTTGTCTCCACAACCCATTTGGATATGACAAAGTAATGAAAAAGAGAGTTATTTAAAACTCAAAACGACAAGTGCGATTATCACATCTGAGTATCCAATTTCATGTTCTCAACATAAAAGTAGAACTCCCACTCAAATCGACATGTTTCTCTAAACATTCAATTGAATTAAATCGACCATTTCTAATCAACCTAATGATGAAATCTTATGCATTTAAAATGCATCCCTTCAACATACCCTTTTGAGAGGAGATTTCTAATACTAGCTCATTCATTCTCCCTTAGAATGATGTACGTAAATGGTTCTAGGATAGTGATGTTTGCATTTTATATAGACCTTTTACGCCATATTAGCACACATTTCTATGCTTATTCCGTAGCATTTTGCTACAAATATCCCCCAAATAGTCTATTTTGGTTTGTTTTGCTATTTTACAGATATAAGCCGGAGAAATCATAATCGAGCCTAAAACATGTCCTCATGCATACATTTAGGAGAAGAGTTGATTCGGAGCTTGTTATTAACATTTTTGAGTGCGCCTAGAAGCAATGAAAGTCTATCAAGCGAAGGGAGAACTTCAATTTGCTAGTGCCTACTTTGGAGAGCCATATATCTTGTTATACAATATATTATTAGGTGATTCCAGTTGGAGATAAAATATTATCCTCTTAGCTTTCCAACGCCAGCAAGAATGCTTTTTTTGAGCGAGTAACGAAGAAATGGCAGCCATTTGAAGTCCAATGCGCAGTGCAGGAAATACGCGTTGCTCGATCGAGAGGAATATTTGCTCGATCGAGAGGTTTTGCTTCTTAAAGCCCTCGATCGAGAGGTTTTGCTTCTTTAAGTCCTCAATCGAGAGGTTTTTGTTCCTAATCTCCTCGATCGAGAGCTTTTGATACCCATTGTTCTCGATCGAGAGCTTTTCATACCCATTGTTCTCGATCGAGAGGTTTTTCTTCTTGATCGAGAGCCTTGTCGGGTGACTGCTCATTTTCCCGAGAGCTTTTGTCAGATTTTCTTTTGTGTCTTATATAAGAACTCGTTTGTGAGTTCTTTTAGGTCATCTTTTCTTTTTCAGAACTCTTCTTGTCAGCCGTCACAATATTTATTTACTCAATAATTTTAGTTTTTCTTCTTTTTGCTCAAGGTTTGTGTACTTTCGTTCTAAGCCGGATTCTAATCGTAATCTTTCTTTCTTATTTCCTTTCTACTGTTTTATTGTTATTCTTAATACGTATCTCCTGTTTTGTTGTTTACGTTTTCGTATGCTTCGTCGCGTATCTTCGTACTCTGTTTTCATACTCCGTTCCATCGTCTGATTCTCCTGTTTTCGTCCCTGTTTTTTTACTTTTGTTTATCACGATTGTTTCTGTTTTCCCTTCCCTTAACCATCTCTGATTTTATCTAGTATTGTGATATAATATTTCTGTTTAGAATCCATTTTTGCTTCGGTTTTGTATGCTTGTTCACGCGCCTTTATTTCCGCATATTAATCTCGAAAATCGTGCCTCTTGCCTACTTGTTCTCGGTTTACAGCCCCTTTCCTTCACTATTTATTCATTTTGATTTTATCCTACCTTAATACCATGTCACATGTTAGCATGAATATCGTATTTGTATTCAGTTATAATATCGTCATGAGTAGCTAATTTCTATATATGCCGGGATGAGGAAAACTGTGTCATATGTATGATAGGTTATAACCGGGTTAGGTAGTTTTGCCGTAGGAATTGTTTTTAAGCAATTTATATGATGTTTGGTTGAATGAGTATACGCAGGAGACCATTCGTATAGTTAAACCCCGACCTAGATCGGAATATTGGAAGTGTAAGGCTTTCTTAGCAATAATAATTAGTTTCTGTGAGGGCGGAAGTCAAGCAGAAATGACCTTAGGGCGTCTTAAGACCGGAAGGTATAGTTGGGTTAGAGACGTGACTGTAATAACCTAGCCCTTCCTACCAATAATCTGACCGACCTAGTTATACCGATAGTGCTGACGACACAGTGACCCGAAATCCTAGCATATTCCTCTTTTCTGAATTTATTTTATATCTTTCTCGTTTCTTTCCGTAGTTTAAATAAAACAATTTCAAACCCCCAATTTTTGACATTCCGACTAACCAATTTAGACAGATAATTAGCAACTTTGCCTCCATGTGGAGATCGATCCTACTTACCGCTAACTTTTGTTAGTAGTACATAGGTTTTATTTTTGTACTGAAACAACGGTATCAAATTTTGGCGCCGTTGTCGGGGAGGCGACTGATACCATCATTTCAGTACCAAAAATAATAACCTAAGTACTACTAACGGAAGTCAGTGGTAAGTAGGGCCGATCTCCACAGGGAGGCAAAGTTGCTAAATATCTGTTTAAATTGGTCCGTCTGAATGTCACAAAAACGGGGGTTTAAAATTGCTTTATCTAAACTACGGAAAGAAACGATAAAGATATAAAAATAAATTCAAAAAAGAGGAATATGCTAGGATTTCGAGTCACTGTGTCGTCAGCATTATCGGTATAAACTAGGTTGATCAGATTATTGGTAGGAAGGGCTAGGTTATTACAGTCATGTCTCTAACCCGACTATACCTTCCGGTCTTAAGTCACCCGAAGGTCATTTCTGCTTGACTTCCGCCCTCACAGAAACTAATTATTATTGCTAAGCAAGCCTTACCCTTCCAATCTTCCGATCTAGGTCGGGGTTTAACTAAGTGAATGGTCTCATGCGTATACTCATTCAACCAAACATCACATAAATTGCTTAACAACAATTCCTACCGTAAAACTACCCAACCCGGTGATAACCTATCATGCATAAGACACAGTTTCCCTCATCCCGACATATAAACAAATTAGCTACTCATGATGGAATTATAAACAAATACAACTGCGTAAATCATGTTAACAATTGACATGCTATAGAATAGGATAAACATAGAATGATAAATTAGTGAGTAAAATGGGCTGTAAAAACGAGAATAGACGAACAAGAGGACACGGTTTTCGAGACTGATGACGGAAAACAGTAGCACGATTACCGAGACAAAA
This sequence comes from Silene conica, assembly GCA_029255685.2. NCBI lineage: Eukaryota > Viridiplantae > Streptophyta > Magnoliopsida > Caryophyllales > Caryophyllaceae > Silene > Silene conica. The sequence goes on along the minus strand of CM055313.2, from coordinate 34,999,901 downwards.
TAGCAAACATATAGCAAAACGATTACATTCGTAAATTAGATGAAAACAGAGATGAAAGGAAGTGGGAAACAGGGACGTAATAAAAAATGAAAGGGAGCAGGGAATGAGACACTAGTACAAAAATTGCTATTTGCGGCTATCTATTTGAGGCGTTTTTTAGCAAACGCAGCAAATAGAAAATTAATTTTAATAATTAAAAAAGGTATAAGGCCATTTGAGGCGTTTTGATAATAACGCCGCAAATAGTCCCGTCGTTTTGATAATAACGCCGCAAATAGTCCCAGTAATACACCTCCCTCCTCATCAGTCCTCCCTCATTCACCCAAAATCCCCGTAAAATCCCTCTCTCTTTCGATCGGCCCCCATCCCTCTTAACACCGAATTTCCCTAAACAAATTTCCCATCTGGTGACCACCTTGTTATTTCCGTCAAAGGTAGGTGATAGAACGCCGGCAAACAGCAACTCATCATTGACCAATTCGTAGATTTCAATCAGGTTGGTTTTTTATCAATTTTTTTTTAAATCCTTTATTTTTCCCGAATTGTTTTCAGTCTACAACTGAATTTATGTATTATTTTTTATCATTTAGGGTTAATGGAAAATTAATTTACCAATTAGGTTACAATTAAGTATTAGGGTTGGGCCTTTCAATTAAACTGAAGTTTAATTTGGAGATGAATGATATATGAGTAATATGGATGGATTGTTTTTAGTTCAATTAAGTAGGATTTGTAATTTTGTGAATACAAGCTGCTGCGATTGTGTATTATACGTCAGTTCCTATTATACTCATGTTGTTGTTCAAAACCCTAGTCAAGAATGATTGTGTTTCCGGCTAATATGCTTGAATGCTTGATTACTTTTAAGTTTGTTGAGTTAGTATGGGAGATGATTTGAATGTAGTTTTTATTCTAGACATGGTAGTGTTTCTTAAGTAAATCATAGGTTGTTGGAACAACTGAAAAAATTGGGATTTAGGTTCTCTTATGCCACTCGAGCACTCCACTATTTGGTTAATATGACTGTTAATTTTATTAGGGTGAAACATATGGCTAGAGAATGTTACATTCTTCATGCAATTTCCCTTTGCCCATGCGTAAATGATATTTGTTGAATTTCGTGAAATGTTTGCATTCTTATTGACAACATATACTGGCCTTGTTCTTACAGCCTCCTGAGGATGCTCTTTTTGCACATCCAAGAGTCTTTAGAGCTTGTGTTCCCCCGGGTATGCTTTTCTTCCGAGGGAACATATGGGATTTTGATTGCAGACCGCAAGTTATGCAAACACAGGGGTATCCTTTGCCAGCAAATGATAGAATTCCAGAGATTACTGAAGCAAGGAATATCAAGCTTGGACTTGGTCTTCAGGTATCTTTTCCCTTTCGTCAGATTATGGAGCTTTCTTTTGGTTGTACACTTGTATTTTCATATTAAATGCTTTGCCGTTGCTAATTTCCAAACAAGCTGGTGGTTTTCTATTTGGTGAATGTACTTGAGATACTAAGCTACTGGTGAATGGTAATGGAACAGCTCTGACCTCCTTGCGTTTTATTTGAATTATTATAAGTACGAGCATCCTAGGTTTTGCTTCGAACGACTGGAGTATCTAGGCCAAAAGATTCAGGTGAGTCTTCATTTCTGTATTCTGATTTCTGTGACCCTGGATTTAACTTGTAAAATCTGAGAACATTCAACAAGGAACTTAAAGTGTTACTTATGATTACTTTTAAGAAAATTCAGTTTGATATATTCAGGATTGACGTTAAAATCACTTTAGTACCCTGCGGTTTAACAAATTCACTTTGGTTTTTCCACTTTGTTGACGTTAGGAGTAATGGTATGACCAAAACTATTTGTTGAACACTAGCAAGCAACTAAACAGAAAAAATAACGTCGTCTCAGGTCGTTTCCTGGATTTAGTGATTAGGAGTAGTAATCTAAGTAATATACTTATGTCTTGACAAACTGATATACTTTCAACTTTTTTATGCCGTTGTCATACCGAAGTACATTATGAAACTGCTATAAATGTATTCTTCGTGTACAGATGGAGAAGGACTAAACACCTAAAGGAGTAGTAATCTAAGTAATATATCTTTTTTTACGACTTCTATTTTCTCTAAGTATTTTTTAAATACCTAAAGGGCTATAATGTCTTTGTGAATCCTCTGATAACTATGTTTATGATATCTGCAAGTTCATTTTCTAAGTTCATTGACTAGCAAGTGGGTAGGTTGAAGGCCTCTGATAACTATGTTTATGATATGCTGCTGAAGTCTGGGTTCAGGGTGTTTTTACCTACAATGGGAATTTCATAGTGACTATTATATTGAGGATCCTGATTTTTATTGTGCTATAATGTCTTGAATGTTCATTTTGTCTATTAATATGGATAACCATTTAAGTAATTGGATTCACCTGTCACAAGACTCGCAACTATAGAAAACTCTAGCAAAATTCTTATTACAGATTTGTGAATATGGTTTCCACCACGGGTCAGGTTAGAGCTTGATATTATGTGAACCTACTTTTTATGATGATGCCTCGTCATCTTCATGAAGCTTAATTTATCATCTTTTCTTGTTTATATTCAATGCTCAAATTTTGTATTTGAGTGACTAGTGATAGATAGGCCTTGCCCGTAAAATTGTGTATGAACTAAATAAGGAAAGACGATAGCTTTTTCCAGTTGAACTTCAGGATTGTCAGGCAAATGAATTTGTTTGTGGAACAATGTATCTTAAAAATTTTATATTTATTTGCAATATTACTGCACCATGGCAAGTGAAGCTTGTTTACATAAACCTGAGGGTTTTCTAGTTTTTACGGTCCTCTTGACAATCTTAATTGGTGTTTTCAACTGAACTTTCTGTTATTATTAAAACATTGCTAGAAGAAATCTTCATGCTGCAATGCGTATTCACTTATGCTTAAAATAATGTTAGTCTTGTATGCTGTTTCAGAACTGGTATCAGATTGCTTTAAGTGTTGTGTGGAGGATTCCGATGATTCAATGAGCAAGGTAAGAAGTTCTCCAGCTTCTAATTTTAACTCCTGCTGTTGCAAGGCCTTACTTCTTGAAAGTCTCACATCGGGAACCTCGAATATTATGCTAGAATATTCTTCTTTTTAGGAATTTATTCTTTTATGCCGTCGCTCTCCAAGCGGGTGACCAAATTGGTCAAAATCTATAGAGCAGGAACAACCTTCCAATTCATAAAACTAGCAAACTAGACATCTGGGACATTATATGAGTCTAGTCGATTCAGATTCGATCATTCCATGTATTTTATGGACTGACTTTGATTTTGTAAGGTCCTTGTCTCGGTCTGTTTATGGTGAGCTATTATTAGGTATTTAGGTAATTTATTTGCAAAATATTGTACAATTTCAGATAATCATGAAACTCAACAATGAGTGCAAAGAAGTTTTTGGAGATCTGATTTGGGATCTTTTGGTTTCAGGGTATGTTAACAAGGTAACCTGCTTCATAATACGAGATTATGTGCTGCACAGTTAATGCTGATTACTGCAAAATGATGCATCAGACCAGGGAAACAACACTGAACTTGCAACAACAGCATATCAGCGCTTAAATTAGTCTTAAGCATTGTATATTTTTGTATTTGTTATTTAGAATAATTACAAAAATGATGTAAGATTCTCTTATGGAAATATACATTTGAGAGTTATTATATTTAAGTAACTTGTTTAAATAATTTCATTTGAAAAAAAAAAGAAATTTTTTTTTCTTTTTTTAATACCTATTTGCGGCGTTTTTCTCAAAACACGCCTCAAATAGCCTTTTCTATTTGCGGCGTTTTTTTAGAAAAACGCCTCAAATAACCTCTTATTTGCGGCGTTTTTTTTTCCGCCTCAAATAACTTTTTCTATTTGCGGCCCCCTTATTTGATGCTACACTAAAAACTCCGCAAATGACCTCATTTTTGACGCCTCAAATGAGTATTTTTCTACTAGTGAGAACAGAGGCGAGAAACAGAGTGCAAGTACCGAGACAAACAGCGAGCTGAACGGAACGAAAACAATGAGATTGAAAACAGTAAACAAAAAAAAACAGAATGATAAAGATTAAGAAGAGAAAGAAGGATTACAAATATGACAGAATCCGGTGTAAGAACTGAATTAAACCCGTATACAATCCTTCGAAAAATGACTAAGAAAATAAGAACTAAGAGTATAAGAACTAAAAGTAATTTTTTTTTTCCGAAAGTGACGGCTAAGGGAAGATTGCTAAAAAGATGATAAAAAAACCTAAAATGAACTCTCATGTGTTTTTTTATAGTAGACACGAAAGAAAACTGAAACAAATGATGTTCTCGATCGAGCAGCGTGTATTTTCTGCAGTGCGCACTGAACTTCAACTGGCCGCCATTTCTTTGTTACTTGCTCAAACCAAGCGTTCTTGGTGGTGTTGGAAAGCTAAGAGGATAAACTTTCATCTCCAATTGGAATAACCTAATTATCTGTTTTAGAACTCGAGATATTGCTCTGCAAAGTAGGTACTAGAAATTTGAAGTTCTTCCTTCGCTTAATAGGCCTTCATTGCTCCCATGCGCATCCAAAAACGGTAAAAACAAGCTCCGACTCAACTCTTCTCCTAAATGTATGCATGAGGACGTGTTTTAGGCTTGATTATGATCTTCTTCGGCTCATATCTGCAAAATAGAAAAACAAAGCACAGTAGACTATTCGGGGGATATTTGTAGCAAAATACTACGGAATAAGCATAGAAATGCGTGCTAATATGGCCTAAAAGGTCTATATAAAGTGCACGCATCAAATTCCCCCAAACCAAACCTTTGCTTGCCCTCAAGAAAACTCATGCAACTAACTAAGACTAAACAGATAGGAGTAAAACATGGACAAGCTGAAAACTGTTAACTCAAACCGTTTAATGCACATGAATCAGTACTAATAGCTCAATATCCTAAGCAAACAAATTTATGCATATTCCAAATAATGTTGATCTTTTGACCTTGCAAGACTTTCAAAATTGGATTCTCCCGGGTCACTCTTCCCTCAACACAACAAATGGTTAGATGTTATATGTAAAAGAGGAGAAGAAAATATAGTCTCTCACCTAGACTACGACCAACACAATCGTGCATGCAATTTAGTATGATAAATAATTCTAGCTACCGTGCACATACATTCCAACCATTCAGGGTCCATCACATGTTGAATACTTGCAAGGTTTGGATAAGTGAGGCTATGGGTAAGAAGAGACAAAACAATATGGGAATGAGAGGGAAATTAGCAAAGCTAGCATCCTAATCAAATCGAATAAAACATCCACTTCTAACTCACTGAATTAAGCTCAAAGGCCTTAACGATAAGGCAATCAACTCACGAATCCAAAATTGCAACATAGGAGAAAAATTCCAAATTTTTTCTTTTCTTTTCTTTTGCCGTTTTTTTTTTCTTTTTTTTTTTGTTTTTGTTCCGATTTTTCCCTTTTTTTTTTCTTTCGGCAATTTTCTTTTTCTCCATTTCTTCAATCCACTTCTTCATTTACCAACTTCTTACAATAAGAATCGAGCCAAAATTGATGCAGAGAACAGAATACCACAAGAACTACTAAACTAGCTTAGCAAAAGGTAGGCTTAGTTTATGGGTTGTAGCAAAAGGGTCAACTATCAATTTTTGGCTAATGTGAAGTTAATGGGTAAAATGAACAAGGATTTTGCAGGCATTCACCAAACACGTGATACCATCCACAAACCCGAATGTATGCAGGCAACAAGCAATTAAAAATCACACTTGTGCAATTTGATGTTACACGATATGCAGGGAGTAACTACTCACAATCCTAAATGAACCGGTCATGAATGACACCAGTTTAAGGCTCTAAAGCTCAGAAAGTTATTGTAGTTTGCCAAAATTTTCAGTCAAGTCTACTAGTTCAACAAATTTTGAAACGAAATTCGAGAAAATGCTGTGGAAATTGCTAAAAGACGTGAAACAGTGCAAGCCTTAGGCATACAACAATTTTCAGCAATGAAATACTCCAATCTGACTCGACCTAATATGCAAAAATAAACGTGATTCTTTTGGATTTTTGGATTTTTCATTTTTTTTTTGAAAATAAAACAACAATGCATGCGAAAAATTGAAACGTGCAAACAGAAATGCAGTAAACATGCAGACACAGATATGGATGCAAAACCTCCCCAAACCAAATCGTACAATGTCCCCATTGTACAAAGTAAAGGAAAAGAAATGCAAACTAAAGAGAAAGAGTTGGGAACTTACAAAAGTGCGCGTACCACGGACCTCCCCAAACCGAACCAGAAATGGGAGGTTGCAATCGAGGCATAAAAGTCGGGCAGAAAAATCCTCACAGCAGTTGATACAAGAGCAGCATCTCGATCGAGAAGAAGGAGTGCTCGATCGAGCAGTTTGTGCTGTGATTTCCTCGATCGAATCGTTTAACCGCTCGATTGAGGAATTCGAACCACAAATCCTCTCGATCGACTGCCTGGGCTGAGCAATCTTGGCTGCAAATATTCTCGATCGAAGAGTGATGCTACTCGTTCGAGATCATTACCTACAATTACGCAACAACAGCCATATAATACTACCAAAAACGTGAGGACGAGTTCAAAGTTTATAGCCGAGCACAATTATTACAACGCATAAAATATAAAAAGCTAATTGTTCCAAAACAGAAATAAATAAAAAGTCCAAACTCCGGGTTGTCTCCCGGTAGCGCTAGATTAAACAGTCCCAGCTTGACCCTCTTCCTTAATCAACCAACATCGCAAATTAAGGGCCCTCTATGAGGCTTCTGACTGAATGCGGTAGCCTCAGCAGTTGTCAAGTCAACATCCGTCCTCCACAACTTGGCAACTGAAAAATGGGAGTTCTTCACACCACCCGGCTCCCAAAATTCCTCCTCATTACGCATCCTCTTCCTTGATGGCATAACATTATCAACGCCTCCTCCTGGATCATCTATCCAAGAAGTTCCAGATTCCACGGTAGGAGCACCCATCAGACCTCCCAGTTCATTGAACTCGTCAAAACCTACAAAAAGAGAAAAAAAGCGATGTTCCTCCATTTTGCTCCCTGAATGGGGCGGAGGTGTCATAACAACAACAATAATATGTGACTCAGAAGGTGGCTCAGACTGAATGGCAACGGACTCTACAAGAGGGAAATTATCGCAAGATACAATAGGTATGGGTTCCCTAAGGTCATCGGACTTAGTAAAAACCAAATCCTCTCCTCCGACCTGAAAGGTAAGTGTCCCAACCCCGACATCAACAATTGCGCCAGCAGTGCACAAAAAAGGTCTTCCCAAAATAATGGGGACATTGCGGTCTTCGGGTATGTTTAAGACAATGAAATCTGCAAGAATATAGAAATTCCCGATCCTATCAGGTACATCATGTAAAGCGCCTTTGATCTTTACATAAGAATAGTCAGCCAACTGAATAGTCGCTCTAGCGCGCACAAACTTAGTCAATCCTAATTGCATTGCAAGAGGCAATGGTAAGATATTGACGCTAGAATCGAGGTCACATAAAACGTTATCGAACGAATGGGTCCCTATAGAACATGAGATAGAAAATTGGCTCGGGTCAAACATTGTAGGGTGGGTCCTCTTCCTAAGAAGCATGCTACTCTCTTCACCCATGGCTATGTTCATGACCGACTCAGTAGTATCCTTCCTAGACCAATTAATTTGAGAAATAAAATCGGCATAAGTAGGTACCTGAGTTATTATCTCATCGTAGTGAGCCATGACATCGAGAGCTCGTAAGCGGTCCAAAAATCCACGGTGTGGCAGCAACCGTTGTGAGTAAGGAACTGATCGAGCGGGAAAATCATTTGGTTGAGCATCGGAGAAAAATTGAAAGAAAGCCTCGTCATCAGAAGTCCTCGATCGAGTACTTGCTTCTACTCGATCGGGGATTAAATCCTCAGTTCTGTTCGATCGAGTACTCTGGTTTACTCGATCGAGGTCTTTTTCCTTGTACTTGCTCGATCGAGCAAATGCAGCAGCTCGATCGAGAGGTTTGTCCTCCAAATTGCTCGATCGAGTACTGTCAGCTACTCGACTGAGAAGATTACTCCTCGATGCTCTTGAATCAGCCTCCTCTCGCTCAATTTCTTTGCTCAAATCGTTCACTTGGACTTGCAACTCCTCAAGACGGATAACGTGGGAGTTTGATTGCACCCTTAACGTGTAACACCCCAAGAGTATGAGAGGAAAGTTGTCCCACATCGGTAGAATGTGAGGCTTGTGATATGTTTATAATAGCTTCCACCCATCACTTAGTAAGAAGGCCTTGTGTTTTTGGGCTTAATTGAGGACAAATAATAGGCCCAAAGGCTTACCTCCCATCTTATTGGGGGTGTGTTAGGACTGTGATGGGTCGGGTTTGTTGTGGTGCCGGTTGTGGTGTAATGTGGTAATTACCATAACCCCAATACTCCTTCCTCTCCCAATCAACGGATTTTTCAGCTTGAGCTTCAAACTGAGCAATCAGTCGGGAAATGGACGTCATCTTGGCAAAAGGGTTCGAAGGTACTCAAGCATTCCTTTCAAAAATCTCCCTCCGTAGCCTGTCTAATAAACCTGTGGGCCTATCAAAACAGCACTAAAGAAAAAGATAAGAACAACCTCAAGGTACCCAGTCTTCCCTTGAGACGAAAAACAGACAAAAATAAACAGATGAAAGCGTCGCCTCCCCGGCAACGGTGCCAAAATTTGATACCGTTGTTTTAGTACCAAAAATAATAACCTAAGTACTACTAACGGAAGTCAGCGTTAAGTAGAGTCGATCTCCATAGGGAGGCAAAGTTGCTAAATATCTGTTTAAATTGGTCCGTCTGAATGTCACAAAAACGGGGGTTTAAAGTTGCTTTATCTAAACTACGGAAAGAAACGATAAAGATATAAAAATAAATTCAGAAAAGAGGAATATGCTAGGATTTCGGGTCACTGTGTCGTCAGCAATATCAGTATAAACTAGGTTGGTCAGATTATTGGTAGGAAGGTCTAGGTTATTACAGTCACGTCTTTAACCCGACTATACCTTCCGGTCTTAAGTCGCCCTAAGGTCATTCCTGCTTGACTTCCGCCTTCACAAAAACTAATTATTATTGCTAAGCAAGCCTTACCCTTCCAATATTCCGATCTAGGTCGGGGTTTAACTAAATGAATGGTCTCACGCGTATACCCATTCAACCAAACATCACATAAATGGCTTAACAACAATTCCTACCGTAAAACTACCCAAACCACTGATAATCTATCATGCATAAGACACAGTTTCCCTCATCTCGGCATATAAAGAAATTAGCTACTCATGACGAAATTATAAAAAAATACAGTAAATCATGTTAACAATTGACATGCTATAGAATAGGATAAAAACAGAATGATAAACTAGTGAGTATAATGGGCTGTAAAAACGAGAATAGACGAACAAGAGGACATGTTTTTCGAGACTGATGACGGAAAACAGTAGCACGATTACCGAGACAGAATAGCAAACATATGGCAAAACGATTACGTTCGTAAATTAGATGAAAACAGAGATGAAAGGAAGTGGGAAACAAGGACGTAATATCAAAATGAAAGGGAGCAGGGAATGAGAACAGAGGCGAGAAACATAGTGCAAGTATCGAGACAAACAGCGAGCGGAACGGAACGAAAACAATGAGACTGAAAACAGTAAACAAAACAAACAGAATGATAAAGATTAAGAAGAAAAAGAAGGATTACAAATATGACAGAATCCGGTGTAAGAACTGAATTAAACCCGTATACAATCCTTCGAAAAATGACTAAGAAAATAAGAACTAAAAGTATTTTTTTTTATTATCTGAAAGTGACGGCTAAGGGAAGATTGCCAAAAAGATGATAAAAAAAACCTAAAATGAACTCTCATGTGTTTTTTATAGTAGACACAAAAGAAAACTGAAATAAAAATCTCGGGAAAATGATCCGTCACCCGTCAAGGCTCTCGATCGAGAGGAAAAACCTCTCGATCGAGAAGAAAAGCCATCAAAAGCTCTCGATCGAGGACTTTAGGAACCAAAACCTCTCGATCGAGGACTTTAACCTCTCGATCGAGGACTTTGGCAACCAAAACCTCTCGATCGAACAAATGATGTTCTCGATCGAGCAGCGTGTATTTCCTACCCTGCGCACTGAACTTAAAATGGCCGCCATTTCTTCGTTACTTGCTCAAATCAAGCATTATTGGTGGCGTTGGAAAGATAAGAGAATAAGCTTTCATCTCCAATGGGAATCACCTGATTATCTGTTGTAGAACTCGAGATATGGCTCTCCAAAGTAGGTACTAGCAATTTGAAGTTCTTCCTTCGCTTGATAGGCCTTCATTGATCCCATGTGCATCGAAAAACGGTAAAAACAAGCGCCGACTCAACTCTTCTCCTAAATGTATGCATGAGGACGTGTTTTAGGCTTGATTATGATCTTCTCCGGCTCATATCTACAAAATAGCAAAACAAGCCAAAGTAGATTATTCGGGGGATATTTGTAGCAAAATACTACGGAATAAGCATAGAAATGCGTGCTAATAAGGCCTAAAAGGTCTATATAAAATGCACGCATCAGCGACGCTTTTATCTGTTTATTTTTGTCTGTTTTTTCGCCTCAAGGGAAGACTGAGTACCTTGAGGTTGTTCTTATCTTTTTCTTTAGTGCTGTTATGATAGGCCCACAGGTTTATTAGACATGCTACGGAGGGAGATTTTTCGAAGGGATGGCTTGAGTACCTTCGATCCCTCTGCCAAGATGACATCCGTTTCTTGACTGATCGCTCAATTTGAAGCCCAAGCTGAAAAATCCATTAATTGGGAAAGGAAGGAGTCTTGGGGTTGTGGTAATCACCACACTACACCACGGCCGCTACCACAAAAAACCCCTCCACTTGCTGAAAATAATGAGATCGCTGAAATAGTCGAGATGATAAAGGCATTGACGTTAAAGGTGCAATCAAACCCCCACGCTATCTGTCTTGAGAAGTTGCAAGTCCAAGTGAACGATTTGAGCAAAGGAATTGAGCGAGAAGAGGCTGATACAATAGCATCGAGGAGTAATCCTGTCGATCGAGTACCTGAAAGTATTCGATCGAGTGAATTAGAGGACAAGCCTCTCGATCGAGCTGCTACAATTGCTCGATCGAGCAAGTATGAGGAAAAAGTCCTCGATCGAGTTAACAAAAATACTCGATCGAACAGAAGAGAGGATACAATCCTAGATCGAGAAGACGAAAACACTCGATCGAGGACTTCTGATGACGAGGCTTTCTTTCTTTCAACTTCTCTCCGATGCTCAACCAAGTAGTTTTATCGATCGATCAGTTCCTTACCCAACAACAGTTGCTGCCACATCGTGGATTTATGGATCGGTTACGAGCTCTCGACGTCATGGCTCACTACAATGATACGATAACTCAAGTACCTACTTATGCCGATTTTATTTCTAAAATTAATTGGTCTAGGAAGGTTGAGTCGGTAATGAACGTAGCCATGAGTGACGAGTGTAGCACACTTCTTAGGAAGGAGACCCAGCCTATAATGTCTAACCCAAGTCATTTTTCTATCTCATGTTCTATAGGGACCCATTTGTTCGATAATGCTTTATGTGACCTCGACTCTAGTGTCAACATCTTATCTTTACCTCATGCAATGTAATTAGGATTGACTAAGTTTGTGCGCGCTAGAATGACTATTCAGTTGGCTGACTACTCTTATGTAAAGGTCAAAGGAGCTTTACATGATGTACCTGTTAGGATCGGGAATTTTTATATTCCCGTAGACTTCGTTGTTCTTAACATACCCGAGGACCGCAATGTTCCCATTATTTGGGAAGACCATTTTTGTGCACTGATGGCGCAATTGTTGATGTCGAGGTTGGGACACTTACCTTTCAGGTCGGAGGAGAGGATTTGGTTTTTACTAAGTCCGATGACCCTAGGAAACCCATACCTATCGTACCTTGCGATAATTTCCCTCTTGTAGAGCCCATTGCCATTCCGTCTGAGCCACTTTTTGAGTCGCATATTATTGCTGCTGTTATGACGCTTCCGCCCCATTCTGGGAGCAAATTGGAGGAACATCTCCTTGTTTCTCTTTTTGCAGGTAGTGACGAGTTCAATGAACCGGGAGATGTGATGGGTGCTCCTAGCGTGGAATATGGAACTACTTGGATAGATGATCTAGGAGGAGGTGTTGATAAGGCTATGCCGTTGAGAAAGAGGATGCGTGATGTGCTGAAAGTTTGGGAGCCGGGTGTAATACCCCGTATTTTATCGATAATTAATTTATATTATATTAACGTGTTGATAATATTTAAACGTATATATTCGATAATTAATTTATCATATGCGTGTTTTATACTATATATATTATATATTATTATTGGCGTAATGTCGGGTTGGGTATCAGTTAATAGACCGAGCTGTAAGGACTCGAGCGGGCCTCGTTTTGCGTACAAGTCACTGTAATGCCTTGAATACTATTTAACGACACTTGCTCCTACGTTTTAATACTTGGTAAATAAGTAATTGTTTGATGTTGGTTAATTACCTATGTGGGGGTTCGAACTTGAGACCTTGGGTGAAGGGGGTGGATCTCGTATAAGACTTGAGCAGCCCACGAAATAAGAAACCCTAAAAACACTCACTCACACCCTCACTTTGCCTGCCGTCATGTTTGAAGGCTTCACACCTCCTTTCCAAACAACGTTACACGTAAACAACCACGCTACCCTACTGCCGCCACTACAGTCTTAGGAGAGGAGGTCCACACGACGGTCTAGAGCGGTCTAACACTCTTCGAACTGACCGAGAATCAGGTACGGTTGCACGTATCTTTGTCAATAGTTCAGTCAAGTCGTTTTGCGCAGGTTTTGTGTATGATTCGAAGAGTGTCTGGTTGTCATCTTCGTTTAGGGTTACCGTCTCTTTAATGCTGGTGGTCAGGGGAGTCGTGTGAGGGTTGTCATGGTGGGTTCAGGTGTCGGGGATGGCGTAAATAGGGGTGTTCGTTTCTCTGGTTGGTCGCAGTCATGGTCTCAGTCTGGTTCACGCGTGCACAGGGGGAGAGTAGGGAGAGGTACCACTGTTGACTCGGGGGAGGTCGACACAGTGGTACCCCCGTGGTGTATGTGTCAGGTGTCAAGGTAGACGTAGAAGGTGGTTTTGGGTGGTGGTAACGGTGGTGTCAGTGTCGGCAGGGATTTGTTTATAGGGTGGCAGAGTCGTGTGGGTGAGGAACCAGACCTGGGTTTGGGTCTGGTTCGCTTTGCCGGCGGCCAACGAGTGGGTTGCCGGTGGTTGGGGGTGTAGCAGGTAGTCGGGGGAACAAGACATGGTGTTGCTGGTGGTTGGGTGTGGTGTTCCGCGGTGGTGATAGGGCTGTAAGAGTCGGTTGTCGCTAGGCGAAGAAGGGAGGGTTGTTTTCATTGTTTTCATTGTTTTCATTGTTTTAATTGTTTTATTAGTTTTATTATTAATGTTATTATTGTTACTAATATCTATCTTTTCATTATTATTATTATTATTATTATTATTTTAGGAGTATTATTATTATTATTACTATTATTTTAATAATAGCCGTCTTTCGTTATTCTATATTATTCGTTATTGTGTGGTTGAAGTCTATGAGTCGGGAAATCTTTAAGTTAGGGAAGTTTCTATTTAGGGAAACTCTCTATTTATATTGGGTTTCTATTTATAGTATGTGTTGGTTGTTATGGGGATTATTACTTTTTGAATTTTATTTTACAATGGTTAATATATATATATTCGTGTTAGTATAGTGTTGGAGTCGAGAATCTTATTTCAGAGCTTCCTTTATAGGAAGGTTTCCTTCTTGGGAAAGTTTCCACTTTAGGAAACTTTCCGCTTTTAGAAAGTCACCTAATATGGTTAGTATAAGTGTGACAGAAGAGTTTAGAAGGATTTTAATTCACTACATAATAAATGTTTAGGTGGAGGTTTCCGCGTGGAACACTTCTAGTAGCTGCTGCTCACTTGACTTTGCCTTATACAGTTATGAGGTAGGGGAAATATATTATGATTCATGTTATGACATGAAATGTGTAAGTGATGCTTATTACGAGTTTGATATAATTGATTATTACTGTACTGTGGACTGTATTATTATTATTGATCACTGTGGAGAACGGAGATGTGAAATGGGTCTTGTGATATGGGTCTTGTGATATGGCCATGGGAGGTCTGGAGTGGTGTGATGTGATGTGATGGGAGGTGTGGTGTGATGGAGGTGTGAAGTGGTGGAGGTGTGATGGATGGTCGAATGACATGGAGATGGAGGATGATATAGTTCTATCGTTGTTTATGTTTTTGTTGTTTTACCTACTCAACCTCGCGGTTGACCCTGTGTATTCGTGTGACACCTACGATGATCCGGAATGGGGAGTAGATTTTACAGGAAAGAGACAGATGAGCCAGGAGCTGGGACGGGAATGTGAGATGCGGATTTGAGACCGACTTAGATCTACATCGCGTATAGAGTAGTCGCCAGTTGTATCTTTATTTTCTATGTAATCACTGTAATAACTAAAGTTTAAATCCTATCGGTTTTATAAAGTACTTTGTATTGTTTTCCTTTGTTACTCACTACCTCGGGTTGTTCCGAGATGGTAACGGCCCTATTTACTCGAGAATGTCTTGCTAAAGGCTCTTGAATAAATGGGGGTGTTACAAAGTGGTATCAGAGCGAACGATCCTCAGGCCTAAACCAACTGAATAATAATGAACGTAGGAAGAGTCTAATAAAATGAACCCCGAGATGAAACTGATAGGTGCCCCAAAAAGGAACGGGATGAGTTAGGGGCCCCCTCACACCAAACCTGGGCCCTTTCGGTTCTGTCTCGGGAACCCAATGAGAGTAATCGAAGAGTGGGGTAGACTATATATATTTAACGACCTGGTTATATTGTACTAACACTCTTACAAGAGAAGAATGAGGTAAGTAATATGTGAACTGTGGCTAGTAATGTTATTAGAGATTATGATTGATATCAGTATGTGAATCAAGCTGAATGATTGAATATAAATATCAAGAATATGGATGTGTAATTATTGAGCAATGTTTAAAAGTGATATAATCATATGATTTTGGTATTTTGGAAATGTTCATACAATTATCTGATATTTAAATGACAATTGTTATTGTATGATATTGGTGTTTAACTCCTTGTAATGGCGGGTAATTCTGTTGAATTATCATGTGTTGTGGTAATTCCTGTCTAGTGATATGCGGAATGTGTTGCCCTAAGCCATGAATGTATATAGTTATGAGTTGCATAAATCGTACTTAAAATTTTTATGCTTTTATACGCATTTAAATACGTTATGAAGTTAGTCATCAATAAGGGATATGTAGTAGTCCCTACTTATAATTCCGTACTTGGGTAAGTTGTGATCGTGTGATGATAGAAACTAACTTTCTTTAGATACACATGCATAACTATCAAGTTAGTTGGTTGCTCCTATTTTCAGTTTCGAAATGTTTTGTGTTTTAGATGACAACTACAATTGAGATGAGGAACGAATGTAAATGTGGTACAAAGTGATGTCTATACTTCAAATGATTGTCAACGTGTTTTGGAGTAAAAAAGGTGGAGTTTCGATGTAGTAATGTGAAATTACAAAGGAACCAAGATTTTAATAAGTTTTCAGAATGTTAACAGGTCTGTACGGGCTGTCATTTTACATGTGTTCCAACTATGAGTAAGACAATTTTATGTATGATAACCTTCTAAGTTGGTTTTACAATGCTTTTGAGTTACATTTTGAGAGAAATAACCTTTTAGTTGACAGGGGTCAAATTGTTACTGCACAGTTCCGTTTTGACCCATCATTTTGTAAAGGAGGTCATTTAAAACATGTTTACTTTTATGTATAATTCTAACCCCAATGTTTAGAATATTCGTTCACGTTTTCAAAATGATAAGCCCTGTGAAATCTTATCGAGTCGTTATTTTTATTTTGATTTTTTTTTTTTTTTGCAAGTTGCTCAACTTCCGATGAATTGTTGTAAAGTTCCTGTCTGGACTGTTTGAGTTGTAAAAATGGTTATAAATGATCCCCTTGACGTATACATTTGCTTCTTTTTCCTATGATTAGTTAATTCATGATATTAATGGTACCTCTATAAGAACTCGCAAGATAGGTAAGGGGATATTTCCTTATGAAGTGTGTAAATTGCTGCATAATGTTTAATTGGTGAATTGTGAGTTATGTGAGTTCCATATAAAAGTTTAATCAAATGTGAACGATGTGATGTTCGTAGGTGATGCTAAAATCATAGTTATCAGAGAAGAGTCTTGACACGTGGTAGAATGAAATTTGAATGATGAACTTATTAGCATATCATAGCAATCTAATTGTTATAAGTAATGGTGATTATTTTGAACAATGTGAGCCGTGTTGATGTTCTTTCATATATTTATGGTATATCGTTGTCCAGTTCACTGAGTTAATAATCTTTATAACACTTTCATGCATATTGTTATGTCACCAACTGAGTTGCATTTACTATGTTTAAAATCTGATCCTAATATATTGAGTTATTAACTGGGTGACATGTGATCTAGGGAAGTACAGTCTTGTGAATTCGTTTCCTTTTAATCGTAAAAATTTTCTTAAGTCATGAACTACAAGAACCATTTTTTTTAGTACAGAAGAGTCGGAATGTCTCTATGTAGTCTTGTTACGATCTATAGCTTGTAAGATCGACTTTTGGCTCGTATTTATAAGTTGTCACAAATTACCACTTTAATGTTTCAAAGTGTTTTCAAAGTGATGACTATCCATGATAAGGTTTGATGATTTGATAATTATAGTGATTCTAACATGACAAATTCTGTAGTTACGCATTGATGAAATCCTGCCCGAATGTTTACTTGTTGCATACGGTATAAGCCCCTTAATTTGCAAGTCTTTTATTTTACCCGATTCATGATAAATGATGTAATGTGAGTGGTTGAAAAATGTACCTAAGTGATTTTAACTTATTGATATCTAGGAATGTTAAGCGGTTTTATTAGTTTATGATTGGTGTCAGTCTTGTGAAATATGTCAACGTTCCATGTATAATTACGTTAACTAATTTTTCTCTATGTCTTCTCTAAAACATGATTTTGCTGCTATAAGTGATTATGAGCATGAAACATTTTAAATTGTCAAGTGTGAACTATGAGCCTCTTGTTTGTTTATATTGTTGTAAATTTATTAAATTTGTGATAAAATTCCAAAGGTATGCAAGTGTTAGCTACCCCGATTATGCTTTACTGTGTAACACGGTTTCTACCGATCCTGTTACTCTAATTATTGCTCGAGGTTATATATGTCTGCATGATAATTGTTATGGGTTTTTAACAAATACTCCTTTGAGTTGCAACTAGTAAACGCTCCTTTATTTTGATAGTTAATATTTTCCTGTTGATAAAATAATTCTTTTGTTTGTGGGACGGGTTAAGTTGCGAAATGGGTAAACTTTTGGTATTTGATTAGTTGTTTATGCGTAATGATTTTGTATTAGGTTGGTTTGGTATAGCGTACAGATCCTTATTTTATGAACTGTGGAATCGTAAATATACATACAAGTATGTCAATGAACTTGGGAAGTAAGTACTGATGAGATTGAATTGATGAGATTGAGTTACTCGTGAGTCTAGAACAAAAGCCATGGTTGATTTTGTTTGAGGTTGAGTTAGCAGTTTCATATTTATCGAGTTGTCGTATTCTTTGACCTTGACTCGTGGGTGAGTAGCTTAGAGTTTTACTCTCCAAATGTGGAGCAGTTCCTTTAATGGGGTATGTGACAACATTGATATCGCAATGGAGATGAGATTTTGGTTACTTATTTGAGCTATGAGTTTTTAAGTCGTGGTGCCACATTGTGTTTCGATCAAGTGTGACCTTGATTATTGAGTCATATTCTGAGTTGAAATCGATATTGAAATGGATGTATTGATTGTGCTTATTCCGGCGGTTCACTCACCCCTTGTCTTTGGTCTTAGATTCGACAATGAGTGCGATCCTTGGTTACTTGGGGTGAGATGGTATGAGATAAAGTGCTGAGTAAGACGAACTAATGAGCTGAGATTTGCATAATGAGGTTACGGGGACGTAACCGTGTTTTAAGGAGGATATGATTGTAAAATCTTTTGTTTATGACATGGCTAGGTTTTTATGACATGACTAATTGGTATGTCGTGATTGTTTGAATATACTTGATAACCCGGACTCTATTGTATTCCGTGGAGTATCCTTTATTATGTTATAGATTAAACTTTGGGGACAATGTTTCTTAACGAGGGTAGAATGTAACATTTCGTGTTTTAAAGTCCTTTTGTTAGTTTTGATGTTACTTGGTGTCACACCTTGTGTTCGTTACATGCTTAGTGACCAGCTTGTTGCCCACGGGATGGTGAACTTCGGGACGAAGTTCATTTTAAGGGGGGAAGACTGTAATACCCCGTATCTTATCGATAATTAATTTATATTATATTAACGTGTTGATAATATTTAAACGTATATATTCGATAATTAATTTATCATATGCGTGTTTTATACTATATATATTATATATTATTATTGGCGTAATGTCGGGTTGGGTATCAGTTAATAGACCGAGCTGTAAGGACTCGAGCGGGCCTCGTTTTGCGTACAAGTCACTGTAATGCCTTGAATACTATTTAACGACACTTGCTCCTACGTTTTAATACTTGGTAAATAAGTAATTGTTTGATGTTGGTTAATTACCTATGTGGGGGTTCGAACTTGAGACCTTGGGTGAAGGGGGTGGATCTCGTATAAGACTTGAACAGCCCACGAAATAAGAAACCCTAAAAACACTCACTCACACCCTCACTTTGCCTGCCGTCATGTTTGAAGGCTTCACACCTCCTTTCCAAACAACGTTACACGTAAACAACCACGCTACCCTACTGCCGCCACTACAGTCTTAGGAGAGGAGGTCCACACGACGGCCTAGAGCGGTCTAACACTCTTCGAACTGACCGAGAATCAGGTACGGTTGCACGCATCTTTGTCAATAGTTCAGTCAAGTCGTTTTGCGCACGTTTTGGTGTATGATTCGAAGAGTGTCTGGTTGTCATCTTCGTTTAGGGTTACCGTCTCTTTAATGCTGGTGGTCAGGGGAGTCGTGTGAGGGTTGTCATGGTGGGTTCAGGTGTCGGGGATGGCGTAAATAGGGGTGTTCGTTTCTCTGGTTGGTCGCAGTCATGGTCTCAGTCTGGTTCACGCGTGCACAGGGGGAGAGTAGGGAGAGGTACCACTGTTGACTCGGGGGAGGTCGACACAGTGGTACCCCCGTGGTGTATGTGTCAGGTGTCAAGGTAGACGTAGAAGGTGGTTTTGGGTGGTTGTAACACCCCCATTTATTCCAGAGCCTTTAGCAAGACATTCTTGAATAAATAGAGCTGTTATCATCTCGGAAAGTCCGAGGTAGTGAATAACAAAGTAAAACAATACATAGCACTTTATATAAAACCGATAGAATTTAAACTTTGATGTTACAACTCTACGCATAGAAAAAGGTACAACTGATTACACCTATGTATGTGATCTAATTCTAAGTAGGTCCAAGCCATGTCTCTCTCCATGCCCGTGCTCCTAATCCAACTGTCTCTGACCTGTAAAAATCTACTCCCCATTTCGGATCATCGTAGGTGTCACACGAATACACAGGGTCAACCATGAGGTTGAGTAGGAAAACATCAATGAACTTAAGCGACAATAGATCATAGCACCACCCCGTCTCCATATCACCAGTCATCCACTTCACCTCTATCACACCACTCCTTCCATCACCCCACACCTTCCATCACACCACACCTTCCATGGCCATATCACAAGTCCCGTATCACAAGTCCCATATCACAAGTCCCGTTCTCCACAACAATTAATAATAATCAATTATTTCACAACATCATTCATAATACAATATAATAATCTTGTAATAAGCAATGTACACTCATTTCATGTCACAATACAAACCACATATATATATATCCCCTACCTCGAAACTGTAGGTAGACAGCGGCAACGAACAACTGCTACTAGAAATGTTCAACGCGGAAACCACCACCTAGCCATATATTATATAATGAATTAAAATCTTCCCAAACCCTTCTACTTCACTTACACCTACTAAAAATAGTAACTTCTAAAAACGGAAAGTTTCCTAACATAGACCTTTCCCAAAATAGTAACTGCCAAAAATAGTAACTTTCCGAAACAAGTAACCTTCTTAACTAGTTCCCGTAACCTTTAGTAAACACACACTTACAACACAAAATAACATGATAAAATAATAACAAAGATGATAATAATTAATAATAATAATATAATAATAATAATAATAAAATAATAACAATGATAATAATAAAAGTAGTAATAATAAAACGAGCCAACAGCCCCATAACCCCGACGCATACCCCCTCGAAACAAACGACAGCACTACCGTGTACAGCCCCCACGACCACTAGCAACCACCATCCCCCATACTCCTGACTACCTGCTACTACCACGACACCAACACACCCCCTTCGCCGACCGCCGGTGAGGTGACCAGAACCCATACCAGAACCGGTCCCTCACCCAACCGCTACAACCCACCTGAACCGAACCCCTTGTCGACCACCACCACAGCCCCTAACACCACCCTAGACTCCCACCAAAAACACCTCCGACAGCAGACCTATAGACCACGGTGGTACCACGGTGGTACCACCGTATCGACCTCCCTCAAGTCAACAGTGGTACCACCCCCAAACAACTCCCTGAACAAGCATAAACCGACTTCTGCGATAAACAGGTCACAAACACCCTCCCTTCGATGCCGACACAGCCATCTGAACCCACTCGGACAACCCCCACGACACTACCCTGACTACCACCAGAAAAATAGTGTTAGCCACGCCTGATGGTGACGACACTCTACCCTTCGAAACCCCATAACACCAGACGCAAACACACGCATCAACGGTAAACAGAGGTGCAACATACCTGTTTTACGGTCAAATCGAAGGGCCCTAGGCTGGTCTAACCCACTGTTCGAACCTCCTCTCCCTTCTCAGTAGTGGCGGCTGTAAAAGTGTGGTGGTGGCTGTGTGTGAAGTAGGGTTAAAAGAGATGTGTAGACTCTTCTATGTCGGTGTGGTGGCTGGTGAATATGACAATGTTTTGAGGGTTTTAACACAACATGGGCTGTTGTGTTTTGCACAATCAACGAGGCCCAAACCCCAACTCCGAAGCTCGCATGCTCGAACCCCACTAACAACATATACCAGTACTTTTTGATAATATATTTATCGAATGCTAAAAGCGTTTAAAATACTATCGACACGGTAATTATAAAAGTAATTTCGCAATAAAATTTATTTGATAATTAATCATCGAATACTAATGCTCCAATACGACCAATATAAACAATAAATATTATAATAAAAATACGAGGTATTACAGTCTTCCCTCCTTAAAATGAACTTCGTCCCGAAGTTCAACCACAACCTTATATTGACGTACCCATACTCAAAACATCTATCATACATACGTCATATATTCCAACATATATCTCACACTCATATTGACTCGAAATATAAAACACCATGATAAGACAATTAACATGAGTGAACTCATTATCACGAATTGTGAAAATACGGGGCGTTACAGTCTTCCCTCCTTAAATGAACTTCGTCCCGAAGTCCACCACCCCATAACGGTAAAGAAAACATGTTGCAAGCATTAATAATAACAAGTAACACTTAAGAAACGTGATAGTTACATTCCATCCCCCTTAAGAAAACTTTGTCCCCAAAGTTTAACACACAACAGTAACGCATGACACTTCAACAACCATGATATGGAGCATAACATAAGTAACAGGGTTATCAAGTATATTCAAATAATCACGACATACTAATTAGCCATGTCATAACAACTAGCCATATCATAAAATCATTGAGATTTTACAATCCTATCGTCCTTAAAACATGGTTACGTCCTCGTAACCTTAGTATAAAATTCCAATTCATTACTCTATCTTACTCTTTACATTATCTCCTAAAATCTTACTCCAAGTAACCAAGTATAATAGTCTCATAGTCGAACCTAGGACCAAGTACAAGGGGTGAGTGAACTGATGGAATGACCCGCAAAACCCTATATCCATCTCAATATCAGTATTGATGTCGTCAATGTTCACAGAATCGTGCTCAGCACTTAAAGTATGAACTTTAAGCTACTCACCCACTAGTAAGGTCAAGAGAACGGTAAAAGAAATGTAATACCAATCATACACAATCCAAAATATCCATCCCCTGTAACCCGTATACTCGGCTTCGGTCTTAAACAAGCATTAAAAAGATTCTCAACCAGAAATACTCGTGTTCATACGTAACTCAACCAAACTAATATCAATATTCCTATATTGCAAGACAACTTCCATCTGCAAACTAGCCAAATGCACACAATAAAAGCACAATCGATGACTCCTACCATATGGATACTACTATACATTCAATAACATTCACAATAACAACTCCTCAATAATTACCAATACATAATTAGTCATCATACATGTCAAGCTTGAATGAAGATTGGAGCACCTAGACTCCGGCAAATCAATGAATACATATACATATATCCCGTACAAGACTAAATTAATAAGATTAATAGAATCATGTTACGCAGGAAAACAGAATCAAGATAGCCAACACCCACGTGCCCTTGAAATTTTAACTCAAACTCAGCCTATTACCACCAATGTAGACAATCAACAAACGTGCATGTCATAAGTAACAATTTAAAACATTTCATGTTCATAATCATATTATAGAACCAAATCATGTTTTATAAGATACATAGAGCAAAATTAGTTAACGTAATTAAAGATGGAGCATCGACATAACTCACAGATACACACCAATCATAGAGTAACAAGACCGTTTAACATTCCTAGATATCAATAGCTTAAAACCACCTAGCTACATGCCTCATCCACTCACATTACATCATTTATCATGAAACTGGTAAAATATATGTCTTGCAAATTAAGGGTTGATATAATATGCAGGAATTAGACATCAGGGCAGGATTTCGTCAACACGTAGCTATAGAATTTGTTATGTTGCAATCAATCACAATAATTATCAAAACATCAAGCGTTATCATGAATAATCATCCCTTGGAAAACATTTTGAAACTTTGGAACCCCTTGAAGTGGTAATTTGTGGCAATTTATAAACATGAATCGAAAGGGAAAATTTTGCCAGCTATAGATCGAAACAAGACTACCCGGAGACATTCTGACTCTCGTCTACTAAAACATTATTCTTGTAAATTGTAGCTCATAAATTATGAAAATTCAACGATAGAAGGAACGAATTCACAAGACTAGTAATTCCATAAATCACATGTCAACCAGTTAATACTCAAAACATGCATTAAGATCAGATTTTAAAAATAGCAAAGGCAATTCAATTTGTGACATAACAACATGCATGAAGGTGTTATAAAGATTAGTAGCTCATTGAACTGCACAACGATATACCATAAATATAGGAAAGAACATCAACACGATTCACATTGTTCAAAATATTCACCATTACCTTTAACAATTAGATTGTTATATCGTGCTAATCAGTTTACCATTCAAACTTTAATCTACCACTTGTCAAAACTCCTCTCTGATAAATACGATTTTAACATCGCATACGAGCATCACCTCATTATTTGAGGTCATATCACTAGAAAATAAGAGTGTTGGTATAATCGAAACTATTTTATATAGAAATAAGCAAGATTACGTTATCATATAGTAAGGTGCATATTCATATCATATGCCTACTATTCATGTTACTACTGCCATATCAGGATATCACTTGGTCACATCACATAATTCACATTTGATTAAACCTTTATATGAAACTTACATAACGCAAGATTCCACCAATTGAACATTCTGCCACAATTACACAAATCATAATTAAATAACCGCTTAGCTATCGTGCGAGCGATTATAGTATTTAGAGAATATAACGAATTAGATAATCTTAGGAAAAAGGATCGAATGCATATCTCAAGTGAATCATTTCATACAATTTTGCCACTCAAACGGTCTGAACAAGAACTTTACAACAATTCAACAGAAAATTGTGCAACTTAATTACAAAAACAATCATGATTAAATAAAGACTCGTGATGATTTTACATGGTTTATCATTTTGAAAGCGTGAACATATATTCTAAACAGCGGTGTTGGAATTACGCATAAACAATAACCACGTTTCAAATGATTTTCTTTACAAGACATGGGTCAAAACGGAATTGTGCAGTGACAATCTGACCACTGTCAACTAAAAGATTTACTTCTCTCAAAGTATAATTCTTATTAAACTAAAACCAGAAGAATTATAAAACTAACTCAGAAGGTTATCATACATAAAATTGTCATACCCAAATATGAAACACATTCAAAATGACAGCCCGTACAATCCGGGTAAAATTTAGGAAGTTATTAAAATTTTGATTCATTGACAATTCTACATTACTTCCTTCGAAATTTATCCACTTTTCTTCCAAAACATGCTGATAGATCATTTGAAGCACAGACTAACATGTAGTCATCATTCAAACTGTGATTGTCATCATTTAGAACATCGTAGGGATTTCAAGACTGAAGCAGAATCAACTAAATAACTTAATCTGGACAACAGTAACACATAACTACATCTCATTCATGGCTTGGGGAAACACATTTCGCATATCACTAGACATGGATTACTAATATAGATAAGTCTGATCATTCATATAACAATATATTACATAGTTTCGATAATCATTTAATGACCAGATAATCACATGAACATCCCAAACACCAACATACTATGATCACATCTCTTTAATCATCACTCAACAAATACACCTTCAAACTTTGAAAATTTCTATTCAAACATCCAATTCAATCCACATTTCATATCACACATATCCTTCCGACGCACCTCATTAATCATAACTCACATATTACTTACCTCATTCTTCTCCTGCCAGAACGTTAGTACAATATAACTAGGTCTCTATATAGTCTACCCCACTCTTCAATTACTCTCATAGGGTTCCCGAGACAGAACAGAAAGGGCCCAGGTTTGGTGTGAGGGGGCCCCTAACTCATCCCGTCCCTTTTCGGGGCTCCTATCAGTTCCATCTCGGGGTTCATTTTATTAGACTCTTCCTACGTTCATTATCATTCATTGGTTTAGGCCTGAGGATCGTTCGCTCTGATACCACTTTGTAACACCCCCATTTATTCCAGAGCCTTTAGCAAGACATTCTTGAATAAATAGAGCTGTTACCATCTCGGAAAGTCCGAGGTAGTGAATAACAAAGTAAAACAATACATAGCACTTTATATAAAACCGATAGAATTTAAACTTTGATGTTACAACTCTACGCATAGAAAAAGGTACAACTGATTACACCTATGTATGTGATCTAATTCTAAGTAGGTCCAACCATGTCTCTCTCCATGCCCGTGCTCCTAATCCAACTGTCTCTGACCTGTAAAAATCTACTCCCCATTTCGGATCATCGTAGGTGTCACACGAATACACAGGGTCAACCATGAGGTTGTGTAGGAAAACATCAATGAACTTAAGCGACAATAGATCATAGCACCACCCCGTCTCCATATCACCAGTCATCCACTTCACCTCCATCACACCACTCCTTCCATCACCCCACACCTTCCATCACACCACACCTTCCATGGCCATATCACAAGTCCCGTATCACAAGTCCCATATCACAAGTCCCATATCACAAGTCCCGTTCTCCACAACAATTAATAATAATCAATTATTTCACAACATCATTCATAATGCAATATAATAATCTTGTAATAAGCAATGTACACTAATTTCATGTCACAATACAAACCACATATATATATATATCCCCTACCTCGAAACTGCAGGTAGACAGCGGCAACGAACAACTGCTACTAGAAATGTTCAACGCGGAAACCACCACCTAGCCATATATTATATAATGAATTAAAATCTTCCCAAACCCTTCTACTTCACTTACACCTACTAAAAATAGTAACTTCTAAAAACGGAAAGTTTCCTAACATAGACCTTTCCCAAAATAGTAACTGCCAAAAATAGTAACTTTTCGAAACAAGTAACCTTCTTAACTAGTTCCCGTAACCTTTAGTAAACACACACTTACAACACAAAATAACATGATAAAATAATAACAAAGATGATAATAATTAATAATAATAATATAATAATAATAATAATAAAATAATAACAATGATAATAATAAAAGTAGTAATAATAAAACGAGCCAACAGCCCCATAACCCCGACGCATACCCCCTCGAAACAAACGACAGCACTACCGTGTACAGCCCCCACGACCACTAGCAACCACCATCCCCCATACTCCTGACTACCTGCTACTACCACGACACCAACACACCCCCTTCGCCGACCGCCGGTGAGGTGACCAGAACCCATACCAGAACCGGTCCCTCACCCAACCGCTACAACCCACCTGAACCGAACCCCTTGTCGACCACCACCACAGCCCCTAACACCACCCTAGACTCCCACCAAAAACACCTCCGACAGCAGACCTATAGACCACGGTGGTACCACCGTATCGACCTCCCCCAAGTCAACAGTGGTACCACCCCCAAACAACTCCCTGAACAAGCATAAACCGACTTCTGCGATAAACAGGCCACAAACACCCTCCCTTCGACGCCGACACAGCCATCTGAACCCACTCGGACAACCCCCACGACACTACCCTGACTACCACCAAAAAAATAGTGTTAGCCACGCCTGATGGTGACGACACTCTACCCTTCGAAACCCCATAACACCAGACGCAAACACACGCATCAACGGTAAACAGAGGTGCAACATACCTGTTTTACGGTCAAATCGAAGGGCCCTAGGCTGGTCTAACCCACTGTTCGAACCTCCTCTCCCTTCTCCGTAGTGGCGGCTGTAAAAGTGTGGTGGTGGCTGTGTGTGAAGTAGGGTTAAAAGAGATGTGTAGACTCTTCTATGTCGGTGTGGTGGCTGGTGAATATGACAATGTTTTGAGGGTTTTAACACAACATGGGCTGTTGTGTTTTGCACAATCAACGAGGCCCAAACCCCAACTCCGAAGCTCGCATGCTCGAACCCCACTAACAACATATACCAGTACTTTTTGATAATATATTTATCGAATGCTAAAAGCGTTTAAAATACTATCGACACGGTAATTATAAAAGTAATTTCGCAATAAAATTTATTTGATAATTAATCATCGAATACTAATGCTCCAATACGACCAATATAAACAATAAATATTATAATAAAAATACGAGGTATTACAGTGGTGGTAACGGTGGTGTCAGTGTCGGCAGGGATTTGTTTATAGGGTGGCAGAGTCGTGTGGGTGAGGAACCAGACCTGGGTTTGGGTCTGGTTTGCTTTGCCGGCGGCCAACGAGTGGGTTGCCGGTGGTTGGGGGTGTAGCAGGTAGTCGGGGGAACAAGACAGGGTGTTGCTGGTGGTTGGGTGTGGTGTTCCGCGGTGGTGATAGGGCTGTAAGAGTCGGTTGTCGCTAGGCGAAGAAGGGAGGGTTGTTTTCATTGTTTTCATTGTTTTAATTGTTTTATTAGTTTTATTAGTTTTATTATTAATGTTATTATTGTTACTAATATCTATCTTTTCATTATTATTATTATTATTATTATTGGAGGAGTATTATTTTTTTTTTTTGATAAAAGGTAAGTATGTATATATATCAAAAGATAGTTACAAAGGATCAGCCAAGAGAGGTAATGTAATCCCTGTCTTTGGTCTGCATTCTATCATGACTTTTGCTTTTAATGAAAACTCTCATCTCATGCTTAATACTATTGATCACGACCTCTGGTCTAAGAATGCTATGCTCATTCCTGCTTCTATTTCGCTGCCTCCATACATGATAAATTATAGCATTAATTGCACTATTTTTGATGGCTCTTTGAAGTTTAGTCCCTCTAATGCGCATCCTCCATTGATTATCCAGGGACGTTTGTGGATTTAATCCACACCAGGCTGCTATCCCATGTAGAATGCGTTCACTGTAATAGCATTGACAGAAAAGGTGCTGTATAGTTTCTGATTCAGAGTCACAAATGCAGCAAGAGTCTTCAGCTATGATGTTCAACGAGCACAGCTTAGATCTTGTGTTAAAAGCTTGTTGCTGGTGTAGCCAAGCAGTGAATGAATGCCTTGGAATCACCCATCTATTCCATACCAGTCTATACCATTCCACTTCAGGTTTGTCCCCACGCAACCATGTGTAACCTTTTGCAATAGTGTAGCTGTTAGGACCAACATGATTCCATCCAGTAGCATTGTAACCATCTTTCAATCTATCCTTGACTTTGCAGATCTTCTTCCAGCACCAGTTAGTGTCATGAGGTGGCTGATAGTCATCCCAAGAAGTGCCTTTCAGGTAGCTATGGTGTACCCACTGCACCCATAGTTTGTTGGGGCAGCTGGTCACCCACCATGCCAACTTTCCTATTGCTGCTGTATTCCAGAGAGCTTAAATTCTCAGATTCAGACCCCCCTCCTTCTGATGAGTGCAGATTCTGTCCCATGCTACTAAAGGAGTTCTCATATATTCTGCAGTCCCATCCCAAAGGAAGTTGCGACAAATAGCATCAATACGCTTCATAACGGAGCTAGGTAGTATGAAAATGGAAGCCCAATATCTGTGAAGAGAGGCCAAAACAGATCTGACCAATGTCAGCCTTCCTGCATAGGACAATCTCCTAGTTCCCAATCTTCTGATTCTCTCAACTACTTTCTCAATCAAAGGTTGACAGTCCTTAAAATTAAGTTGAGTAGGTTTTATGGGGACCCCAAGATATTTGAAAGGCAACTTCCCCTCATTACAGCCAGACATATTAGTAATCTCTTGTCTAAGTTGAGCTGGGACTCCATTGAAATAGACATTCGATTTACCTGGGCTTAGCTTCAACCCAGAGGTATGGGAAAATGTAGCAAAGGTCCTGAGAAGAATCACCATGGACTGTTTATCTCCTTTACTAAAGAGTAAAAGGTCATCGGCAAACAGCAGACAGGATAATTTCATAGACTTACACACTGGATGAAATTTGAAGGGCATGGTAGAAGTAGTATGTATGAGTAGCCTGGTTAGATACTCCATACAGATGGTAAAGAGCAGAGGTGAAAGAGGGTCCCCTTGCCTAAGCCCTCTCTTCCCTTGAAAGAACCCAAAACTGTCACCATTTAGGGATAAAGAATAGGTTGCAGTTGTAACGCATTGCATTATCAGAGTAATGATATGACTGGGGAAGTGAAGTCCAAGCAACATTTGGTGCAAGAATTCCCATTCAACAGTGTCATAGGCCTTTTGAAGGTCCATTTTAAATAGAGCCCTAGGTGAGCATATCTTCCTGTTGTAATGTCTGATCAAATCCTGGCAAATGAGTATATTTTCTACAATACTCCTTCCTTTGATAAACCCTCCTTGCATAGGAGCAATGATGTCTGGCAAAACTCTACTCAGTCTGTTGCAAATGAGCTTTGAGATGCATTTGTAGATAGTATTGCAACAAGCAATTGGCCTGAATTGAGTGACATTTTGAGGCCTGTCTATCTTTGGAATGAGGGTAATAGAGGTAGCATTTATCTGTTTAAGTAGCTGGCCATGAGTGAAAAAATCCTGGATTGCTTCACACACATCAGTCCCCACTATCTCCCATGTGTCTTTGAAGAACTTACTGGAGTACCCATCTGGACCTGGTGCCTTGTCATTGGGTATGCTATAAAAAATATCCTTTATTTCCTCCTTGGTGACAGGTTGCATTAGGGTCTGATGATGCTCATTATTACATAGAGGTCCCAGCTGAAGAATGTTGTTATTTACTTTCACAGTAGCAGTCTGAGAACCTAGCAGATTTTTGTAATACTGTAAGAAGCTATTTTGAATACCTGCTGTGTCTGTATGTAATTCTCCCCCTTGATCCATGATCTGGTGCACTGAATTCCTTACTCTCCTACTCCTCAAGGAGCCATGAAAGTAAGCCGAGTTAGTATCACCTTGTTCCATCCATTGCACCTTAGCCTTTTGTTGGAGATATTCCTGACAGGCTGTATGGACTCTTCGATATTCCATATGAGCCTCATATTCCTGTTGAATAAGTGTAGAATCCTCTGGATGCTTTGCTATATTTTCCTGAAGGTGCAGCAATTTCAGTTGAGCTATATCATTTTGTCTTTCAATATCTGAGAATTGAGCTTTGTTGAGGTTCTTCAGAGGTATTTTCAGCCTTTGAAGTCTTTTGATCACACTGTACATAGGAGTACCATTTACTTGTATTGACCAGTGTTGTTGTATAATATCAGTAAACTCAGAACAGGAGCTCCACATATTGTAATACTTAAAGTTCCTCTTAACATGTCCAGAGTCGGCAGCCTCACAAATAATACATGGATTATGGTCAAACAGCCCTTCAGGTAAAAAATGAGCAGTTAAATTATGATAATGTTGCAGCCATTGTAGATTCCCAAAACACCTGTCTATCCGACTAAACACTCTGTCTGCTATTGGTTGCTTATTAGTCCAGGTGTAAAAAGCACCCATGGCAGGGAGGTCAGTCAAATCACAGGCACTGATACAATCCCTGAATGGAAAAGCTTCTGCAATGTCAAAGCTCCCACCCAATCTTTCATCAGCAGTCATGACACAGTTGAAGTCCCCACAGACCAGCCAAGCCTCATTAATGTTAGTTGCTAGATGATTGAGGTCTCGCCATAGTTCCTCCCTTTCTTTGATCTTATTAAAAGCATATACCATTGTAACATAGAATTGCATTCCATTTATGGGATCCTTAACCTCACAATGTATCAGCTGAGAGGTGTATTTAAGAGGCATAACAGCACACTTACTAGGATCCCAAAGAATCCAAATACGACCACCTTGATGCCATTGACTGTTAGTTGTAATACTCCAACCTCCAAAAGTACCCAAAGCTACCTTATGTAAATTAGAGGGTTTTATTTTAGTTTCTAGCAGACCATAAAAACTAATTATATTATCTATCAAAAAATTATTCACTTCCTGTTGCTTTGTGACAAGGTTCATACCTCTCACATTCCAGAACCCTAGTTTAATCATTGGGTATGGGATGATGGAGGGTCTACCTTTGTGTGACTGCCACCATTATTCGTCTGTCCAGTAAGCATTTGCAAATAGGAGGGATTGTCTGGGTCAATCCTATTCTGCTGCTGCTGCTGCTTATTGCCTTGTATCTCTGATGCCCCTGAGGCTGTAATTTTCAAACTTGGAAAGGTCCCTACTGGTAAAGCATTAGAAGTAGTTGTATCAGAGGGTGCAGTAACAACATGTTTATCAGTGCCAACTACTTTGCTGTGGATCTGTGGAACAGGAACTGGTTTTGGTTGCCAGACTTTCCGCACTTTTGGCATATCTTTCCTCCCATTCCTGCAATCCTTTCCCTCATGTCCCAATCTCTTGCAGACTCTATTATTATTATTACTATTATTTTAATAATAGCCGTCTTTCGTTATTCTATATTATTCGTTAGTGTGTGGTTGAAGTCTATGAGTCGGGAAATCTTTAAGTTAGGGAAGTTTCTATTTAGGGAAACTCTCTATTTATATTGGGTTTCTATTTATAGTATGTGTTGGTTGTTATGGGGATTATTACTTTTTGAATTTTATTTTAGAATGGTTAATATATATATATTCGTGTTAGTATAGTGTTGGAGTCGAGAATCTTATTTCAGAGCTTCCTTTATAGGAAGGTTTCCTTCTTGGGAAAGTTTCCACTTTAGGAAACTTTCCGCTTTTAGAAAGTTACCTAATATGGTTAGTATAAGTGTGACAGAAGAGTTTAAAAGGATTTTAATTCACTACATAATAAATGTTTAGGTGTAGGTTTCCGCGTGGAACACTTCTAGTAGCAGCTGCTCACTTGACTTTGCCTTCTGCAGTTATGAGGTAGGGGAAATATATTATGATTCTTGTTATGACATGAAATGTGTAAGTGATGCTTATTACGAGTTCGATATAATTGATTATTACTGTACTGTGGACTGTATTATTATTATTGATCACTGTGGAGAACGGAGATGTGAAATGGGTCTTGTGATATGTGTCTTGTGATATGGGTCTTGTGATATGGCCATGGGAGGTGTGGAGTGGTGTGATGTGATGTGATGGGAGGTGTGGTGTAATGGAGGTGTGAAGTGGTGGAGGTGTGATGGATGGTCGAATGACATGGAGATGGAGGATGATATAGTTCTATCGTTGTTTATGTTTTTGTAATTTTTCCTACTCAACCTCGCGGTTGACCCTGTGTATTCGTGTGACACCTACGATGATCCGGAATGGGGAGTAGATTTTACAGGAAAGAGACAGATTAGCCAGGAGCTGGGACGGGAATGTGAGATGCGGATTTGAGACCGACTTAGATCTACATCGCGTATAGAGTAGTCGCCAGTTGTATCTTTATTTTCTATGTAATCACTGTAATAACTAAAGTTTAAATCCTATCGGTTTTATAATGTACTTTGTATTGTTTTCCTTTGTTACTCACTACCTCGGGTTGTTCCGAGATGGTAACGGCCCTATTTACTCGAGAATGTCTTGCTAAAGGCTCTTGAATAAATGGGGGTGTTACACCGGGTGCTTTGAGGAGTTCTCAGTTTTCAAATGCCAAGCTGTGGAGACCGGAGGTTGACTTGACAATTGCTGAGGCTACCGCATTCAGTCAGAAGCCTCATAGAAGGCCGTTAATTTGTGGTGTTAGATAACAATGAAGTGGATCGAGCTGGGACCGTTTAATCTAGCGCTACCGGGAGGCAACCCGAAGTTTGAACTTTTTATTTATTTCTGTTTTGGAACAATTATCTTTTTATGTTTTATGTGTTGTAATAATCGTGCTCGACTATAGACTTTGAACTCGTCTTCGCGTTTTGGGTAGTATTCCGTGGCTATGATTGCGTTTTTGCAGGGATTGTCCTCGATCGAGTAGCGTCATAACTCGATCGAGAAGATTTGCAACCTAGAATGCTTGATCGAGCAGCCAAGGGATTCGATTGAGAGGATGCGTGGCTTAGACTCCTCGATCGAGTGGTCCATTGATTCGATCGAGGGAAATCGCAAGGCAAACAATTCAATCGAGCATTGTAACTACTCGATCCAGATGTCGTTCTTGTACCAGCCACTCTAACAGACTATGATAGCCTGCTTTGCTTGATTTCTCTGCTTCAATTGCAACCTCCCATTTCTGGTTCGGTTTGGGGAGGTCCGCGGTGCATGCATTTTTGTAAGTTCCTAACTCTTCTTCTTTAGTTTGCATTTTGTTTGCTTTACTTTGTACAATGGGGACATTGTACGATTTGGTTTGGGGAGGTTTTGCATCCATATCTGTGTCCGCATTTTGTTTTACTGCATTTTTGTTTGCACGTTTCAATTTTCGCATGCATTATTGTTTTATTTAAAAAAAAATGAAAAAATCGAAAAATCCAAAAAAAAAATCATCACGTTTATTTTTGCATATTAGGTCGAGTCAGATTGGAGTGTTTCATTGCTGGAAACTGTTGTATGCTTAAGCCTTGCACTGTTTCACGTCTTTTAGCAAATTCCATAGTAATTTCCCGAATTTCATTTCACATTTTTGTTGAACTAGTAGACTTGACTGAAAATTTTGGCAAACTACAATAACTTTCTGAGCTTTAGAGCCTTAAACTGGTGACATACATGACCAGTTATTTTAGGATTGTGAGTAGTACTCCCTGCATTTCATGTTTTGCATGTGTATGAGTTTTGATTTTTTATTGCCTACATGCATCGGTTAGAGGTCAGAATTACACGTTTGGAGGACTATTGCATCACCCCCTTTCTCATTTTGCCCATTTAACTCCACATTAAGCCATAACTGCCTTTTGCCCTTAACTACATTCGAAACTTAGCCTACCATTGTGCCGAGTTAGGTGGTAGTGAAGAAATTTTTATCGTTGTATAAGTTGTGGCTCGTTTTCTGATGTATTGGAGTGCGTGCAAACGAGAAATGGAGAAAGTAAGGTTGTGTTATGCTCGATCGAGAGGTTTTGTATGCTTAATGTGCTCGATCGAGAGCTTTTCTTGCTCGATCGAGAATCTTGGAAAGAAATAGTCCTCGATCGAATGGTATTTTGGTCGATCGAGAGAAATGGAAATATTTGACCAACAACCAAGAAAAAAACAAGAAAGAAAAAAAAAGGAAAAAAAAGAAAAAAGAAAAGAAAAAGAAAAAATCAAACGAAAAAAAAAGAAGAATAATTCGGTTGGAAAATATTTGGGATGTGTGATGTGTATGCCTAGTCAAAAAAAGGAGAGGGCATGAGTTTATTTTTGAGTTGGAAGATCGGGATATGTTTTCTGATTGTTTGTTAGGTTCTAGCTTGGCTTTAACCCCACATTTCCATACATGTCTTGCCCGTTCTGTCCCACTTAACCTCACATTCCCAAATTTGCAATAGTTCGGCGTGTAATGGACATTGACGGTGGTTGTGCGTGTGTACGGTGCTTGAAATCATTATTCATACTAGTCTGACATGCATGATTTGTTGGTCGTAGTCTAGGTGAGAGACTATATTTTCTTCTCCTCTTTTACATATAACATCTCACCATTTGCTTTGCTGAGAGAAGAGTGACCCGGGAGAGTCCAATTTTGAAAGTCTTGCAAGGTCAAAAGTTCAACATTATTTGGAATATGCACAAATTCGTTTGCTTAGGATATTGAGCTGTTAGTACTGATTCATGTGCATTAAACGGTTTGAGTTAACAGTTTTCAGCTTGTCTATGTTTTACTCCTATCTGTTTAGTCTTAGTTAGTTGCATGAGTTTGCTTGAGGGCAAGCAAAGGTTTGGCTTGGAGAAGTTTCATGTGTGCATTTTATATAGACCTTTTAGGCCATATTAGCACACATTTGTATGCTTATTCCGTAGTATTTTGCTACAAATATCCCCCGAATAGTCTACTTTGGTTTGTTTTACTATTTTACAGATATAAGCCGGAGAAGATCATAATCGAGCCTAAAACATGTCCTCATGCATACATTTAGGAGAAGCGTTGATTCGGAGCTTGTTATTAACATTTTTGAGTGCGCATAGAAGCAATGAAAGTCTATCAAGCGAAGGGAGAACTTCAATTTGCTAGTGCCTACTTTGGAGAGCCATATCTCGAGTTCTACAATATATTATCAGGTGATTCCAGTTGGAGATAAAAGCTTATCCTCTTAGCTTTCCAACGCCACCAAGAACGCTTTATTTGAGCGAGTAACGAAGAAATGACAGCCCTTTGAAGTTCAGTGCGCAGTGCAGGAAATACGCGCTGCTCGATCGAGAGGAATATTTGCTCGATCGAGAGGTTTTGCTTCTTAAAGCCCTCGATCGAGAGGTTTTCCTTCTTAAAGTCCTCGATCGAGAGGTTTTTGTTCCTAATCTCCTCGATTAAGAGCTTTTGTGTAACATCCCGTATTTTCGTAAACAATATTTTAATGATTTTAAATTATTTTCCGGAATATAATATTATTCTAATAATAAATCGTAAGTTCTAGCTTAAGTTTTCCTTTAAGTTCCGTCTTAAAATATTTTAATCTTAAGATATTGTTTAACTTGGCATTTTAATTCCGACTTGAGTTTCCGTATCGCTTAAGAAAATAAACCCGACTCAAGTAAAGGTGAAAGGACAACTTAAAACCCTACCTAAACCTCATCCATCGACACATTCACCTCCTTCCACTGTAAACAAAATATCACCATTTTCACTTTTCTTCAAAGCTTTAAACTACGATCTCGACCCCTTCCCGAACTCCGATCGAGGTAAATTTTATATTTCGGAATCCTCTCGAGATTTGCAATCTTTCTATCTCTTTCAATTTCCCTTTCATCAACTTTCATTCTGGGGCTGTTTTGGGGGTAAACTCGAAAATACCCTATAGTAACCTGTTTTTGTTGTTTGTAGGTGTCGACTCGAACGACCCGGACAAAAACTCGTACATTGTAGAATATTAGAAGTAAAGAATCGCTCTCTTAAGGAGTACCATGGTTGCTCGTTTGTTCTTTGCTGTTTTATTGGTACATGATGCTGTTTTCATATTACTGCAATTGGTGATTCAAAGTACTGCATCCCGCGATTCACGTTATTCATTACTTGTGCAGTATTATTGAATTACCCAGGTTTACTACAATTTTTTATTATTATATATTATTATTATATTATTATTTTATTATTATTATTAATTCTTGTCGTTGTTAAGTTGGTGTTTTCACTAATGTTTTCTAATAATTTTATTATTATATTATTATTTTACGTACGTGCTAGCCTGCCTGCTTGAATTAATTAATTTACGTACATTCTTGGTAGCTTGTTTACGTTTAAATATAATACGTTAGAAATCGTTACGAATTAGTAATGGGTTACGGTTTATTTTAAGGAGCATGTCTAAATTATTAATTAGTTAATCGGTTTCCCGAATAATTAAAATAAGACTTGTTATTTTAATTTCTCACATGTAAATTTTATAAAGAAAATAGGAGGATATAATATTAAATGTTATTTAGCTCTTGTTTCTCTTTTCCGAATGAACTATATATTTAACTTACGTTTCTTTTGCTATTTTATATACGTAATGATTTTCGTAAATAATATACGTTATATAATATGAATTGTATGCTTGTTTGAAGTCCCAAAAATTGGGCGACTCTTATATTGGGTTCGGGAATTGATTTGAGGGGAAAGACCCCCCCGGTCGGGCAACCGGAAGGGAAACCGGCTCTCACCTCAAATTAGCTTCCGAAAGCGGCTAAGTGTTGAATGGATGTTTAGTAATGAGATATATGTGAAATGATTGTCATTCAAGTTTGAGTTGTTGTACATCTTTGAGATGACGTATTGTGATTTGTGTAACCTGCTGTACGCTGCTATAATACTCGAGTTCTCACCTGATTGCATTTTGTAGCTTGTTGGCCGTAGTGGCTTGGTCCTCACGGTCAGGTCTTAGATTGTTTGCCCGCCTTCGGGCATATCTCGTTCCTAGCTAGTTCGGGTCTTAGGGGTATCCTGAGTCGGGGATACTTGTCGAATTGGGGATCGTGATTCGTTTGCGCTCCGAGAGTCTGGCCAGGTTTAGACTAGGACAGTCATTTGATGTCTTCCTACCAGGGGGTTGTATAGTTTGAGATTAGGGATGTCGTAGTAGATAGACGAGTCGATTGTCGGCCTGCTCATAGTAGTCTAGTCGACTCAATTGTTGACCAATCTAGGTAGAGTCGAGTCAATTGTTGACCTATCTCTTTGTTGGTGGAGTCGAGTCAGTTGGTGACCTATCTCTTGTTTGTAGAGTCACTTTGTTAACCTATAGTTGTTGGAGTCGAATCAGTTGGTGACGTATCTCTTGTTGATGTAATTGGATGTTGAGCATGCTTTAGTTGCGTATAAGAATGTGTGATACTTGGTTATCTTAGTATTGTTCGTCCAAGGCATTGGACGACTCTTAGTCTGGTTTCGTAAATGGTTTGGATTGAAAGACCCCCCGGCCGGGCAACCGGAAGGGAAACAAGCTCACCTTCCAAATATTTTCCGAAGATGGTTGAGAGGCTTTGCAAGTATTGCATGATGATTTGAGATTGAGATATATATGCTTCACATGTTATAAATGCTGGAGTATGTTGGATGCCTTATGAGTTATCTGTTATTGACAATAGGTGGCTAGAAGCACTCTAGTCACTCCCCACTGACTGTGGCACACATGTTGTATGTGTGTAGGTATATGAGGGCTGATGTAGGGATTTATGTTGAGGCTAGCGAGCGATGATCCTTCATCGTCGACTTTTACCATTCGTTAGCTAGACCTTAGACTTATGTTTCAGTATATTGTGCCTGTAGGGATATGCTATCCCGGGCTGCTTTTGTATTGCACTTATATACTTATCTATGTTCTATTTTCTTCCGCATGTTTAATATTGTTAAGACACCTCACATGTTTTCTTATCTCGTCAAAAGTTTTAAATTTCGCGCAGTTTTTTGGCATGTTTTGTATGTTTACTTTTCCGCTGCCGCGAGGGGTTTTACAGTTGGTATCAGAGTGTTATTGCTCCCGACGCACTCATGTATTCCCCAAACTTAACTTGACCAAAAACTTGAATAATGAATGAGAGATTGGGTAGGTTTAAGGACAAGTGGTAGACTGTTTGTGGTTGTTAATTGTTTGGTTAACACTGTTTTCTCTTTTAATGGATGGTGAGGACTACTGCCGCAGAGAATACCATAATGCAAGCATTTCTGCGAGTCCTTGAGAACCAAAGGGTTCAGGCTGAAGCTGTTCCTCCTCCCCCTCCGCATGGTAATGAGGCTAATAGACCTGGTGGCTTCTCCTGGATTGCCTCTCAGATGGCTAAGAGCCATGCTAAGACCTACGGCGGTGAAGTCGACCCCGTTGCCTTATCGGAATGGTTCAGAGATATGGAGAAGAGTTTTGGCATGTATTCAGTAGTCAGAGAAGATAGGGTGCGGCTAGCCACTCACTTTCTGACCTTGGAGGCTGATAGGTGGTGGACTCTGACTGGTCCGACTTTTCTACTAGACCCACTGTTCGATTGGGAAGCTTTCAAGGAGAAGATTGAGATTAGATTCTATCCTAAGGAGCTTCTGTTGGGAAATGTATCCTCAACAATAGTGCGATCACGTCAATGATAATAATCATTGTCATAAATCTTATGAAATGAATATGCAAGGGACGATACGATATTTGATATAGTCAACTGACCAACATTAATCGGTGATGATTGGCTGACTAGAGTTTGACAATACTGTCGTATGACGGTGGTGGTCAGTTGATCCCTTTAGGTCACACCTCTAGGACTAACCCCTTAAATATATATATTGATCAGTTGTATAGGATACGAATTGATCGATCTTCTTAAAACCATATATCGAGAAATCAGAGGTTAAATCTTAAAGTAAGATTTATATTTGAAATCGAAATGTGTCGATTGTCAAATATTAATCGATATTTTAGAAATATCGAAATTAGAATATGAATGGTTCATGGTTATAACAAATGTTGTAAAAATATCGTATTGACGATTATTATGATAACCATATGTTGGGATGGTAATTACGAATTACTAGATTAATTTGGTAAATGTGATTTAATTAATTTAGAAATATTATTTATATGATAAATATATTTTAAATTAATACAATTTAATTATGTCACATAAATATGTCACATTGTATGTAATTGTACAAATTATGAATCGTAAAATGAAAGTCCATTTTACGTTTGTGTGTGCCTTGAAAATGGACATTATAAGATAAATCAATATGTGATATTTTATCTTATAATTGATATGATTAGGTTAAGTGTGACATGACTTTACCTTTTGCATGTGAGCATGGAAAAGAGTATAAACCCTTCCCCATGCTACCATTACACGGCAACCCCATGCAACCCTCCCACTCTATATATGTGATGTTTCACATAATCATTAATACACTTGTTGCTTCATTTTTCTAGTAAGAAATAAAATTACAAAAAACCTCTTAAATATTATTTAGATAATATTTTCTAGTAAACTAATTAGTGAGTATTAGTTTACGGTTTTAAGAAACCTAACTTCGTCTCCTAGCTCGGGTTCAGTTTTTGGTCTGTTTAAGGGTAGGTCTTGGTGTATCTTAAAGGAGGCAAGCTAACTTGGTTGCTCCGTGGAGGATCGTCCTAGCACCTTTCGGACCGTTTGTAAGAATCCGATTCTTATTATTTCCGCATTTCTATTCGCATGCATAAGATCATATAATTAAAGAGTTAATTTAATAAATTATTAGTAAGACTAAATAATTTGGTAAACTAGTATGACTACCGTTTTCCTTCAAGTGGTATCAGAGCATTAGGTTGCTTGCATGCAACTCGATTTTTACGTTTTTGCGAGAAATACGATTTTAATTAAAAACGAAAATGATTAGTACATATAGGATATGCACGGAAATCTTAATGCATGTATACTTTCTGGTCGTAAAATATTTTTAAGTCATTATGAATGATTTATTGAATAATATTGTTCAATATACTCCCTCCGTTCCGGTCAATAGTTATCTATTTCCATTTTGGGGTGTATCAGTGAATTGTTATCTAATTCCATTTTTGGCAACCTTTTGTGGATCACATTTCATTGCATGTGGGGCCATGTGATTTGTGTGGTCCAAATTCATTCATACTTCTTTTCTTAATCTTTGTGTCAAAAGTAATAGATAACAATTGATCGAGACGGAGGGAGTAGTAATTAAATTGTTTATTTATTCTATTTAATCGATTAAAAACGTTTTAATATGGGAAAAATAGTAATATAAAGTTTCTGGCCGAGATTTTTAAATATGTTCTCACATGCATTTAACATATTATGAATATATAATTTTCGAAATTATTTAAGTATTATGCATGGTTTATGGAATTTAATAGTTAAATTGTAATAAAATGAGTTAAAAATGGGTTTATATAGTTATATTATGAATTTAACTACGAAAATTTTGTAGATGTCACATGCAATATATAAAATGTATGATAAATTTTCCAGAAATTGTTCTTTAATATTGCATGAATATTGATTTTTATTGTAAAAATCGTAATATTAGTGACATAATTTAACTTAAATAGTTTAAGTTCGAATTTGACCATAAAATTTTTATATAGTGTCACATATATTATTTCTAGCATGCATTTAATTTTGAGGTAATTATTTCGAATTTTGCATGAGAAATGATTTTAATCGGTAAAATCGAGCAATATATGACACGATTTATTAAAAATAGTAAAAGTTGCTAAAATGGTCTGAAAAATTCACCCATATTAGCCATATTAGATATGATCATCACCATATTTTTCTTAGGTGCCAAAAGTTTCTGAAATTTTATATTTTAATTTTAGAAGTTAAAGTTAGAAATTGAGAATTGTAAGAGTCATAAATTATTTTCCAGCCCTTGAACAGTGTTTCAACCTGATTTTTCTGCATTTTTCAGTCACTTTAAGTGTCTAGGAATATGTAAAAATTATATTGGTATTTTATTGCATGATTTTGAGGTAATTTCGAATTTTTCCGTCTAATTGTGCATTTTACAGGGCAATATTACGAGATAAATAGTATATTTCGAAAATATTTAGGTTTTAGGGATCTGAAATTTTAAGAAAATTTTCAGTATGTTCAAAATTTGAATTTTGAATTTTCGAAATATTTTATGACTCGTTTTGATTATTTTAATGCTATTTCCCGTAAAACCGATTAAAACCGAACAATATTAAAATAAAAGGTTAAGTTATTTCGAAATTTGAGTAAGACTAAATTGTGAATCCTAAAATCTGTTAGGAAACATAACTAAATCGTGAATAGTGATTCATAAAGTGATTAGTGATTTTAAAAATATTAAAATCACGTTATTCCATAAAACCGTGTTATTACGAATAACGATAATTTAAATTGTGTTTAAATAGGACGATTTGGCTTAGGTTTTGCATTTTACATAAGCATTGCATATTTAATTATTATTTATGAATGTCATAATTTATTTACGTAATTTTGGAATTATGTAATTTGCTTAGTATGGCCTTAGTTTTTAATCGATATTTCCCGTAATGTAAGGGGTTATCGATTCGGTTGTAATTTAATGTGATCTCGTATCACTTTATTTTATTGTTTTATTTTATAATGTATAAAATAGATAGAAAATTTGTAATTATTTGTAATTCCGGAGATCCTTGAAGACGGTGTCATTTCGGAAAGGAGTTCCGGCCAAGATGGAGTTTGCCTTGGGATGCGTGCCGCGTGTGAAGTTCAAGGGACCAAGGAGTTGGTTTCCGAATTTGTATTTTACATTTAAATTTTCTATTTTAGGATGGCCATACTAGGGTTTATTTATGCTTTTAAGTTTTTATGCTTTTATTTATGCTTATCATGTTTGCATGTATAGCCAAATCGTCATTCAAACTCATGCATTTCATCGATTTTATCGACCGTGTCAATTCACTTATCGACAATTCACCGACTTAGTTCACTTAAAGGAGATAGATAATAAATTGACAAGATCTCTTACGTTATTTAAAATCGAGACATAGCCTTACCAAATAGTAAAGAACCCGCGAAGGATCTTCTTCATAAGGGAGTAGGCTCGGCTAAACCGGGGTGCAAACCTTATTACGTTGGTGAAGTGGGGTAATATGATTACGTTCTCGAAATCTGGTTGATCTCGACGAAGGTATTCGAGCCACCGTAGTGGTAATAAGTTCGGGCTAAGATAAGAATTAGTGTAATTTTATCGACCGAGAGTTCTAAAAGTAGAATCGATTAAGGGGTTAATCTACCGAGTCATATTAATGAGGGATGTATCGGCTAAACCGTGCCCGAGTTAGTATGTATTTGGGTCTCGGGATCATTTACTTAATTGGGTAAGGGATCATTAAGTAGATGTTTAACTTGTTTAAAA
The DNA here is from genome assembly GCA_029255685.2 of Silene conica. NCBI lineage: Eukaryota > Viridiplantae > Streptophyta > Magnoliopsida > Caryophyllales > Caryophyllaceae > Silene > Silene conica. The sequence goes on along the minus strand of CM055313.2, from coordinate 34,957,263 downwards.
TTTACAAGTTTAAATTAATTATAAAACGATAATTGAGTTTTAATTCCTTTATTTTCATTTGTAGTTCTTTTTCAACTATCAATCATCAATGGCAAATAACGCTCCACCACTCCCACACGTTTCATGGATTCGGTCCTTTATGGATCGTTGCAAGCTTGAGAAGCATGGGGCCAATTTTAAGGATTGGGACGCCCAATAACTGTTGGCCGCGGAAGCTGACGATAAGACTCGTTATCTTACCATTGCCGCTCCTCCCACTCCCGGCCCTCGTGCATCGGAGGCGACTCGTGAGGCCTATGAGACCTACATGAAAGAGTCGCATGCTCATAAGAACGTGCTTATATTCTCGATGGAGCCGGATCTCCAAAGAAGAATGATTAAGCTAGCCACGACTAATGAGATTTATACTAGAGTTGCGACCATGTTTTCGCAAGCTCCTTAGGTGATCCAATATGAGGCGGCCTCCGCCTTCTTTGATTTGACCTTAAAGGAAGGTCAAAGGATTAGTCCTCATGTGCTCAAAATGGTTGAGCTAGAAGAAACCTTGAAATTGCAAGGGGTGAATGTTCCCGACTCGCTTATTGTTGACAAAATTCTTCACTCCCATAATAAAGCGAAATCGTATGTTCAGTTTCGGGTAAACTATAACATGCGTAATCAAGAAACCACTTTGGACGAGTTGCATAAGATGTTAGTCCAAGCGGAGAGGGATATGGGACTTAATGAGAGTTCCACGAAGGATGTGCTTGTTGGGAAATGTGTCCTCAACAATAGTGCGATCACATAATTAAATCTCACGACGAGAATGCGCAAGGGATGATACAAAATTATATTGTCAACTGACCAACATTAATCGGTAATGATTGGCTAGCTAGAGTTTGACATTACTGTCGTATAACGGTGGTGGTCAGTTGATCCCTTTAGGTCACACCTATAGGACAATTCCCTTAATGGATAAACTGATCAAATGTATACTGATACGAGTTGATCATATTCCTTAAAACTTGTATATGGAGAAATCAGAGGTTAAATCTTATTGTAAGATTTATGTTTTAAATTGAACATGTCAATTATCAAACATTAAACGATATTTTTGAAATGTCGTAATTAGAATGAATCGGGTTGTATATTATTACAGTTGTTATGAATCGTATTGACGATTATTGAAATAACCATTTTGTACATAAGTAATTATGAATTACTAGTGAAATTGTTAAATATGATTTATTTAATTTATAAATGATATTTATTTGATAAATATTCATTTTTAAATTAGAAAAATTAATTTTATGTTGTGACATATTGTATGTCACACATAAGTATACAAATTGTACAAAATGACATTTGATAAAATGGAGGTCCATTTTATGTAATGGTGGTACCGGTTTTTGGTAGTGGTAATGAAGTGTGTTTTGTGTTTTAAGAGCACAAAATGACAATAACAAAACATGTTCCTTGAGAACATTACCTTGAGCCAACCAATGTGTTTTTGGTAAGACAAAAAGCACTATTTGGTGCTCCCCATAATGGTTCACGACAACCACACCAAAACCATACCAAAAATACAATCAAATTGTGTGTTCAATACTAGAAGTAATTCATTCTAATCCTTAGAGTTTTTCTAGTTAGATAAAACTTAAAAATAAGCTCTCAAGTGATATTCTCTAATATTTACTACTTATATAATATAGATTATATTAGTATACTATAATAGTTATAGTAATTGTTTTAATTAGATTAAAACCACATTTTAAGGAAAACCGTTTCTAAACCCTAGCTAGTAATAGTTTCGGTATTGAGGGATTGTCTTGGGTGCATTTTGGAGGAGGTATCCTATTTTGGATACTAAGGGTTGGAGGATCATCCTAGTACCGGTTTCGTCGGATTGTAAGTATTCGACTCCTTTGTTCCGCATGAATTATTAGCATGCATAAGATCTTGAAAACTAATTAAAATGTTAGTTAGTAAATTTATTTAGTATGACTAAATTATTAGGTTATGAGATATTTAAACCTAACAATTGGTATCAGAGCAACACGGTTGTTTGCATGCTTTTCGTTTAATTTTTACGAATTTATTAGGATAACAAAAATAAAATTGATATTTCATTTCGTATATGATATGGCCGAAATAATTTATGCATGAATACCTACTGATTCTAAATGTATTTTAGGATATTTGGAATATATTTTGCATATATATTGTTCATAGGTATTTTTATTTTCGGTTTTATTAATTTTTAATGGTTAAAAATGTTTATTTTTGGGAAAAATAGTTAAAATAAGCTGCTAGCCGAGATTTTTCAGTATGTTTTCACATGTATTTCCTATGATATGAATATGAATTTTCGTAAATTATGGAGAAAAAATACATGGTTTATGAATTTTAAATGTTAAGATGCCATAAAATGAATAAAAATGGGTTTGTATAGTTATATTTCGAATTTGACTATAAATATTTATGAGTATGTCACATGCAATATTTAAAATGTATGCTAAAATTTCCAGAATTTATCTTATATATTGCATTATTATTGATTTTTAATGTAAAAATCGGGTAATTAGTGACATTATTTCGACTTTAATAGTTTAAGTTGGAATTTGGCCATAAAAATTTAACACGATGTCGTATATATTATTTCCAGCATGTATAAAAATTTCGATATTTTTATTTAATTTTATGCTTGAGAAATAATTTTAATGGTTAAAATTGTACGATATATGACGTAAATCGTTAAAATTAGCAATAGTTGTTAAAATGGCCGAAATATTTAACCCATAATAGTCATATTTGATATGTTCCTCACCATATTTTTCTTGGGAGCCAAAAGTTTTTGTTTTATTTAATTTTAATTTGTTAAAAGTTACATTTAAAATTGAATAAAAAGAGTCATTTTAATTAATATTTCGGCTATTGGGCAGTGTGTTATTTAATTTTCTGTCCATTTCAGTTTCTTAAAGTATTTTGGAAAGTGTAAAAATATTATTAGTATTTTATTTGCATTTATGAAGCTAATTATTTAAATTTCCGACTCAAAATGCTCGTTTACGTATTATTTACGAAATTCTTAATAAAACCGTATAAGTACTAATATTTTTAAAGTTCTGAAATTTCAAGAAAATCCTAAAGTATTCAAAATTCGAATTTTGAATTTTTCGAAATTTTATGACTCTTTTTGAATTTTATATTATTTTTCCCGTAAAATCGAGTAATACCGAATAATATTATAATGTTAAGTCATGTTCAAAGTTTGAGTAAGACTAAATTTTGAAACCTAAATGTGTTGGGATGATTAACTTAAGAGTGAATTCCGATTCACATAATGCTAAGTGTTTTTAATTGTTAAATCACGCAATTCCATAAAAACCGAGGTATACGATAACTATATATATATATATGATATTAAATAGGACGATTTGGCTTAGGTTTGCATGTTAGTTCATATTCATAAGCATTGCATATTTTAATTATGATTGCCATGATTTTATTTACGTAATTTTGGATTATGTAATTTTACTTAGTATGGCCTTAGCTTTTAATCGATATTTCCCGTAATGTAAGGGGTTATCGATTCGGATGTAATTAATGTGATCTCGTATCACTTTATTTATTGTTTTCTATTTTATAATGTATAAAGTAGACTAGAAAAGTTGTAATTTTTGTAAATTCCGGTGAGCCTTGAAGACGATGCCATTCAGAAAGGAGTTCCGACCAAGACGGTGTTTACCTTGGGAAGCGTGCCTCGTGAAGTTCAAGGGACCAAAGGAGTTGGTTTCCGAATTTGTACTTTTATTATTTCTTTTCTAGGAAAGGCCATACTAGGGTTTATTATTTTATGCTTTTATTTTGCTTTATATGTTTGCATGCATAGCCAAATCGTCATATCATGTCATGCATTTTATTCGATTTAGTCGACCTAGTCCATTATTTCTCGATAATTCACCGACTAAGTTCACTTAAACAATGATAGATAATAATTTTTACTAGATCTTTTACAAATGAATATTGAGACTTAGCCTTACCAAAAAGTATAGACTCATGAATCCCTTCTTCACAAAAATGTAGGCTCGGCTACACCGGGGTGCTAAAATTGTTACGTTGGGTAAGTGGGGTAATAAGATTACACCTTGAAATTTGGTCGATCTCAACGAAAGTATTCGTAACTGTAGTTACAATAAGTTCGGGCTAAAGGCAATTTTTAGAAAAGTGTCGACCAAGAGTTCTAAGGTAGAACCGATTAAAGAGTTAATCCACCAAATTATATCAATAAGGGTTGAATCGGCTACACCGTGCACGGATTAATATGGATTTGGGTCTCGGGATTGTTTACTTAATCGGGTAAGAGATCATTAAGTAAATAACTAAACTTGTTTATATTTAATTTTAATTACGAGTTTTAAAATGATGTTGTTTTAATTCCTTCATTTTATTGTAGTTTAACTTTCAACATCGTCAATGGCAACCAACGCTCCACCTCTCACTAATGTATCATGGCTTCGATCCTTTATGGATCGTTGCAAACTCGATAAGCATGGTTCAAATTTTAAAGATTGGGATGCGCAATTACTTTCGGCCGCTCAAGGTGACGATAAGACTCGTTACCTCTCCGAAGCCGCTCCTCCCGCTCCGACTGCTCGTTCCGCGGTTCAAACTCGTGAGGCCTGTGAAGCCTACATGAAAGAGTCCTCCGCTCTTAAAAATGTTCTTATCTTCTCCATGGAGCCGGATCTCCAAAGGAGTATGATTAAGTTAACCACATCATATGAGATATACACCAAACTTCCGACGATGTTTTCACAAACTCCAAGGGTGATTCAATATGAGGCGGCTTCCACCTTCTTCGACGTTTGCTTGAAGGAGGGACAAAGATAAGCCCTCATGTACTCAATTTAGTTGAGTTTGCGGAGACTCTAAAGTTGCAAGGAGTTGATGTTCCCGACTCTCTCATAATTGACCGAGTTCTTCATTCTCTCAATAAGGTGAAATCGTATGCTCAATTCCGGGTGAATTTCAACATGCGAAATCAAGAGACCACATTGGATGAATTGCATCAGATGCTTGTCCAAGCCGAGAGGAACATGGGACTTCATGAATGTTCCACTAAGGATGTCTTGAACATCGAAAAGAAAGGGAAATGCAACTTCAAGAGGAATGCATTCAAAGGCAAGGGCAAGAAAACGTTCAAACCCAAACTGGCCAAAATAAAGACCTTTTCGAAAGGCGTTTCCACCTCATCTTCAAAGGTTGAAGACAAGTGCCTTTATTGCACGAGGTTAAGTCTTAGGAAACGGAATTGCCCCAAATACTTGACCGATCTCAAAGATGGAAAGGTTCTTGCAGTAGGTTATAATTCTCGTTTACTTTCATGTTATTTTGTTAACTTTTGTATGGCGATACAAGTTGTTGACTATCACCCCTTTTAAATTGTTTTAAAGGGGCATCTTATAAAGATAAGGGCAAGGAAAAGGACGCATGAAGTTCCTTACATGGATGACTATGGTAGCATCTATTTGATTGAAGACTTAAGAGCTTGGCTCTAATATTCATTATTGTCTTCTTTCATATTTTGCATTTTATTTCCTAGAACAATTTATTTTCTTGTAAGACAAGGATTTGAATCCTAAACAATAGTTGTATTTTGGATATTAGTGACATGGTTTTCAACCCAAGTCACTACTTTTGTTCTTAATCAAATTATTGATTCCTAAAATAAATTGTATAACTTGTCGAACATGAATCAAAGTGATCTCAATAGATCACTAGATAAATACCATGAAACGTTCATTGTAAAATAACATTGATACGATCAATATAAAGAATCAAAGCGTTGATCAGTTAAAAACGAGAAAATACACTTCTAAGAGAAAAATATTCAATCAAAATGAATATTAGTTCATTATAAGATGATCATTTTAAGTGAAAATGAGAATGTATTCATCACACCTAAAAAACTTTTCAAACATTCATATGCATTGGTTATAACGAAAATTGCTATCCTAATACAAATAAAAGTTATTTTTAAGAGGATAGAGTGGGAGAAAATATTTCGCCCGCAAACCATTGATATAAATGTAGGATCTTAGAGAAGAATCCTACATGGGAGTGTTAAGAAGATCCCTAAATGAATGAGTAAAAAAAACTACGAGAGGACACTGAAAAAACTACGGGAGGACACAAGAGGAAATGTTCCTTATGTTCATTGTTTCAAAGAGAGTATAAAGGGAACCCCGTATGAAATCGGAAGGAAATCGGTTCCTCCAGAAATAATTTTTTTTTCTAAAATTATAAGATAAAAGAGAAGAAATTATCTCAATTCTCTCGATATAGTTATAAGGGAAAATCATGTCATATTCGTCTCGAGGAAACGAAGACATGAAAGTAGTGATGATGATTGAATGGAGGTAGACCACTATAGGGATAGTGATACTGGTTCAAGTAAAAGCAAATGAATAACATGCATAAAGTGAAAGGTTCATTTAAGAAATATCAATCGCTATAAAAGGAGTGATGTTGATTTTAGTGGGAGCGATATTCATTAGAGAAATGAACGTACCATTTAGAGAGAATGGAGATTCTTTAAAGTGTAAAGAATAAGAAGTTCTCAAAATTCTAGATGAACAAAATGAAATATATCATATGATGATGGAGCTTCGTGGGAAGGTTTATTATATTGATAATAAAAGGTCACCCATTAGAAATCAAAATGGTTTGATATGTTATTCATATTGATGAATAAAACCTTGATCAAATAGCCAAGATGATTGAAAATTGTAAGAGTGATGAAATCATTAATAACTACAATATAGATTTCAGTACATAAGTGACGATACGTCACGAGTTATAAGATAACAGTGGGAGCTTCCCTCAAGAAAGGAAACTCAAGATCTAGAATGAGTTCTAGATATGTACTCAAATAAGATCATATTATACGACATAATATGAGATAGAAGGAGACCAAAATTTGTAAGTTTTAGAATCTTGAATAAAAGGTTTATTCCTAAAACACTAATACAGATTAATGATCGTGCATCAAGTGCAATAAAATAGTATTGACTGTTATTGCATGGCAATGTCATTTGAGTTATAATTAACTCAAAATGAAAGATACTTTGTCAAAATCCAAATGGGTTGTAAGAGAAAATTTTGAACCCCATAAAGTGAACTGGATTGACTTAGTATAGCCCCTAGCCGCTTATATGAGGTGACGTCTCAAAGCGGCTAGAAAGTGAGGCGACCGATGGCAAGTTCAAATGCCATGGAGTCATATGTGATGACTAGTCGATCACATAGACAGACTGCAGGAGACACTCTGTCGGGCAAAGTGACCGCTTATAGAGTTCTGGAAATTTTATGATAGTCGGGTCGTGGCAAGAGCTGCTATAGTATTCTTATGAGTCAATTCTTAGACTAAAAACTACTCTCCCAAGATGATGCAGTTTTGGCATAACCTTGATCCATTCTCTACGACTTTTCGTAACTGGAGTCAAATGGGATTGCTTTGGGTTGTGACTGACTGTGGCTATCTAAAGGGAGTAGTACGATAGAAATTGTCCACCCCTTGTCAGGGTTGTTCTGTGATGAATAAAACATGTATTCGCCCTCAACATGAAGGATTATAACGAAATTTACAATTGTGAATTATGGTCATAAGATAATAAAAACATGAAAAGAATTACAACCTTGAGTCCTTGCGCAAATAGGCCTAAGAACAGGAATTAAAGTAAATTCCCTCCTATAACTTGCACCAAGACTTTGTTTAAGACGATGCCGCGTGTGCTAGAATGGCTCTCCAATTGCCTTGCAATATGGGAAGAGTTTTTGTGGGGTTTAGATGTGAGATCTTAGTTTTGGGAGAAAAATGCTCTCAAAACCCTAGTTTTTCCTTGAGATGTGTTTTAATCAGTAAAACAGTCAAAGAAGCAGTAACCTGACAAAAGGAGAAGTCCTCTGTAATACCCCGTGTTTTAGTCTCGGTCAACGGCAGTAAAACCATGCTTTATGCAAGTATTTCAAATGGAATGTTTATAAAGTATTTTACGTAAACTATTGTTATTTTATAAATCGTATTTCTATGATTAATTCGTATTTCATAATCATTTTTATATTTGATGATTATTTCATAAAATGACATTTCATTCGTATTTTCTTTATTTCGATAATATGTTTTTAATTAAATATATTTCATATTTTATATTTATTTCTAATTTATGCTTGTTTTATTATTTACGTCATAAATATATTTAAATCCTTATTTTGTATATTTTTATGTTAGTTCTAATAAAATTATATTCTTATAAATAATTTAATTAATATTTATTCATACAAAATTTCCTAATTTATTTGGTATAAATAATTTATACGTACTCGTTTATTTTAAGTTACGAGCTGCGAGTCGAGTATAAGTCCTTGAAAAGCGTGTTGGGCTTGGGCTCGAGCAAGTATGAGAACCGTGTAACCACAACCTAAACCCTAACCTACCCATCGACATACCTATACTATGTAAAACCTAATCCTAATTCATAAACATACATACATCGACATAGCACAGCATATACAAACCCTATGTTATCAGCCTCCATGTGCTCGTAAAAACCCTAGTCACACCCACCACGTCTGCCTCCATACTCCACCGTAACTTTTGAAGGGAAACAAGAGGAAGAAAAACGCAGTAAATAACAGCCTTCACCACCATAGTGTTGTTTGCACAGCCGTGTTTCGTGACGGTATTGAAGTGGCATAAATCTGTTTACTTGCTGGCTTGCTATTGGATTATATTGCTATCCAGGTAGGTTACACTGGAACTACTTTTGAATTGTGTTATGTATGTATGTGAATTGGATGCTATGGATGCAAGTATGATTATTTATGAGATGCATTTACAGTGTTGGTTCTTTATTTTTGCATTCATAAGCATGGCATGAGTACGGTTACAGATTGAGATGATGATGAGATATTATTGGGCCCAGGCTAGCTCTGCAGGGCTAGACCTGGTGACCTCAGCTGTTATGCTGGTGTTCGGCGACGGCCGAGTATAGTCTGCCGGGAGGTTCGGTATGGCTGGGAGTCACGGGTTTGAGATTGAGATTGAGATTGAGATGGAGATTGTGATTGAGCTCGAGCATATCATGGCATTTACATATCATATTTGTTGCATTATTTATTATTATGATATCCTACTCAACCGCGAGGTTGACAGTGTATTCGTGTACACCTACGATGATCCGGAATGGGGACTAGACTCTACAGGTCAGAGACAAATGGACTAGGAGCATGGGCAAGGAGTGAGACATGGCTTTGACCTACTTAGAATTAGATCACATACTTAGATGTTATCAGTTGTACTTTTATTCTTTGTGTAATAGTTGTAATATCAAAAGTTTAAATTTAATCAGTTTTTATATAAATTACTTTGGTTTGTTTTACTTTGTTATTCACTACCTCGGACATTCCGAGATGGTAACAGCTCTGTTTATTTGAGAATGTCTTGCTAAAGGCTCTTAAATAAATGGGGGTGTGATAAAGTGGTATCAGAGCGAACAATCCTCAGGCCTAAACCAAATGAACAATAATGAAAGTAGGAAGAGTCTAATAAAATGAACCCCAAGTTAGTAACTGTTAGGAGCCCCAGGATTGGGATGAGTTAGGGGCCCCCTCAAACCCAAGCCATTGGCCCTTTCAGTCTAACCTGGTCACCGTTGAGAGATGTAGAGTGTGGGTAGTATTGAACAAAGGACAGGACCCAATATATATTGTACTAACGTTTTCGTAGAAAAGGAATGAGGTAAGTATGATGTGACATATGGTTGGAGATTTGTGTTGTATGAGATTTATATTGAATGTTGATTGAGATATATGATTTTCAAGTTTTGAGAACATGAATACGTGTATATGAGTATAGATCTATATTTATTGAGCCATAGATATAGTGATGTGATCATATGATTTAGTCTTCTGACATGTCCATATGATATCCGGTTATTTAATAACTATCGTAATTATGTAATATATTGGCTGCTATGTGGGTATGAATGATCAGATTTATGTGTTATAGTAATCCATGTCTAGTGATATACGGAATGTGATGCCCAAGCCATGAGTGTGATATAGTTATGTGTTACATTTGTATATACATGTATAAATATTCAGTCATTTAGTTGATCTACTTTCCTATTTCGCAATCTTTACCGTGTTTTAGATGGCAATTTCGGTTTGAAATAATGAATAAATGTTAATATGGTGCAACATGATTTCTATACTTCAAATTATCTGTCAACATGTTTTGGAAGAAGAATGGTTGTATTTAAATGTGATAATGTGAAGTGATTTTTAAGGAACAAAAATTTTGACGAATTTTCAGAATGTTACTTTGTTGTACGGGCTGCCATTTAAAATATATTCTTTATATGAGTATGAAAATTTTATGTGTGATAACCATCTGATTTAGCTTCTCGATGCTTTTGGTTTCATGTGTATAAAAGTTATATTTTTGCGAGAAATAAATATTTTAGTCGATAATGGTCAGGTTGTTACTGCACGGCGGTTCTGTTTTGACCCATGTTTTTGCAAATGACACCATTTAAAACATATTTATTGTTTATGCATATTTCCAACTCCACTGATTAGAATAGTCATTCATGTTTTCAAAATGATAAGTCACGTAAAATCTTAACAAGTCATTATTTAATGGTGATTTTTGCAAGTTGCTCAATTTTCTGTTTAATTGCTGTAAAGTTTTTGTTCAGACCAACTGAGTTGTAAAAATTGTTATAAATAATTCCCTTAAGCTTTGCATTTTATTCGTTTTCCTATGATTAGTTAATTCACTATATTTTATAAAAACTATAATATCTCACAAAATGTCTGAGCGGTTATTTAATTATGATTTTTGAAAGTTACCGCATGATGTTTGATTGTTGTAATTATGAGTTATGTAGGTTTCATATAAAAGTTTAATCAAATATGAATTATGTGAGGTAACCATGTAATGTTCCGATATGACATTAGTAGCATGAACAGTAGGCATATGATATGGATATGAACTTTATTATATGATAGTATAACCTTACGTGTTTTGGTGGGCTCTATATAAGTTAGTTTTATTTATACCGACACTGTTGTTGTGCCACAAGGTGAACTACATATTGCTATGTTTAAATGATCATAATATATTGAATTCGTAATCTGGTTGACATGTGAATTATGGGAGTGCTAGTCTTGCTTTCGATCTGTAGCTTGTAAAATCGTCAGTTGATTCGTGTTTATAAATTGCCATTAATTACAACTTCATTGTCTGAAAGTTCAAAATGTTTTCAAGGTGATAATCCATGATAAAGCTGATGTTTGATAATTATGGTAATTGTTTTGCAACATGACAAAATCTGTAACCTACGTATTTATGAAATTATGCTTGAATATCAAATTGTTCCGCAAGAGATAAACCTTTTATTTTGCAAGTTATATATATTAATAGTTTCATGGTAAATGATATAATGTGAGTGGATGGGATATATACCTATGTAATTTTAACTTATTTGATATCTAGGAATGTTAAGTAGTCTTGTTAGTCTATGATTGGTGTATATCTTGTGATATATGTCAATGCTCCATGTTTAAATACGTTAGTTAATTTTGCCTTATGTCTTGTCTAATGATTATGCTTCTATAATATTAGTATGAGCAGGAAATGTTTTAATTTGTCAATTATGAACTATGAGTTAACTGATTGTCTACATTGGTGTAAATATGTTAAGTTTGTGTTAAAAATCTAAGGGTATTTAGGTACTAGTTACCTTGATTTGTTTCACTGCGTAGCATGAAATTGACAAGTCGGATGCTAGTTGTAATTACCTTATCAAATGATTTGTGACTGATGTTTCGGTGATCTTCTTGAGCATTGAATGTGGAATTTTATAATGGGGTTACGGGGACGTAACCATGTTTAAGGAGGATAGGACTGTAAAATCTTAATGATTTATGATGTGGCTAGTTGTTACGACATGGCGAATTGGTATGTCGTGACTGTTTGAATATATTTGATAATCCTAATTACCGTTGTTATGCATTTTACTGTGAATCGTGAAGTGTCTTTTAACTTAGTTTTGCGTTAAACTTTGGGGACAAAGTTTCCTTAACGAGGGTAGAATGAAACATTTCGTGTTTTGAAAGTTATAGCTACTTGTGATTGTTTCATGCTTGTTGTATGTTTCTTTGCTGCTATGGGGGGCGAACTTCGGGACGAAGTTCATTTTAAGGAGGGAAGACTGTAATACCCCGTGTTTTAGTCTCGTTGAACGGCAGTAAAACCATGCTTTATGCAAGTATTAAATGGAATGTTTATAAAGTATTTTACGTAAACTATTGTTATTTTATAAATCGTATTTCTATGATTAATTCGTATTTCATAATCATTTTTATATTTGATGATTATTTCATAAAATGACATTTCATTCGTATTTTCTTTATTTCGATAATATGTTTTTAATTAAAGATATTTCATATTTTATATTTATTTCTAATTTATGCTTGTTTTATTATTTACGTCATAAATATATTTAAATCCTTATTTTGTATATTTTTATGTTAGTTCTAATAAAATTATATTCTTATAAATAATTTAATTAATATTTATTCATACAAAATTTCCTAATTTATTTGGTATAAATAATTTATACGTACTCGTTTATTTTAAGTTACGAGCTGCGAGTCGAGTATAAGTCCTTGAAAAGCGTGTTGGGCTTGGGCTCGAGCAAGTATGAGAACCGTGTAACCACAACCTAAACCCTAACCTACCCATCGACATACCTATACTATGTAAAACCTAATCCTAATTCATAAACATACATACATCGACATAGCACAGCATATACAAACCCTATGTTATCAGCCTCCATGTGCTCGTAAAAACCCTAGTCACACCCACCACGTCTGCCTCCATACTCCACCGTAACTTTTGAAGGGAAACAAGAGGAAGAAAAACGCAGTAAATAACAGCCTTCACCACCATAGTGTTGTTTGCACAGCCGTGTTTCGTGACGGTATTGAAGTGGCATAAATCTGTTTACTTGCTGGCTTGCTATTGGATTATATTGCTATCCAGGTAGGTTACACTGGAACTACTTTTGAATTGTGTTATGTATGTATGTGAATTGGATGCTATGGATGCAAGTATGATTATTTATGAGATGCATTTACAGTGTTGGTTCTTTATTTTTGCATTCATAAGCATGGCATGAGTACGGTTACAGATTGAGATGATGATGAGATATTATTGGGCCCAGGCTAGCTCTGCAGGGCTAGACCTGGTGACCTCAGCTGTTATGCTGGTGTTCGGCGACGGCCGAGTATAGTCTGCCGGGAGGTTCGGTATGGCTGGGAGTCACGGGTTTGAGATTGAGATTGAGATTGAGATGGAGATTGTGATTGAGCTCGAGTATATCATGGCATTTACATATCATATTTGTTGCATTATTTATTATTATGATATCCTACTCAACCGCGAGGTTGACAGTGTATTCGTGTACACCTACGATGATCCGGAATGGGGACTAGACTCTACAGGTCAGAGACAAATGGACTAGGAGCTTGGGCAAGGAGTGAGACATGGCTTTGACCTACTTAGAATTAGATCACATACTTAGATGTTATCAGTTGTACTTTTATTCTTTGTGTAATAGTTGTAATATCAAAAGTTTAAATTTAATCAGTTTTTATATAAATTACTTTGGTTTGTTTTACTTTGTTATTCACTACCTCGGACATTTGAGAATGGTAACAGCTCTGTTTATTTGAGAATGTCTTGCTAAAGGCTCTTAAATAAATGGGGGTGTGACATCCTCTCCTTTAGTATCTTAGTTCGGCCGAATTAGGGTTTAGGTAGGAGTGGGTTTTCCACTCTTACCTTATTCCAATGCGTGATTCGACCCGTTTTGCTAAAATATGATTCGCGGGTATTTATTATAAATCGCACACATGTTATCAGATATTAATACAGTCGATATATTAAAAATGGTCTGATAAAATTACGATATTGTATAATTAGTCAAATTAATATAACTGTTTATATTAATACGCGAATTTAATATTTAATTAAATATAACCGTTTATATTTAATTTTACGAATTAATCATGTAATCTGTATTAGCTAAAATTATTTAATCCGTATTAAATAATAATCTCAACATCTTATTGACTAATTTAATAATCAATACCTCTGACTAACTGTTTAGTCGTATCCGGCATAAATGTGACTGTATTTTCTTACTTTCACATCTCTCAAACGTGTCCTATAGGTGTGACGTATAGGGACGAGTTGATCACCGCCATCCGTATGACAATAACGTCAAACTTATCTAGCAATCCAACCGTTATTGATAAACGTGGATCAATTGATAATAATACTAAAGTATGCCCTTGTGATCCTTAAAGAGATTTAGTAAGTCATTGTACTAACTGTCAAGGACACCAGCCCCAACAATCTCCCACTTGTCCGTACAAGGGTATGTGCAATGACGTTATCACACTACATGTGGAGGACACAAGCTCCAAGAAACTCCCACTTGTCCGTACAAGTGTAGGTGCGATAACCGATTCTCATATCCTTTTAAAATTTCTCCCACTCAATGTAAGACAATTTGCAAATCCGTATTCGCAAAGGTCGTATCTCACAAGCGATATGTATCAAGAGTGGTTTCCCCGACTAGAGAGTAACATAACTGATAAAACGAATCTGTATTCCAGCATGGCCATGCATTTCAGTTACTACTCCTCGAGTGGCCTTGAGAAATGATAAAATCCTGATAAGGGTTTGGATATTTCCCTCAACTCGAATCCTGCAGATGTAAGCGCAGCATGAAATAACCCAGAAAAATCCTCTTGGCCCCTGTTACGGAAGACCGTGGGAAAGAAACCAAAGTTACCCAAAATCTGCCTTAATCTCAAGAGACAGTTGGAAGTCAAAAGACTCGACTCTAAGGAACACTATGGAGGTCCTAACCACGACCTGGCACCCAATGTTATAAAACATTTAGGACTCCATAACGTTGTCACGGGGTGTCCTACGAGATATCCGTATAACTCGCCTTTGTGATTGGTCAGTCAACTGTTTGACTTATGGCTCGTTGAACCCACCATCAACCAACGTCACAAAATGATTACCTGAGTTATCAGCTCAAGTGGGTAATCAAGGACCAGAACGATGTAATGTTAATCAGTTCACTTTGTGGTGTTCAAAATTGGCGTACAATTCCACATGAAAAACAAAACATGAATTTATAAAAGAGTACTACAACTTAGGAACACATCCAATTCCCATGGAATTAATGTGCCCTTCATGCTTATCACGTGGTAATGCTTTCGTGAAAGGATCAGCTATGTTGTCATCCGTAGCTATCTTATCAATAAATATCTCCTTTTGCTCCACGTAATCTCTTATTAGATGAGCTTTCCGTTGTACATGTCTAGCTTTGTTGCTAGACTTATGCTCCTTGGCTTAGAAGATGGCACCTTTATTGTCACAATAAACGGTGATTGGGTCATTCAAACTAGGCACTACAGATAGTCCTTGTAAGAATTGACGCATCCATATTGCTTCCTTAGCTGCTTCCGAGGCGGCATAGTACTCGGACTCAGTGGTAGAATCTGCTGAAACACTTTGTTTAGAACTTTTCCAGCTGACAGCAACGCCATTAAGAGTAAAAACGAATCCAGACTGAGATTTCGAGTCGTCTCGATCCGTTTGGAAGCTAGCATCTGCGTAACCCGTGGCGCAGAGCGTCGAGTCGCCTCCGTAAGTGAATCCCCAATCTTTAGTCCTCCGTAGGTACTTAAGAATGTTTTTCACGGCCATCTAGTGTTGTTCACCTGGATGAGCTTGGAATCGACTTGTCATACTCAATGCATATGCAACGTCCGGACGTGTGCATATCATGGCATACATGATCGATCCTATAGCCGAAGCATAAGGAATCCGACTCATGCGCTCTTTCTCTTCCAATGTCTTAGCCTCTTGAGTTTTGCTCAAGTGAAGCCCAGTAGTCATAGGAAGGAACCCTTTCTTGGAGTTCGTCATGCTGAATCTCTCTAGAATCTTATCTATATAAGACTCCTGACTGAGAGACAACATCCGTCGTGATCTATCCCTGTAGATACGGATGCCCAAAATTCTTTGTGCCTCTCTCTGATATTTCATCTGGAAATGGTTTTTCAACCATGCTTTAACCGAAGAAAGGAGAGGTATGTCATTCCCAATCAAGAGTATGTCATCGACATACAGTACTAGGAAGACAATCGTGCTCCCACTCGGCTTGATATAGAGACATGGTTCCTCGACTGATCGAATGAACCCATTCTGTTTTATCACTTGGTCGAAGCGATGATTCCAACTCCGTGATGCTTGCTTAAGTCCATAAATGGAACGCTTAAGATTGCAAACCTTCTTAGGATGTTCCGGATCAATAAAACCCTCGGGTTGTACCATGTACAACTCTTCCTCCAAATAACCGTTTAAGAAGGCGGTTTTAACGTCCATTTGCCAGATTTCATAGTCATGAAATGCGGCGACCGCTAAGATAATCCGAATGGAACGTAGCATGACCACGGGTGCAAAGATCTCATCGTAGTGCAAGCCTGGCACTTGGGTGAAACCTTTAGCAACTAGTCTTGCCTTGTGGATATCTTGTTGTCCTTCCACGACATGCTTTATCTTGTAAAGCCATTTGCATTGAAGGGGGCGTACCTTTGCAGGTAGGTCCACAAGATCCCACACGTTGTTCTCATACATGGAGTCCATCTCGGATTGCATGGCTTCTAGCCATAGCTTTGAGTCAGAACTAGTCATGGCACCATTATAGGTTGTGGGTTCATTACCCTCTAGGAGTAAGACGTCATCTATGTCATGTCCTCGACCATACCAATGTATCTGTCCGGAGGAATAGAGACTCTTCCCGGCCTCCTAGGTTCCTCAGGAATATCTACCGCAGCCTCGGTTGAAGGAACTGTTTCCTCAAATGGTTGCTCGGTAGTTGGTTCTTGAATCTCCGATAAATCGAAGGTTCTATTACTCGACTTGTTCTCGAGAAATTCTTTCTCTAAGAACGTCGCACTAGCCGCAACAAAAACACGTTGTTCGGTTGGCGAGTAGAAGTAATGACCAAAAGTTCCTTTTGGATAGCCTATAAAGTATGTCTTGACCGATCGCGGGCCGAGCTTATCCTCGTGTCTCCACTTGACATAAGCCTCGCAGCCCCAAACCCGAATAAAGGACAAGTTAGGGACCGTTCCCTTCCATAACTCATATGGAGTCTTGTCAACAGCTTTAGACGGACTTCGGTTAAGTATTAGAGCGGCCGACAAAAGAGCATAGCCCCATAATGAATCAGGCACAACGGTGTGACTCATCATGGATCGAACCATATCAAGTAGAGTTCGATTTCTCCGTTCGGACATACCATTTAATTATGGTGTTCCAGGTGGAGTCAACTGTAGCACGATGCCACAGTGTTTAAGGTGTTCATCAAACTCGTGTGAAAGATACTCGCCACTACGATCGGATCGTAGTGCTTTAATCTTTCTGCGCAGTTGGTTCTGTACCCGATTCTGGTATTCTTTGATCTTGTCAAAGGATTCACTTTTATGTTTCATTAAGTAGACATAGCCATATCTACTCAAATCATCCGTGAAAGTGATATAATACCTATAGCCTTCTCGTGCGTTGATCGACATAGGGCCACATACATCCGTATGTATGAGTCCTAATAGGTCGGCAGTGCGCATTCCAACACCTTTGAAGGAAATACGAGTCATTTTACCGATGAGACATGATTCACACGTGCCATATGATTCGAAATCAAAGGCCGAGATAGCTCCATTCTGTATGAGCTGTTTTACGCGTTTCTCATTTATATGTCCCATACGGCAATGCCATAGGTAGTCTGATCTTTGTCACCTACCTTTAAACTCTTGTTATTCACATGCAATATTTCGGTGGTTTGATCTAAAACATAAATTCCATTCATGGAAACTGCCTTGCCATAAATCATATTGAGCAATGAGAAAATACAGCTATTATTCTCTATTACAAATGAAAAACCAAGTTTGTCAAGTGCAGAAACTGAAATAATGTTTTTGGATAAACTAGGAACATAATAACAATTATACAAAGATAACTCGAATCCACTTGGAAGCTGGATCACATATGTTCCTCTCGAGACTGCAGCAACTCGTGCTCCATTCCCGACACGCAGGTCAACCTCACCCTTGATGAGGGGTTCTTGGTTTCGGAGGCCCTGCATATGATTACATAGATGAGAACCACAACCAGTATCTAGTACCCAAGTTCTGTAACTTGCATGGTTAATCTCAATCATGTGAATAAAAGAAGAAGAAGACATACCAACAGGAATAACGCGACCTGCCTTAATGTCCTCACGATACACGGGGCATGTGCGCCTCCAATGCCCAGTCTTGTGGCAATGGTGGCATTCCATGCTAGTATCTTTACTCTTTGTCTTGCCCTGTGAGTTACTCGACTCACCTGGCCCACTCTTAGTGAAACCCGACTTCTTGAACTTGGGCTTACCTACTGCTAGGTCGCCCTGAGCTTTAGCTTTCCCCTTACCCTTACCCTTATTGGAGATCATGAGAACATCATGCTTCACGCTCCCACTTAATATTAGATCCTTCTCGGTCTGTACGAGAAGCGAGTGGAGCTCATGAGGAGTCTTCTTCATGTCGTTCATGTAATAGTTGGCCCTAAAGAGGGCGAACCCATCATGAAGCGAATGAAGCATTCGATCAACGATTATGTTCTCACTAATCTTGCAGTTCAGGGTCTCCAGTTTCTCGATATTCTCAATCATGTTGAGAATATGTGGGCTAACAGCTTGGCCCTTCTGGAGTTTCGCCTCAAAGAAGCGACACGTATGCTCATAAGAAACGATTCTCAGAGTTTTCGAGAATTCGTTAGTGAGCGTGGTGAAAATCTTGTTTGCACCATGGGAGATTAAGCGTCTTTGCAAAATGGATTCCATTGCATAGATGATTACGTTCTTTACCGCACCCGCTTCCATGACGAAGTCGCTATGTGCACGAACTTCGTTAGCTCTAGCTCCAGTTCCTGGGTGTGCCGGAATGGGCTCAGTTAAGTACTTGAGCTTTCCGTCAGCAACGGCAGCATTCCGTAACGCTGCCTCCCAGTCAGAGAAGTTTGACCCATCATTCCTCAGTCTAGTAGACTGATTCATGGAGTCCATGAAGGCTTTTAGCCAGGATTCACGTGCTAGCTTGGCACTTGGCATTGGGTCTTCACCAGCCATTTGTTATTTAGCAGTTTAAAATGATCGTGTTCTACACTGAAAAGAAGATAAAACAAAACCATATAAGCAACTCATCGTTGTGATTTAAGTCTATTTTAAATTGAATTTAAACTCGTAGACTCATATGCATTTATATAATTGATCTCCCTCAAAAATTATATAAACGATCCCAAGACTCAATTTCCGTATATTGATAAGCCCACAGCTTGGCTAATTCCACCGTTGGAACTCTTGGTCGATAGATTTCCGTAAATCCTATCTATTAGTCCATCATAGTTGCTAGATAGTATCTAGTGACCATAATGTTGAGATAAAATAAATCATCTGTTCCCACTTACACGACGTAGAAGGGGTCATAGTATGCCTACCGACGAAGAAGGGATTCATGGGAGTCTGATTTATAAAGACTAGTCTCAATTTTTGGTTATACAAGGAAGACCCCATCAACTTATATTTATCCATTTTAAGTGAACTAATATCTAGCATATACGTGAATGAATGAAATTAAGTGATGGCTTTGTATGAGACACGTGACATATGTGTGTCATAGAAAACTAACGCGTGGCCTCTACATGAGTCAGTTTTCAGGCATGTTATAGGTGGTTTGGTTTTAGGCGGAATATGATGCAAGCTATTATCCATGAAAGCATAAAATAAATGCAATAAACGTAAACAAAAGTCCTAGTGTGGCCTATCCTACCAAAATAAACATAAAACAACTTGGAATCCACCGTTGGACCCTAGAAGCTTGTCTTGATGTTCCATCTTGGTCTTTGCAGCGGGAGTGATCATCCGGTCTCCGTCTTTGGTCTTCACAAAATTACTAATTTAAATTACAAATATAATCCTATTTACATTCTAATTTAAATACAAAAGTAATTACATGGCAAAACCCAAAACGGAGATACAAGATCTCAAAATTACAAACAAGACTGTGTTCCATCATTACGGTAACACAATTTTCTAAGGCCACACTAAGTTACAACTGTTTGCAAAAATTAAATACGTTATAGAAAGCATTCATAAGCATTCAACAAGACGATAAAATAAAATGCATCAACTAAAAACAAAATTCATTCATGACATAATACCGTTATTATGTTTAACAAATTTTACCAAACCACCTTACGATATTAAAATCATGTGATTATACCGTTTTAATCACTTCAATTTTAATAAATTAATAATCCATTATTTTAAACCGTTTTAAAATAACATGTATCATACGAGAGTGAACCGTTTCACAAAGAAATAATATACTATTTCCGTATATAGCATATTATTAAAGGCCAAGGGAAAATTGTAACACCCCTATTTATTTAAGGGCCTGGACTAGGACTCCCCAGATAAATAAGGGTGTTACCATCTCGGTTTCCCGAGGCAGTAGATACAAAGGAAAAATAACAGTACTTTATTAATAAATGTTAAACTCAATAACAAGTTCTTACAACCGTCTTCAAAACTGTCTTATAAAAAGAAAGTACAACTCATGACAAAACGACTATAGTGATCTAGACTCTAGTCTGTCCGGATCCAAGCTCTCCCTTCCCTTAGCTCCCATAGTCTCAAGCACCTGTCAATCTGCTCCCCAATAAATTGGTTCATCACAGGTGATCACGAATACACAGGGTCAACCACGAGGTTGAGTAGAGGAAAACAAACAGTCAAGCATTACTATAAATAGAAAGTCAATCATCTCCACTCCGAATCACAAGACCCATTATTCTCCACACCAATCACAAGACCCATTATCTCCCCACCAATCACAAGACCCATTAACTCCGCACCAATCACAAGACCCATTAACTCCGCACCAATTACAAGACCCATTAACTCCGCACCCATCACAAGACCCATTATCTCCGCACCTCGTTGTTATCACAGTATGATATAAATGCACAATATAATGATCACACGATAATATATAACAAACATGCTTGAGATCAATTAAGAACGGTTTACACATCATCATATACCAGTAGTTTCCCCTACCTCAATTTGCAGAATGACAACCGAATAGCTGCTAGGATTATTCCACCTCGAACCCAGTTCCTATAAATAATACTTAATATCAAATTCTATCCATACAACCAATCCCTACTAAAATTACTTGATCATGTTCATAAGTATTCACTCATAACACCTTATAATTACATATTTATAGACATTCTCATGTACATATCAATTATTATTAATTACAACATAACTACTTATCGACTTACTAAATCATCGCATACAATCCAATAACCAATTTTTGCTAACATACTTAACATAAATACCAATATTAATATTAATTATAACAATATCATAAATAAAAATCATAACAATTGTTACAACATATTATCATACAATTATAAAATCCTACTAAATAATTATTACTTACTTAACAAAACAACATATTTAACATTATTTCCAACTTTAAGGTCAACCGTGACTATCCTTAAAACATAAGTATTAATTATAATAGTATAAGTTAATTATTACCATACTATTACAAAATAATAACAAGGCAACCATGCAAACCATTATTATCATATAATAATATTAATAATAATATTAATACAAGTAATAATGATGATAATAATAATAATATAATAGTAATTGTAATAGTAATAATATTATTAATGATAATAAAACATAAACAAAGCCGTGCCAACACAGGCCCACGATACAACAACATCACGCAAGTCGGATTCAACACTATGCGCACAACCCACTTCACGACACGACCACCACGGTTCTAGCCACCCACAGCCACCATCGGTGGCTCTAACCTCTTACTTGTACTACAAACCACAAATTACACACCTAGGCTACCCCCTAAAACCACCACTGACGCCACCACAACCCGCTCAAACAGCCTGTACACAAACCGCATACTCTGTTTTCGCGCAGTCCGTCTCTCTGTCTTCTCATGGCTTTCTCCCTCACCTCTAGGCCCAACAGCTCCACTAGTCACCACCGTTGTCACAACTGACCCACGGTGGTCCCATATGAGGTCTCCGTAACTCGCCTTCCCCTTTGAAGGCTCCTCGACAAAAGTAACTCACAGCCCGAATGCTCTGTTCAGCCGCCCTCCCTAGACAACCCATTTGACACTACTGTTGTGGTATTTGCCACCACCACAAACACCAAATATACACTATCGGACTCACCACTACGCCAGCAACCACCATCCCTCAACCCAACGCTCATGAATCTCAAATCGCAGTAAAAAAAACAAACAAACGCAAACACCCCCCTGCAACCCGTCTAACCTGCTCCGTTCACACCTTCAACCACCACCGTCGCCACTGCTAACGCTAGTCCGATGTAGGTCAGGTTGGTCAGGTGTGGACCCTACTCGGCCTAGGTTTGGGTCAGGTCATAACGGTCGAGTCTAAGCGAATAACGATGCACACAAACAAGCGATAAATGAATTGAAACGATAAGAGCGATATATAATCGTACCTTGATAAAAGACTAGTTAAAATAAACGAGGAAGCATTTGAACGGGATGCAGAAATGGAACATGAAGCATACAGTGAAGGAGAGGAAGAGAACGAATTGAAAGGTGCATGAAAGTCTCAAATACGTATATTAGAATTGTGGCTGCTGTGTGGTTGATTACTAGGGTTTAGCGTTGATTTTTTTTGTGTGTCTCACTTACTATACCGTCTCATTACTTTATTATATTTAATGTTCTCTTACGAAACCGTAAAACGCATCCAACATAAATATTTCTCGTAGTATACACATGTTATACCAATATAAAAAAAAATATCATCTCACGATAACCACACATCTCACGATAAATAAACAGGTAATTTAATAACAATAAAATAATAAATATCTTAATATCAACAAGGCAATACAACAATAATAATAACATATTAATATAATAATGTACGTTAAACTTTAAAACAACGATTAATATACGTATTATTATAAACAACGTATTATTAAGTATAACTATAAAATACGGAGTATTACAAAAATAAAACAAGTTATTTTCGAAAAATAAAACGCCTGTTACAGAGACGAGGTCGACCGACCTCACCTCAGGGTCGACCGACCATCTGCCAGTTCTAAAAAACTTCATGTAACAGCACCAAGGTCGACCGAACTATTAACAAGGTCGACCGACCGATCAAACGCAAAAACGAGTTTCTGGAAAAACGTAAATCACTTTACTTTAAAACCAAAACAAGTTTTTCTTTTATCTTTGATTTAAAACGTGTAAATGAAACTAAACAGCAACAAAAGGTTCACATATTGCTAAAAAATATCGATTAATTAACAATATGTAAACAAGAATCGAAAACAAGATCGATTACTCACAAAAAGAGAACTGTCGAAACAGAAAACACACGCAGGAGTCGGTCGACCGACCGCAACAGTGGGTCGATCGACCGACATGGCGACAAAACGCGATTTTCAAAATTTTTAATTAAAACTTATGAAAAACACAAAAGTAAAATTTCGTGGCCTTGGCTCTGATACCACTTGTCAGGAATAAAACATGTATTCGCCCTAAACATGAAGGATTATAACGAAATTTACAATTGTGAATTATGGTCATAAGATAATAAAAACATGAAAAGAATTACAACCTTGAGTCCTTGCGCAAATTGGCCTAAGAACAGGAATTAAAGTAAATTCCCTCCTATAACTTGCACCCAAGACTTTGTTTAAGACGATGTCGCGTGTGCTAGAAAGGCTCTCCAATTGCCTTGCAATATGGGGAGAGTTTTTGTGAGGTTTAGATGTGAGATCTGAGTTTTGGGAGAAGAATGCTCTCAAAACCCTAGTTTTTCCTTGAGATGTGTTTTAATCAGTAAAAAAATCAAAGAAGTAGTAACCTGACAAAAGGAGAAGTCCTCTCCTTTTGTATCTTAGTTCGGCCGAATCAGGGTTTGGGTAGGAGTGGGCTTTCCACTCTTACCTTATTCCAATGCGTGATTCGACCCGTTTTGCTAAAATATGATTCACGGGTATTTATTATAAATCGCACACATGTTATCAGATATTAATACAGTCGATATATTAATAATGGTCTGATAAAATTACGATATTGTATAATTAGTCAAATTAATATAATTGTTTATATTAATACACGAATTTAATATTTAATTAAATATAACCGTTTATATTTAATTTTACGAATTAATCATGTAATCCGTATTAGCTAAAATTATTTAATCCGTATTAAATAATAATCTCAACATCTTATTGACTAATTTAATAATCAATACCTCTGACTAACTGTTTAGTCGTATCCGGCATAAATGTGACTGTATTTTCATACCTTCACATCTCTCAAACGTGTCCTATAGGTGTGACGTATAGGGACCAGTTGATCACCGTCATCCGTATGACAATAACGTCAAACTTATCTAGCAAGCCAACCGTTATTGATAAACGTGGATCAACTGATAATAATATTAAAGTATACCCTTGTGATCCTTAAAGAGATTTAGTAAGTCATTGTACTAACTGTCAAGGACACCAGCCCGAACAATCTCCCACTTGTCCGTACAAGGGTATGTGCAATGACGTTATCACACTACATGTGGAGGACACAAGCTCCAACATGTTCAAATCTCAAGGCCACTCGAGGAGAAGTTAACTGAAAATGTGTGGCCACGCACGGAAGGTATCTATGGTAGATGATTCCGGTCAAACAGTTATTCTCTATATCGAGGAAACCACTCATGATATGATCGAATGCAAGTACGACCTCAGAGAGACACCTTGCATTCAGTGGGAGATTGTAATAGGACAAGAGAATTGGTGACGCACACTTGTCGAGGACAAGTGGGAGATTGTTGGGAAATGTGTCCTCAACAATAGTGCGATCAGATAATTAAATCTCATGACGAGAATGCGCAAGGGATGATACGAAATTATATTGTCAACTGACCAACATTAATCGGTAATGATTGGCTAGCTAGAGTTTGACATTACTGTCGTATGACGGTGGTGGTCAGTTGATCCCTTTAGGTCACACTTATAGGACAATTCCCTTAATGGATAAAATGATCAAATGTATTTTGATACGAGTTGATCATATTCCTTAAAACTTGTATATCGAGAAATCAGAGGTCAAATCTTATTGTAAGATTTATGTTTTAAATTGAACATGTCAATTATTAAACATTAAACGATATTTTTGAAATGTCGTAATTAGAATGAATCGGGTTGTATATTATTACAATTGTTATGACTGGTATTGACGATTATTGAAATAACCATTTTGTACATAAGTAATTATGAATTACTAGTGAAATTGTTAAATATGATTTATTTAATTTATAAATGATATTTATTTGATAAATATGCATTTTTAAATTAGAACAATTAATTTTATGGTGTGACATTGTATGTCACACATAAGTATACAAATTGTACAAAATGACATTTGATAAAATGGAGGTCCATTTTATGTAATGGTGGTACCGGTTTTTGGTAGGGGTAATTAAGTGTGTTTTGTGTTTTAAGAACACAAATGACAATAACAAAACATGTTCCTTGAGAACATTACCTTGAGCCAACCAATGTGTTTTTGGTAAGACAAAAAACACTATTTGGTGCTCCCCATAATGGTTCACGGCAACCATACCAAAAATACAGTCAAATTGTGTGTTCAATACTAGAAGTAATTCATTCTAATCCTTAGAGTTTTTGTAGTGAGATAAAACTTAAAAATAACCTCTCAAGTGATATTCTCTAATATTTACTACTTATATTATATAGATTATATTAGTATACTATAATAGTTATAGTAATTGTTTTAATTAGATTAAAAACACATTTTAATTTAAGGAAAATCGTTTCTAAACCCTAGCTGGTAATAGTTTCAATATTGAGGGATTGTCTTGGGTGCATCTTGGAGGAGGTATCCTATTTTGGATACTAAGGGTTGGAGGATCATCCTAGTACCGGTTTCGTCGGATTGTAAGTATTCGGCTCCTTTGTTCCGCATGAATTATTAGCATGCATAAGATCTTGAAAACTAATTAAAATGTTAGTTAGTAAATTTAGGGGGTGTTTGGTTGGCTACTTTGGAATGGAATGGAATGGATTGAAGGCATTCAAGTGTTTGGTTGGGTGATTTTGGAATGGAGTTAGATACCCAATGGATTCTAACTCCACCACAACCCCTTGGAATCCCATACCCACCCTCCCCCATTGGATTCAAACTCCATTCCCCTCTTCTATAATTTATGGTGAACCAAACAACATTATGAAAGTATGGATTTAGAACCCCATACCCCATAGTATCAAACTCCATTCCATACCATTCCGACTTGTTGAACCAAACGACCCCTTATTTAGTATGACTAAATTATTAGGTTATGAGATATTTAAACCTAACAGTGCTAAATATCGAAAAAAAAAAGCAAAGGCAAGTTTAAGCGGAAGGCTAATAAGGGTAAAAATGTTAAAGCCTTCAAACCCACATCTCCTAAGGAGAACACCTTTTCGAAAGGTGCTTCTTCGTCGTCGTCAAAGGTTGAAGACAAGTGTCATTATTGCACAAAGATGGGGCATTGGAAGCGCAATTGCCCGAAGTATCTCCATGACCTCAAAGCTGGAAAGGTTCTTGCAGTAGGTATTAATTCTCGTCTAATTCATGTTATTTAATCATTTTTTGTATATTGATATAAGTTATTTATTTTTACCCTTTTATAAATTGTTTTAAAGGGGCTCCTACCAAAGACAAAGGCAAGGAGAAGGAGAAGGAAGCTTGAAGTTCCTTCCATGGATGGCTAAGATAGCATCCAAGATTCACTACTACAGAAAGCCTTAAGGACATCGGACTTTTATGGTCAAGGACATCGGATTAGCAACCGATGTAGAGTTCACTGATGTCCATTATGGGTATCAAGGACATCGGTTGTGCAACCGATGTCCATTTGATAATGTACATCGGATGTTTAAAACGTCTGATGTCCATCATCC
Organism: Silene conica; assembly: GCA_029255685.2. Taxonomy (NCBI): domain Eukaryota; kingdom Viridiplantae; phylum Streptophyta; class Magnoliopsida; order Caryophyllales; family Caryophyllaceae; genus Silene; species Silene conica. The sequence continues at coordinate 34,930,009 of CM055313.2, read as the reverse complement.
TTATGCACATCAGACTTTAGCTCACATCTGATGTCCATATGTTATTGCACATCGGAGGTTTAATAAGTCTGATGTCCATCATTCTTATGCATATCATTTTTTAGCTCACATCTGATGTCCTTCATATGTATGCACATCGGAGGTGTAACATGTCTGATGTCCTTCATATGTATGCACATCATTCTTTAGCTGTAATCTGATGTCCATTTATGTTTTGTACATCGGTTGTTGACCGAAGCCCATGTGCATTACAAGTTAATATGCATCATACTATTGAATAAACCGCTGTCCTTGATGTTGCCTTTTTTTAAAAAAAAAAAGCTGGTATTGATGGTAATTTGTACCACCAGTATACATTATTCAGATGCCAGCCACACTGCCATACCATCAACCAAACAAACACAAATTCAAAGCGAAGCACGACAAAGTCGTTCGTCTTTCATTAAACAGGGACAAAGCAAATCACGACAAAGGTCGGTCGTCTTTCATATTCATTATCCAAAATCATCAACTAACCAAACATATAGGGTTATCTGTCATTTTAGACGACATCCAAAATAGCCTAGAGATCAGAAGTTCAACAACTAACCAAACATCGGCTTAGTTTGCAAAATCAAAGTACGTACTATATTACTAGCTAGAAAGACTATGCATTTAGAAAATAGTCCGCCCACAAGTCCCTGACCTCGTCGATTTCTTCTTGGGAATATGGCAGTCGTTGTTTGAAAACCTGTAAATAATACACAAAATTCTAGCTTTAATAATAATAATTGACAAATAAAACATCGACGCAGTAAACGCTATACGGGGTATTTCGCTACTTACAAGTCACAATTCACAGCTCATTAACTAAACACAACTAACATTAGGCACCATAATTGTCACGGGACACCATCCGAAAGTACACAAACACACAGCAAAAAATATGGCATTTAAAACACCGACTGAATCACTAAGGCCTCTACACCCGAGATGAGTGAATCACTAAGGCCTCTCTGCAATAAGGTTTAATTCTAAATGAAAACTTATAAAATGCAATTCTATATGTTCATCCTGTTAACTTTAGTTTTGCTACAATTCAGATAATAAATTTAAATTGGCTGCTAAGGATAGATAAAAAAAATTGTACAGTATGAAATAACAAAAAGGACACTTTACCTAAAAAATTCCCCTCTTTTAGGAACAATTAAACCATTAGAAATTACGAAGTGTTTAGTGACAGATCACAGAGCAAAAACTGAAGTGACTATTTCTAGCATGTACTCATTAAAGGTATGTCATGAACCGAATTGGGAATCAAGCACGTTTATGAAAATATTTACGAGCCTTAGAGTGGAAGGATAATCTGACATCTTCGATAGGTGCAGTCGGATTAGCTCGAGTGACTATTTCTAGCATGTACCTCATTACGTAGTACCCGCATTCAATGCACCTTGCTGACGCGCACACTGCAAAAAGATAACGACAAATTAAACCAAAATGTTCTGTACTAATATAATTGATGATCAGGCTGTCCTATCTAGTAAACAGTTAACAAATTACCAGTGTTTTCAGCCATGTTGGTGTTTGAGAACTCATTCTTGACCCACCATTGAAGCCGTAAATTCTTAGAGATCTATACAAATGTTTCAATAAATAATTGTCAGCCACATTATTGGTTCCATCAACTTGATTACGTATTAATTAATAGTTGAACTTACAAATTAATTAAAGTTTTCAACTTTGAAGGCGCTGAATTTCCAAGTGAGTCAAACAGTAAATTGTATTATGCTCTACAATGTCAAATACAAGGAGCATCCAATGATCCTGCAAATAATTTGTAATGTATAATTAACATGAAAATCGGTAATCATTAAGCAAGGTAAAGGTGATCGAGTATATGTACTTACTGTTCGAAATATGGAGCGAGAAAAATCTTTTTCGGACTCAAGTCTTTCATCCTTTTACAAATCTTGTTAATTGCTTGGTCATCATTGTCTATGAAGGAAATCAATTCTGGGCTTAAAAAACCATAGGTTTCTATGTCACAGACGCTACATAAGTACCTGTAACAATATAATACGACTTAGAAGCAAATGAATGGTATGTACTTCAAATTAATGACCAAAGGCAAACTATAATGAGATGCAATTTTTAAATTCTGATTGAATACGTACATACCCAAGAAAAGTCTCAATGACTTGAAGGCTAATCTTTCCCATGTTTAACAGTGCACTAAGATCGTCCTTGAGGAGGCGCAGCCTTTTCTTAGTAGATCCTAGGACATCCTCGCTTAAATACATGTCAATTACTTGAGTATCGCCTATCATACTAACTACCTTGGACATTAATCGTCTACAATCATATTTTTGGTCCAAAAGTACTTTCAAGCTTTTGTTTGATCTTGTCACTAGTTCATTTGGTCTGCTTATTTTACCGCTTTCTACTTTTTGGGAATGATGAGTACTGTCAGGTGTCTTCTGCCTTTTCAATTTACTCTTCGTTACTGACTTATCCCTTGTCTCTGACTCATTTTTCTGCAGAGACACGGGCAGGGATAGTGAACTGAACAGGCAGGGGGATTAAGGAAGGACACTGATGTATATTGTACACTGTACAAAATCATTGAACAGGCATAATGTATGCAACCAGGTCATCCAGTTAGTTATAATGAATGCCAAACATAGTTTTTGATTGCTAATTGAGCACATGCCAAACAATAACCCATATAGAGTGACTAATGGGACAACAAATTGAGCACAGGCTTTCAAACAACAGTTATACACTGTACAAAATCATTGAATAGGCAGGGGGATTGGGGTAATGTATTAATAACTTTGGTTTAAGGTATGTGGGGTAATTAATTCTATATGTTCTTCCTGTTAACTAAAAAATTCCCCTCTTTCAGGTTGTTGACTTCAGAATGTATGCAACCAGGTCATCCAGTTAGTCATAATGAATGCCAAACATAGTTTTTGATTGCTAATGAGCACATGCCAAACAATAACCATTTCCAGGCATGGACTTCTTGTATAATTCCAGTTTTTCCCGACTACACCTTACCCTTTGCCCCATTGCAGGTGAGTACAAGACAACATCCACAGTAAAACATATCGAATGGAGTAATGAATGTTTGACCTCCTATTAGCACAGAGCATGCAGCAACAAAACACATCCCCTAGCAGCCGCATTTACAAAATTAACATTTACGGTCTCAAATCATGTGCACAGCCATAAACAACTAGTTTAACCACCACTCTCACATGAAGATATACACATACATAGCAAGGGATAGAAAATGGATAGATTCGTAGCTTTAAGGAGCGTAAGGTGATTAAATTCTTTGGCCAAAGCAGAAATGAACCAATGGCATCACCAACAGTAGCAAATTCATCAGTTGGCAGAGGTAATGCCGTCTCCTCCTCATTTTCCATGATAACGTAAATGCATACCCTTAAAGCATCTGCTCCAATTCTTTGACCGTGACAAACTGATGCCTCACTGGAGCTCTTGAAACTCGTCCTAGTGCAACCTTCATCTTTTCACCATCTTCCATAGCTAGCTCGCATTCAAAGCCCTTAGGAAAGCATGAAAAGACAAATAGCGCTTAGCTTAGAAATTGAAAGGCTATAATTTGTAATAAGTATCAGCGCTAATACAAACACATGTACCTTATGAGGTATCTCATCAAATAGGTCAGGATAATCATCATGATGACTATCATTCCCAGTTTTGCAAGTCGTCTCGACCTCAGCAGCGCCCTTCTCATTATTTTCAATAGTTTGCGAACTACTAGGCTTCCCATTTGTCCTTATATGTTCCATGTCTTTATAGATCTCTGCCCTCACTTTTTCTGTGATCTGTTGTGTCAACTTCTCCAAAAACTCGGATGAAATTTCTCCCTCACCTCTTTTTCTTTTGCATTGGCCAAAGTACTGCCTAAGACCAACTCGACCTCCAATTCCTCTTACACGACCATAGTGCTCAGGAGTTCCCAGTGCTTTTGTTCATTCATCATCTTTACCATTAGGTACAAACTCTCATTTCTTGACCATTTCATTCAACACATGCTGCATGTATACAATAATTGATTACGCAAAACATATATAAATAGCATGCAATATATATTATTAACAGTGTTATAAAAACATCAATTAACTACTCACAATGTCATTAATTTTGTAAAACCCCTCGCGAAAGCGGAAATAATAAACATCCAAATTACTAAAAATGCAGCGGAATTAAAACTTTTTAACATAAAACATGCGAGGTGAATTAAAACAGAAAACTGAAACTGATATAAACAGAAATAGGTATGTATAACTGTCTAAGTACTGAAAAAAAATATATACAACAGCCAGGTATGGAACATCCCTACAGGCACTCAAAACATCAACTGTATCAAAATCTAGAGTCTAACTAACGAAGTGTAAGTCATATCGATGATAAGCGGATCAACACTCGCTAGCTCTCAGCAACCCCTGCCAACCTCCTGCATGTACCTACATACATGTAAACATGTACGCCACAATCAGTGGGGAGTGACTAGAGTTCTCCTAGCCACCTTTTGTAACGACATGTAACACAGAAATACAAACAGAATACTCCAGCATATATAAACATGTGAAGTATAAAATCTCATCATCTGAATCTCATACTATCATGCAATCATTAATGCACGACTCTCAACCAACTTCAGAAACCATTTGGAAGGAGAGCCGGTTTCCTTACCGGTTGCCCGGTCGGGGGGTCTTTCAGTCCAAACTATTTACGAAACTGACTAAAGAGTCATCCAATACCTTGAATGAACAAAACCATAATCAAAGTACTATACTCATCAACATCAATAACAATATCTGACACTGTACCAACTTTAGGCAAGCAGATATAACATAGCAAGTATAAAGGTTTAGCGGTTAACTTAAGACATAACCTGGATACTAAATCGCTTTCATAAACAAGGACTCAGAGGCCAATTTAAGGCATAGACCTTGTTATCAATAATCACAAGTAATGGGTCCAGAGGTGAACTTAACACATATCCCACTACCAAAACAATAAAGGGTCCAGAGGTGAACTTAACACATATCCCTATTCACAATCTAGTAATGGGTCCAGAGGTGAACTTAACACATATCCCACTGCTACAAACAATTATTGGGTCCAGAGGTGAACTTAACACATATCCCAATACACAGCTATCGCACACCGGGTCCAGAGGTGAACTTAACACATATCCTGACACGCCACAAGCAAAACACGTTATGGGTCCAGAGGTGAACTTAACACATATCCCATCACGCGACATACAACTCACGTATTAAGCTCAGAGGCCAGCTTAAGGCATACCTTAACACGCATCAACCAATAACATCCAAAGATAGAAACTAACCTATAGTTCTAACTTCTTAAACCACTAAACAACACTTAATTGATCCCGGGAACTAAGTTGAGGGAGAGCCGGTTTCTCTTTCGGTTACCCGACCGGGGGGGTCTCTATCCTCTCTCCTTTCCCGTACCCAATATAGTGTCGCCCATCCTCCGGGGACTTCAAACACAGATAAAAGGTACACGGAACGAATCTCAAAGAAAACCGATTAACCGTTTGAAAGTTACAAACTATTTTATGAGAACATGGGCTCTCAGCCGGTCTAGGACCGTCTGCCGGTAAACCGGCTGGGAGTCCCTTCCCATGCCAATTTGAAACCTGAAAAATAATGAGAATAGGCTCTCAGCCGGTGGACCGTTCGCCCGCCAGCCGGCTAGGAGTCCCTTCCCAACAACCTTCTTCAACAAAACCAAAACAAAGGGGAGAGGCACTCAGCCGGTGGACCGACTGCCGGTCTGCCGGCTGGGAGTCCCTTCCCTAGCCTTTTACAAAATTTTCTCAAAATCCAAGAAGGACTCTGAGCCGGTCGATCGGCGGCCGACCTGCCGGCTCAGAGTACATTTCCCCAAACTCAGCATTCAAACACGACTATGACCCTGAGCCGGCTGACCGGCTGCCGTTCAGCCTACCGGCTCAGAGCCCCTGCACGAAAAACGCATCATTCCTACAATACTCAAATCTTCTCAAATCGATTCTAAACTTCCAAAATTGCAACATTCACATATTACCCAGCATCTATAAGTCTCATATACATCAAAAGCAAGTATCAAATTCCACAATAAAGCCTCAATAAGTTCATCCTTTGTATTCGTCTTAAGCACATAAATTTCTGAAATTTCATCATCTAGGCAAGTAAAACACAATCAAAGCATGTGAAAGTCATTCTCATGTAATCCTAGCATGATACTAAGTCTCAACAACATTCCCAAACATGAAAATCAAAAACTTATATCATCTAAACCAAGAAAAGTGTTAATATTACAAATAAGGCCGAGTTTCTCATAATTGTCACCTTTTAACTTCTTAAACCAACATGAATCCGACTCCAAGCTACTCCTTTTGTCCAAGTCCGCGCTAGAAACACAACAAACCCCTTAAATCTTGAAAAACGTGACCTTAGGGTCACGGCCACAATATAAGATGGAATTATTTTGGGTAAAAACTTACCTAGAAAGATGGAGGGCGAGAAAAGAAATCTGTGGCCGCGAAAATCGTCTCAATCGGATAAGAAATGAAGATTTTATGAGAGTTTTAAGGTTCGGAGGAGAAACTAAAATGGTGTTTGTTACAAATCTGAAAATTGAAATGAAGGAGGGAGGTAGAAGATGGAGGGGTTAGGGTTTTTGTGAGGAAAAATAGAGAAAATGGGTCCATTAGCAAGTTAGGCCCATAAGACAAGTTTAAGACGGTTTAAGCTAAGAACATCGACTTAAGGTAACTACAAACTTAAGACGATATAAATATTTCCGGACTATGAAATTAAATTGCTAAGACGTAAATTATGCAATTAAATAAAATATTATTTAAATCCTTTTAAACATTCTCACATAAACTAATCGGTTATTTAAATGAAATACCAAGAATTACGAAATATAAATTATTTCTCGAACTTGAACTTAAAATCTTTAAACTTCCAAGTCTCGAAATATTGGGATGTTACAATCACCCCAACTTTCAAAAAGTTTCGTCCTCGAAACTTGAAAACAGAAGTAAGTACGAAAACAACTTTAACTACCAAAACGTACTACCCGGGTTATGGTAACCCAAAACTTTATCTTTCAAAAAGGTTTCAAGTAGAAATAGATTACAAGGTACAAGTCTTCGTCAATGGACATTGGGATTCCCGTTACGTATTCAAGAGTCCAACATTCCAAATCTGAGACAAGTCCCAAAATTAAATCATTAAAAGTTCAAAATTTAGATTGATTTGGTGCTGATAGGCATAGCACAGGTTATCAGACGTCTCCAATAACAAGTTCCAGTGACAATCAACGCTGAAATCCATCAAAGTTGTAAAACATTCGGCTCTTTAAAACCAAGTTTCCTTCAGAATCAATCTTTATTCTCGAATCCTCGAAAGAGTAAAATTGCAATGATGACTAAAAGCACTTTCAACGGAAGAGGAAGTAGTTTCAAATTCTCAAAACACTTAAGATTTTCCAAAAACTGCAAACTTTTAAGGTTAACAATAGTGAACAAATTCCAAAAACAGTCACCGAGAGCGTAGAAACGATCGTAGAGATTACTTTCGACACGAAGGATTGAGAGTTTCAAGTTTCACAGCTGACAGAACATACAAGGAAGGATCGAAGGAATGAAACAAGCAGGTTGGAGGTCAAGGAAAACGGTAACTTCTGCTAAACATGGGGTCACTAATCACTCGATCCATAATCAAAGCGTCGTTACAACGATTCCCAATATATCCCAAGAAGGACAATTCAAGTGATCTCTAGACAGTCAATGGTTTCACGATCCCTCTTATCATTATCTCATCCACAGAACATGGTATTCCTCAACAAGAAGTCTTCCAAAACTCTGAACCGGAATTCTATCACCATAACAACGAACTTTAAAACCCAAGATACGGTACTCATTATCCTATAACCTTATATTTTGACAGTTTGATCCTAGCAAACCTATTCCACAAGGTTCGATATCTTAAATTCCCAAATTTTATTATCACAATGAACATTCGAAACAAGATCTTACTATAGAACAACTTCTAAACCCTCCGATTTCAACCATTCACCAACAATATACATCTCAAAGAAAGTTCCAAAGAAGTAACAATTTTCACTCTTATAGTTTCCATAAGACCTAGGCATTCCCATTCCGAGATTCCTCAATTGATATTTATGAACACTTATAAGTTTCAAATTCCTACTCTACGATTACCTCAAACATCAACGGTTACCTGTAAGTACATCAATAGGCAAATACCGAGGTTCCATAAGTAACTCACGGTCAACACTCAGTCAGTTCTAAAAGTCCACTTGTAAATGTCTCAATATTCTCACACTGTTACCAATAACTCTCGCTCCTCAAATTTGGTCCTTTCTGCATTACAAAAATTCCTCAAGATTAAGTAGCACTAACTTACCTCATTCAACCAATTAACCACATCATCATTATCCAAGGTACATTCCTCTAAATTCATCTAGAAATCCAAGCATTCTATTCAAATCCTCAAATGGTACTTCAAACTCTACAAATACCACTTACACACCGACCCATCCTACAAGGAACTCTCAAGACGGTACACTATCCAACATTGCCCGAACATAATTCTCACCAACTGTCTCAACTAAATCCTGACAACGCGGAACCAAGCATTCCTCAAGGCATGCATCACTACTCCAAGAACAAACCAATCTCGCCACCATTCTATAAGAGAGGGAACAAGGCTCACAGAAGAGAAGATCGGATGAGATACGAACTTCAGGGGCAAACATGATACAGACCTCGAGAGAGTCATAGGAAAACAACTCGAGGGACAACTAGATGACAAGGTAAGAAACTTTAGGCTATTGACTCCAATAAAATTGAAGCCGTGATCATAAGGAGAAGCAAAGGAGGAAAGGAGAGAAGTGATATGAAAGAAACGATTACGGAAATCTCCCAAGGTGCGGATCTCTCACTATTCTCACAGGGTTCTCACTTCTTACTTTCCAAATAAAGTCATTCAATTATCGGTTTTCATGAACAATTTCTCCAATGATTTATATACCCGAATCTTCCAAACTTTAAACGATATCGTCATTACAACTACCTATCCCCAAAAGTTTGAGATGTCGTATCTCTGCTAGTTCCTCAAATGACAATTCAATATCACTTTCGGGTAATCACCCCTATATGCTATATCTACTTTACTTACCTTACTGTCCACCAGATAACAATTCCTAAACCATCAAGTTTTCCGGATTCTCGTCTCCCAATAGATTACTTTATTCTATCCACATACCGTGGTGCATCCTCAAATTTCTCTTAAGTTTTTCAATAAATAAACTCTAAGATACGTTAAGCAACCTAGGGTCAAATAGTGATTCACTTCTTCTAAGCTTAAGTAATAAACTCTTCGAGTATTCAACTATTAAAGCCAATGATTCGTATTCCTCAACAACGGACCTTTCTCAACTCAATCACTCAGCTAAGTCAATTGATACTAACTCACTTTAGTCATCTATTCTTTTTCATTAGCATATTAAGCATATTCTTCTAGGTCGCCCTATATCCTCAATTATCTTATCTAACTCCTTAACAGTACTCTACAATCCACAAACTTTCACGATCTAAGCATGGTTCTCAAGGTTAGGTTCCACCGAATACTAAGTATACAACTCAACCTTCAAGCAAGTATCCTATCACTCACTTTCACTCTCCCAATTGGGTAGACAACTAGACCCTTAGATCACCAAAACATGTCTCTCGATACCTCTTAAGTTATTCCTCAAATAACAATGTTTCTCATAACACAGCTTACGGTTAACCTAAGACTAGTTCCTCCAAATCCAATAAAATGGAAGTTTACCTAGAGGGCATCTTAAGAAAGCAAGCAACAAGGTTAAGCTGAAAAGATATGAAGATCTGTTCAAGCAAGATAGACAAATATTCTAAAAGAAGGATGTGCATCCGGAGTTTTCAAAGAAGGTGATGCACAAAGAAAGAGGAACATCTTCAAGGTTCAGAAGCATTCTCCAACGGTAGCACAAATCTTCTATCTTCGGTAGAAACTCCGGTCTTGATCGCCAAACGAATACGTCCACAGTTCGTCGATTAGAAGGCAATAAAGTATTATCAAGGATAATCAACAAACACGTTAGAACCTAATAAAAGCAATCAGAAAACAAACTACAATTTAAGTTCTTAAATCTACCCCATCTCTCATTCATTATTCAATCATATGGTAAAGTTAAGGTTGGAGTTACATGAGTGCGTCAGGAGCGATAACGCTCTGATACCAACTATAAAACCCCTCGCGAAAGCGGAAATAATAAACATCCAAATTACTAAAAATGCAGCGGAATTAAAACTTTTTAACATAAAACATGCGAGGTGAATTAAAACTGAAAACTGAAACTGATATAAACAGAAATAGGTAAGTATAACTGTCTAAGTACTGAAACAAAATATATACAACAGCCTGGGATGGAACATCCCTACAGGCACTCAAAACATCAACTGTATCAAAATCTAGAGTCTAGCTAACGAAGTGCAAGTCATATCGATGATAAGCGGATCATCGCTCGCTAGCTCTCAGCAACCCCTGCCAACCTCCTGCATGTACCTACATACATGTAAACATGTACGCCACAATCAGTGGGGAGTGACTAGAGTTCTCCTAGCCACCTTTTGTAACGACATGTAACACAGAAATACAAACAGAATACTCCAGCATATATAAACATGTGAAGTATAAAATCTCATCATCTGAATCTCATACTATCATGCAATCATTAATGCACGGCTCTCAACCAACTTCGGAAACCATTTGAAAGGAGAGCCGGTTTCCTTACCGGTTGCCCGGTCGGGGGGTCTTTCAGTCCAAACTATTTACGAAACTGACTAAAGATGTGGGTAAAAAAACGCGTATTCACCCCAAAATTACAGGATTATAATGAAACATACAACTGTGAATATCGTCATAAGATTAAAAACATGAGAAAAGAAGTACAACCTTTAGTCCTCGCGCAAAAAGGCCTAAGAACAGGAATTAATGCAAATTCCCTCCTATAACTTGCACCCAAGACTTAGTCTGAGACGAGGCCGCGTGTGCTAGAAATCCTCTCCAATTGCCTTGCAATATAGGGAGAGCCCTTGAGGTTTTAGATGTGAGATCTGAGGTTTTGGGAGAAGAATGCTCTCAAAACCCTAATTTTACTTGAGAATTATGTTACAGTGCAACAAGAGTAACTGATATAAGGAGAGTCCTCCTCCTTATATAGTTATTTCGGCCGAAATTAGAGTTTGGGTAGGAGTGGGCTTTCCACTCTTACCTTATTCTAATTCGTGATTCGACCCAATTAGCTTTAATATATTTTGCGGGTTTATGATTATAAATCGTAACATGTTATCAGATATTAATACAGTCGATATATTAATAATGGTCTGATAAGATACGATATTGTATAATTACCTAAATCAATATAACTGTTTATATTAATTCGCGAATACAATATTTAATTAAATATAACCGTTTATATTTAATTTACGAATTAATCTTGTAATCCGTATTTGCTAAAATTATTTAATCCGTATTAAATAATAATTCTCAACATCTTATTGACTAATTTAATAGTCAATACCTCTGACTAACCGTTTTAGTCATATCCGGCAAAATGTGACTGTATTTTCATACCTTCACATCTCTCAAACGTGTCCTATAGGTGTGACGTATAGGGACCAGTTGACCACCGCCATCCGTATGACAATAACGTCAAACTTATCTAGCAAGCCAACCGTTATTGATAAACGTGGATCAACTGGTAATAATACAGAAGTATGCCCTTGTGATCCTTAAAGAGATTTAATAAGTCATTGTACTTAATTGTCAAGGACACCAGCCCCAACAATCTCCCACTTGTCCGTACAAGGGTATGTTCAATGACGTTATCACACTACATGTGGAGGACACAATCTCCAACAAACTCCCACTTGTCCGTACAAGTGTAGGTGCGATAACCGAATCTCATATCCTTTTAAAATTTCTCCCACTCAATGTAAGACAATTTGCAAATCCGCATTCGCAAAGGTCGTATCTCACAAGCGATCTGTATCAAGAGTGGTTTCCCCGACTAGAGAGTAACTTAACTGATAAAACGAATCTGTATTCGAGCATGGCCATGCATTTCAGTTACTACTCCTCGAGTGGCCCTGAGAAATGATAAAATCCTGATAAGGGTTTGGATATTTCCCTCAACTCGAATCCTGCCGATATCGCCCAGCATGAAATAACCCAGAAAAAATCCTCTTGGCCCCTGTTACGGTGACCGTGGGAAAGAAACCAAAGTTACCCAAAATCTGTCTTAATCTCAAGAAACAGTTGAAAGTCAAAAGACTCGACTCTAAGGAACACTATGGAGGTCCTATCCACGACCTGGCACCCAATGTTATAAAACATTTAGGACTCCATAACGTTGTCACGGGGTGTCCTACGAGATATCCGTATAACTCGCCTTTGTGATTGGTCAGTCATCCACGTGACTTATGGCTCGTTGAACCCACCATCAACCAACGTCACAAAATGATTACCTGAGTTATCAGCTCAAGTGGGTAATCAAGGACCAAAACGATGTAATGTTAATCAGTTCACTTTGTGGTGTTCAAAATTGGCGTACAATTCCACATGAAAAACAAAACATTTTATATCATAACAATAAGGTTGAATAGAGTACACGAGAAAATGAATTATTACATGAATTCATAAAAGAGTACTACAACTTAGGAACACATCCAATTCCCATGGAATGAATGTGCCCTTCATGCTTATCACGTGGTAATGCTTTTGTGAGAGGATCAGCTATGTTGTCATCCGTAGCGATCTTTTCAATAAAAATCTCCTTTTGCTCCACGTAATCCCGGATTAGATGAGCTTTCCGTTGTACATGCCTAGCCTTGCTGCTAGACTTATGCTCCTTAGCTTGGAAGATGGCACCGCTATTGTCACAATAGACGGTGATTGGGTCATTCGAACTAGGCACTACTGATAGTCCTTGTAAGAATTGACGCATCCATATTGCTTCCTTAGCTGCTTCTGAGGCGGCATAGTACTCGGACTCAGTCGTAGAATCTGCTGTAACACTCTGTTTAGAACTTTTCCAGCTGACAGCAGCGCCATTAAGAGTAAAGACAAATCCAGACTGAGATTTCGAGTCATCTCGATCTGTTTGGAAGCTAGCATCTGCGTAACCCGTGGCGCAGAGCGTCGAGTCGCCTCCAAAAGTCAATCCCCAATCTTTAGTCCTCCGTAGGTACTTAAGAATGTTTTTCACGGCCATCCAGTGTTGTTCACCTGGATGAGCTTGGAATCGACTTGTCATACTCAATGCATATGCAACGTCAGGACGGGTGCATATCATGGCATACATGATCGATCCTATTGCCGAAGCATAAGGAATCCGACTCATGCGCTCTTTCTCTTCCACTGACTTAGCTTCTTGAGACTTGCTCAAGTGAAGCCCAGGAGTCATAGGAAGGAACCCCTTCTTGGAGTTCGTCATACTGAATCTCTCCAGAATCTTCTCTATATAAGATTCCTGACTGAGAGACAACATCCGTCGTGATCTATCCCTGTAGATACGGATGCCCAAAATTCTTTGTGCCTCTCCCAGATCTTTCATCTGGAAGTGGTTTTTCAACCATGCTTTAACCGAAGATAAGAGAGGTATGTCATTCCCAATCAAGAGTATGTCATCGACATACAGTACTAGGAATACAATCTTACTCCCACTCGACTTGATATAGAGACATGGTTCCTCGACTGATCGAATGAACCCATTCTCTTTTATCACTTGGTCGAAGCGATGATTCCAACTCCGCGATGCTTGCTTAAGTCCATAGATGGAACGCTTAAGCTTGCAAACTTTCTTAGGATGTGCTGAATCGATAAAACCCTCGGGTTGTACCATGTACAACTCTTCCTCCAAATAACCGTTTAAGAAGGCGGTTTTAACGTCCATTTGCCATATTTCATAGTCATGAAATGCGGCGATCGCTAAGATAATCCGAATGGAACGTAGCATGACTACGGGTGCAAAGATCTCATCGTAGTGCAAGCCTGGCACTTGGGTGAAACCTTTAGCAACTAGTCTAGCCTTATGGATATCTTGTTGTCCTTCCACGGCATGCTTTATCTTGTAAAGCCATTTGCATTGAAGGGGACGTACCTTTGCAGGTAGGTCTACAAGATCCCACACGTTGTTCTCATACATGGAGTCCATCTCGGATTGCATGGCTTCTAGCCATAGCTTTGAGTCAGAACTGGTCATGGCACCTTTATAGGTTGTGGGTTCATTACCCTCTAGGAGTAAGACGTCATCTGTATCGTGTTCCTCGACCATACCAATGTATCTGTCCGGTGGAATAGAGACTCTTCCCGACCTCCTAGGTTCCTCAGGGATATCTACCGCAGCCTCGGTTGGAGGTACTGTTTCCTCCAATGGTTGCTCGGTAGTTGGTTCTTGAACCTCCGATAACTCGAAGGTTCTATTACTCGACTTGTTTTCGAGAAATTCTTTCTCTAAGAACGTCGCACTAGCCGCAACAAAAACACGTTGTTCGGTAGGCGAGTAGAAGTAATGACCAAACGTTCCCTTTGGGTAGCCTATAAAGTATGTTTTGACCGATCGCGGGCCGAGCTTGTCCTCGTGTCTCCACTTGACATAAGCCTCGCAGCCCCAAACCCGAATAAAGGACAAGTTAGGGACCGTTCCCTTCCATAGCTCGAATGGAGTCTTGTCAACAGCTTTAGACGGACTTCGGTTAAGTATTAGAGCGGCTGACAAAAGAGCATAGCCCCACAATGAATCAGGCACAACGGTGTGACTCATCATGGATCGAACCATATCAAGTAAAGTTCGATTTCTCCGTTCGGACACACCATTTAATTGTGGTGTTCCAGGTGGAGTCAACTGTAGTACGATCCCACAGTCTTTTAGGTGTTGATCAAACTCGCGTGAAAGATACTCACCACCACGATCCGAGCGTAGTGCTTTAATCTTTCTACCCAGCTGGTTCTGTACCCGATTCTGGTATTCTTTGAACTTGTCAAAGGATTCACTTTTGTGCTTCATTAAGTAGACATAGCCATATCTACTTAAATCATCCGTGAAAGTGATGAAATACCTATAGCCATCTCGTGCGTTGATCGACATAGGGCCACATACGTCCGTATGTATGAGTCCTAATAGGTCGGCAGCGCGCATTCCAACACCTTTGAAGGAAATACGAGTCATTTTGCCGATGAGACATGATTCACACGTGCCATATGATTCGAAATCAAAGGGCGAAATAGCTCCATTCTGTATGAGCTGTTTAACGCGTTTCTCATTTATGTGTCCCATACGACAATGCCATAAGTAAGTTTGATCTTTGTCACCTACCTTTATTCTTTTATTATTCACATGTAATATCTCGGTAGTTTGATCTAAAACATAAATTCCATTCATGGAAACTGCCTTGCCATAAATCATATTGTGCAAAGAGAAAATACAGCTATTATTCTCTATTACAAATGAAAATCCGAGTTTGTCAAGTGCAGAAACTGAAATAATGTTTTTGGATAAACTAGGAACATAATAACAGTTATACAAAAATAACTCGAATCCACTTGGAAGCTGGATTACGTATGTTCCCTTCGAGACTGCAGCCACACGTGCTCCATTCCCGACACGCAGGTCCACCTCACCCTTGATTAGGGGTTCTTGGTTTCGGAGGCCCTGCACATGATTACATAGATGAGAACCACAACCAGTATCAAGTACCCAAGTTCCGCAACTTGCGTGGTTAATCTCAATCATGTGAATAAAAGAAGAAGAAGACATACCAACAGGAGTAACACGGCCTGCTTTAATGTCCTCGCGATACACGGGGCAGGAGCGCCTCCAATGCCCAGTCTTGTGGCAATGGTGACATTCCATGCTTGTATCCTTGCTCTTTGTCTTGCCCTGTGAGTTACTCGACTCACCTGGCCCACTCTTAGTAAATCCTGGTTTCTTGAACCTGGGCTTACCTACTGCTAGGTCGCCCTGAGCTTTAGCCTTCCCTTTACCTTTCCCCTTACTGGAGATCATGAGAACATCTTGCTTAAGACTCCCACTCAACTTAAGATCCTTCTCAGTCTGTACGAGAAGGGAGTGGAGCTCATGGGGAGTCTTCTTCATGTCGTTCATGTAGTAGTTGGCCCTAAAGAGAGCGAACCCGTCATGAAGCGAATGAAGCATGCGATCAACGATGATGTTCTCACTGATCTTGCAGTTTAGGGACTCCAGTTTCTCGATATTCTCAATCATGTTGAGAATATGTGGGCTAACAGCTTGGCCCTTCTGGAGTTTCGCCTCAAAGAAGCGACAGGTATGCTCATAAGAAACGATTCTCGGAGCCTTGGAGAATTCGTTAGTGAGCGTGGTGAAAATCTTGTTTGCACCATGGGTTATGAAGCGTCTTTGCAAATTGGATTCCATTGCATAGATGAGTACGTTCTTTATCGCACCCGCTTCCATAACGAAATCGCTATGAGCGCGAATTTCGTTGGCTCTAGCTCCAGTTCCTGGGTGTGGCGGAATGGGCTCAGTTAAGAACTTAAGCTTTCCGTCAGCAATGGCAGCATTCCGTAGTGCTGCCTCCCAGTCAGAAAAGTTTGACCCATCATTCCTCAGTCTAGTTGACTGATTCATGGAGTCCATGAAGGCTTTTAGCCAGGATTCACGTGCTAGCTTGGCACTTGGCATTGGGTCTTCACCAGCCATTTTAGTTTTACAGCAGTTTTATTGAACGTGTTCTACACTGAAAAAGAAGATAAAACAAAACCATATAAGCAACTTATTGTTGTGATTTAAGTCTATATTAAATGTGAATTTAAACTCGTAGACTCATGCATTTATATAATTGATCTCCCTCAAGAATTATATAAACGATCCCAAGACTCAATTTCCGTATATTGATAAGCCCACAGTTTGGCTAATTCCAATCGTTGGAACTCTTGGTCGATAGATTTCCGTAAATCCTATCTATTAGTCCATCTCAGTCACTGGAATATTATCGAGTGACCATGATGTTGAGATAAAATAAATCATCTGTTCCCACTTACCCGACGTAGAAGGGGTCATATTATGCCTACCGACGAAGAAGGGATTCATGGGAGGCTGATTTATAAAGACTAATCTCAATTTTTGGTTATACGAGGAAGATCCCATCAACTCTTATTTATCCATATTTAAGTGAACTAAAAACTAGCATTGCGTGAATGAATTAAATAAAGTGATGGCTTTAAATGACATGTGACATCTGTATTGTCACAGAAAACTAACGCGAGACCTCTACATGAGTCAGTTTTCAGGCATGATATAGGTGGTTTGGTTTTTAGGCGGAATATGATGCAAGCTATTATCGATGAAAGCATAAAGATAAATGCAATAAACGTAAATAAAAGTCCTAGTGTGGCCTATCCTACCAAAATAAACATAAAACAACTTGGAATCCACTTTTGGACCCTAGAAGCTTGTCTTGATGTTCCATCTTGGTCCTTGCAGCGGGAGTGAGCATCCGGTCTCCGTCTTGTCTTTGGTCTTCGCAAAATAACTAATTTAAATTACAAAAGTAATCCTAGATACATTCTAATTTAAATACAAAAGTAATTACATGGCAAAAACCCAAAACGGAGATTCAAGATCTCAAAATTACAAGCAAGATCGTGTCCCATCATTACGGTAACACAATCTTCTAAGGCCACACTAAGTTACAACCGTTTGCAAAAAATTAAATACGTTATTGAAAGCATTCAAGGCATTCACAAGACGATAAATAAAATGCATCAACTAAATAAAATTTATACATGACATAATACTGTTATTATGATAAATTTATACCAAACCACCTTTTAGGATTAAAATTAAGTGACTATACCGTTTTAATCACCAATTTTAATTAACATATAATCCATTATTTTAAACCGTTTTAAAACAATATGTATCAAACGAGTGTGAACCGTTTCACTAAATAATATACTATTTCCGTATACAGTATATTATTTTAAGCCATGTGAAAATAAGAAAACGAGTTATTTTCGAAAATAAATACCCCGAAACGAGAGCACTCGATCGAGTAACAGGGGCACTCGATCGAGTGTCAGGGTCACTCGATCGAGTGCAGCATGGCTCGATCGAGTGGCTCGAAAAATTGCAAATCGCTGCACTTTTAAATTAAAACGAGTTTATAACTTGGATTTAAAACTTGTAAATCATATATAAACAACAACAAAAGATTTACATATTGCTAAAAATATCGATTAATTAACAATATGCAAATTATAATCGAAAACAGGATCGATTTCTCACAAAAATACACGCACGGCAGCCTGGTACGGGGGCACTCGATCGAGTGTCACAGGGACTCGATCGAGTGCCTAGGCAGATGCACGGTTTTCTCAAAATTTTGATTTTATGAAAGACACAATTGTAAAAATTTCATGGCCTAAGGCTCTGATACCACTTGTGGGTAAAAAAACGCGTATTCACCCCAAAATTACAGGATTATAATGAAACATACAACTGTGAATATCGTCATAAGATTAAAAACATGAGAAAAGAAGTACAACCTTTAGTCCTCGCGCAAAAAGGCCTAAGAACAGGAATTAATGCAAATTCCCTCCTATAACTTGCACCCAAGACTTAGTCTGAGACGAGGCCGCGTGTGCTAGAAATCCTCTCCAATTGCCTTGCAATATAGGGAGAGCCCTTGAGGTTTTAGATGTGAGATCTGAGGTTTTGGGAGAAGAATGCTCTCAAAACCCTAATTTTACTTGAGAATTATGTTACAGTGCAACAAGAGTAACTGATATAAGGAGAGTCCTCCTCCTTATATAGTTATTTCGGCCGAAATTAGAGTTTGGGTAGGAGTGGGCTTTCCACTCTTACCTTATTCTAATTCGTGATTCGACCCAATTAGCTTTAATATATTTTGCGGGTTTATGATTATAAATCGTAACATGTTATCAGATATTAATACAGTCGATATATTAATAATGGTCTGATAAGATACGATATTGTATAATTACCTAAATCAATATAACTGTTTATATTAATTCGCGAATACAATATTTAATTAAATATAACCGTTTATATTTAATTTACGAATTAATCTTGTAATCCGTATTTGCTAAAATTATTTAATCCGTATTAAATAATAATTCTCAACATCTTATTGACTAATTTAATAGTCAATACCTCTGACTAACCGTTTTAGTCATATCCGGCAAAATGTGACTGTATTTTCATACCTTCACATCTCTCAAACGTGTCCTATAGGTGTGACGTATAGGGACCAGTTGACCACCGCCATCCGTATGACAATAACGTCAAACTTATCTAGCAAGCCAACCGTTATTGATAAACGTGGATCAACTGGTAATAATACAGAAGTATGCCCTTGTGATCCTTAAAGAGATTTAATAAGTCATTGTACTTAATTGTCAAGGACACCAGCCCCAACAAAAGAGTCATCCAATACCTTGGATGAACAAAACCATAATCAAAGTATTATACTCATCAACATCAATAACAATATCTGACACTGTACCAACTTTAGGCAAGCAGATATAACATAGCAAGTATAAAAGTTCAGCGGTCAACTTAAGACATAACCTGGATACTAAATCACTTTCATAAACAAGGACTCAGAGGCCAATTGAAGGCATAGACCTTGTTATCAATAATCACAAGTAATGGGTCCAGAGGTGAACTTAACACATATCCCACTACCAAAACAATAAAGGGTCCAGAGGTGAACTTAACACATATCCCAACATACATCCATAAGCAATGGGTCCAGAGGTGAACTTAACACATATCGCACTGCTACAAACAAGTATTGGGTCCAGAGGTGAACTTAACACATATCCCAATACACAGCTATCGCACACCGGGTCCAGAGGTGAACTTGACACATATCCCGTATACGACAACTGATCACGTGTCCGGTCCAGAGGTGAACTTAACACATATCCTGACACGCCACAAGCAAAACACGTTATGGATCCAGAGGTGAACTTAACACATATCCCATCACGCGACATACAACTCACTTGTTAAGCTCAGAGGCTAGCTTAAGGCATACCTTAACGCGCATCAACCACTAACATCCAAAGATAGAAACTAACCTATAGTTCTAACTTCTTAAACCACTAAACAACACTTAATTGATCCCGGGAACTAAGTTGAGGGAGAGCCGGTTTCCCGACCAGGGGGTCTCTACCTCTCTCCTTTCCCGAACCCAATATAGTGTCGCCCATCCTTCGGGGACCTCCAACACACATAAAAGGTACATGGAACGAATCTGAAACAAAACCGATTAACCGTTTGAAAGTTACAAACTATTTTATGAGAACATGGGCTCTCAGCCGGTCTGGGACCGTCTGCCGGTCAACCGGTTGGGAGTCCCTTCCCATGCCAATTTGAAACCTGAAAAATAATGAGAAGAGGCTCTCAGCCGGTGGACCGTCCGCCGGCCAGCCGGCTGGGAGTCCCTACCCTAGCCTTTTACAAAATTTTCTCAAAATCCAAGAAGGACTTTGAGCCGGTCGACCGGCGGACGACCTGCCGGCTCAGAGTACATTTCCCCAAACTCAGGATTCAAACATGACTATGACCCTGAGCCGGCCGACCGGCTGCCGGTCAGCCTACCGGCTCAGAGCCCCTGCACGAAAAACGCATAATTCCTACAATACTCAAATCTTTTCAAATCGATTCTAAACTTCCAAAATTGCAACATTCACATATTACCCAGCATCTATAAGTCTCATATACATCAAAAGCAAGTATCAAATTCCACAATAAAGCCTCAACAAGTTCATCCTTTGTATTCGTCTTAAGCACATAAATTTCTGAAATTTCATCATCTAGGCAAGTTAAACACAATCAAAGCTGGTGAAAGTCATTCTCATGTAATCCTAGCATGATACTAAGTCTCAACAACCTTCCCAAACATGAAAATCAGAAACTTATATCATCTAAACCAAGAAAAGTGTTAATATTACAAATAAGGCCGAGTTTCTCATAATTGTCACCTTTTAACTTCTTAAACCAACATGAATCCGACTCCAAGCTACTCCTTTTGTCCAAGTCCGCGCTAGAAACACAACAAACCCCTTAAATCTCGAAAAACGTGACCTTAGGGTCACGGCTAGAATATAAGATGTAATTATTTTGGGTAAAAACTTAACTAGAAATATGGAGGGCGAGAAGAGGAATCCGTGGCCGCGAAAATCGTCTCAATCGGATAAGAAATGAAGATTTTATGAGAGTTTTAAGGTTCGGAGGAGAAACTAAAATGGCGTTTGTTACAAATCTGAAAATTGAAATGAAGGAGGGAGGTAGAAGATGGAGGGGTTAGGGTTTTTGTGAGGAAAAATAGAGAAAATTGGTCCATTAGCAAGTTAGGCCCATAAGACAAGTTTAAGACAGTTTAAGCTAAGAACATCGACTTAAGGTAACTACAAACTTAAGACGATATAAATATTTTCGGACTATGAAATTAAATTGCTAAGACGTAAATTACGCAATTAAATAAAATATTATTTAAATCCTTTTAAACATTCTCACATAAACTAATCGGTTATTTAAATGAAATACCAAGAATTACGAATTATAAATTATTTCTCGAACTTGAACTTAAAATCTTTAAACTTCCAAGTCTCGAAATATTGGGATGTTGCAAATTTTTTTGGCTGTTTCAGAATTTAGAGTTTCACCATCTTTGCCTAGTCTTCCCTCAATCCATAAGTCACCTCGTTTTATAACAGTTGGGGCTTGACTGTTTTCCCCTCCATTAGTGTCGACTTCTTTCATTTTCAATTTTTCTTCCAACTTCTCCCTTGTGCTGCGATATCCTCCACGTGACATTCTGTGGGGGTAAATGTTCTTCGACTGAACCTCTGCAGCAGCTTTACTGATAGCCTAATAAAAAGAATCAATCCACATCTCTTATCAGATACAAAGGCAAAATACAATTATTTGCATTATTACTCAGCCCCTGCCCACCAGCCCGTGCCCACCACCCCCCTGCCCACCAGCCCCTGTCCACCAGCCCCTGCCCACCACCCCCCCTGCCCACCACCCCCTGCCCACCACCCCCCTGTCCACCACCCCCTGTCCACCAGCCCCTGTCCACCAGCCCCTGCCCACCACCCCCCCTGCCCACCAGCCCCTGTCCACCAGCCCCTGCCCACCAGCCTTCTGACCATAGAACAAGTCAGCCCATACACATACGTAACTGCTACTCTAATACATAACTGCTAGGATACCTATTTTTGTTATAACATGAAATAAAATAATTATAAAAGATATGCCAAGTACTCACTTGAAATTCTTCTGACATACGCCTTTCTTTAAACTCCTTCCATACCTCAGGAGTAATGTAAGGATACTTCTTTGTCGGATCAGTCTCTTCTGGCAAACTTCTTTTCTTAGGTGGTTTTCTGTGCACATACAAAGAGGTCAACTTTGACTTAAAGTTTGTCCAGGTAGCATTTGCAATGCCGATAACCTGCTTCTGCTTTGTCTCTAGAATGTCGAAAACAGTCTACAAAAAAAAATGGTTAATAACATGTATACAAATATCAGCATGTCAGTAATAGTACTGCTGAGCGAGTAAGAGTAGGAATAATCTAATGATCATCTTACCTTTACATCATCCGAAATCTTCAGTTTAAGGTCCTCGGTCACATCCTTCCAGTTAGGAATAATGATAGGCACTTTCGAGCGTCCAAGTAGCCCAACATAACTCGTATACTTGGAACCAATCTTCCCAATTGGGAGACCATCATTATCAAAGACAACTGTTAGCTTTCTCCCTTGATCACTTAATGTTGTTATCTCCCTCATAAGCACTACGCTTTTGCTCTTTCGTTCACGTTGTTTACTAGGAGATGATGCTGATACTGAAGACATGATTACCCTGCATCAAAATATATGTTTGAAGCATGATATGTTAGATGACACCCGTAATCACAGTGTTTAACATATTGACCACAACATTCGAGTTGAAGCATGTCTAACAAATCTACTTAAACCACATACTAAAACCTACACGAAAGAAAAGCAAACAAAAGAGAAGCAATAGAGAATCAAAATAGATAGCATTATCCAGCCTCAACTCCAGATGTCAAACCATAACAGGCCTTCATACTTTCCCCACATATCCCAACTCTAACTCACTCACTTCCACATAAACTTGAAATATGATCTTCTACAAATGTAAACCTATACAAATTCACTAAAAAGTTGTTGCAAAAGACACACTCATAATACAAGAAAAACCAGCACAGCATAGCATGGCATGACTGGCAACCATGGCATGTGTGCAGCCAACATGGATCAAAGGTCTTGCAGGAAGTTCCATTACAGGAGCTAACAAGCTTAACTTTATGGCTGCTAATACTACAAGATTTCATACTGCGTAAAGGTATTTGTTATAACGGATGCAAGAAAGATAATAAAAATCGTAAAAAAAACATAGGGTCTTTGTGTTTACTGGCAGAAGAGAAAAATAGTTCCGCAAGTACTCTAGCACGTTGTTTTACTCTAGCTCATTTCAATTTTGCAGTATCACCTAATGTCAGGTAGATTCTCTGCACGATCAACCAGCAGCAGACCCTACTCTCTCTTGCCACAAAATTGCATCAGTAATTAAGACACAGTGGCAGTTTATAGAAGTAATTAAGACACAGACACAGTGGCAGTTTATCCAGTGTGCAGAAATCAGCATAACAGTCAGAAACTTTAATTAACAACATTAGTCCAGAAAGTAGAGTATTAAGTGGCAGTTTATACAAGTAGTGCAGACTAATGATGCATACTCAGACTAGCAGACTAATGATGCATACTCAGACTAGCTATACACGCAGGAAGGATGCATACTCAGACTAGCAGAGACTAATGATGACATTGTCTTAAAAAGAAAAACATTGTCTTAAAAAGAAAAACATTGTCTATAAATAAAGACAGTAAAACAAACTAGCTACTATTTTTAGGGGGATCAACCCATAACCCTTCCTTATGATCATCTCGTAGATAAAAGTCATCTACATCTTCAGTAGTCGGATCGGACAACATTCTATAAGAGAAAGGAGGCAATTCATCATCCACTTCATCCGTTGCTACCTTACCCACGAACTGCTTCTTACCATGAAGGACAATCGACCTACTCGCATCCGCTGGATCTTTAATATAAAAGATTTGCCTTGCTTGACTAGCCATAATGAACGACTCTGATTTGTAACCTTCTCGTGCAAAATCAACCAAAGTGAATCCCATCTTATCAACTCGAACACCCCTATTATGATCAACCCACATACAACGGAAAACAGGTATCCTAAACTCAACATAGTCTAGCTCCCAAATTTCTTTAATGACCCCAAAATATTGCTGAGTACTAGCAACACTCGTTGACATAGCCATCAAAGCCGCTCCACTATTTTTCATAGTACTTCTATCATCTTGATCCTTGGTGTAAAACGAATACCCATTGATGTCATAACCTTGATAGGTTAAAACATTCACAGCAGGTCCATGGGCTAACCACCGTACCTCATCAGATACTTTTTCACGGTCATTTTCTAGCTCACTATCTACCTCCTTACAGAACCATTTAACAAATGCGCGATTATGCTCCATTGCTAACCACTTTTTTCCTTTCAAAGGATTTTGAACACTTAAAAGGGTTTGATGCTTCTCTAAATACGGATGCACATCGACCATGTGTTGGAGAATATATAAGTGAGCTTGATCAAGGATTTGTCGATCAACAGTGACTACATTTCTTCCTAAAGTACCTTGTCCCTCTATTCTTCCTTCACGTCGAGATGTAGGAAGCCCAATAGATTCAACATCGGACAGGTAATCATTAACAAACTCAAGCGCCTCTTCTGCCACATACCCCTGAATCATACAACCCTCTGGCCTGTTTTGGTTTCTTACATAGGCAGCTAAGGGTTTCATATATCGCTCAAAGGGATACATATTTCTTAAAAATGCAGGTCCACAAATCTTAATTTCCCTCACCAAATGTACTACTAGGTGCTGCATTATATCGAAAGGAAGGAGGGAAAAACATCTCAAGTTCACATATAGTACTAATAAGTTCTCGTTGTAATGTATTCAAGGTATCCGAGTCAACAACTTTGGTAAATACTGAATTTAAGAAATAACAAAGTCTAATAATAGCTATCCGAACATGATTAGGCAGAACTCCACGAATCGCTACTGGAAGTAATTGTTGCATTAAAACATGACAATCATGTGATTTAAAACCAACCAGTTTTAACTCCGCCATATTTACAAAATTACTTATGTTTGGAAAATAGCCTTGAGGTACCTTCACCCCATGTAAACATTCACACACACTTTGTTTCTCATGTCGTGACAAAGTAAAACAAGCCGGGGGTAAATAGGTTCTTGACCCTCTAATTTCTGGTGCTAATTCTGGTCGTATTTTTTGAGCAACCATATCTTCTCTAGCTTTAACACCATCTTTGGTTTTACCAGGGATGTTGAGAAGTGTGCCAATAAGGCTTTCACAAACATTTTTCTCCACATGCATGACATCAATACAATGTCTCACCGACAAATGTTTCCAATATGGTAAATCCAAAAATATAGACCTCTTTTTGTATAATGTACTATTATTTGGCCTCTTATATGGCTTACCAATATTATTTTCAATGTTTTTCACTTTCTCATAAACCTCTTTCCCACTCAAAATTTTTGGAGGGTTTCTATGTTCTTGAGTCCCATTAAATGGCTTCATTTTTTTCCTAAAAGGGTGTGAGCGGTGGAGCAACCTTCGGTTACAAAGGTAGACATTCTTTCCTCCATGAGCTAAACGATCGGAAACTGTATCCTCCTCAGAAATTGGGCAGGCTTTAGCCCCTTTCACCGTATAACCAGATAGGTTACCGTATGCCGGGAAATCATTAATGGTGCAAAATATCATGGCACGTAGGTTAAAACTCTCACGACGATATGCATCATATACCTCTACCCCTTCATCCCACAATAACTTCAAATCATCGATCAATGGTTCTAGGTAAACATCTATATCATTTCCAGGTTGCTTAGGACCCGAAATAAGTAGTGACAACATAAGATATTTTACGCTTCATGCATAACTAGGGAGGCGGATTATAAATTGTTAGCAAAATCGGCCATGTACTCCACTGACTACTAAGATTACCAAACGGATTCATACCATCCGTACATAGTCCAAGCCTTAAATTTCTAGCCTCGGTTCCAAATTGAGGAAATATATGGTCTATGGTTTTCCACTGAGTTGAATCAGCCGGATGACGAATTTTGTCATCTAATATTCTACCATCACCATCAGCATGCCACGCTAAGTTTTTCGCATCTTTCAACTTCGCAAATAGTGTTTAAATCTAGGGATAATGGGAAGATACCACAAGACATTAGACGGGATTCCTTCTTTTTGGGAATTTTTTTTCGACAACTTGTAACGTAAAGACCCACACTTTGGACATTTGTCTAAATCTTTATAATCTTTTCGAAATAAAATGCAATCTTTCGGACATGCATGTATATTTACATAATCAACTCCCATTGGACACAAAATCTTCTTAGCATCATAAGTATGCTTAGGGAGTTCATTGCCATCTGGTAAAATCTTACCCAACAACTCAAGCAAACTTGTGAAACTCTTATCACTCCAACCATTTTTCGCCTTCAAACTATATAATTTTAAAGTTGCGGATAGACGACTGAAAGTTGAACCTGGGTATAGGGGTTTAATTGCATCACCAAATAGATTATCAAACACCTCAATTTCATCCGGGTCTTTGGTGGATTGTTTCAAATCATTAAGAATATCGTCTACTCTATCAAAATTTTCATCCTCTCCCTCGAAGTCGCTTTCATCCTCTAAATTACTAAACAAAGTTGGCAACACATCCTCCCTATCCCAAATCCATCATGTATAACTTTTATCAATACCATTGCATAAAAGGTGACTTTTCAATTCTACAGCGTCAAGGTACTGATTATTACCACATTTAACACATGGACAAAAAATTTGTTCGACATCCTCCGCATTATTAACAGCATGTCTAACAAATTCTTCCACCCCTTTACTATATCTAGGATCTAAACGATCGGCAAACATCCATTCACGATCCATAATCCCAATCTGCGGATGAAATTGAGGTGTTATTAATACACTTTCGAAATTAATTCACTAAAATAAATGGTTAAGAGCTCAGCCCAGGTTTTGACCTATCGGCAAGACCGAATTTTGTAACAGAATTAGAACAACTCGAAGCCCAAATGGTTATATAGAAATGACTATTAATAAAAGTAAAGGTTGCTAAACTAAGCTAAGAAAATAAGGAGTCCAGGGAGAATTAGAGGGAATAAATAACATATGTTGTTATGCTGAAAGGTTCTGAAATTATGTAATTCGAAATTATTCTATGTTAAGCTGATGGTTCGTTAAAGCTAAGACCTTAAAACGCTAGTTTTTGTTAATGCTGAAATACGACTATGATCAAATAAATACTGTGGTAAATTGGTAATGTGAAAAACTATTTTACAAAAGTCGTTTCTGAGTAGTCATCTTAACCATACGGCGTACATAATAAATCAAACCCAAATCCTTCAAATGACCACGAAATAGGCAATTACCATAAAACTCGCAACAAAAAAGATCCAAAATCATTGTAAGTGAGCCACTAACAGCCAGAATAAAGAGCATACATACACAAGTTTGCTAAATTAGACATACTTACACAAGTTTATTTTTCCGACCAAATGTATAATATGCATCAAACAGAACTATAAATGAAGGCTGTATATAGAATACATCATAAGAGTTTGATTTTGGAACTGTGCATAACCTTAACAAATTAAGAGTGAGGCTCACAAAACAACAGTGATACACTAGAACAGTGACTGAATACCACCATTTTATTGCACACATCAAGTTAAAGCTAATCCTAAAGTCGTGCAAGTTGCTATATGAAATACACCAATTATCATTTGATTTCCAAAGTGTGCATAACAACCTTCACAAAACAAGCTCCGTCTCAATTACACTGAAACAATGATTGAATAACATGACAACATTATCACCCTACTAAACAACCGTAATTGAAGAAAATAATCGTAAACCTAGTTTCAGAGTTATTAATCCTTCCAACTGATACCAAGTATCTGAATAAAATCCACCAAATAGTATACACAATATAAGTGTATGTTCTAATAGATAGTCCAGACAATCAAACTACAGTTACTACACTAGATGGCACCTACTTACTTACCTTGTCAAAGCTGTCAACTATGTACAGATCAACCAGAAATTATCTCACACAATTAACATCACAAAGAACACAGATAGAGCACAGTCACCTCATAAGTATCGTAGTGCAACAAATAATGTCACTCTAATAATGCATAGAAAAACATAAATATTTACTTAACTGCAAGCAAATATTACTAGTGCATCAGCTTTCAGCTATTGACTGTGGAGTACCAAGTAACCACCGATTATGACCCCCAATTTAGACCCTAAACCCCCAATTTAATCCCTAAACCCCCAATTTCAATTCGATCGTTAAATCATCAGTTTGTGATTCATCAAAATAACAAAACAAATACAGAAAATAATCAATTTAACTAAGAAAAATAATTAATTTAACTAAGAAAATTACCTAATAAGAAGGAATGAACTGATGAATGACGAGCTGAATGAACGAAGGACGAACTGTTGAATTATAATGAACGACGACAGCGGCAGGAGCGAATTAGAGGTTGATCGATGAACTAGAAGTCGATGAACCGTAGTAATTTAGAAGAGACGATAATTGGAAGAGACGATAGATCAACAGTAGCTAGGTATATATCGTATGTTTTATGTTTTTGGTAATTTTATGAACAGTAGTACAGTATGTAGTTATTGTATGGACATAGGTTTGTTTTACATCTGATGAGCGAGGGTTCTGATGTTTTGCGCGTAATTTTTCAACAACAATTAACATCGGCTTAATTAAATAATTGTTTTCCTTTATCAATTAATGTACATGGGTTGTCATTTAGTTTGATGTGCATTAAAATCAATACTTGTGGACATAGGTTTGAAATAGAAACTGATGTCCTTCACATTATAAGGACATCATATTTTTGTAATCAACTGATGTGCAAATTAATTACATCAGATTTTTCCAAAATCTGATGTCCATTAACCGATGTACTTAAGGGTTTCTATAGTAGTGATTGAAGACATGAAGAGCATGGCTCTAATTTTTCATTTTGATGTCTTCTTTCATTTTGCATTTTAATTTAAGAACTTTGTATTTCTTGTATGACAAGAATCTTGTTGAAACAATGGTTGTAATAGTGGTGACTTGGTTTTCAACCCAAGTCATCCTTTTGTTCTTAATCAAATATGTTGGTTTTTTAAAATGCTTTTATGTGATACATAACATGAGTTGATACGATTTTCATAGATCGTAATAAGGTACCTTGAATGATTCACCGTACGATAGACATGATTGGATCATTATTAAAGTAATAAGACTTACTTAAAACTAGAATTACATCCCGTGAAATACTTCAAACTCAAACATGAGAACATTATTTCATTATAAGATTTTCACCTTAAATGAATGAAAGTACTAATGTCTCACTACTCATATAATTCTTTATCCAATACATTGTTGACGGGCGAAAATGCTATCCTACTTAAATAACGGTTATTTTAAAGGATAGAGTGGGAGAAATTCTACGCCCGCAAACCAATGAGATAAACACGGGATCTTAGAGAAGAGTCCTATAAGGAGTCCTTAAGAAGAACTCAAAGAGATTGGATAGAAGAAACTACGAGAGGACAGAGAAGAAACTACGCGAGGACACAAAAGGAAATGTTCCCTATGTCGTCATTAGTTCCTAGAGAGGACAAAGGGAATCGCGTGTGTTAACCGAAGGAAATCGTTTCCGTGATGTTAATATTTCTGTTTTAAAAAGATAATAGAGGAGATATCATCTCCCGTTCTCGTGATAATAGTAGTTCTTTCCATGGGAAGGAAAATGAAAATGAGATGTTCATTGTGAGTTGAGAAGATGTTTGAAGTAATATGAAAATGAAATTTTCATAATGAGTTGAGAAGATGTTTGAAGAAGTTACCAAAACACTATGAAGATAGTGGGAGTTATTAAACTATAGAGATAGTGATACGAAATTCAGTGGGAGAAAAGTTATTAAGGAAATTGAACCTACCATTAAGAGAGAATGGTGATTCTTTAAAAGTAAAGAATATGAGGTTTCAATTCCAGATGAATGAATGTTAAGTGTTGGGTTTTATTAGTTGCTCATAAACTAATTTTAGTCATACTAAAATAACCTTGTAATTAACATTTTAATATACTAGTTAAAATGATCTTATGCATGCTAAATATTGCGGAAATAAGGAGATATTGAACCCTTACAAACTGTCCAAGAGAATGGCAAAGATGATCCTCCAAGTACCCAAAATAGAATACCTCCTTTGGATGCACCAAGACAACCCCTCAATCAACCGAGACTTGAACAAGCTAGCCCAAAACCGGTTTCTCCTTAAACTTATTCTAATTTCTCTTATTAGAATGTTATTTGAATACTACAAATAGTATGATTTTATTATCTTATAATATAAATTTAGAGGTTGTAAAATCTCTCTTGCTTAGTAAAATTTTCGGCCAAGACTAAGAGTTTTTGAGAGTTTTTCTACACTTAGAAAAATATGCAAACATTAGAAGAACTAGGGTTAGTTTAGGTGAGCATCTTATACTTAATATATTGTGATGCTTGAGTGTGGGTGGCCGGGTTCATGGGGAAGAACAAGGGGAACATTTTCCCTTTTCTAGGTCATTTAGGGTGGCCATAGGTATTAGTTCCAAGGTCACCTTAATGATTATGTTTTGGTGTATTTAAGAGTATAATTAACATAAATCAACCCTTAAAACACAACCATAAAACCGGCACATACACATGCAAAATGGACCTTATCTTACAATTTTATCAACCTTACAATTTTATGTTATATGACATACAATATGTCAAAATGTAACAATTGTTTTAATTTAATCATACATATTTATCAAATAAATATTATTCATAAATTAATAAATCTCATTTATCAAGGTGATAAGTAATTCGAAATTACTAAATGTAAAATAGTCACTTATAACAATCGTCAATACGATTTACAACTTTTGTAATGATTATAACCCAATTCATTCTAATTAAGATATAATAAATATCGTTTGCTGTTTAACAATTGACACATTTCAATTTTAAACATAAATCTTACATTAAGATTTAACCTCTAATTTCTCGATATACGAGTTTAAGGAATATGATCAAATCGTATCAATATACATTTGATCATTTTATCAATTAAGGGAATTATCCTAAAGGTGTGACCTAAAGGGATCAACTGACCATCACCGTCATACGACAGTAATGTCAAACTCTAGCTAGCCAATCATTACCGATTAATGTTGGTCAGTTGATTAATAATTCGTATCATCCCTTGCGCATTCTCGTCATGAGATTTAATTACGTGATCGCACTATTGTTGAGGACACATTTCCCAACAATCTCCCACTTGTCCTCGACAAGTGTGCGTCACCAATTCTCTTGTCCTATTACAATCTCCCACTCAATGCAAGATGTCTCTCTGAGGTCGTACTTGCATTTGATCATATCATGAGTGGTTTCCTCGATCTGGAGAATAACTGTTTGACCGGAATTATCTACCATAGATACCTTCCGAGCGTGGCCACGCATTTCCAGTTAACTTGTCCTCGAGTGGCCCTGAGATTTGAACAACCCTGACAAGGGGTGGACAATTTCTATCGCACTACTTCCTTCAACTAATCACAGTCAGTCACTATTCAAAGCAATCCCATTTGACTCCAGTTACGAAAAGTCGTAGAGAATGGATCAAGGTCATGCCTAAACTGCACCATCTTGGGAGAGTAGTCTTTAGTCTAAGAATTGACTCACAAGAACACTATAGCAGCTCTCGCCACGACCCGGCTATAAAATTTCCAGAACTCTATAAGCGGTCACATTGCCCGACAGAGTGTCTCTTACAGTCTGTCTATGTGATCGACTAGTCATCACAAATGACTCTATGGCACTTGAACTTGCCATCAATCGCCTCACACTCTAGTCGCTTTGAGACGTCACCTCATGTAAGCGGCTAGGGGTCATACTAAGTCAATCCAGTTCACTTATGGGGTTCAATATTGTCTCATACAACCCATTTGGATTCTGACAAAGTATCTTTCACTTTGAGTTAATCATAACTCAAATGATGTTGTCATGCAACAATAGTCAATACTATTATCTTGCATTTGATGCACAATCATCTATTTGTATTACTGTTTTGCGAATAAACCTTTTATTCATGATTGCAAAACTTACAAAATTTTTGTCTCCTTCATTCTCATATTATCACGTATAATATGATTCTATTTGAGTACATATCTAGAACTCTTTCTAGATTTTGAGTTTCCTTTCCGGAGGAAAGCTCCCACTGTTATCTTATAACTTGTGACGTATCGATATACTGGAGGGATTAAAAATCACCCTCTACAGTCACTTATGTACTGAAAACTATATTGTAGTTTATTTATGATTTCATCATCCTTACTATTTTCAAACATCTTGGCTACTTTATCAATGTTATTCAAAATTAATCATTTTGATTTCTATTTGGGCGACCTTTTATTATCAATATAATAAAACTTCCCGTAAGGCTCCATCTTATGATATAAGGTATTAGTTCATCTAGAATTGAAAACCTCTTATTCTTTACACCTTAAAGAATCACCCATCCTCTCTAAATGGTAGGCTTAATTCTTTTAATGAACATCGCTCCCACTAAAATCAATATTACTCGATCTCTTAAACGAACCTTTCATTTCTTGCATGTAAATCTTTTACTCGAATCATTATCACTATCACTATCCCTATAGTGATCTGTTTCCATTCAATCAATCATTACCTTCTTATCATGTCTTCGTTTCCTCGAGACGAAAATGACATGATAATTTCTTTATAGCTACATTGAGAGAATTGAGATGATTTCTTCTCTTTTATCTTATAAACTTAGAAAAATCATTTATTAAGGAATCGGTGTCTCGCCTCCGAATAGATAGATGATTTCTCCTCTATTATCTTATAATCTTTGAAAAATCACTATCTCATGGAACCGATCTTCCTTCCGAATTCATACGGTGTTTCCCACTGAAACAATGAACACAAAGAACCTTTCTTCGAGTGTCGTCTCGTAGTTTCTTTGTTATCTTATTTAGGTTTCTTCTTAAGAACCCTTTCAGGAATCTTCTCTAAGATCCTATAGTTATATCATTGGTTTGTAGGTCGAATATTTTCTCCCACTCTATCCTTTAAAATAACCCTTATTTGTACAAGGATAGTTTAATTCGATCGAACCAATGAAAATAACCCTTATGGTATGATAAATACATTCTCATTTTCACTTAAAATGAAAATCTTATAATGAACTAATATTGTCTCATTTTGATTGAAAGTATCTCATGAGGTGTAGTTCTCCGTTTTAATCAACTCTTTGATTATATTATACTTGATCGTATCAATATTTATTGCGTGATTAGATCACTATTATTCATGCTTTAACAAGGCATGCAATTTATTTGATAAATCAAAACATTGATTAAGAACAAAAGTAGTGACTCGGGTTGAAAACCAAGTCACCAATATCCAAAATTACAACCATTGTTTTAGGATTTTAATCCTTGTCTTACAAGAAAGTAAATTGTTCCAAAATAAAATGCAAAATATGAAAGAAGACGATATGAAAATTAGAGGCTAGCTCTTCAAGTCTTCGATTAATTTGGATGCTACCATAGCCATCCAAGTAAGAAACTTCATACTTCCTTCTCCTTGCCCTTATCTTTATAAGATGCCCCTTTAAAACAATTTAAAAGGGGTGATAGTCAACAACTTGTATCGCCATACAAAAGTTAACAAAATAACATAAAAGTAAACGAGAATTATAACCTACTGCAAGAACATTTCCATTTTTGAGATCACTTAAGTATTTGGGGCAATTCCGTTTCCTAAGATTTATCCTTGTGTAATAAAGGCACTTGTCTTCAACCTTTGAAGATGAGGTGGAAACGCCTTTCGAAAAGGTCTTTTCTTTGGTCGCTTTGGGCTTGAACGTTTTCTTGCCCTTGCCTTTAAAGGCATTCTTCTTGAAGCTCGATTTCCCTTTCTTTTCGATGTTTAAAACATCCTTGGTGGAACTTTCATGAAGTTCCATGTCCCTCTCGGCTTGGACGAGCATCTTATGCAACTCATCAAATGTTGTCTCTTGGTTTCGCATATTAAAATTCACCAGGAATTGAGCATACGATTTTACCTTATTGAGCGAGTGAAGAACTCGGTCAATAATGAGAGAGTCGGGAACATCAACGTCTTGCGTTTTTAGAGTCTCCGCGAGCTCAACGAGTTTGAGCACATGAGGGCTTATCTTTAGTCCTTCCTTGAACGTAATGTCAAAGAAGGCGGAAGTCGCCTCATATTGGATCACCCTTGGAGTTTGCGAAAACATGGTCGCAAGCTTGGTGTAAATCTCATACGATGTGGTCAACTTAATCATACGCCTTTGGAGGTCCGGCTCCATGGAGAAGATGAGCACATTTTAAGAGCGGAGGACTCTTTTATGTAGGCTTCATAGGCCTCACGATTTTGGACCGATGAACGAGCGGTCGGAGCGGCTTCGGATAGGTAACGACTCTTATCGTCACCTTGAGCGGCCAAAAGTAATTGTGCATCCCAATCCTTAAAATTGGAACCATGCTTATCGAGTTTGCATCGATCCATAAAGGACCGAAGCCATGAAACGTTAGTGAGAGGTGGAGCGTTGGTTGCCATTGATGATGTCGAAAAATAAACTACAATAATAAAAGGAAAACAACATCATTTTTTTTTTAAAATTCGTAATTTTAAACTAGAAACTTTAACAAGTTAGTTATATATTTACTTAATGATCTCTTACCCAATTAAGTAAACAATCCCGAGACCCAAACCCATACTAATCCGGGCACGGTGTAGCCGATTCAACCCGTATCGGTATAATTTGGTGGATTAACCCTTTAATCGGTTCTACTCTTAGAACTCTCGGTCGACAATTTTCTTAAAATTATCTTTAGCCCGACCTTATTGCAACTACGGTTACGAATACTTTCGTTGAGATCAACCAAATTTCAAGGTGTAATCTTATTACCCCACTTACCCAACGTGACAATTTTAGTACCCCGGTGTAGCCGAGCCTACGTTCTTGTGAAGAAGGGATTCATGGGCCCGTACTCTTTGGTAAGGCTAAGTCTCAATATTTATATGTAAGAGATCTAGTCAAATTATTATCTATCTCCGTTTAAGTGAACTAAGTCGGTGAATTATCGATAAAATAAAAGACTAGGTCGACTAGGTCGAATCATGCATGATACGATGTATGACGATTTGGCTATGCATGCAAACATATAAAAAGCAAAAATAAAAGCATAAATAAACCCTAGTATGGCCTTTCCTAGAAAAGAAATAACAAAGTACAAATTCGGAAACCAACTCCTTTGGTCCCTTGAACTTCACGCGGCACGCACTTCGAGGTAAACACCGTCTTGTCGGAACTCCTTTCCGAATGGCACCGTCTTCAAGGAACTCCGGATTTACAAATATTACAACTTTTCTAGTCTACTTTATACATTATAAAATAGAAATAAATTACAATTGGGTGATACGAGATCACAAAATTACAACCCAATCGGTAACCCCTTACATTACGGGAAATACCAATTTAAAACTAAGGCCATACTAAGTAAATTACATAATTCCCAAAATTACGTAAAAATAAATCATGACATTCATAATAAAGTATGCAATGCTTATGTAAATATGAATTAACATGCAAACCCTAAGCCAAATCGTCCTATTTAAAACACTTATTTAAATAGTTATCGCAAACCTCGGTTTATGGAATCGCGTGTTTTAACGATTAACAACACTATGCATTATATGAAACGGTTTTCATCCTTAAGTTAATCATCCTAACTCTTATAGGTTTCAAAATTTAGTCTTACTCAAACTTTGAACATGACTTAACTTAATATATTTCAATATTGATCGGTATTACTCGGTATTACGGGAAAAATAATATAAAAATCCAAAAGAGTCATTAAAATTTCGAAAAATTCAAAATTCAAATTTTGAAAATTCCAGAAAGTTCTTAAAATTTCAGAACCTTAAAAATATTAGTATTTATACGGTTGTAACATTATATCAAAAATAATACGTAAAACGAGCATTTTTAAGTCGGAAAATTCAATAATTAGTTCCATAAATGCAAATAAAATACTAATAAAATTTTTACCCTTTCCCAAACACTTTAAGAACACAAAATGGACAGTAAAATAAATTACACACTGCCCAAGAGCCGAAACTTTAATTAAAAGACTCTAAATATTCAATTTTAAATGCTACCTTTAACAAATTAAAATTAAATCAAATATGAAACTTTTGGCTCCCAAGAAAATTTTCATGATGAACATATCATATATGACTAATATGGGTTAAATTTTTCGGCCTTTTTAACAACTATTGCAAATTTTAACGATTTACGTCATATATCGTACGATTTTAACCTTTAAAATTATTTCTTTAGCATAAAATAAGATAAAATTCTCAAAAATTTTATACATGCTGGAAATAATATATATGACATCGTGTTAAATTTTTATGGCCAAATTCCAACTTAAACTATTAAAGTCGAAATTATGTCACTAATTACCCGATTTTTACATTAAAAATCTATAATATTGCAATATTTGAGATAAATTTCTGGAAAATTCAACATAAATTTTAAATATTGCATGTGACATCCTCATAAATGTTTATAGTCAAAGTCATAATATAACTATTTTAACCCATTTTTATTCATCTTATTGTATTTTAACACTTAAAATTCATATCACACGTTTTATAAGTCCATAATTTACGAAAATTCATATTCATATTATAGAAAATACATGTGATAACATACTGAAAAATCTCGGCCAAAAGATGATTTTAGCTATTTTTCCCAAAATAAACGACTTTAACCATTAAAACTTTATAAAAACCGAGATTTAATATACCATTAATCAATATTCAAGCAAAATATATTCCAAATATTCTAAAACATTTTAGAAAACAGTAGGTAATCATGCTAAAATTATTTCGTGCATATCATATATCAAACGAAAATTCAAGTTTTATTTTGTTATCACTATAACTCCGTAAAAAACGTAAACGGAAAGCATGCAAACAACCTATTGCTCTGATACCAATTGTTGGATTTTATTAGTTGCTCATAAACTAATTTTAGTCATACTAACATAACCTTGTAATTAACATTTTAATATACTAGTTAAAATGATCTTATGCATGCTAAATATTGCGGAAATAAGGAGATATTGAACCCTTACAAACTGTCCAAGAGAATGGCAAAGATGATCGTCCAAGTACCCAAAATAGAATACCTCCTTTGGATGCACCAAGACAACCCCTCAATCAACCGAGACTTGAACAAGCTAGCCCAAAACCGGTTTCTCCTTAAACTTATTCTAATCTCTCTTATTAGAATGTTATTTGAATACTACAAATAGTATGATTTTATTATCTTATAATATAAATTTAGAGGTTGTAAAATCTCTCTTGCTTAGTAAAATTTTCGGCCAAGACTAAGAGTTTTTGAGAGTTTTTCTACACTTAGAAAAATATGCAAACATTAGAAGAACTAGGGTTAGTTTAGGTGAGCATCTTATACTTAATATATTGTGATGCTTGAGTGTGGATGGCCGGGTTCATGGGGAAGAACAAGGGGAACATTTTCCCTTTTCTAGGTCATTTAGGGTGGCCATAGGTATTAGTTCCAAGGTCACCTTAATGATTATGTTTTGGTGTATTTAAGAGTATAATTAACATAAATCAACCCTTAAAACACAACCATAAAACCGGCACATACACATGCAAAATGGACCTTATCTTACAATTTTATCAACCTTACAATTTTATGTTATGTGACATACAATATGTCAAAATGTAACAATTGTTTTAATTTAATCATACATATTTATCAAATAAATCTCATTTATCAAGGTGATAAGTAATTCGAAATTACTAAATGTAAAATAGTCACTTATAACAATCGTCAATACGATTTACAACTTTTGTAATGATTATAACCCAATTCATTCTAATTACGATATAATAAATATCGTTTGCTGTTTAACAATTGACACATTTAAATTTTAAACATAAATCTTACATTAAGATTTATCCTCTAATTTCTCGATATACGAGTTTAAGGAATATGATCAAATCGTATCAATATACATTTGATCATTTTATCAATTAAGGGAATTATCCTAAAGGTGTGACCTAAAGGGATCAACTGACCATCACCGTCATACGACAGTAATGTCAAACTCTAGCTAGCCAATCATTACCGATTAATGTTGGTCAGTTGATTAATAATTCGTATCATCCCTTGCGCATTCTCGTCATGAGATTTTATTACGTGATCGCACTATTGTTGAGGACACATTTCCCAACATTAAGAATATCATAGGATGATCGGCAATCATAAGTGAGTTTATTATGTGATAATGAAACGTCACCGATTGATTTACAAGGTTTGGATTTGAATCCAAGATATGAAAATATTAATTCATATAACCTTGACTAAAATGCCAAAAGTTGAAACAAAACCTTATTTCGATATAAGTTTCTCGAGGAGAACTAGTGGATCGAATCTAGGTAAACTACAATATGTCACGAGTTTTAAGAAAACAGTGGGAGCTTCCTTAAGGCAAGGAGACTCGACTCGAGTATGAGGACTTGAAATGTACTTGAATAAGATCATATTATACGAGATAATATGAATCATAAGGAAACCGAAATTTGTAGGTTTAAAAGATGTGAATAAGTGGTGTGATCACATAGCAAACCATTAATACAAATTGATGTATGAGCATCAAAGATTGTTTATGTGGAGCAGTAATATCGTATTGATTGTTCGCACTTAACTATCACTCTTATCGTTTGAGTTATTATTAACTCACAATTATTATATACTTTGTGAAATCCAAATGGGTTGTAAGAGACAATTTTGAACCCCATAAGTGAACTGGATTAACTTAGTATAGCCTATAGTCGCTTGTATGAGGTGACGTCTCGAAGCGACTAGCGTGTGAGGCGATTGATGGCAAGTTCAGATGTCAGAGAGTCATATGGGATGACTAGTCGATCACATAGGCAGACTGTGTAACACTTTGTCGGGCATTAGGTGAACGCTTATAGAGTTATGGAAATTTTATAATTAGCCTAGTCGTGGCGAGAGCTACTATATTATTCACATGAGTCGATTCTTAGACTTGAGACTATTCGCCCAAGGTGACACAACCTTAGATTGACTTCGATTTTTGCTCTACGATCAACCGTTAAAGGGGGTCAAATGGGCTTCTTTTGGGTCATGATGGACTGTGTTAGTCGAAGGGAATTGTAGGATAGGAATTGTCCAGTCCCTCGTCGGGGTTGTCTTAAATCTCAGGGCCACTCGAGGAGAACTCTAACTAAAAATGCGTGGCCACGCTCGGAAGGTATCTATGGTAGATAATTCCGGTCAAAACAGTTAAATCTCTAGATCGAGAAAGCCGCTCAAGATGTGATCAAATGCAAATACGACCTGGAAAACACCTTGCATTGAGTGGGAGATGACGTAATAGGACAAGAGAATTGGTGACGCACACTTGTCGAGGACAAGTGGGAGATTGTTGGGAAATGTGTCCTCAACAATAGTGCGATCACGTCAATGATAATTATCATTGTCATAAATCTTATGAAATGAATATGCAAGGGACGATACGATATTTGATATAGTCAACTGACCAACATTAATCGGTGATGATTGGCTGACTAGAGTTTGACATTACTGTCGTAAGACGGTGGTGGTCAGTTGATCCCTTTAGGTCACACCTCTAGGACTGATCCGTTTATGGATAGGACACTCATTCGTCATTTTAAGACAAGATCAAAGGGGCAATTTTTATTAGCTATAATTATAATATGGTTAGTATTTTGCCTATTAAAGATTCGTTGGGCTTTAAGGCCTTGGGCTAATACAAGAAAATCAAGAAACAACGCAAGTCCAAGAAAGGCAACAATTGGAGGGACACGGCCCATGGACCAAGGGTGGCTCGGTCACAGTCTAAGCGTGGGCATCATGGAGCTCGGACACGGCCGTATATGGCTCGGTCACGAGGGTGGCATTGCTCGGCCAAAGTGGACTCCAAGAAGAAGATGGAGTATATTTAATTTCTTTGTTATTTTTATTAAGTTAGTTATTAAAGTTTGTTAGGATAATTACTAGTTTGTTACAAAGTTGTTACAAATTCGTTATTATCTTATTAGTTGTTTATCCTAGGATTATTAGGGTTAGTTATTTAATTCTTTTAATTCTTAGGATAGAGTTTAAGATTTAATAAGGATTATATTTAATCCATTTAGATATAGTTTAGAACTTCCAATCTCATTAGAAGATTGGGACGTGTGTGTGTCGTGTGTATGGTGTGTTTGGACGTGTGACTCTACAATAAATAGAGCACATCGTCTTTCTTGTTATTCAGTTAATTATCAAATCAAATAAAAATCACAAGTTTTCTTTTTAAGGCTTTCTTAAAGAAATCTCAAGGACTCATCGAGTGTTGATCCGAACCGTTGATATTTGTCGTGTTTCAAGTATTAGCAAGATTTACAAACTATAGGTCTAGGGAGTAAATCACCATTGTTTGAACTATAGGTCTAGGGCAAACAAATATCCTTCTACCTTAGGGATTCACCTCAAGACCGTCACAACTACAATCCACCATCACCAAACGACGGACCATTCACCACCACCATCGACGCCGACCACCACCACCATCAACGTCATCTTCATCATTCATCATTATTTCAAGATTCATCCAAGATTGTTCTTTATTTGTCCTATTTTATTATTTCATTCAAGATTGTTTTCAAGATTTACAAGAAGGCTTCCGCGGACGAGTTCTTTGATCAAGAATTCGTATCATAAGTGGTATCAGAGCTTCGGCTCTTGAATTCTTTATCTTTCAAGAAAATCCATTCGGGGCATCATGAATTTTAAAGATCCAAGATTCTTGGATAGTTTAAAAAAGGCACTGGAACATGTTACTAGTAATGAAAATCGTTGGCAACCAAGGAGAGAACCCGTCCGCCCAAGTGACGAGTTCAAAGTGACGGAATTGCCGGAGTTCAAAGGAGGTACGGATCCCGAAGATTATCTCGAGTGGGAGCGCAAGATGGATCGTATGTTCGAGTTCAAAGAGTTAGATGATCGTAAGATGTGCAAGTACGCAATCCTAAGATTAAGCAAGGGCGCATCCTTATGGTTCGATAGTCTCAAGGCTCAAAGGGCTAGAGCCGGGAAGGAGAAAATCTGTTCTTAGGATAGTTTAAAGAAAAGATTACGAAAACGGTATGTACCCACAACTTATAAGCTTGCTTTATATCGTAAGATTTCTAATCTTGTTCAAGGCAAGATGTCAGTAAGTGAGTATATAAAGGAGTTTGAGAATCTTACTTTAATGGGAGAGGTCGAGGAAAATCAAGAACAAAAGATGGCGAGGTTCTTGCGAGGGTTAAATAAAAATATTGCTAATCCTGTAGAACGTCAAATTTATTCGGATTTTGATACTCTCACAAGTTTGTGTTTACGAGTTGAGGCACAAAGTAAGAACAGATTCGGAGGAGGTACCATGTATGGGCGTGCGTTTGAGGGCGAAGGAGAGAGGGCAAGATCTAACCCTAGTTCGGGGGTAGCAAGTGGCGCGGCTAAAGCGAGTTCGAGTGGGGCGGTTCAAACTAAAGCTACTTTTACTCCAACACCAAGCGAGGTAAGCCTTTCTAAAGTAAGGTGCTTTAACTGTCAGGGGTTTGGGCACTTCAAGAATGCTTGCCCTAATAAAAGAATAGTCACGATGAGGGAGGCATTAACTTGCCTAAACTTAGTAGGAGAAGAGGAGGAGTCCGAGGAGGAGGAAGAGATGATGAGAGACTTCGGGGAAGGGGACGGCCAAGGTGAGCAATTCGAGGCACCTAATGCAAACAGTCTAGTGCTTAGGTCGTTGCAAGCCCAATCTATTCCTATGATTACCGAACAACGATATCACATCTTTCATACCAAGTGTCTTGTAAGGGATAAATGGTGTAGTATGATCATTGATGGGGGTAGTTGTACTAATGTGGCTTCGGAGGAGATGGTGTCTAAGTTAGCCTTAACTACAATAAAACAACCCAAACCTTATGCCTTACATTGGCTAGGAGATGCAAACAAGGTTAGGGTTACAAAACAGGTCAAGGTGAACTTAGCCATGGGTTCATACAAAGATGAGGTGCTATGTGATGTAGTGCCTATGGATGCGTGTCACATTCTTCTAGGGCGTCCTTGGGAATTCGATAGGGATGTGCTACATAGGGGGAGGGTGAACGAGTATGAATTGATGGATAAGGGGAAGAAGATTATCCTAAAACCTATGAGTCCCAAAGTTGTAGGGTTGATGAGAGCCAACTCGGGAAAGAACACTAACATAGCCAACTCAGTTTTTGCTATTGCTAGAGAGGATGAGGTGGTTAAGGAGGTGATAGGGGCTGATTTGGAGCTAGGGGAAGTCGAGGGGACGGTGGATCCGAGGGTGTCGTGGAGTGATCGGGGTTTGGAGTTGCCGCCTAGGTTTAGGCGTATGGAGGAAGTATTCCGGAGGGTAGCCTTGGAGCGTGGGGTTAGGGAAGCAAGGAACGGGATTGTTGGTCCTACACGACAAGGGTTAGGGCTGGACAGTTCGTGGGGCAAACGTGATCACGAGTCTAAGGAGGGAAGCAAGGTGGTGTCGCGGGAAGTTACTAGGAGGCGCGGCCACAAGAAAAGTATCTTAATAAACCAATTATCAAGAATGGTTCAAGATCAACAGTTCTTAAAGTCTACTCATCAAGAATTGAGGTCAATTCTCTTTCAAGGGGGAGGGAATGATCCGATTATGGATAGGATACTCATTCGTCATTTTTAGACAAGATCAAAGGGGTAATTTTTATTAGCTATAATTATAATATGGTTAGTATTTTGCCTATTAAAGATTCGTTGGGCTTTAAGGCCTTGGGCTAATACAAGAAAATCAAGAAACAACGCAAGTCCAAGAAAGGCAACAATTGGAGGGACACGGCCCATGGACCAAGGGTGGCTCGGTCACAGTCTAAGCGTGGGCATCATGGAGCTCGGACACGGCCGTATATGGCTCGGTCACGAGGGTGGCATTGCTCGGCCAAAGTGGACTCCAAGAAGAAGATGGAGTATATTTAATTTCTTTGTTATTTTTATTAAGTTAGTTATTAAAGTTTGTTATTTAGTTTGTTAGGATAATTACTAGTTTGTTACAAAGTTGTTACAAATTCGTTATTATCTTATTAGGGTTAGTTATTTAATTCTTTTAATTCTTAGGATAGAGTTTAAGATTTAATAAGGATTATATTTAATCCATTTAGATATAGTTTAGAACTTCCAATCTCATTAGAAGATTGGGACGTGTGTGTGTCGTGTGTATGGTGTGTTTGGACGTGTGACTCTACTATAAATAGAGCACATCGTCTTTCTTGTTATTCAGTTAATTATCAAATCAAATAAAAATCACAAGTTTTCTTTTTAAGGCTTTCTTAAAGAAATCTCAAGGACTCATCGAGTGTTGATCCGAACCGTTGATATTTGTCGCGTTTCAAGTATTAGCAAGATTTACAAACTATAGGTCTAGGGAGTAAATCACCATTGTTTGAACTATAGGTCTAGGGCAAACAAATATCCTTCTACCTTGGGGATTCACCTCAAGACCGTCACAACTACAATCCACCATCACCAAACGACGGACCATTCACCACCACCATCGACGCTGACCACCACCACCATCAACGTCATCTTCATTATTCATCATTATTTCAAGATTCATCCAAGATTGTTCTTTATTTGTCCTATTTTATTATTTCATTCAAGATTGTTTTCAAGATTTACAAGAAGGCTTCCGCGGACGAGTTCTTTGATCAAGACTTCGTATCAAGGACTAACCCCTTAAATATATATATTGATCAGTTGTATAGGATACGAATTGATCGATCTTCTTAAAACCATATATCGAGAAATCAGAAGTTTAATCTTAAAGTAAGATTTATATTTGAAATCGAAATGTGTCGATTGTCAAATATTAATCGATATTTTAGAAATATCGAAATTAGAATATGAATGGTTCGGTTATAACAAAATTTGTAAATATATCGTATTGACGATTATTATGATAACCATATGTTGGGATGGTAATTACGAATTACTAGATTAATTTGTTAAATGTGATTTAATTAATTTAGAAATATTATTTATATGATAAATATATTTTAAATTAATACAATTTAATTATGTCACATAAAGATGTCACATTGTATGTAATTGTACAAATTATAAATCGTAAAATGAAAGTCAATTTTACTTTTGTGTGTGCCGTGAAA
Organism: Silene conica; assembly: GCA_029255685.2. NCBI lineage: Eukaryota > Viridiplantae > Streptophyta > Magnoliopsida > Caryophyllales > Caryophyllaceae > Silene > Silene conica. The sequence continues at coordinate 34,885,236 of CM055313.2, read as the reverse complement.
ATGGACATTATAAGATAAATCAATATGTGATATTTTATCTTATAATTGTTATGATTAGGTTAAGTGTGATATGACTTTACCTTTTGCATGTGAGAATGGAAAAGAGTATAAACCCTTCCCCATGCTACCATTACACGACAACCCCATGCAACCCTCCCTCTCTATATATGCGATGTTTCACATAATTGTTCATACACTTGTTGCTTCATTTTTCTAGTAAGAAATAAAATTACAAAAATCCTCTTAAATATTATTGAAATAATATTTTCTAGTAAACTAATTAGTGAGTATTAGTTTACGGTTTTAAGAAACCTAATTCCGTCTCCTAGCTCGGGTTCGGTTTTTCGTCCGTTTAAGGGTAGGTCTTGGTGTATCTTAATGGAGGCAAGCTAACTTGGTTGCTCCGTGGAGGATCGTCCTAGCACCTTTCGGACCGTTTGTTAGAATCAGATTCTTATTATTTCTGCATTTCTATTCGCATGCATAAGATCATATAATTAAAGAGTTAATTTAATAAATTATTAGTAAGACTAAATAATTTGGTAAACTAGTATGACTACCATTTTCCTTCAGCTTCGTTCACGGAGGTTGAAGGAGTTTATGGACCTCAAGCAAGGAAAGATGTCGGTACAGGAGTTCATAGATAAGTTCAACCAGCTAGCTCACTGTACTTCTAGGTTTGTGAGAGACGAGTCAGAGAGGGTGTACTTCTACAGAGGGAAGTTGGGACCCCGTATTGAGAGTATGGTCCGCCGAGACTCTACTTCTTTTTTTGAGGTGTACGATGACGCTATCTGGCCTAAGAGTTCTATCAAGGCCATAGATGATGAGATTGGAGCTCTTCTTCTTTTGCTCCCTCTTCCGTACAGGCTTCCTCCCATGAGAAGAGACCCTTTGATCCTTCGCCTGATTCTCCAGTACCTCAGTTTAAGAAGTTCAAGAAGTTCGACCCATCTAAGGTCAAAGACCCGGGGCCTGTACCTAATGCTCCCCTGAAGTGTTTCAGATGTCACAAGGATCTTCACCTTGGAGTTGACTGCAACGGCGACGCCTACACCTGCTATGCTTGCCATAAGACCGGACATCGCTCTTTCGAGTGCCCCGAGAGGAAGGCTGTCGTTGGTAGATCTGCTACTGCTGCTGGTGCCTTTCAGAGATCGAAGCCCAAGGGTACCGTGTACATGATGAGTCGTGCTGCAGCCGAGGCTTACCCTCACCTGGTCACCGATATATCTCCAATGATGTTTTCTTTTTACCTATAGGACGCTGTCATGAGCTTATCCTTGTTTTTCTCGCTTTCTCACACTGAAATTTTCTCCCTTTAACCGCTTCCTTTCTCTCTTCCCGTGGCTTCTTTGGAAATTTCTTTCCTTTTTGTGGTTGCAAACCTCTTTTGTTTTACAAATTTTATTGGTTCAAAGGTTTGAAAGATCTAAGAAGGATGATTTTAGAAAACCTAGCCTTAAGAAGTTGGATAATTTTGCAACTTTGATGGATTTCAGCATTGATTTGCCATTTGAACTCGTTATTAGAGACGTCTGATAACCTGTACTATGCCTATCAACATCGGATCGATCTAAATTTTGAAATTTTTCATTGATTTCACCTTGGTTTTGCCTTCGGATTAGAACGTCAGGTTCTTGAATGCGCAAAGAGAAGCCCAACGTTCCTTGATGGAGGTTGGACTATGGAGTTTACTTTTGCAAATTTTGGAAGAAGCCTAATTTTTGTATATCCAGGTTTCTGTGAAAGTTTTAATTGTTAGTGTTGTCCTTGTAACTGCTTTCTAGTTTCGAGGACGAAACTTTTTGAAAGATGGGGTGATTGTAACATCCCTTATTTTCGTAAACAATATTTTAATGATTTTAAATTATTTTCCGGAATATAATATTATTCTAATAATAAATTGTAAGTTCTAGCTTAAGTTTTCCTTTAATTCCGTCTTAAAATATTTTAATCTTAAGACATTGTTTCACTTGGCATTTTAATTCCGACATGAGTTTCCGTATCGCTTGAGAAAATAAACCCGACTCAAGTAAAGGTTAAAGGACAACGTAAAACCCTACCTAAACCTCATCCATCGACACATTCACCTCCTTCCACTGTAAACAAAATATCACCATTTTCACTTTTCTTCAAATCTTTTGATGAGTGTTTATTTTATGATGTTTTACATCTATTTTAACCCGCATTTTAGCGCTCATTTACTATGTTTTAGCCTTTATTTTCCAACAATTGTCTACTTTCGTGTTTTAATGCTTTTTTGCAGAATTATGCGGAAAAGAGGCGATTTTGCACCAAATTTCTACCCTCGGGACTTTTGCATGACCAAGGAACGAGGAAAAGTCAACTCAAAGCACGAACCAAGGACCAAAAGGTGAATTTTAGACGAAATCAAGGCTGACACACAGGAAAAACGGTCGACCGACCGACTACCCTGGTCGGTCGACCAGAAGACCTGTTATCTCAAGATCGGAAGTCCACCAAGCCCGACATTCAGTCGACCGACCGTATCACCTGGTCGGTCGACCAACGCGCAAATCTTGAATTCTCCGCAAAGCCCATACACGGATTAGGTCAAGAAGGAGGATTATGTTTTGTCGCCTACTTAAGCAATTCGTGATTAGGAGTTAATTAGCAAGTTTTTACACTAAGTTTTACAGAAGTAGTTTATCATCTAATCTTTTATTTATCATCAAATAATTTGTTAGGTTCTTATACCAATTTAGTCATACTAATGTTAATTATCTTAATGGATCTTAAGCATGCTTAACAAAATGTATGTCGAGATATATGAAGAAAGACAAGCTCCCTTACATTGATAATCTCGGCTATTTTAGGGCACAAGTGAAGTCACCTTCTTCACTTGTTCTTGAGATTATCCCACGGATGATCCTCCTTGAACCTTCAAAGAGATGATCGCCTCCAAAAGATGAACACCAAGACACACTTGCTCTCAACTATTTGTGTGTTATTGTGCTAGAATCAACACACAAAAATTACTAGATAATGGAAGGAGGTACACGGTTTTAGCGTTAGAAAATAAGAGCTTATTTTCTCTCTTCTGTTCTCTCTCTAAGACAAAACCCTAACTTGAATTGTGAATGAGTTGTATGAACAAAATGAGGGAACAAAACCTCTTTTGTTCTCTCCTTGGGTTCGGCCGAAATGGCATGGGTAGAGTGCCCAATCAATTGGCTCTCTATCCTCTCAAATGTCCCAAGCATGCTCTCATAAATTAAATGCCTTGTCCTACTAATGTTCCTATTACATCTAATGTAATATTGTAAATGTGTGTGTGTGTGTGTGACATATCACACGGTACACACAACCAAAACGGATCCAATCCGTAACATTAGTTAGGATAACATTATTTGAGTAGTTTAACATTTTAAACTCTTTATCGTAAATTAGTAATTAAATAATTACATATAATTATTTAAACACATTTCATGACTACAACAATTGTAGTTTAATCAACTCATTCATTTGTTATTATGTTTCATAAACATATAAATAATAGTGATGACATTTCGATCACTAAAACAATTTATAATCTTATTATAAATTATCTCCTTATTTTATTCATAATCTAGAAATGAATCAACTCGTATCGATATACAGTTGTTACATTTAATATTGAGGTAGTTGTCCTAAAGGTGTGACCTAAAGGGATCAACTGGTCACCACCGTCAATACGACAGTAATGTCAAACTCTAGCAAGCCAATCATTACCGATTAATGTTGACCAGTTGACTTATGATAAGAATCATCCCATGAATATTCTTTTATAGAGATTTGTCAATTTAATTAAAGTAATTGACGTGATCACATTATTGTCGAGGACACTTACTCCAACAATCTCCCACTTGTCCTCACAAGTGTGGATCACCAATTCGCTTGTTCTATTCCATCATCTCCCACTCAATGCAAGGTGTCTTGCAGGTCGTACTTGCACGTGATCAAATCAATAGTGGTTTTTCTCGATATGGAGTGTAACTGATAGACCGGAATTATCTACCATAGATAGTCTCCGAGCGTGGCCACGCATTTCCAGTTCACTACTCCTCGAGTGGCCTTGAGATTTAAGACAACCCTGACAAGGGGCAGAACAATTCCTTTCCAACTGTCCTCCTTGGTCAACATCATCCGTTGTGACCCAAAATATATCCATTTGACCCCTTTTACGGAAGATCGTAGAATATAAATTAAAGTCATTCTGAATAATGTCACCTCTAGAGCAACCAGTCTCTAGTTAAAGAATCGACTCATAAGAATATATATAGCAGCTCTTGCCACGACCAGACTCCATTGAATTCTAAAGAACTCTATAAGCGGTCACTGCCCGACACAAGTTTACTTTACAGTTTGTCTATATGATCGACTAGTCATCCCTTATGACTCTATGGTGTCAGAACTCACCATCAATCGCATCATAATCTAGTCACTTCGAGACGTCACCTCATATAAGTGACTTGGGGCAATACTAAGTTAATCCAGTTCACTTTTACAGGGTTCAACAATTGTCTTACAATCCTGTTTGGATTTAACAAAGTATATAAAGTAAACAAGATGTGTAAAACTTTAAATGATGAACGAGATTATCTTATATGAACGTAAAAACAACATTTTTCATTTCATATCGTATAATCGGTTACACATTGGGTAAACTCTAAAGACCCATAGAACGAGCATGAGAATCATGCTTAGCTTGCGAAGAGGGTTTGGTTAAAGGATCAGCCACATTATCGTCTGTCCCAACCTTACATATCGCTATTTCCTTCCTATCAATGAAATCCCGAATTACATGATATTTTCTTGGTACATGCCTAGATGTATTACTAGACTTTGGCTCCTTAGCCTGAAAGACAGCACCACTGTTATCACAGTACAGGGTGATAGGATCTTCCGCATTTGTAACTACCCTTAGTCCCTCGATAAATTGCCTTATCCATACTGCCTCCTTAGCAGCTTCAGATGCTGCAATGTACTCTGCTTCCGTTGTAGAATCCACAACGATTGGTTCTTTGAAGCTCTTCCAACTAATGGCACCACCATTCAAGATAAAGACAAATCCAGCCTGGGATTTAAAATCGTCTTTATCTGTTTGGAAGCTTGCATCTGTGTAACCCTTTACACACAAATCTTCTTCCCCTCCAAACACTAAGCACGAATCCTTAGTTCTTCTCAAGTACTTAAGGATGTTCTTGACTGCAATCCAGTGACTTTCACCTGGATTTGCTTGATATCTACTAGTCATGCTCAAAGCATACGGGACATCAGGACGAGTGCATATCATGGCGTACATGATAGATCCCACGGCGGAAGCATAAGGGATCATTTTCATGCGTTCAACATCCTTGGGCTCTATGGGTGATTGAGACTTTCTCAATATAATGCCTCTTCCCATGGGGATAAACCCTCTTTTGGAATTTCCCATGCTGAATCGTCGAAGAATCTTATCGATATAAGGTTCTTGACTTAGTGCCAATATCCTCTTGGATCTATCTCTATAGATCCGGATACCTAATATGCATTGTGCATTTCCTAGATCTTTCATCTGAAAATGGTTACCTAACCATCCTTTCACTGATGAAAGCATTGGAACATCATTTCCAATGAGTAGTATGTCATCCACATACAAGATTAGGAATACAACATTGCTCCCACTGAATTTCATATATAGACAAGGTTCCTCGACACTTCGAGTGAAACCATTTTCTTTTATGACTTCATTGAAGCGATGATTCCAACTCCTCGATGCTTGCTTCAGACCATAGATGGATCTCTTAAGCTTGCATACCTTGTTAGGATTTTAAGGATCTTCAAAACCCTCAGGTTGTATCATATACACATCCTCCTTTAAATGCCCATTTAAGAAGGCGGTTTTTACGTCCATTTGCCACACTTCATAGTCATGAAGTGCGGCAATCGCTAACATTATCCTAATGGATCTTAGCATGGCTACCAGAGCAAAGGTTTCATCATAATGAAGACCTTGGACTTGGGAAAAACCCTTAGCTACTAGGCTAGCTTTATAAACATCATCATGTCCTTCTATGCCATTCTTCACTTTGAAGATCCACTTGCATTGGAGAGGTCTCATCTCCTTAGTCAAGTCTACCAAGTCCCATACTTGGTTTTGATGCATAGAATCCATCTCGGATGCCATGGCCTCTTGCCATTTGGCGGAGTCGGGACTAGAGATTGCAGCTTTGTAAGTGGTAGGCTCATCACTTTCCAAAAGTAATATGTCTAGGCTACCATCTTCCTCAATTAGTCCAACTTACCTATCAGGTTGATGTGGGACCCTACTCGACCTTCTGGGTGGAATAGGTACCGAAGCGGATGAAGAAGGAATATCTTCATTTGTCTCAGCTTCAGTTTGTGGCTCTTGAACTTCTCGAACTTCATTAAGTTCAAAATTTCTCCCACTCTGTCTCTTAGAAATAAACTCCTTTTCTAAGAAGACAGCCTCAGAAGACACAAACACTTTGTTTTCATGAGGTTTGTAGAAGTGGTAGCCACGTGAGGTGGTTGGATAACCAACAAATACGCATTTTTCGGATCTTGGTGCGAGTTTGTCATCGTTTTTAGATTTGACATAAGCATCGCACCCCCATATCTTCATATAGGATAAGTTAGGAACCTTTCCTTTCCACATCTCATATGGAGTCTTATCGGTCGCTTTCGTTGGACTATTGTTCAACGATTTGATGGCGGTGAGGATCGCAAATCCCCAAAATGAATTAGGTAAATCAGTTTGGCTCATCATTGATCGGACCATATCCAATAAGGTTCGATTCCTCCTTTCAGCCACACCATTAAGTTGTAGTGTTCCTGGAGGTGAAAGTTGTGACACAATGCCACACTTCTTTAGATGTGAATCAAATTCATTACTAAGATATTCTCCACCACGATCGGATCGTAATGTTTTAATCTTCCTGTCGAGTTGGTTCTCTACTTCATTCTGAAATTCTTTAAATTTCGTAAAAGCTTCACTCTTATGCTTCATTAAGTAGATATACCCATACCTACTTAAATCATCGGTGAAGGTGATGAAATAGTCATAATTGCCTCTAGCGGTGATTGATAGTGGTCTGCATACATCCGTATGTATTAGTCCCAATAACTCACTGGCTCGTGTCTCTTTACCACTAAAGGGGTTACGAGTCATCTTTCCTAGAAGGCAAGCTTCACATGTGCCATAAGATTCATATTCGAATGGTTTAATTATGTTGGTCTTTACCAATCTTTTAATGCGATTCTCATTTATGTGACCAAGTCGACAATGCCAAACATATGATTCATTTGGATCACTTGTTTTAATCCTTTTGTTATTAACGTTGTAGACATTATTAGACGAGTCAGAAGTTTCCAAAACATAGATTCCATTAATTGAATTGGCACGGCCAACTACCATGTCATTTTTAGAAATTACACAACAATTGTCTTTAATGGAAAAATTATATCCCTCAATGTCTAACATTGCAACAAAAATAATGTTTTTGGAAAGAGACGGTAGAAAATAACAATTATTAAGTTTTAGCTCGTATCCACTCGTCAAGGCAAGAGTGCAAGTTCCTTTAGAAGTGGCCGCTACCCGAGCTCCATTTCCAAGTCGGAGATCCATATCACCCTTGTCCACCTTCTCCACTTCTCTTAAACCCTGCAAACGATTACAAAGGTGAGAACCACATCCGGTATCCAATACCCATGATGTGTTGGATGTAAAATTAATGTCAATAACAAAAATTTCAGATTTGGAATTACCTAACGGAATCACAAGACCTTCTTGGATATGACGTAAGTACTTGGGGCAATTCCTCCTCCAATGGCCCATGACACTACAATAGTGGCATCGCCCTTTAACTAACTTTCTCTTCTTCTTCTTATTCTTTGCAAGACTTTTCTTGCTAGAACTCCCACTAGCTTCGTCATAAGCTCTTTCCTTCAAGTATAAGGCGTCTAATTCTTCATTTAGCTCATCTATATAAGCCGTGTCAAGAAACACTAGTACAAAAAACCCCTATTGCGTCAAGTAATTTACGTCGGTTCTAAAAGAACTGATGCAAAAAGTACTTAATTTTGGCGGGAGTCCAATTTTACACCATAGGAAACTTATTTGCGTCAGTTCTTAATAAAGAACTGATGCAAAAAGTACTTAGTTTTTGCGTCAGTTGTGCCCAAAACTGACGTTTATACCTAAAAATATAATTTTGGTTCAGTTGTTTCCTATAACCGACGCATTTGCTTATAAGTTTTTGCTTCAGTTTAAAAGTGAAACTGACGCATTTAATATTAACTTTGAAAAATTAGAATTCTAATACATTAACCTAATTGAAAATTGAAAAACATATTGTAATACGCGAAAGCTGAAAAACATACTCTAATAACCAGCCACCGTCTTCATCAGTTCATCATTTCATCATTTCATCATTTCATCAGTTCGTGATTCACATCCCCTCAATTCCGGTAGTCCACCAATCGCCTTCATTCTCATCATCGTTTTACTATGCAATTTTCGTGCCATCACCATCTACAAGTAAGTACTTAATCTCTTTCCTCTTTAATCAACGCTTAATAAGCCTATTTTCGAAATTAGGGTTAGTCGACTTTTGAATTATGGGTTTTTGTCCAAGCTTCGTTACATTCGTTTTTGCGTTGCAAATCACAATTCCCCTCTTCTCTTCTTTGATTTATGCTAGTTTTGTAAGTTATTAAGTACTTAATTCGAGTTTTTGGTTTTGGGTTGTAACTGATAAAACTAGCAATGTAGGGTAGAAGTCGTTTCCTTTGAGATCTTGCGTCCTCAATCAGCTCCCATATTCCCTAATTTTCGATCCCTGCTTGTTTCATTCGAATTAAAGCTTCACGCTAGGTAACCCAGGCTTGTTTGTTACATTATTGTTCTGTTGGTATATATGTAAGTATGTGCCTCGTAGTAGTGCGAGGCTGTGACCGCTTTTTGCAGCATTCACTAGGTTTTCGAGTACAGACAAAACTTTTTTCGAACTGGGATTAAAATTCGCAGTTTGGATTTCATTCTTGTTTTGTCTCCATGGCTTCCTAAGTTAACACGTTTGTTGCTGTTTTAGTTGATTTTACACCATAGATTCATGTCATTGTGTTTGTGTTTGTCATTGGAGAATGATTGAATTCAAGGGTAAAGTACATGGAAGTAATCAAGATCTCATTAATATGGGAATCGTTGCAACTGTATATGTGTTATAGTCTACTGCCATATCATTACTATACTCTTGATAATTCCAGCCATGTCATTGATTTTGTATCCTTGTCTTTTGTCTTAGAATTTCACCAACTTTTCTATTGTACAACATCAGGCTCGCTCCTTTATTGGCGTAGTGTGAAATTTGTGATGCTAGATTTCTTGTAAATAATATTCCAGACATGTTTGAATGCGGTGGAAGTCTGGAAGGTCCTCTTTCGAAATTGCATTCTTTTGTATTTCGGTTTGGTTCTATTGCACTGATTGTGTGGTTTATGGAGTTCATTAGTCATTTGGCCTACCATTTTATGCCTTGTATTGCTAGGGGATGTTACTCCTGATGGAGTGACGGTAGTCGTTTTTCGATTACATAGTCTAGGTTTTGGATATTTTTTCTTAGGTTGGTAGGTGGAGAATAAATTGATAACATTACATAAGCAAGCTGGGTAGGACATGAATCATAACTGTGGCTTGGTAGCCGATGTCAGGGGTTAGTTTTGTATAAAAGAACTAGCTAAGTATTGTAAAAAGTCAAGTGATTTCGTTGATTTTATTATTTTTCTATGGAGTTAAAGTGATTGTTGAAAATCACAGAACATTCGAGAAGAATACGGAATGTTTGTTTGGCCGTGTTGTGTGATCCATTGCTGAATATGTTTGGCAGCATAAGTCTCGCTTTTGTGGCGCTTCTGTTGTGGAGGTAAACCGTCTTACACGAGTATTTGTGTTCTTTTATACCCTCTATCCCGGTTATTTGTTTATCTAATTTACTTGCCATGTTTCCACATTGGTCGACGTTTGATCCAATAATAACAATAACTAATTAACCAGGACAGACTATACAAAAACAGTTTTATAATGAAACAATATTACCTGAATTCATGTAATGATTGTAGTTAGGAGCAGGGACGTCCCTGCCTGGACTGGTGGCGGGAAAGGTGGGGGCTGATGTGGGGAGGGAGGGAGTACATTACATACTCTGCACAGAGTATTACATAGTGTTGTTGACTTGTTGTTATATACAGTTAGCCTCTCGCTCCTCGGCCGTTTAGAAATAAGTTTTCATTACGAGTTACATGAGGGAGCTTTCACGATATTATATTAGTTGTTGAATGATGATTAATTATGTTGATTATTGTTATCAGCCCTTTGGACAAGTACCAGCTTTCCAAGACGACGATATTTCTCTCTTCGGTAAGCATTCATTTCGCCTTAACTTCATCCTACTGTGTGTTATTGACATATTGGGACAATGGTACTGTACTGGTTTAATGTTATCTGTATATTAAGCATTTGATTTTGATGATCAACCTTCGTAAACTTATGTCGTACTATTAGTAAGCCTATACATGATTCCTTTATTCCGCTTCGATCAAATTATTTTCAAATGCACAAGCCTTAAGGAAGTACCTTCCACTTTTTATTTCAATGTGTGTAATCTTATGTTCAAACGATTAATATTAGATAGGCAAAACTAAGGTTTTCCTTAGAGCTGGTCAGATGGCAGAACTCGATTCACGAAGAGCTGAGGTACTTATTAGTGCAGCAAAGACTATTCAGCGTCGTGTCCAAACTCATTATGCTCGTAAGCAGTTCATTTTTTGATAGGGAATAAGAACTGTGTGTTAAGCTTACCTTCAACACTTAAACGGTTTGATATTAGATGGTCATAGTGTTTCTATATTTTGTTGGTTTCGCTTGCTTTGAGAACTTTACGGTTGTTGCTAACTGCAAAATGCTCGATTAACTCTTATTTTGCTCACTGTTATGAGTATTGTTTAATTTTGAGGACGATGGTCAGATTCTTAACCGGCTGTTATTGTGAGCTAAACCGAGCTTGATAGGTTTTCGGTGATCCTGAACTAGAGTGTGATTTATTGACATTGTAGAAACGGAATGGTCATTTTTGTCCTTTCCCATCCTGGTTGGCTTGTTGTATGGACCGTTCTCATTTTTATTTATCTAAAAGCTATTTGATTTTAAGATGCAATATGAAAGCTACTCTAATTTTGTGCTCAGGTCGTCTTGAAATCTTTGACTACAAGCTGATAGTCTGCTTTGATGTCATGTGGGTGTTCACCGGTCCAAAACCAGACCATTAGACCGTAGACCTGATGACTCGAAAACGGAAAACCAGACACTGGACCTAGTAGTTGAAGACCGGGATTGGACTGCCCTAGACCGGACCTGTTTGGACTGGATGTAATATTATTTGTTATCTGGTGGTAATAATTTAATTTGCCATTAAATTAAATTTACAAGCCACAGTCACACTGTAACTTTATCAAGATTCAACCTCTCTTCATCAAAGACAAGGGGTTCCGTCTTAAAGTTGGAGTTGACATCTAACTTAAGAAAGCAAGATTTTGCTACTGGGCTATGATGACAAAACAAATAGCTGAAGCAGACGGTAATGGTGAAGTACTTTTTTCCGTAAGTTTCTTAGAGGGCGATCCGAGAATGAAGAAGATGCCACATTTAACCTGTGAGTTTAATCCGTATGAATTTGTGTTCTACTTATATGCAGCATCTTCTGTGTGTTTCAAATCCTTTCTACTTAGATGGGTATAGTGTTCATACATTCTAGGTAGCCTGGCTTTGCTTGCTTTGCATTCATTACAGACTGACAAGAGGAAGATATGACCAATTTGATGGGACGATGACGAAGGCTTGGCTGACAATCAATGACAAATTTTCTCTACACCAACTGGGAGCTGTCTTGGTGTTCGTGAAATGTCCTGAGGCTTTTGGTTTCATTATCTCTTGTATGACAAATGAAGCTGTGTTTTATTTTTCAGCTTCGGACGGTAGACTATATGAAGCAAAACTGCAAAAGCAGCTATTCATTACACCGTTTAAGTGTTGAAGGTAAGCTTAACTTTTGTAGTAAATTTGATAGGGAAAAACTAGCAGACAGTTTGGACATGAACCATCTATCTTCCCCATTTCATTACGAGTTACATGACAAATAAGAACTGTTGTAGTAAATTTTTGATATTTTTCCTTGTGTTGCTAGTGCATAGTTTAAGGAATATATAAATACTAGTATGTTTAGTATTCGTAACGGTGTAGGTGGATGACAAGTACCAGTATTCTTGTGAAGACAGGGAAGAGCAAGAGAGTCAGAAGAAGTCTCATCCATGCCTCCATATACTGATTATGTTTCAACACGGTGATGAGTTTTCTCCTTTTCTTCCCATGAGTAGAGGGCTTTAAAGGAGAAGAAAGCACTTGCGATGGATGCAAAAGACTCTGAAAAGCTTGCTATGTCCGGTTGAGACGTTGAGTTGTTTTAGGTTTGTGGCATCGAGTTTGGATTGATATATAGTTTTATTTAACTTTATTAGATGTTTATAGAACATTTAGTATAGATTAGCTTAGTAACACTAAGATGTTTGTGGGATTATATGTACTTTGGATTGTATTTGGAACGTTGATCGAATGAAATGTGATGTCCTTTGGTTGGACATCTTAATACGAGTGGTTTTAATTTTTTTGTTAACAATTCTATGGGATGGTGCTGCCGAAATTTCGGTAGCGAATTTTTATATTTTTTTTTAAAACCATAAGAGCAAAAGAGTCGGTTCTAAGGAATAACTGACGCAAAAAATAAGAGCAAAAGAGTCAGTTCTAAAACAATAACTGATGCATATACTACGCTATTTTCACTATTTGCGTCGGTTATAGAAAAATTGATGCAAAAAAATAATAGCAAAAGAGTCGGTTCTAAACAAAACTGACGCAAAAAGGGCACTATTTGTGTCAGTTCTTTACAATAACTGACGTAAAAAAGGCAGCAAAAGAGTCAGTTCTAAACAACAACTGACGCAAAAAGGGCAGCAAAAGCGTCAGTTCTAAACAACAACTGACGCAAAAAGGGCAGTATTTGCGTCAGTTCCTTCACTATTTGCGTCGGTTTTAGCTTAACAACTGACGCAAATGATAATTTTTTGCGTCAGTTTTAAAACTGACGTATCAATAAACGCCCCCTTAATATACGTCAATATCAGAACCGACGCAATTGATCATTTAGAACTGACGCAATAGGGGTTTTTTGTACTAGTGAAATGGACCTTTGGGAGGTGGGAGAGAAGAAATGAAGTTAATACTGCCATCCGGACCCGTTCCGAAATGAACTTCTCTAGTAGTATCAATGTTGTTTTGGTTGCAAATATCGTCGAAAACATTATGACAAGAATCAATAGTGATAGGGTTGAATGAATCCATTGCGATAAAACAACTACAAAAACGGAAACGAAGGAAAAATTAACGTTCATCATTTGAATACTTGTTAAACATTTTAAACAAGTTTAGAATTTACTTAACGATCTCTTACACAATTAAGTAAACTATCCCGAGACCCAAACCCATACTTATGCGGGCACGGTGTAGCCGATTCAACCCGTATAGGTATAATTTGGTGGATTAACCCTTTAATCGGTTCTACTCTTAGAACTCTCGGTCGACAATTTTCTTAAAATTATCTTTAGCCCGAACTTATTGCAACTACGGTTACGAATACTTTCGTTGAGATCGACCAAATTTCAAGGTGTAATCCTCATTACCCCACTTACCCAACGTGACAATTTTAGTACCCCGGTTTAGTCGAGCCTACATGTTTGTGAAGAAGGGATCCATGGGTCCATACTCTTTGGTAACGCTAAGTCTCAATATTTTAAACGTAAGAGATCTTATCAATTATTATCTATCTCCTTTTAAGTGAACTAATTTAGGTGAATTATCGATAATAAAATGATACGTTGAAGACCCGATACTCGATATGCATGACATGTTAATGGCGATTTGGCTATGCATGCAACATATTAAAACAAAATAAAGCAAACGATAAATACCTAGTATGGCCTTATCCTAGAAAAGAAATAACAAGAGTACAAATTCGGAAACCAACTCCTTTGGTCCCTTGATCTTGACGAGGCACGCAAATCGAGGCAAACACCGTCTTGATCGGAACTCCTTTCCGAATGGCACCGTCTTCAAGGTTCTCCGGAAATTACAAGAATTACAACTTTTCTAGTCTACTTTATACATTATAAAATAGAAATAAATTACAGTTGGGTGATACGAGATCACAAAATTACAACCGAATCGGTAACCCCTTATATTACGGGAAATACCGATTTAAAAACTAAGGCCATACTAGAATAATTACAGGATTCAAAATAATGCAATATAATATGACATTCATAAGAAAAACGCAGCAATATATATATGTTATGAATATGTTCATTTTAATGCCAAATCGCCCTAATAACTTATCATGTTGTAATTAACCCGGTTTTATGAGATTTTAGCATTTTAACTCCTTTAAAACGCATAAATTAAAACATAAACAACTTATGTTCTAAATAATATCCTAACACATTTTAGGATTCAAAATTAGTCATAAATAATTTTGATAATAATTAACACTTTAATTATATTAATATTGTTCACAATGCCTTAAAATGCATAACATTTACGAATTAAATCCAAACAAATATAAAGTTTCGAAATTTTGGATTTTTATTTTCACTAACATTCTGAAAATATTACTTTAATATTTATAATGTAAAATTTTTGGTCATTTTATTCGAAACTTAAATCGAAATATCATATATTAATGGCCAAAATTACCTCTTAATACGGTTTTAACAATAAAATCGTAAAACATGCTATACAAAATCATATTGTACCAAATTTTACATACATTAAGTAAAATAAGCATGTGAGGTCGTGTGAAAATTACAAGGCTAGAAACATTTTCTTTCTAATTTAATCATTTAACTCGATTTTGTCATAAAAAATGCATATTAAACGATTAAATCTATATAATGAACAATATATTAAATCTCATAAATTATCAATATAACCTAAAAACATTTTAGGACCAGATTTAATTTACATGCCAAAATGTCGAGTGAAATACATATGAGTCTTGAAATATATAGTTTTGTTTTTAAGTATCATAACTCGGAAAAACTAAAAAACGATTAAGCATGCAACAACACTAGCTCTGATACCAATTGTTAGGTTCTTATACCAATTTAGTCATACTAATGTTAATTATCTTAATGTATCTTAAGCATGCTTAACAAAATGTATGTCGAGATATATGAAGAAAGACAAGCTCCCTTACATTGATAATCTCGGCTATTTTAGGGCACAGGTGAAGTCACCTTCTTCACTTGTTCTTGAGCTTATCCCACGGATGATCCTCCTTGAACCTTCAAAGAGATGATGGCCTCCAAAAGATGAACACCAAGACACACTTGCTCTCAACTATTTGTGTGTTATTGTGCTAGAATCAACACACAAAAATTACTAGATAATGCAAGGAGGTACACGGTTTTAGGGTTAGAAAATAAGAGGTTATTTTCTCTCTTTTTTTCTCTCTCTAAGACAAAACCCTAACTTGAATTGTGAATGAGTTGTATGAACAAAATGAGGGAACAAAACCTCTTTTGTTCTCTCCTTGGGTTCGGCCGAAATGGCATGGGTGGAGTGCCCAATCAATTGGCTCTCTATCCTCTCAAATGTCCCAAGCATGCTCTCATAAATTAAATGCCTTGTCCTACTAATGTTCCTATTACATCTAATGTAATATTGTAAATGTGTGTGTGTGTGTGTGTGACATATCACACGGTCCACACAACCAAAACGGATCCAATCCGTAACATTAGTTAGGATAACATTATTTGCGTAGTTTAACATTTTAAACTCTTTATCGTAAATTAGTAATTAAATAATTACATATAATTATTTAAACACATTTCATGACTACAACAATTGTAGTTTAATCAACTCATTCATTTGTTATTATGTTTCATAAACAAATAAATAATAGTGATGACATTTCGATCACTAAAACAATTTATAATCTTATTATAAATTATCTCCTTATTTTATTCATAATCTAGAAATGAATCAACTCGTATCGATATACAGTTGTTACATTTAATATTGAGGTAGTTGTCCTAAAGGTGTGACCTAAAGGGATCAACTGGTCACCACCGTCAATACGACAGTAATGTCAAACTCTAGCAAGTCAATCATTACCGATTAATGTTGACCAGTTGACTTATGAAAAGAATCATCCCATGAATATTCTTTTATAGAGATTTGTCAATTTAATTAAAGTAATTGACGTGATCACATTATTGTCGAGGACACTTACTCCAACAATTAGCATCTAGTTCTTATTAGTCAAAAACACTGTTTCTTTAGTTTTAGTTCTTTGTTCAATAATCTTTCCACGGGATTCAATAAAAGTTCATCTTTTCTGCCCTAAATTTGTTGCGGTAATTTCCTTTGATTTCAGTTCTTATATTGTTATCTTTATAAATGCTTGCATCCGGTTTAGTTTAGAATCCCAATGCCTTTGTTGTTATCGTATGTTTAGATTAATGTTCGCCATGAATTCTATGTTTATTACTGTTATTGTTGTTATGTCTATGTCTATGTCAATGAGTAGCTAATTTCATATGTTAGGATGTAGGGAGTAATTTGCGTAGATGGTGTAATACCCGAGTCTGCCTGTAGCAGACTTTGCTCGGCCAACCAGCTTAACTGGTCGGTCGACTGAGGTGGTTGGTCGGTCGACTGGAATAGTTGGTCGGTCGACCAACCTGCGTACGTTTTCAGACTGTCTTATTTCGTTGACTATAACAACCTATAATGAGACTGAAAGGAGACTTGTAGGATGTTAGTAATGCCTTACCCAAGATTGAAAGATACGGGAAGGGCATTGATTAACGCTTTAAGATGGCTAGGTTACTTAAGACTGAAAGGTATGTGACCTAGAATTTAGGAATCACCCGTAACTTATTGTTGACACCCAATATTTGTGAGACCTAGGAACTAATAGCATAGGCCGAAAGGAGCTATTAGGTTCCATAGACCGAAAGGATATGTTACACCCCTTACGCGACTGCAATACATGTTGACTTAGGATTTATACCATCATAGCTCTTTACTACCCAAACATCCTAGCATCCTTTTTATCATAAGTTTTATCTCATTCTTATTTCCTGTTTTTATTACTGTCTTTATTCCTAGACTTAGTGACAACAAACTATCAAACCCCCATTTGTTACCTTAAGACATTGACCCTAAACAATAAACACTCCCCACCTCCTTGTGGTTCGACCCTTGACTTTCGCTATCTAGTCTAAGCCGAGGTTTTATAAATCTTATCTTTGGCACCCCTCAACGACGGGTGTCAAATTTTGTCGTCGTTGCCGGGGAGGTGACGCCAGTGTTTATTGTTTTTTGTTTCTGTTTTGTGTTTAAGGAACTTTTGTTCCTTAAACCTTTCTCACTTTTTTCTTGTAGTTTCCATCTTATGCGCAGGTCGGTTTAAGGAGAACTCCTACCACTTGATCTTGAGCTTGAGAGGACTCTTAGGGCAAGGAACAAACGTTTTCTAGAGAGTAGGGAAGGAGGTTCACCATCTTCTCTATTTCAAGAAGACATTTTTGATCAACCATCATCACCACCATCACCACAAAATAACCCACCTACACCAAATCAACCACAATCACCTCACAATCCACCTACACCAAAAACACCAACAAATACCTACTTCCAAACCTTTAAAGAAGAGGAAAAGATGGCCGAAGAAGCAAGCATCGCCAGTCACTCCTTACCACATGTGAAGGACCTTTACAAAGGGTTCACTCTACCTGCGGGCACGGGGAAACCATTCAAGGCAAAACCGTCCTACATCTCCATGGTGGAGAGGAATCAATTCGGGGGCGCGGCCAATGAGGATGCAACTAAGCATATAGAAATCTTCACAGATTATATATTCTCCATCGCACCTCCAGATGGAGTGACCCAAGATCAAATCAAAGAGATTATGTTCATCTTTTCCCTCCGAGACTCGGCGAGGGAGTGGTACCGAGATTTAGACCGCACTGCTGCGGGAGTGACCGACTGGAGCACATTTGCTTTGGCCTTCTATCGGAAATACTATTCCGCAGCCAAGACTAATGCCTTGAGGGCGCAGATCACTAGCTTCAAACAAGGAGCTTCTGAAGATTTTAGTGAGGCTTCGACTAGGTTCAAGAGACTCGTTCTATCCATACCTCATCATGGATTCGAACAGTGGTTTTTATGTAACCAGTTCTATAATGGCCTCTATGATGATAACCGAGCATATCTAGATGCTGCTGTCAATGGGAGATTCCAGGAGAATTCGGGAGAGACTAAGGGTCTCAAGATTATAGAGGATGTCGCAGTACATCGGGCTGAACACGGGACCTCCCGTGGTAACCAAATGAAGGCTGAATCTAACGTTGCAGCTATTGAGGCTTTAATGGCCAAATTGGATAAGCTTGGGGTTAACAATGGTAAGTTTGAGATTGGGAGTGGGAGTAAGGGTGGCATGTATCAAGTGAATGCCGTTTCCGACGGTCCATTTATTTGTGAGAGATGCGGTGGAGAGGGGCATGTTTCAAAATTATGTACTTCATCAAATGAGACATGCGCGACCTTCCAACACTACCGCGGAAATAATTTTTATAACCCGAACAACAATAATGTCCACCCCCACATGAGATGGACAAGCCAAAACGTCCTCAACCCACAACACCAACAACAAAATAAAAACCAAGCTTACATCCCTCCGCAAAAACAGAACTTCCAAAAACCACCTTTCGTCCCTCAACCACCTACAAACCCACCACCCAATACGGACGCTCTAATCCAAAACCTTATAGGGTTGGTCCAGAAGGAGTCACAGGCGCGAGAGGCGGGAATGAAAATGTTGGAGTCTCAAATTGCTCTAATTGCGAGCAAGAATGATACACGGCTTCCGGGTCAACTTCCGACCAAAACGGACCAAAAGAAAGAGACTTTGAACATAATATCACTGCGGAGCGGGGCTAAAGTTGGAAGTGAGAAAGTTGGTGGGAAAGGGAAGGAGAAAGAGCAAATCCCGAGTAGCAATAACTCTGGTCAACCGACCACTGATGCCAGTCGGTCGACCAAAAGCGCGATTCCAGATGCTTCTGGAAAATCTGCAGAACAGGAAGTCGGTCGACCGACCGAAGATGATGGTCGACCGACCATAGTAGCTGAACAGACGGATTCTTTCAGGCCTGAAATGCCTGACAACCTGAGGGAATTCCTATTCCAGGGTGATAAGACCCCCAAATTTTTAAGGAGACCTGCAAATGCTGAAAGCTCTACTCCTCCATATCCGGAGCGACTTCTACCCACGAAGGAACAGGTATCTTTCGATAAATTCAAAGACGTTATTCGTTCACTCAATGTACAAGTACCGTTTTTAGAATTAGTTCAATAGGTGCCTTCATACTTAATTTATGAGACAGCTTTAACCCAAAAGCGGTCTCTTTATAAGGTAGAGTCTGTAGCACTTACTGAGGAGTCCTCAAGTTTTCTGTCCCATGTCATTGCCCCTCATAAGTTAGAGGACCCAGAGAGTTTTTCTGTACCTTGTAACATTAGGACCTTCCCAGTTAAGAAGGCCTTATGTTATTTAGGGGCTAGCATCAGTGTTATGCCCTTAAGCGTGGCCTTGAAGCTAGGAATGACCACCTTTGCAATGACTAGCATGACGGTTCAAATGGTCAATTGTACGTCTATGGAACCCATAGGGGTGTTGGAAAACATCCCTGTGCGCATTGACAGGTTCTTCTTCCCAGTTGACTTTGTAGTTTTGGACATCCCTGAGGATGCCCATTTACCTATCATACTAGGGAGACCCTTCTTACATACCGCGGGAGCTATCATTGGTGTAGGTAGTGGGACCTTGAATTTTAAAGTCAGGAAGCATTCTATCATCTTTGGTCTTTCCTATAGGAAGAAGGATGCTATGACCCCCATCACATGTAATGCTATTACTTCTGAAAAGAAGTATGAGGTCATCACCACTTCTCCTAAATTAATGCCTACACCAATACTTGTTTTTACACCTCCGCCCCAGATTGGGAGCAATATGGAGGACGTGCTTGTTTTGCCTACTGCAGGAAATGGTTTGGGGAAGCCCCCAGTCAAAGAGGTCGTTGTGCAAAGAGGTGGACTTGCGATCCTAAGCTACAAGGAGGATGAAGATCCGGACGTGGTCGATGAGTATGACAAGAGGAGAAGAGAAGAGGAGAAAGAGAAGAGTCTGTCACATATGCTTTGTGACGGAGAGGAGACGTGTTTGGCAATTCAAACAAACACAGTGGAGACTACGGCATATAGCCAAAAGCCGTGGTCCGAGATTTTTTGCATCTTTCGCGGATGAGTTTATCGAGTTTTAAGTTTCTTAAGACAATTTTTCTGTTTTGTTAAGACTTTTTTGTTTGTGTTGCATTAAGTTTTTAGGACAATTTTCGCTTTTGTTGCGTAGTTAAGACAATTAGACTTGGTTCTGGATTTTTGCGCATGTTTTGGGCGCATATATAATGTTTTTCAGGTTTGGGGAAGATTAACTTGGTTGATACAAGTTAATTTCGAAGAAAAGAAGGCCACTGTACAGGAAAGTCAGTCGACCGACCAGCAACATCAGTCGGTCGACCGAGGCCCTGTAAATCAGAAGTCCCTGTAGTCTGTCATCTGGTCGGTCGACCAGAAAGATGGGTATGTCAACCAGTTTACCTGTTACAGCAGGTCCGTGATTTCTTAGGAAGCGTGCAAACGCCATAAGGGAGTTCCTTTCCCTTTTCTTTCCTTTATGCTTCCACTCCTTCTTCTTCTATTTCAAACCTTCAATGCATTATACAACACCCAAAACGCGTTTAATCCCCGAAAAAGGTCTTTCTTTTTTTGACTTTTTCAGGTACTTGGAGTGGCACTGCTGGCCACCGAAACCTTCGAGCTTACGCTGATTTGGGGAGGTTTCCCATGCGCTTGAAAAATCGGGTGAGTTCTTTCATTTTTTCCCTTGGTTTTACTTTTTTGCATTTTTTCCTTTAAATTTACGAAACGTTTACTCAGGCTAATGCACAATGGGGACATAGTGCGGGTTGGTTTGGGGAATGGTTTTGTGTCACATGCATTGTTCCATTGCATTTTTGTCACACGTTTATTGCATTTCTGTATTGCATTCGTTCTTTTCTTTATTTTCCTTGCATTTACAAAAGAAAAATCCAAAAAAAATAGAAAAATTTCAAAAATTTCAAAAAATGCACGTTTATTTTAGCATATAGGTCGAGTCGGAACGAGAGTATTTCAATGATGACTTTGCAATTTTCACATTTACGCCTTTGCCTTGCCTTGTCAACTTGTTTTTAGCATAAGAGTCTTTTGCATATCTACGAGTTTTTTTGTCAACTTGTTTTCTTGAGACTTGACTTATACCTTGGCAATGTACGTTACATTCTGAGTTTTAGAGCTTTATTCCTGGTTTCATTCTTAAACCAGTTGTTTAGGATGTGAGTAGTACTCCCCTTGGAACATGTCACATCAATATGCTTAAACATGAACTTGAATTGCTATATACTTGTTTAATATCTCGTTTTGTGAGTCTTATTTACCCAATAGCCTTACATAGCCAAAATTGCCTTTTTATCCCCCAAAACTACATCCTATACTTAGCCTACCCGTCCAAGCTAGTATTTGTGGTCTTTGGTTTATTTTTTGAGGCATCTTGGTTTGTATGCCATCTTGAGCAAAAAGAGGAAAGAAAGAAAGAAAAAAAACGAAAATGAACAGAACAAGAAAGAAAGAAAAAAAACGAAAAAATCAAAAGAAACCTGCAAGTCAGTCGACCGATCGTCCCCTTTGGTCGGTCGACCAACTGATAGTATCAGAAATTCAAAATTCGTTCTGAAATTCCTTTCTTTTACATGTTATCACTCTCGTACTTCATTCAAAATATTTGGGAGTCCCTTCTTTTATTTAATGTGAGAATTGTGCTACAAAAGAGCACTTTCATAATGTCAAAAGTCGTGAAATATGTTGTTGGGAATCGGTTTTACTAGCTTGGCTACTAACCCCACAAGTCCAAAAACATCTTAACCTCTTTTACCTTTCACCTCACATATCTTTCATTACCTCAATTGCATGTATCCAAGTCACTTAATGAGTATGTTTACACATGGTTGCAGAACGCTTGTTCATGTTAGATTGCAGGCGTGTTTTCATGGGTCGTTGTTAGGTGAGTGTCTTTACAATATACTTCTTTCTATCTTCTACATACACTTAACCTTTGCTTCATGTGTGTCTCGAGCCTCCCGCGAGAGTTCATGGTATAAGTCTCTATAGTCTCTAGTTTTGCAAGTTTGGCGACCCTATAACTCGGTTGCATGATTTGAATACTTTCTCATTTTTTGACTTGGCATTGGTTTAGGCTTACATGTAAATTTCGCTCTGAGATTGAAATCGTTCCATTAGTTTAAGATCGAGTCTAATTCTTGCTTGAGGGCAAGCAAGGTTTGGTTTGGGGAATTTGATGCGTGTCTATTTTATGATGTTTTACATCTATTTTAACCCGCATTTTAGCGCTGATTTACTATGTTTTAGCCTTTATTTCCCAACAATTGTCTACTTTCGTGTTTTTATGCTCTTTTGCATAATTATGCGGAAAAGAGGCGATTTTGCACCAAATTTCTACCCTCGGGATTTTTGCATGACCAAGGAACAAGGAAAAGTCAACTCAAAGCACGAACCAAGGACCAAAGGGTGAATTTTAGACGAAATCAAGGCTGACACACAGGAAAACCGGTCGACCGACCGACTACCCTGGTCGGTCGACTAGAAGACCAGTTATCTCAAGATCAGACGTCCACCAAGCCCGACATTCGGTCGACCGACCGTATCACCTGGTCGGTTGACCAACACGCAGATCTTGAATTCTCCGCAAAGCCCATACACGGATTAGGTCAAGAAGGAGGATTATGTTTTGTCGCCTACTTAAGCAATTCGTGTTTAGGAGTTAATTAGCAAGTTTTTACACTAAGTTTTACAAAAATAGTTTATCATCTAATCTTTTATTTATCATCAAATAATTAGCATCTAGTTCTTATTAGTCAAAAACACTGTTTCTTTAGTTTTAGTTCTTTGTTCAATAATCTTTCCACGGGATTCAATAAAAGTCATCTTTTCTGCCCTAAATTCGTTGCGGTAATTTCCTTTGATTTCAGTTCTTATATTGTTATCTTTATAATTGCTTGCATCCGGTTTAGTTTAGAATCCCAAAGCCTTTGTTGTTATTGTATGTTTAGATTAATGTTCGCCATGAATTCTATGTTTATTACTGTTATTGTTGTTATTTCTATGTCCATGAGTAGCTAATTGCATATGTTAGGATGTAGGGAGTAATTTGCGTAGATGGTGTAATACCCGAGTCTGCCTATAGCAGACTTTGCTCGGCCGACCAGCTTAACTGGTCGGCCGACTGAGGTGGTTGGTCGGTCGACCGGAATAGCTGGTCGGTCGACCAACCTGCGTACGTTTTCAAACTGTTTTATTTCGTCGACTATAACAACCTATAATGAGACTGAAAGGAGACTTGTAGGATGTTAGTAATGACTTACCCAAGATTAAAAGATACGGGAAGGGCATTGGTTAACGCTTTTAGAAGGCTAGGTTACTTAAGACTGAAAGGTATGTGACCTAGAATTTAGGAATCACCCTTATTGTTGACACCCAATATTTGTGAGACCTAGGAACTAATAGCATAGGCCGAAAGGAGCTATTAGGTACCATAGAACGAAAGGATATGTTACACCCCTTACGCGACTGCAATACATGTTGACTTAGGATTTATACCATCATAGCTCTTTACTACCCAAACATCCTAGCATCCTTTTTATCATAAGTTTTATCTCATTCTTATTTCCTGTTTTTATTGCTGTCTTTATTCCTAGACTTAGTGACAACAAGCTATCAAACCCCCATTTGTTACCTTAAAACATTGACCCTAAACAATAAACACTGTTGGAGTAAGTGTCCTCCACAATACTGCGTCTACATAATAAATCTCATAAGAGGAATAAATAAGGGATATTTTTGTAATAAATTATTGTCAGTTGATTAACGTATATCGGTAACGATCAGCTAGCTAGAGTTAGATTTTACTGTCGTAAGACGGCGGTAATCAACTGATCCCTCTCAGTCACACCTATAGGAGTGAACCTCAATAGAAAAACTAATTATATTGTATAAAGATACATTTTAATTAGTCCCTTGAATATTTTGACTAATGGGTAGTCAAGTGAGTTTTGAGATGAACAAGTTTGGAACTTGGGTCAATTATAAGATAACTGACTGACGAAAATTTATTTAATATGATTAAATAAAAGTGAAGTCTAATTATTATATGATAATTATTAAATTTCTTGAGACGGTTATATATATTACAAGGTAATGGTAATTAGCTAATAAATGATATAAGGAGTTATAAAATTAGCTAAATGGGTGTCCAATCACCTATTATATATTGATATAGTGGTAAAATATTACTTAAAAGTTAAGTGTATATTTTTATTTAATTATATTATTTAATTGTTGAATAATTTAATTAACTCTTAATTATATTAGATGATTAAGTATTGGACTTATAAGTACTTGTGGGACAAATATTAAAATTTGAAATTGGGCCAAAAACAACAAATGGGCCGTATGACTCATGTTTATTAAACATGAATCATCATTTGACTCATGTTTTATAAACATGAATCATCATTTTGATGAGCCCATTTTAATCCCACATATCATTATCTATTATATATATAAGCATGAATAAGATCATTTTCCTAATTTTTCTTCTACTTGGCCAAAATAATTAGAGGGAAAAAGGAAGATCCTACTATCTTGTTTAATCATCTTCTTCATCAAAACTCATAAATAAATATATTATACATCTTATATTATTAGTAGTAATAATATATTTGTCGTATAATAAAAAGGGGTTATCCTTATTTTATCTAGCTAGTAAATTAAGGTTGTTTGTGGTGATCTTTTGGGTGTTTCAAGAGGAGGTTTCTTATTTTAGAAACTTGGGTTTGAACTCCTTTTAGTCATCGGTCTATACTACAAAGGTATTGTAGTATCGTTTTTCCGTCTTGAAACCGATGCAAGTTTTTTTTTTCTTTCACATAAATCTACATGCATGTACTAGATCATATATAAATTAAATTAAGAGAATTTAATATTTTGTTTAGATAGTCTAAACACATAGTTTTCATAACTAACAATTTGTATCAGAGCTAATTGTGCATGCATGTTTATTAATATGCTTTAAGACGGTTTATATGATAAATTGCTTAAATATTGAAAAAATGGTCAAAATAAGATGATTTTTTCCATACATGTTGATTCTGATCTTTAAAAGTTTCTGGTCGAATTTTATTATTAATGGAGTTATTTTGCTAATTTTAGTTCATTTTTCGGTTAAAAATGTCTTAAAATGCATTATTTTGTTAATTGTTACCTAAAAATATTTGCATGTTAAATATGATGATTAAATCTTAATATATTCATGCATGCATGTTTTACTTAGTGTAGGTAAAATAAAGAAATTAAATTGTTAATTTTTTGCATATTTACTGATTTTATACGATAATAATCAATGAATAATGACTATATTATGATTAAAATTAACTGAAAAATTAAATGGGCTAAGTTTTAATTTTTCCAGATCTGAAAAAGTTCCAGAATGTTAAAAATTTTATTTTTAAAATTTATTTTGTATTTTTATAATTCATTGGTATTTTTGTGTTGTTTTTACATAAAAACCGATGAACATGCGAATAAATTATGAAAATGACTTAAAAATTTTGAAAATAATTTTTCTAGTCCATATTGTATTCTGGAAGTTTCCAAAATATATACAATTATTTATTTCGAATTTTCATTATTTAATATGATTATTTCGAAATAAAGGCGTAAAAGTTGCAATAATTGTGATAAAAATAGCAAAATAGACCAAATTATGCTAATATATTTCAAGAATTAGTGGAGACTAATATTTGAGGCACCAAAACAGTTTGGAATGTTGGTATTAGCTTAAAGATAGTTTAAGTGTTGATTTATAACTTTTAATGGTTAAAAATGTTTATAATTCCACTAATAATAAGCTTTGTTAATATGATTAACTATATTTGTTGGCAATTTGGCATATTCATGTTTATTTATGGTAAATAATATGTTGCATAGTAGCATGTTAATATTTATTTTTCATTAGTTGAATGAAAATTGTACCTAATATGGCCTAATTAGAAGCTAGTATTACCCGTAATGTAAGGGATACTAGTTTGGTTTGTAATTAAGCAATCTCGTATTGCCCGTATGTAATATTAATTATTTTGTTTTATTAGATGAAAATTGTATAATAAGATTATATTTTGTAATTAATTTTAAGAAGATGGTGATCCAAAAGATGAAGACAAAGGTGTTCAAAAGACGACTTCAAGGTGTTGAAGACTTTGTATTTTGGAAGCTTTTGTAATAGTTAATAAGGTTAACTAGGATAAGTGGCCATATTAGGATATTCATTTATTGTTTAAAATTGCATGCTATATGTTTATAGTTTCCGCTATGCTAAATTGCCAAAATCTAGTGCGTTTTCCATATTTTATTTATCGTCATTAAATCATCTAACATTAACCTATTTAGTTCACTTAATAGTAATAGATGATTTTTTGACAAGATCTCTCACATATTTTAAAATTGAGATATAGCCTTACTAATTAGTAGCACCTATGAACCCCTTCTTCATTAGGGCCACGCTCGCCTCAGCGGGGTGTTCCCTTTTTATGTTGGGTACGTAGGGTGATAATGGTTATTACTTGTTATATTTGGTTGGACTCAACGGACAGAGACGAGTCTCAGTCCTGGGGCTATAGATAAATTTAAGAAATTTGTCGACCAAGAGTTCTAGGTGTAGAATCAGTTAAAAGTTAACTCACCGAATTTAATTAATTAAGGGATGTATCGGCTCACCGTGCCCAAGATTAATTAAAAACGGATCTTGGGATCGCTTATATAATTTAGTGGGAGATCATTATATAAACGCTTTTATAATTTGTTTTTTAAATTTTTCGGTAAATGTTAATGTTTCCTTCTTTTCGTTTGTAGTATTAAATCTACAAAATGTCAACAAGTACACCAGTTCAACAAAATGAAATGCCACCTGCACCACTTCTTAGAGAGTCGTGGCTCAGGTCCTTCATGGACAAAAGTTGTTTAAAGAAAGATGGTAGCAACTATATTGAGTGGATAGAGCAGTTGAAGACTGCGGCTATTGCTGACGGGAAGTTGCGCTATCTTGGGGATCCTCCCCCTCCCGTACCCTCAATTAGGGCAACTGCCGCAGTTAGGACTGCATATGATGAATACATGCAAAATTCAAACTCAATTAAGAATGTCTTAATTTTTGCAATGAAATCGTTTTTGAAACTACGTTGTATAACACTCTCGACCGCTCATGAAATCTATACTAGACTTGGGAGCATGTTCTCCCAAGCACCACGTGTTCAAAGATATAATGTTGCAGTGCGCTTTTTCGAGTCTCGTCTCGTTAAAGGTCACCCCGTAAGTAACCATGTACTCAATATGATTGAGTGTATGGAAACTCTCGAGACCTTAGGAAGTCCGATTTCTAAGGAAATTGCGATTGATCGCGTGCTTCATTCTCTTCACGATGGTTATGCAAATTTCAGAGTAAATTATAACATGAATAATATGGATAAAAGTATTCATGAACTTCATGGTATCTTAGTACAGACTGAGAGAGATTTAATGTCTAGTGGGAGTTTGAAAAAAGATGTTTTAAACATTAATAAGAAAAAGCAACAATTCAAAAAGGCAGGGACAAAGGGAAAGAAAGTTGATCCCAATGTCAAAGGTAAAGGAAAGGCTATAATGTTTAACCAACCCAAACCTAAATCCAAGAAAGGGGCCACCCCTGATCAAAAATGTTTTTATTGTGATGGTAATGGGCATTGGAAGCGAAACTCCCCCAAATATTTGGATGATAAAAAATCTGGACGTGTGACGGTATCAGGTAAAATTTCATCTGAAATTTATATGATTGACATAAATTTTGCAAGTTCCACCACATGGGTATTTGATACAGGTTGCGGTTCTCATCTTTGTAATCATTTACAGGGACTGAGAAGCGTCCGTCAACTAGCCAAGGGTGAAGTTGACCTCCGCCTGGGAAATGGAGCCAGGATAGAAGCTGTGTCTATAGGAACTTATGTAATTACTTTAGAATCTGGTTTAGAGTTGTATCTAAATAAATGTTATTTTGTACCTTCTCTTAGTAAGAACATAATTTCCATTTCTGTACTAGACGGAGAAGGTTTTACTTTTGTAATCAAAGGCAAATGTTGTACTTTTTGCTTTGATAATGTTACATATGGATGTGCATATTCTATCAATGGTGTTTATGTTCTAGATTTAACTAATGAAATTCATCATATAGATAATAAAAGACTCAAAATAGGTGACCCAGATCTTTCTTTTCTCTGGCTTTGTCGTTTAGGTCACATAAACGAAAATCGCATTAAAAGACTAGTAAAGATTGGTATTCTATCTCCATTTGATTACAAATCTTTTGGAAATTGCGACTCTTGTCTTTTAGGCAAGATGACTCGATCACCTTTTACTAGAACAGGAGAAAGAGCAAGTCAGTTATTAGGGCTCATTCATACCGATGTTTGTGGACCACTGACTATCACTGCTAGAGGTGGTTATGATTACTTCATCACTTTCACTGATGATTTAAGTAGATATGGATATGTCTACTTAATAAGGTATAAAAGTGAAGCCTTTGAAAAGTTTAAGGAGTTTCAAAATGAAGTAGAAAATCGATTAGATAGAAAGATTAAAGCATTACGATCTGATCGTGGTGGCGAATATCTTAGTAATGACTTTGATGATCATCTGAGAGATTGTGGTATTGAATCGCAATTGACACCTCTAGGTACACCGCAATTAAATGGTGTAGCTGAGAGGAGAAACCGAACTTTATTAGATATGGTTCGATCAATGATGAGTCAGACTGAGCTTCCTGACTCATTTTGGGGTTTTGCAATCCTTTCTGCTACTACTTCTTTAAACAAAAGCCCGACTAAAGCAACTGAGAAAACACCACATGAATTGTGGAAAAGGAAAGTCCCAAATTTGTCATATATGAAAATATGGGGTTGTGAAGCTTACGTCAAGAACAAGTCTGACGATAAGTTAGCTCCCCGATCCGAAAAATGTTTCTTTGTAGGTTATCCTAAGGAAACTCGGGGTTATTACTTCTACCATCGTCACGAGAACAAAGTGTTTGTGGCTCGTGATGCTGTCTTTCTAGAAAAAGAATTTATTTCTAGAAGACAGAGTGGGAGAAAATTTGAGCTTAGTGAAGTTTAAGAGCCACAAAATGAGGATGTAATGCAGGAAGATGTTCCTTCTTCATCTGGTTCAGTTATAGTTCCTAGGAAGTCAACTCGTATCAGTCACCCACCTAATAGACACCTTGGTATTATCGAGGAAAGTGGGAATGACGTCTTACTTTTAGAAAGTGACGAGCCGTCAACATATAAGGCAGCTATCTCAAGTTCTAACTCCAAATTATGGCTTAAAGCCATGAAATCCGAAATGGACTCCATGCACGAAAATCAAGTATGGGACTTGGTTGATTTACCTAAAGATGTAAGACCTCTTCAGTGTAAATGGATTTTTAAAATCAAATTTGGCTTGGATGGACAACCAGATGTCTACAAAGCACGATTGGTTGCAAAAGGTTTCACACAGATTCATGGTTTACACTATGATGAGACTTTTGCGCCAGTTGCAATGCTTAGGTCTGTTCGGATAATCTTAGCAATTGTTGCATTTCATAATTATGAAATATGGCAGATGGATGTTAAAACCGCCTTCTTGAATGGATTTCTTGAAGAGGAGGTGTACATGACACAGCCTGAGGGTTTTATCGATCTAAACAATTCTAAGAAAGTTTGCAAGCTTAAGAGATCCATTTATGGTCTTAAGCAAGCATCTAGGAGTTGGAATCATCGATTTGATCAGGTGATTAAACAGAATGGCTTTACTCGAAGTGTCGAGGAACCATGTTTATACACAAAGTTTAGTGGGAGCAAATTAGTCTTCTTAATCTTATATGTAGATGACATATTGCTAATTGGAAATGATGTTCCAATGCTTACATCTGTGAAACAGTGGCTTGGAAATCATTTTCAGATGAAAGACTTAGGAGAGGCGCAACGTATATTAGGTATCCGGATCTATAGAGATAGATCTAAAAGGATGTTAGCATTAAGTCAAGAAGCTTATATAGATAAGGTTCTTGATAGGTTCAAAATGAATAACTCTAAGAGAGGTTATCTACCTATGGGACATGGAATTACTTTGAGTAAGACTCAGAGCCCCAGTGAGCCCGCAGAGGTTGAACGCATGAAATTGATTCCATATGCTTCAGCAGTTGGATCAATCATGTACGCTATGATATGCACGCGTCCTGACGTCTCATATGCTTTGAGTATGACGAGTCGTTACCAAGCTGATCCAGGTGAAAGTCATTGGATAGCGGTCAAGAACATTCTTAAGTACTTAAGAAGGACTAAGGATTCATTTTTGGTGTTTGAAGGTGATACTGAGCTACGTGTAAAAGGTTATACGGATGCCAGTTTCCAAACAGATCGGGATGATTTGAAGTCCCAATCTGGATATGTGTTTATGTTGAATGGTGGTGCTGTCAGCTGGAAGAGTTTCAAACAGAGTGTGACAGCAGATTCTACAACGGAAGCTGAGTATCTTGCAGCATCAGAAGCTGCGAAAGAAGCTGTTTGGATTAGGCAATTTTTGGAAGGAATTAAAGTGGTCCCTTCTGTTGTTGATCCAGTCACTATTTTATGTGACAACAGTGGGGCAATATTCCAAGCAAAGGAGCCCAAGTCTAGTAATAAATCAAGACATATACTCAGAAAGTATCATGTAATTAGAGACTATATTGATATGAAGGAAATAGCGATTTGTAAGGTTGGGACAGAGGATAACATTGCTGATGTTGGGAAATGTGTCCTCAACAATAGTGCGATCACAACAATGATAAAATCTCATTGTCATAAATCTTATGAAAAGAATATGCAAGGGACGATCCAATATTAATATAGTCAACTGACCAACATTAATCGGTAATGATTGGCTGACTAGAGTTTAACATTACTGTCGTATGACGGTGGTGGTCAGTTGATCCCTTTAGGTCACACCTTTAGGACTAAACCCTTAATCGTATATTGATTAATTGTATAGGATACAGATTGATCGATATTATTAAAACCGTATATTGAGAAATTAGAGGTTGAATCTTAAGGTAAGATTTATATTTGAAATTGAAATGTATCAATTATCAAGTATTAATCGATATTTATGAAATATCGAAATTAGTATAATGAATGGTTCATGGTTATGACAAACGTTGTTAATATATCGTATCGACGATTATTATGATAACCATATGTTGAGACAATGATTTCGAATCAACTCGATGATTTGTTAAATGTGATTTAATTAATTTAGAAATATTATTTACATGATAAATTTATATTTTAAATTAATACAATTGTCATGTCACATAAGATGTTACATAAATTGTACAAATTATAAAACGTAAAATGAAAGTGCATTTTACGTTTATAAGTGCCGGTTGTGGTGGTAATGTTTTATGGGTTTAAATATGGATTAATTACCCTAAAGACATATTAAGTAATTAGACTTAATGCCTAAGGTCAAGTGCAAGACACAAGTTGACTCTTTCACTACCCTAGACCTTGTGTCCCACGGCCAAACCCACCCAACCATCCATTCTATAAATATGTTGTTATTCACATATTAAGAGTACTAATGAAAAACCTAGTTTATTTCTAGTGTAAGAAAGTCTTAATAAACCTCTATATTATTATCTTTATAATATAATTTACAATACTATTGTTAGTATTAGTGTACGGTTTTTGACCTTAACCCGTCTCCTAGCTCGGGTTCGGTTTTGGGTTCGATTAAGGGTAAGGTCTTGGTGCTCACTCATTGGAGGCAAGCTTACTTGGTTGCTTTTGGAGGATCGTCCTTAGCATATTTCGGACCGGTTGTAAGAATACGATTCTTCTTTTTCGCTTTTATTTTGCATGCATAAGATTAAATCGTTTAAACTATTCTAATAAGAGATTAATTAGACTTTTAGCATGACTAATGATACGAAATTAGCTAGTATGACTACCTCAGTTTCCAACAGCTGATCCTTTAACCAAGCCTTTGTCGCAGGCTAAGCATAATAATCATGTATTTTCGATGGGATTGAAACGTGTACCTGATTTGCTATAAATAATATGTAATTTGGTTCTAAATCATTGTTTACATAGTTGCATTTATCGTTTATAAATACTTTGATTCCTAGTAGGTTGTTGAGACAACGTTGAACCCTACTTAAAGTGAATAGGAATTTCATTGTATTTTTGTCCCTAGTTGCTTATTAGGGTGACGTCCAGGAGTAACTAGATTGTAAGTCAATTGATGGCGGGTTTGACAGCCATAGGGTCATAGAGATGACTAGTTGATTACATAGGCAGATATATTCTGTCGGGCAGTGACCATATATGGAGTCTTATAATTTTTGTTATCTGGTCGTGGTAAAGACTTCTATATTATTCCTACGAGTCGATTCTTTTGACTGGAGTCTATTTGTCTAAGTCAATACAGTTTCCGATTGGCTTAGGTTTTGTCCTAAGTCGCACCGTAAAAGGAGGCTGATAAGCATCTACTGGGTCATGGTGATCTGTATTGAACGAAGAAAATAGGTCAACAGGAGTTGTCCACCCATTTTGGGTTTACAAAATCTCAGGGCCACTCGAGGAGATATGACTGAAAATGCGTGGCCACGCTCGGATTAGTATCCGGTCAGACAGTTATTCTCTTAATCGAGGAAACTACTCACGATATGTTCAAGTGCAAGTATGACCTGAAAGACACCTTGCATTGAGTGGGAGATTTTAATGGACACGAGAATTGGTAACGCACAACTTGTATCGGACAAGTGGGAGATTGTTGGAGTAAGTGTCCTCCACAATAGTGCGTCTACATAATAAATCTCATAAGAGGAATAAATAAGGGATATATTTATAATAAATTATTGTCAGTTGATTAACGTATATTGGTTACGATCAGCTAGCTAGAGTTAGATGTTACTGTCGTAAGACGGCGGTAATCAACTGATCCCTCTCAGTCACACCTATAGGAGTGAACCTCAATAGAAAAACTAATTATATTGTATAAAGATACATTTTAATTAGTCCCTTGAATATTTTGACTAATGGGTAGTCAAGTGAGTTTTGAGATGAACAAGTTTGGAACTTGGGTCAATTATAAGATAACTGACTGACGAAAATTTATTTAATATGATTAAATAAAAGTGAAATCTAATTATTATATGATAATTATTAAATTTCTTGAGACGGTTATATATATTACAAGGTAATGGTAATTAGCTAATAAATGTTATAAGGAGTTATAAAATTAGCTAAATGGGTGTCCAATCACCTATTATATATTGATATAGTGGTAAAATATTACTTAAAAGTTAAGTGTATATTTTTATTTAATTATATTATTTAATTGTTGAATAATTTAATTAACTCTTAATTATATTAGATGATTAAGTATTGGACTTATAAGTACTTGTGGGACAAATATTAAAATTTGAAATTGGGCCAAAAACAACAAATGGGCCGTATGACTCATGTTTATTGAACATGAATCATCATTTGACTCATGTTTTATAAACACGAATCATCATTTTGATGAGCCCATTTTAATGCCACATATCATTATCTATTATATATATAAGCATGAATAAGATCATTTTCCTAATTTTTCTTCTACTTGGCCAAAATAATTAGAGGGAAAAAGGAAGATCTTACTATCTTGTTTAATCATCTTCTTCATCAAAACTCATAAATAAATATATTATACATCTTATATTATTAGTAGTAATAATATATTTGTCGTATAATAAAAAGGGGTTATCCTTATTTTATCTAGCTAGTAAATTAAGGTTGTTTGTGGTGATCTCTTGGGTGTTTCAAGAGGAGGTTTCTTATTTTAGAAACTTGGGTTTGAACTCCTTTTAGTCATCGGTCTATACTACAAAGGTATTGTAGTATCGTTTTTCCGTCTTGAAACCGATGTAAGTTTTTTTTTTTTTTTTGTTTCATATAAATCTACATGCATGTACTAGATCATATATAAATTAAATTAAGAGAATTTAATATTTTGTTTAGATAGTCTAAACACATAGTTTTCATAACTAACAAACACTCCCCACCTCCTTGTGGTTCGACCCTTGACTTTCTCTATCTAGTCTAAGCGGAGGTTTTATAAATCTTATCTTTGGCACCCCTCTACGACGGGTGTCAGCTTTAAACTACGATCTCGACCCCTTCCCGAACTCCGATCGAGGTAAATTTTATATTTTCGGAATCCTCTCGAGATTTGCAATATTTCTATCTCTTTCAATTTCCGTTTCATCAACTTTCATTTTGGGGTTGTTGATGGGGTAAACTCGAAAATACCCTATAGTAACCCGTTTTTGTTGTTTGTAGGTGTCGACTCGGACGACCCGGACAAAGACCCGTACATTGTAGAAGATTAAGTAATGAATCGCTCTCTTAAGGTGACGATAATGAGAAACTCGGCCTTTGTCTTAAATTAATTGGAAATGTGATTTTATTGTTGTTTATGTGAAATTGATATGAATTGGGTAACTTATAATCTGAAATTGGGCATAAGAATCATGTTGGGAGGGTGTAATTTCTGATTTTGGGTTGATAAAATGTTGGGTGCATCGTTGTTATTGCTGATTAACGTTGCTGTGTAATATGCTACGCTGCCACGCACCGTGGCTGTATTGCTGCTACACTATTTTTACATCACTGTCATGCTGCATTAGCTTTGCTATCGAGGTTGCTATATTGTACTGCTGATAGGCTGTTGTTGGTCGCCGTTTTATCACTTTTTTTTACCATTGTTGAACTGCTGCTGTCGTCACTGCCATTGTTGTTTTAAATGCTAACCAATCATATCAAAGCCAACCAAATAATCGGTGATACCAAGTAATCGGGCAGCTATTGTTGTTCATAAGGACTACCATGGTTGCTCGTTTATTCTTTGCTGTTTTATTGGTACATGATGCTGTTTTCATATTACTGCAATTGGTGATTCAAAGTACTGCATCCCGCGATTCACGTTATTCATTACTTGTGCAGTATTATTGAATTACCCAGGTCTACTACAATTGTTTTTTTTTTATTTTGGGATATTCTACGGTGTACCCTCGAGTTTTTCAATTTTCTACGTTGTACCCATACATTTTTTAAATTCTATAGTATGCGCTTAAACTCTATACATTAGTCTATATAATGACCTTATTTATTGGGTTTGCTAGCTTAATTTCTTAATTTTTCTATTAAATCGTCTATTTAACATTTCAATTACTCGACAACCTTCTCATTTACTTAATAGTTAACCGAATTACCATTAACCAACCAAATAGTATACAAATCTAACTCAATTTCATCAAATTGCTATTATTTTTTCATGCTTCATAACATATGTTTTTTAATAGAAGTTTATGCTTATTTAAAGATATTTGTGATACTTTCTATGTAGAATGATGATACCACATTAATAAGTCAAAATAAATGTCAAATTATGACTTTTTATAGTAATAGTGTTGATGGATATTTGAAGGAGGTCATTATGGAGAATAAGTAAGAAGTTTAAGGTATACCCTAGAAATTATAAAATGTAGGGGTACAACATAGAAAACCGAAAAACACGAAGGTACACCGTAGAATATCCCTATTATTTATTATTATTATATTATTAGTAATGGGTTACGGTTTTATTTTAAGAAGCATGTCTAAATGATTAATTAGTTAATCGGTTTCCCGAATAATTAAAATACGACTTGTTATTTTAATTTCTCACATGTAAATTTTATAAAGAAAATAAGAGGATATAATATGAAATGTTATTTAGCTCTTGTTTCTCTTTTCCGAAGGAACTATATATTTAACTTACGTTTCTTTTGCTATTTTATATACGTAATGATTTCCGTAAATAATATACGTTATGTAATATGAATTGTATGCTTGTTTTAAGTCCCAAAAATTGGGCGACACTTATATTGGATTAGGGAATGGATTTGAGGGGAAAGACCTCCCGGCCGGGCAACCTGAAGGGAAACCGGCTCTCACCTCAAATTAGCTTCCGAAACCGGCTAAGTGTTGAATGGATGTTTAGTAATGAGATATATGTGAAATGATTGTCATTCAAGTTTGAGTTGTTTTACATCTTTGAGATGACGTATTGTGATTTGTGTAACCTGCTGTGCGCTGCTATAGTACTCGAGTTCTCACCTGATTGAATTGTGTAGCTAGTTGGCCGTAGTGGCTTGGTCCTCACGGTCAGGTCTTAGATTGTCTGCCCGCCTTCGGGCATATATCGTTCCTAGCTAGTTCGGGTCTTGGGGGTATCCTGAGTCGGGGATACTTGTCGAATCAGGGATCGTGATTCGTTCGCGCTCCGAGAGTCTAGCCAGGTTTAGACTAGGACAGTCATTTGATGTCGTCCTACCAGGGGGTTGTATAGTCTGAGATTGGGGATGTCATAGTATATAGACGAGTCGATTGTCGGCCTGCTCATAGTACTCTAGTCGAGTCAATTGTTGACCAATCTAGTTACAGTCGAGTCAATTGTTGACCTATCTCTTTGTTGGTGGAGTCGAGTCACTTGGTGACCTATCTCTTGTTTGTAGAGTCACTTGGTTGACCTATAGTTTTTGGAGTCGAGTCACTTGTTGACCTATCTCTTGTTGATGTAAATGGATGTTGAGCATGCTTTCGTTGCGTATAAGAATGTGTGATACTTGGTTATCTTAGTATTGTTCGTCCAAGGCATTGGACGACTCTTAGTCTGGTTTCGTAAATGGTTTGGATTGAAAGACCCCCTGGCCGGGCAACCGGAAGGGAAACCGACTCTCCTTCCAAATAGTTACTGAAGTTGGTTGAGAGCCTTTGCAAGTATTGCATGATGATTTGAGATTGAGATATATATATGCTTCACATGTTATAAATGTTGGAGTATGTTGGATGCCTTATGTGTTACTCCCTCCGTCCCAGTGAGATGTTTACACTTACTTTATTTCCCCCTCACAAAATAAAGTAAGTGTAAACATCTCATTAGGACGGAGGGAGTATGTGTTATTGACAATAGGTGGCTAGGAGCACTCTAGTCACTCCCCACTGATTGTGGCGCACATGTTGTTTGTGTTCAGGTACATGAGGGCTGATGAAGGGGGTTACGTTGAGGCTAGCGAGCGATGATCCTTCATCGTCGACTTTTACCATTCGTTAGCTAGACCATAGACTTATGGTTCAGTATATTGTGCCTGTAGGGATATGTTATCCTGAGCTGCTATTGTATTGTACTTATATACTTATCTATGTTCTATTTTCTTCCGCATGTTTAATATTGTTAAGACACCTCTCATGTTTTCTTATCTTGTCAAAAGTTTTAAATTTCGCGCATTTTTTTGGCATGTTTTGTATGTTTACTTTTCCGCTGCCGCGAGGGGTTTTACAGTTGGTATCAGAGCGTTATCGCTCCCGACGCACTTATGTAATCCCCAAACTTCACTTGACCAAAAACTTGAATAATGAATGAGAGATTGGGTAGGTTTAAGGACAAGTGGTAGACTATTTGTGCTTGTAAATTGTTTGGTTAACACTGTTTTCTCTTTTGAAGTATGGTGAGGACTACTGCCGCAGAGAATACCATAATACAAGCACTTCTGCGAGTCTTTGGTCAAGGTCAGTCAACATTTGCGACGGAAATTCGGTCGCAGAAGAGGAATTTGCGACGGAAATTCGGTCGCAGAAGAGGAATTTGCGACGGAAATTCCGTCGCAAATGTTGATTGACCTTGACCATAGGGTCAAAGCCATTCCGTCGCAAACCTTGGTCAATCCGTTTCTAATTTTTGCGACGGAAAATTCCGTCCCTAAATTTCATTTTGCGACAAAAATATGCGACAGGCACTGTCCGTCGCATAGACTTTTGCGACGGATTTCACATTGTTTGCGACGGAACTGTCCGTCGCAAATACAGCAATGTTTTGTAGTGTAAAGAAAATGCAAAGCAAGAATAAAAACCCTAGTATGGCCTTCCTAAGATAGAAAAACTAATTAACTATTAGAAATTCAGAAACCAACTCCATTGGTCCCTTGAACTTCAATGCGCGCCTCCCAAGAAAACACCGTCTTGAGGAACTCCTTTCCGAATGGCACCATCTATTGGAATCACCGGGATTACAATAAAATAAATACAAATTATTCTATCGTAAATAAAATTTAAAGCTATTAAATTACAAGCCGGTGATACGAGATCACATTAAATTACAACCAAATCGATATATTCCCTTACATTACGGGTAATATCGATTAAAACTAAGGCCATACTAAGAAATTACGTAATTCCAAACTACGTAAAAATAAATATGACATTCATTTGAAATAAAATGCAGCATTAAAATATGTATGCAAATGCCAAATTGTAAGCCAAATCGCCTTGGGAGCAAATATCGTATATTTGATTCCGTTTTTGTACGAATTTGCGTGATAATAACTTTTATAATCACTAAAAATTACATAAATATCATTTATATCCAAGTAATCATCCTAACACTTTTAGGTATCAAAATTCAGTCCCACCAAATTTTAATCATGATTCAACTTGATTTAATAATATATTGTTCGGTAATTAGTCGTTTTTACGGGAAAAATAATATAAAATGCCAAATGAGTCATAAAAATTTTGAAAAATTCCAAATTCAAAATTTGAATATTCCGTAATTTTCATGAATGACATGAAGAAAAGTACTCATGAGCTACACTCCCTTCTCGTGCAGACCGAGAAGGATCTAAAAATGAGTGGGAGCATGAAGCAAGATGTTCTCATGATTTCCAACAAAGGCAAGGGTAAGGCTAACACTCATGGCGAGTTAACTGTAGCTAAGCCACAAAAGTTTAAGACGGCTGGATTTATTAAGAGTCGGCCTGGTGAGACAAGTGGCTCACAAGGCAAGACAAAGAGCAAAATGCCACCGTTGCCACAAGACTGGCATTAGAGGCGGAACTGTTCAGTGTACCGTGAGGACATAAATGAGGGGAATATAACGTGTATTCGCCCTTTAAATGCAGGATTATAATGAAAATTACAGTCGTGAATATCGTCATAAGATTAAAAAGCATAAGAAAAGAAGTACAACCTTTGGTCCTTGTGCGAAAGGCCTAAGAACAGGAATTAACACAAATTCCCTCCTATAACTTGCACCCAAGACTTAGATTGAGACGAGGCCGCGTGTGCTAGAAATCCTCTCCAACTGCCTTGCAATATCGGGAGAGCCTTTTGAGTTTTAGATGTGAGATCTGGGTTATAGGAGAAGAGTGCTCTCAAACCCTAATTTTCTTGAGAATTATTTTAACAGTGCAACAAGAGTAGTCTACATAAGGAGAAGGACTCTCCTTATGTAGCCTCTAGGTTTCGGCCGAATTGGACATAGGGTAGGAGTGGGCTTTCCACTCTTACCTTATTCCAATGCATGATTCGACCCAATTGCTTAAATATAATTCGCGGGTTTATAATTATAAATCGTAACATGTTATCAGATATTAATACAGACGATATATTAATAACGGTCTGATAAAATATACGATATTGTATAATTGCCCAAATTAATATAACTGTTTATATTAATATGCGAATACAATATTTAATTAAATATAACCGTTTATATTTAATTTACGAATTAATCTTGTAATCCGTATTAGCTAAAATTATTTAATCCGTATTAAATAATAATCTCAACATCTTATTGACTAATTTATTAGTCAATACCTCTGACTAACTGTTTAGTCGTATCCGGCAAAATGTGACTGTATTTTCATACCTTCACATCTCTCAAACGTGTCCTATAGGTGTGACGTATAGGGACCAGTTGATCACCGCCATCCGTATGACAATAACGTCAAACTTATCTAGCAAGCCAACCGTTATTGATAAACGTGGATCAACTGGTAATAATACAAAAGTATGCCCTTGTGATCCTTAAAGAGATTTAATAAGTCATTGTACTTAATTGTCAAGGACACCAGCCCCAACAATCTCCCACTTGTCCGTACAAGGGTATGTGCAATGACGTTATCACACTACATGTGGAGGACACAAGCTCCAACAAACTCCCACTTGTCCGTACAAGTGTAGGTGCGATAACCGATTCTCATATCCTTTTAAAATTTCTCCCACTCAATGTAAGACAATTTGCAAATCCGCATTCGCAAAGGTCGTATCTCACAAGCGATCTGTATCAAGAGTGGTTTCCCCGACTAGAGAGTAACTTAACTGATAAAACGAATCCGTATTCGAGCATGGCCATGCATTTCAGTTACTACTCCTCGAGTGGCCCTGAGAAATGATAAAATCCTGATAAGGGTTTGGGTATTTCCCTCAACTCGAATCCTGCCGATATCGCCCAGCATGAAATAACCCAGAAAAAATCCTCTTAGCCCCTGTTACGGTGACCGTGGGAAAGAAACCAAAGTTACCCAAAATCTGTCTTAATCTCAAGAGACAGTTGAAGGTTAAAAGACTCGACTCTAAGGAACACTATGGAGGTCCTATCCACGACCTGGCACCCAATGTTATAAAACATTTAGGACTCCATAACGCTGTCACGGGGTGTCCTACGAGATATCCGTATAACTCGCCTTTATGATTGGTCAGTCAGCCGCGTTACTTATGGCTCGTTGAACCCACCATCAACCAACGTCACAAAATGATTACCTGAGTTATCAGCTCAAGTGGGTAATCAAGGACCAAAACGATGTAATGTTAATCAGTTCACTTTGTGGTGTTCAAAATTGGCGTACAATTCCACATGAGAAACAAAACATTATATATCATAACAATAAGGTTGAATAGAGTACACGAGAAAATGAATTATTACATGAATTCATAAAAGAGTACTACAACTTAGGAACACATCCAATTCCCATGGAATGAATGTGCCCTTCATGCTTATCACGTGGTAATGCTTTTGTGAGAGGATCAGCTATGTTATCATCCGTAGCAATCTTATCAATGAAAATCTCCTTTTGCTCCACGTAATCTCTGATTAGATGAGCTTTCCGTTGTACATGCCTAGCCTTGCTGCTAGACTTATGCTCCTTAGCTTGGAAGATGGCACCGCTATTGTCACAATAGACGGTGATTGGGTCATTCGAACTAGGCACTACAGATAGTCCTTGTAAGAATTGACGCATCCATATTGCTTCCTTAGCTGCTTCCGAGGCGGCATAGTACTCGGACTCAGTCGTAGAATCTGCTGTAACACTCTGTTTAGAACTTTTCCAGCTGACAGCAGCGCCATTAAGAGTAAAAACGAATCCAGACTGAGATTTCGAGTCATCTCGATCCGTTTGGAAGCTAGCATCTGCGTAACCCGTGGCGCAGAGCGTCGAGTCGCCTCCGTAAGTCAATCCCCAATCTTTAGTCCTCCGTAGGTACTTAAGAATGTTTTTCACGGCCATCCTGTGTGGTTCACCTGGATGAGCTTGGAATCGACTAGTCATACTCAATGCATATGCAACGTCTGGACGTGTGCATATCATGGCATACATGATCGATCCTATTGCCGAAGCATAAGGAATCCGACTCATGCGCTCTTTCTCTTCCACTGACTTAGCTTCTTGAGACTTGCTCAAGTGAAGCCCAGGAGTCATAGGAAGGAACCCCTTCTTTGAGTTCGTCATGCTGAATCTCTCCAGAATCTTCTCTATATAAGACTCCTGACTGAGAGACAACATCCGTCGTGATCTATCCTTGTAGATACGGATGCCCAAAATTCTTTGTGCCTCTCCCAGATCTTTCATCTGGAAATGGTTTTTCAACCATGCTTTAACCGAAGATAAGAGAGGTATGTCATTCCCAATCAAGAGTATGTCATCGACGTACAGTACTAGGAACACAATCTTGCTCCCACTCGACTTGATATAGAGACATGGTTCCTCGACTGATCGAATGAACCCATTCTCTTTTATCACTTGGTCGAAGCGATGATTCCAACTCCGCGATGCTTGCTTAAGTCCATAGATGGAACGCTTAAGCTTGCAAACTTTCTTAGGATGTGCTGGATCGATAAAGCCCTTGGGTTGTACCATGTATAACTCTTCCTCCAAATAACCGTTTAAGAAGACGGTTTTAACGTCCATTTGCCATATTTCATAATCATGAAATGCGGCGATCGCTAAGATAATCCCAATGGAACGTAGCATGACTACGGGTGCAAAGATCTCATCATAGTGCAAGCCTGGCACTTGAGTGAAACCTTTAGCAACTAGTCTAGCCTTGTGGATATCTTGTTGTCCTTCCACGACATGCTTTATCTTGTAAAGCCATTTGCATTGAAGGGGACGTACCTTTGCAGGTAGGTCCACAAGATCCCACACATTGTTCTCATACATGGAGTCCATCTCGGATTGCATGGCTTCTAGCCATAGCTTTGAGTCAGAACTAGTCATGGCACCTTTATAGGTTTTGGGTTCATTACCCTCTAGGAGTAAGACGTCATCTGTATCATGTTCCTCGACCATACCAATGTATCTGTCCGGTGGAATAGAGACTCTTCCCGACCTCCTAGGTTCCTCAGGGATATCTACCGCAGCCTCGGTTGAAGGAACTGTTTCCTCCAATGGTTGCTCGGTAGTTGGTTCTTGAACCTCCGATAACTCGAAGGTTCTATTACTCGACTTGTTCTCGAGAAATTTTTTCTCTAAGAACGTCGCACTAGCCGCAACAAAAACACGTTGTTCGGTAGGCGAGTAGAAGTAATGACCAAACGTTCCCTTTGGATAGCCTATAAAGTATGTCTTGACCGATCGCGGGCCGAGCTTATCCTCGTGTCTCCACTTGACATAAGCCTCGCAGCCCCAAACCCGAATAAAGGACAAGTTAGGGACCGTTCCCTTCCATAATTCGTATGGAGTCTTGTCAACAGCTTTAGACGGACTTCGGTTAAGTATTAGAGCGGCCGACAAAAGAGCATAGCCCCACAATGAATCAGGCACGATGGTGTGACTCATCATGGATCGAACCATATCAAGTAAAGTTCGATTTCTCCGTTCGGACACACCATTTAATTGTGGTGTTCCAGGTGGAGTCAACTGTAGCACGATCCCACAGTCTTTAAGGTGTTGATCAAACTCGTGTGAAAGATACTCACCACCACGATCTGAACGTAGTGCTTTAATCTTTCTACCCAGCTGGTTTTGTACCCGATTCTGGTATTCTTTGAACTTGTCAAAGGATTCACTTTTATGCTTCATTAAATAGACATAGCCATATCTACTTAAATCGTCCGTGAAAGTGATGAAATACCTATAGCCTTCTCGTGCGTTGATCGACATAGGGCCACATACGTCCGTATGTATGAGTCCTAATAGGTCGGCAGCGCGCATTCCAACACCTTTGAAGGAAATACGAGTCATTTTGCCGATGAGACATGATTCACACGTGCCATATGATTCGAAATCAAAGGGCGATATAGCTCCATTCTGTATGAGCTGTTTTACGCGTTTCTCATTTATGTGTCCCATACGAAAATGCCATAGGTAAGTTTGATCTTTGTCACCTACCTTTAATCTTTTATTATTCACATGTAATATCTCGGTAGTTTGATCTAAAACATAAATTCCATTCATGGAAACTGCCTTGCCATATATCATATTGTGTAAGGAGAAAATACAGCTATTATTCTCTATTACAAATGAAAAGCCGAGTTTGTCAAGTGCAGAAACTGAAATAATGTTTTTGGATAAACTAGGAACATAATAACAGTTATATAAAAATAACTCAAATCCACTTGGAAGCTGGATCACGTATGTTCCCTTCGAGACTGCAGCAACGCGTGCTCCATTCCCGACTCGCAGGTCCACCTCACCCTTGATTAGGGGTTCTTGGTTTCGGAGGCCCTGCACATGATTACATAGATGAGAACCACAACCAGTATCAAGTACCCAAGTTCCGCAACTTGCGTGCTTAATCTCAATCATGTGAATAAAAGAAGAAGAAGACATACCAACAGGAGTAACACGGCCTGCCTTAATGTCCTCGGGATACACGGGGCATGAGCGCCTCCAATGCCCAGTCTTGTGGCAATGGTGACATTCCATGCTTGTATCCTTGCTCTTTATCTTGCCTTGTGAGTTGCTCGACTCACCTGGCCCACTCTTAGCAAATCCTGGTTTCTTGAACCTGGGCTTACCTACTGCTAGGTCGCCCTGAGCTTTAGCCTTCCCTTTACCCTTGCCCTTACTGGAGATCATGAGAACATCCTGTTTTATGCTCCCACTTAACTTTAGATCCTTCTCAGTCTGTACGAGAAGGGAGTGGAGCTCATGAGGAGTCTTCTTCATGTCGTTCATGTAATAGTTGGCCCTAAAGAGGGCGAACCCATCATGAAGCGAATGA
This sequence comes from Silene conica, assembly GCA_029255685.2. Classification (NCBI taxonomy): domain Eukaryota; kingdom Viridiplantae; phylum Streptophyta; class Magnoliopsida; order Caryophyllales; family Caryophyllaceae; genus Silene; species Silene conica. The sequence goes on along the minus strand of CM055313.2, from coordinate 34,840,467 downwards.
AGCATACGATCAACGATTATGTTCTCACTGATCTTGCAGTTTAGGGCCTCCAGTTTCTCGATATTCTCAATCATGTGAAGAATATGTGGGCTAACAGCTTGGCCCTTCTGGAGTTTCGCCTCAAAGAAGCGACAGGTATGCTCATAAGAAACGATTCTCGGAGCCTTGGAGAATTCGTTAGTGAGCGTGGTGAAAATCTTGTTTGCACCATGGGTTATGAAGCGTCTTTGCAAATTTGATTCCATTCCATAGATGAGTACGTTCTTTATCGCACCCGCTTCCATGACGAAGTCGCTATGAGCGCGAACATCGTTGGCTCTAGCTCCAGTTCCTGGGTGTGCCGGAATTGGCTCAGTTAAATACTTAAGCTTTCCGTCAGCAATGGCAGCATTCCGTAGTGCTGCCTCCCAGTCAGAGAAGTTTGACCTATCATTCCTCAGTCTAGTTGACTGATTCATGGAGTCCATGAAGGCCTTTAGCCAGGATTCACGTGCTAGCTTGGCACTTGGCATTGGGTCTTCACCAGCCATTTTAGTTATACAGCAGTTTTAATGAACGTGTTCTACACTGAAAAAGAAGATAAAACAAAACCATATAAGCAACTTATTGTTGTGATTTAAGTCTATATTAAATTGAATTTAAACTCGTAGACTCATGCATTTATATAATTGATCTCCCTCAAGAATTATATAAACGATCCCAAGACTCAATTTCCGTATATTGATAAGCCCAAAGTTTGGCTAATTCCAATCGTTGGAACTCTTGGTCGATAGATTTCCGTATATCCTATCTATTAGTCCATCTCAGTCACTAGATATTATCGAGTTACCATGATGTTGAGATAAAATAAATCATCTGTTCCCACTTACTCGACGTAGAAGGGGTCATATTATGCCTACCGACGAAGAAGGGATTCATGGGAGGCTGATTTATAAAGACTAATCTCAATTTTTGGTTATACGAGGAAGACCCCATCAACTTTTATTTATCCATATTTAAGTGAACTAAAAACTAGCATTTGCGTGAATGAATTAAATAAAGTGATGGCTTTGCAATTGACATGTGACATCTGTATTGTCACAGAAAACTAACGCGTGACCTCTACATGAGTCAGTTTTCAGGCATGATATAGGTGGTTTGGTTTTAGGCGGAATATGATGCAAGCTATTATCGATGAAAGCATAAAGATAAATGCAATAAACGTAAATAAAAGTCCTAGTGTGGCCTATCCTATCAAAATAAACATAAAACAACTTGGAATCCACCGTTGGACCCTAGAAGCTTGTCTTGATGTTCCATCTTGGTCCTTGCAGCGGGAGTGAGCATCCGGTCTCCGTCTTGTCTTTGGTCTTCACAAAATTACTAATTTAAATAACAAAAGTAATCCTAGATACATTCTAATTTAAATACAAAAGTAATTACATGGCAAAAACCCAAAGCGGAGATTCAAGATCTCAAAATTACAAGCAAGACTTTGTCCCATCATTACGGTGACACAATCTCCTAAGGCCACACTAAGTTACAACCGTTTGCAAAAATTAAATACGTTATTGAAAGCATTCAAGGCATTCACAAGACGATAAATAAAATGCATCAACTAAATAAAATTTATACATGACATAATACTGTTATTATGATTAATAAATTTATACCAAACCACCTTTTAAGATTAAAATTATGTGACTATACCGCTTTAATCACCAATTTTAATAAACATATAATCCATTATTTTAAACTGTTTTAAAACAATATGTATCAAACGAGGGTGAACCGTTTCACTAAATAATATACTATTTCCGTATACAGTATATTATTTTAAGCCATGTGAAAATAAGAAAACAAGTTATTTTCGAAAAGGGAGCCCGAAACAAGAGCACTTGACCGAGCAGCAGAGGCACTCGATCGAGTGCCAGTGTCACTCGATCGAGTGCAGCAGGGGCTCGATCGAGTGACTCTTTAAAACGCAATCGCTGCACTTTTAAATCTAAAACGAGTTTTGGATTTAAAACGTGTAAATCATAAATAAACAACAACAAAAGATTCACATATTGCTAAAAATATCGATTAATTAACAATATGCAAATTATAATCGAAAACAAAATCGATTTCTCACAAAAAACTCACGTACGGGGCCTGGTACGAGGGCACTCGATCGAGTGCAACAGGGACTCGATCGAGTGCCAAGGCTGAAAGTACGGTTTTCCAATTTTTTAAAACTTATGAAAGACACAATTGTAAAATTTTCATGGCCTAAGGCTCTGATACCACTTGTGGGGAATATAACGTGTATTCGCCCTTTAAATGCAGGATTATAATGAAAATTACAGTCGTGAATATCGTCATAAGATTAAAAAGCATAAGAAAAGAAGTACAACCTTTGGTCCTTGTGCGAAAGGCCTAAGAACAGGAATTAACACAAATTCCCTCCTATAACTTGCACCCAAGACTTAGATTGAGACGAGGCCGCGTGTGCTAGAAATCCTCTCCAACTGCCTTGCAATATCGGGAGAGCCTTTTGAGTTTTAGATGTGAGATCTGGGTTATAGGAGAAGAGTGCTCTCAAACCCTAATTTTCTTGAGAATTATTTTAACAGTGCAACAAGAGTAGTCTACATAAGGAGAAGGACTCTCCTTATGTAGCCTCTAGGTTTCGGCCGAATTGGACATAGGGTAGGAGTGGGCTTTCCACTCTTACCTTATTCCAATGCATGATTCGACCCAATTGCTTAAATATAATTCGCGGGTTTATAATTATAAATCGTAACATGTTATCAGATATTAATACAGACGATATATTAATAACGGTCTGATAAAATATACGATATTGTATAATTGCCCAAATTAATATAACTGTTTATATTAATATGCGAATACAATATTTAATTAAATATAACCGTTTATATTTAATTTACGAATTAATCTTGTAATCCGTATTAGCTAAAATTATTTAATCCGTATTAAATAATAATCTCAACATCTTATTGACTAATTTATTAGTCAATACCTCTGACTAACTGTTTAGTCGTATCCGGCAAAATGTGACTGTATTTTCATACCTTCACATCTCTCAAACGTGTCCTATAGGTGTGACGTATAGGGACCAGTTGATCACCGCCATCCGTATGACAATAACGTCAAACTTATCTAGCAAGCCAACCGTTATTGATAAACGTGGATCAACTGGTAATAATACAAAAGTATGCCCTTGTGATCCTTAAAGAGATTTAATAAGTCATTGTACTTAATTGTTAAGGACACCAGCCCCAACAATAAAAGCAGGCCGCGTCGCTCCTGTTGGTTTGTCATCTTATATTCATATGATTGAGATTAACCATGTAAGTTTCAGAACTAGGGTACTTGATACTGGTTGTGGTTCACATATGTTTATTCATTTGAAGGGCCTAAAAAAAACATCAAACCTCTCGCAAAGGGTGATGTGGACCTGCGAGTCGGGAATGGAGCAAAAGTTGTTATTTCTATGGGAACTTATGTAATCCATCTACAGAGTGGATTTGAGTTGTATTTATATAACTGCTACGATGTACCCAGTTTATCTAAGTACATTATTTATGTATCCTACTCGATAAAGACGGGTTTTCATTCATAATAAAAGATAGTAGCTGTATTTTATCTTTGAATGGAATGATTTATGATAAAGCAGTTTCCATTTATGACATTTATAGCTTAGATCAAACGACTGAAATATTACACGTGAATAATAAGAAATTAAAGGTTGGTGACAACGATCAAACATACTTATGACATTGTCCTATGGGACACATAAATGAGAAACGTGTAAAGCAACTAATACATAATGAAGCTATATCCCCATTTTATTATGAATCATTTGGCACATGTGAATCATGTCTCATCGGCAAGATGGCTCGAATTTCCTTCAAAGGTGTTGGAATGCGCGTTGCAGACCTATTAGGACTCATACATACTGAAGTGTGTGGACCTATGTCTATCACCGCGAGAGATGGTTGTAAATATTTTATCACTTTCACGGACGATTTGAGTAGATACGAACATGCCTACTTAATGAAGCATAAAAGTGAATCCTTTGAAAAGTTCAAGGAATTCCAGGCAAAGGTTTAGAACCAACTGGATAAAAATATTAAAGCACTTTTATCAGATCGTGGTGACGAATATCTTTCGAATGAGTTTGATCAACACCTTAAAGATTGTGGTATAGTACTACAGTTAACTCCACCTGGAACACCACAATTAAATAGTGTGTCGGAACGGAGAAATCGAACATTACTTAATATGGCTCGATCCATGATGAGTCACAGGGTTGTACCTGATTCATTATGGGGTTTTGCTCTTTTGTCAATTGCTCTTATACTTACCCGAAGTCCGTCTAAAGCTGTAAACAAGACTCCATATGAGATATGGACGGGAACGGTCCCTAACTTGTCCTTTATTTGGGTTTGGGGCTGCGAGCTTATGTCAAGTGCAAACACGAGGATAAGCTCGGCCCGCGATCGTTCAATACATACTTTATTGGTTATCCAAAAGGAATGTTTTGTCATTACTTCTATTCGCCTACTGAACACCGCATTTTTGTTGCAGCTGGTGCGAAGTTTTTAGAAAAAGAGTTTCTCGAGAACAAGACAAGTAATAGAACCTTCAATCTGTCAGAGATTCAAGAACCAACAACCGAGCAACCTGTGGAGGAAACTATTCCTTCATCTTCTGCTGCGGTTGATATTCGTCAGGAACCTAGGAGGTCGGGTAGAGTCTCCATTCCTCCAGACAGATACATTGGTATGGTCGAGGAATTTGACAGAGTTGACGTTTTACTCCTAGAGAGTAACGAACCCGCAAGCTATAAAGGTGCTCTGACCTGTTCCGACTCAAAGCTATGGATTAATGCCATGCAATGCGAGATGGACTCCATGTATGAGAATAACGTGTGGGAGTTGGTTAATTTGTCTGATAAGGTACGACATCTTTAAGGCAAATGAATTTATAAAATAAAGCGTTCTATAGAGGGACAATCAGACACCTATAAGGCACGACTAGTGGCAAAAGGTTTCACTCAAGTGCAAGGGTTGCACTATGATAAATTTTTTGCACCTGTAGTCATGCTGCGTTCCATTCGGATAATCTTAAAGATTGCCGGCTTTCATGACTATCAAATTTGGCAAATGGATGTGAAAATCGCCTTCTTAAACGGTTATTTGGAGGAGGACTTGTACATGGTACACCCCGAAGGTTTCACCGATCCTAAAAGTCCGAAGAAATTTTGCAAGCTTAAGCGTTCCATTTATGGACTTAAGCAAACTTCTCGGAGTTGGAATCATTTGATGCCCGTCGTTGAGGGTATCAAAGATAAAATTTATAATTCCTAACCTTTAACTATAGATAGTGAAAGTCAGGGTCGAACCACAGAGAGGTGGGGAATGTTTATTGTTTGATGTTAATGTTTTAAGGTAACAATTTTGGGGATTTGATTAAATGCTACTAAGTCTAGAAACAAATATAAAAATAAAACAGATAAATAAAGATGAGAATAAACTATAATAAAAGAGATGCTAGGATGTTTGGGTAATAAATAGCTAAGATAATATAAATCCTAAGGTCAACATGTACTGCAGTCGCGTAAGGGGTGTAACATATCCTTTAGGTCTATGCTACCTAATAGCTCTTTTCGGCCTATGCTATTAGTTCCTAGGTCTCACAATTATTAGGTGTCAACAATAAGGGTGATTCCTAAATTTTAGGTCACATACCTTTCAGTCTTAAGTAAGCTAGCCGTCTTAAAGTGTAAACCAATGCCCTTCCCGTATCTTTCAATCTTGGGTAGGTCATTACTAATATCCTACAAGTCTCCCTTGGGTCTCATCGCAGGTTATTATAGTCAACAAAGTAAAACGAAACAGAATACATACGCGAGTGGATCGACCGACCAGCTAGCCCAGTCGGTCGACCACAGCCTCGGTCGACCGACCCATTATGTAGGTCGGCCGACCAAGACTCTGCTACAGTTGGTCTCGGAACCTATACTACCTACGCATATTCATCCCCTACATCCTAACATATGAAATTAGCTACTCATGATTGCTAAAACAACAATGGAAATAGGAATAAACATGGAGATCATGATGGTTATGAATCTAAACATGCAATCAATAATAAGGCTTGGGATTCTATCTTAAACCGTATACAATAATTCTAAACTAATAACAATAAAGCAGAAATTAAGAGAGAAATACCGGAAATAGGATTAAGGTAGAAAAGGAACAAACTTTATTGATGAATGCTTGAAAGATTGATGAATAAAACCAAAGCTATTTGAGAATTATTGAAAGATTACAACTAGAGATAAAGCCGAATTAAAGACTGAATAAAACATAATGGAACTGAATATATCTGAATAAAACTGGATGCTAATTCTAAAAAAGAGATTAGTTTATATAGGCGGAGAATTAAGAGTTTCCTTAAGACCTAAACACTTCCATGGGCTTCCGGAAATATTCTGAGTCTGCGCTGAGGTCGGCCGACCTATATTGTAGGTCGGTCGACCTGTTTACGGGCTTCAGCGAAATCTGGACTTTCCATAACAGGGGCCTGGTCGGGCGACCCAAGTAATAGGTCGGTCGACCCTTATTCCTGTAGGATTGCTTTGATTCGTCTTGGTTTGACTTCTTGGCACTTGATTAAAGCTTTGAGTTGACTTTCCTTCGTTCCTTGGCTATGAAAAATCCCGAGGGCATAAATTTGGCATAAAATTGTCCATTTTCCGCATAAATCTGCAAAATAGCATAAAAATACGAAAGTAGACAATAGTTGGGAAATAAAGGCTAAAACATAGTAAATGAGCGACCAAATGCGTATAAAAATAGATGTAAAACATCATAAAATAGGCACGCATCAAATTCACCAAACCAAACCTTGCTTGCCCTCAAGCAAGAAATAGACTCGATCTTAACTAATGGAACGATTTCAATCTCAGAGCGAAATTTACATGTAAGCCTAAACCAATGCTAAGTACAAAATGAGAAAGTATTTAAATCATGCAAACGAGTTATGGTGTCGTCAAACTTTGCAAAACTGGAGACTATAGAGACTTTATAGCATGGACTCTCGCGGTACGCTCGAGACACTCATGAAGCAATGGGTGAGTATATGTAGAAGATAGAAAGAAGTATTTTGTAAAGACACTCACCTAACTGCGACCCATGAAAACATGCCTGCAATCTAACATGAACAAGAATTCTACAACTATGTATAAACATACTCATCAAGTGACTCGGATACATGCAAATGAGGTATGAAGGATATGTGAGGTAAAAGGTAAAAAGTGGTTAAGATGTTTTTGGAATTGTGGGGTTAGTAGCCAAGCTAGTAAAACCGGTTTCCAACAACATATTTCGCGACTTCATGATATTAAGATAGTGCTCTTTTGTAGCACAACTCTCACATTAAACATAAGAAAGGACTCCCAAATTTTTTTGAATGAAGTATGGGAGTGATAACATGTAAAAGAAAGGGATTTTTGGAACAAAATTTTCAATCTGATGCTGTCAGTTGGTCGGCCGACCTATGATGTTGGTCGGTCGACTGACTTCTGTACGTTTTTGACTTTTTTCGTTTTTTCTTTTCTTTCTTTCTTTTTCTGAATTTTTTCTTTTCTTTTCTTTCTCTTGTTTTTTTCTTTCTTTTTCTGAATTTTTTCTGTAATACCTCGAGAAATTTAGTCTCGATAATTAAGGTTTTCGCATCGATAGCTTGGTTGTTTCACGGTTTCATATGTTCATATTTTGAGTAAAGTTTATTTGAGCAATGTCGTTGTGAGGATTCGATCCTTAGACCACCTGGTATGTTGGATGGGCCTTGGGATGTGTGCCATCACCCAAGCCCACGACTAAACTAAGTGAACAATCTTATAAACCCTACATGAGCAGCCTCTCTGCCGTCATATTTGAACCCTTTCCCAGACCTAATCCTTACCCTAATCCCAAATCAAACGACACACACACATAGCCGTCACGTCAGAGAGGAGAGAGGAGCTTTGCACGGTGGTCATAGGCCAACCTAGGGTGGTTCGAACTAGCCGGAGATCTGGTATGTCTGCCGCATTTCTGGGTTTTTCCTGTGTCACAGTCTGGTTTCGTTATGTAATTAAACGAGTATAATACAGTAGATCTCTAATGTTTTTGCATACACTTGTACTAACACACGTAATGAACACCAGTAGGTCATAAAGGGGCCGTCGTTGGTCGCCTAGACTGGTTGTGGAGGGTGGCTAACACTACAACAGGAGGTCGTTTTGTATTATTTTTATACCTGGGTGTCTTTTGTTTGTTTTTAATTTTACGTTTCTCTTTGAGTCGGTAAGTTCGAGTTATGGGTCTAGGTGTGTGGTGTTGGTTTGTAATTAGGGTGTGTCTGGGGTGGTGTGTAAGGTGGTTAGTGGTGGTTGGTAGTGGCGGTGCAAGGGGTTTCGATAGGGGGCTGTAAGGAGAGTTTTCGTGGCCTGTTTTGTTTGTTGTTTTACAATTTCGGGTACAGGGGTTTTGGGTGGTGGTAATATCGTGGACTCGGGGGAGGTCAGTACGATATTGTCACCAAGTCTTCAGTTGGAGTCCGGGGGTGGTGGTAGTGCACGGGTCAGGTGTCGCAGGTGGCTGAGTTAGCGTCGATGGAGGGGTGTTTTGACGTGGTCAGGAGTTGCGGGTGAGGAACCAGGCCTGATCTGGGCCCTGGTTCGACTCACCGGCGACGGTCGGTCAGGTGGCTAGTGGTTGTGGTGGTAGAGGACAGTTGGGGTGTTGGTGTCGGTGGTTGTCGGTGGTGGTTGGGCGTGTCTTGGTGGCGTGGTAGAGGTCTGTTCACGAGGGAGTCACGGGGTAGGGCTGTTTGTTTGGTTCGTGTATTTCATTTTATTTAATTGTATTTTTTAATTGTTTATTTTATGATATCTATACATAAATACACTAATATAATTATGATAATATTTTTTTTAGCAGTAATAATATTTTTGTATTTAAGGAAATAATATTGTTATTATGAGAATGTTAATATATGATTTGGGTAGTTTGAATTTCAAACCAAAGTTACTATTTTTAGAAGTTACTATATATAGGAAGTTACTATAAATGGAATGTGTGTACGTATTACGAGAGTAGGAAGTTTATTAATTAAGTAATATACTTTAAGGTGGAAGTTTTCGTTTGGAGCACTTTTGAGAACGGTTGTGCATTTTGCCATTTTCTTCTGCAATTACGAGGTAGGGAATCAACTGTGCACTTGTTTATGTTGTGAAGCATGATCATTAACTATGGTGAATTATATGTGTATATCTTGTTGATTGAATAACGTTGTGATATTATATATTGGCTATATAGTCTTATGATGCGGGAATTGATATAAAAGGGTCTGTGATTGGTGCGGAGATAAAGGGTCTTTGACTTTCTATTTATAGCAATGTGGTTTATTTACAGTTTTTCTCTACTCAACCTCGTGGTTGACCCTGTGTATTCGTGATCACCTGTGATGAACCGATTTACTGGGGAGCAGATTGACAGGTATAAAGACTATGGGAGCTTAGGGAAGGGAGAAGCATGGACCCGGACCTGCCTAGAGTCTAGATCACATGATAGTAGTTGATGAGTTGTACTTTTATTTTGATCAGAACAGTTTTATAATTTGGTTATGTAAGAACATGTTTTGAGTTTAAATTTAATTTAAAGTACTGTTTATCTTCCTTTGTACCTACTGCGTCGGGAAACCGAGATGGTAACACCTTTATTTATCTGAGGAGTCCTAGTTCAGGCCCTTAAATAAATGGGGGTGTTACATTTTCTGTTCTTCTCTTTCTCTTGTTTCTTTCTTTCTTTTCTCTTTTTGCTCAAGATAGCATGCAAACCAAGATGCCTCAAAAAATAAACCAAAGACCACAAATACTAGCTTGGAAGGGTAGGCTAAGTATGGGATATAGTTTTGGGGGAATAAAAAGACAATTTTGGCTATGTAAGGCTTATGGGTAAATAAGAGAAAAGGGATCCCAAATGCACGTACCAAGACTCACAAAACGCGATAGTAAAACAAATATATAGCAATTCAAGTTCATGTTTATGCATATTGATGTAACATGTTGCAAGGGGAGTACTACTCACATCCTAGACAACAGGTTTTAAAAATGAAACCAGGAAATAAGCTCTAAAAACTCAGAATGTATAGTAGGTTGCCAAGGTATAAGTCAAGTCTCAAGATATACAAATTAACAAAAACTCGTAGATATGCAAAAGACTCTCATACTAAAACAAGTTGACAAGGCAAGGTAAAGGCATAAACATGTAAGATAGCAAAGATCATCCTTGAAATACTCTCGTTCCGACTCGACCTATATGCTAAAATAAACGTGCATTTTTTTTTGAATTTTTGAATTTTTCTATTTTTTTGGAATTTTTTTTTCTTTTTTTGTATATGCAAGAGAAATAAAGAAAAACAATGCAATAAACGTGTGACAAAAATGCAATGGAACAATGCATGTGACAAGAAACCATTATTCCCCAAACCAACCCGCACAATGTCCCCATTGTGCATTAGCCTAAGTAAAGGTTTCATAAAATTAAAGAAAAGATGCAAGGAAAATAAAAACCATGGAAAATTGGATTGAACTCACTGGATTATTAAGCGTATGAGAAAAACCTCCCCGAACCAGCGTAAGCTGGGAGGTTTTGGTGGCTAGCAGTGCCACTCAAGTACCCAAGATGGTTGCACGATTCCCGAGGAAGAAACGAGCAGGCTGTGACGGATGAGTAGGTCGACCGACCTATATCTCTGGTCGACCGACCTTCCTGCGGACTGCAGGAATTCCAGGAATGTAGGGACCAGGTCGACCGACCTATGTTTCTAGTCGGTCGACCACCTTTTCTGCACAGCGGCTTTTTTTTTTTCTTCGGAATCACTTGTGTTAACCAAGTCATTCTTCCTCAAACCTGAAAAAACCTTAAATATGCGCCCAACAAGCGCGCGAGAATCCAGAACCAAGTCCAAAAGTCTTAACTATGCAACAAAACGAAAAAGTTCTAAAACTTAAAGCAAACAAAATTAAAAAGTCTCAACAAACAAAAGGTAAATTGTCTTAGGAGCTGAAAATTTAAATAACTATCAGCTAAAGATGCGGAATATCTCAGACCACGGCTTTTGGCGATATGCCGTAGTCTCCACGGTGTTTGCTTGAATGGCAAAACACGTCTCCTCTCCGTCGCGAAGCATATGCGACGGACCCTTCTCTTGAGCTTTTCTTCTCGTTTTCTTGTCCTCCTCATCCACAATATCCGGATCCTCATCCTTCTTGTAGCTTAGGAATCCCAGTCCTCCTCTTTGCACAGCGGCCTCCTTGATTGTGGGTTTCCCCAAACCAATTCCTGCATTAGTCATAATAGAAGCATCCTCCATATCGCTCCCAATCTGGGACGGAGGTGTAAAAACAGGTATAGGAGTAGGTAACAAAGTAGGAGAAGTAGTGATGACCTTATATTTCTTTTCAGAGGCAATAGCATTACAAGTAATAGGGGTCATAGCATCCTTCTTCCTATAAGATAGACCATAAATAATAGAATGCTTTCCTACTTTGAAGGTTAAGGTACCAGTACCTACATCTATAATGGCTCCTACAGTGTGGAGGAAAGGTCTCCCTAGTATTATAGGTATATGGGTATCCTCAGGGATATCCAAAACTACAAAGTCTACAGGGAAGAAAAACCTGTCAATACGCACATGGATGTTTTCCAACACCCCTATGGGTTCCATGGATGTACGGTCGGCCATCTGGACAGTCATACTAGTTACTGCAAAATTGGTCATTCCGAGTTTTAAGGCTACGCTAAGGGGCATGACACTGATACTAGCTCCTAAGACGCATAGGGCCTTTTCAACAGGGAAGGTTCCTATATTACAGGGTACAGAAAAACTTCCAGGATCCTCCAGTTTATGAGGGGCAATGACATGTGATAGGAAGCTGGAGGATTCTTCGGTAAGGGCTACTGACTCAACCTTATTTAAAGACCGCTTTCTTGACAAAAGTTGTCTCATAAATTTAAGATACGAAGGAACCTGTTGAACTAGTTCTAAAAACGAAACTTGAACATTTAATGATCGAATTACGTCTATGAATTTATTAAACGATACCTGTTCCTTGGTCGGTATGAGTCTCTCTGGAAAAGGAGGGGCTGAAGATTCAGTATTTCCAGCCCTTCTTAGAAACCTAGGGATCTTATCACCCCGAAAAAGGAAGTCCCTTAAGTTGTCCGGCAATTCAGGCCTGAAAGCACTCCCCTGCTCAGCATCGGGGGTCGGTCGACCCTCATCTTCGGTCGGTCAACTGTCTTCCTATACAGCGGTATTTTCTGGAATCTGCTCAGAAGTCGGTTGACCTTGCTCCTGGGTCGGTCGACCTTCCTCGCTGCTGTTCGGCTCCGGCTGTTTCGCTTTATCCTTCTCGCTTGCTTTCTCACTTCCCACCTTAGCTCCACTTCTCAAAGATATGATGTTTAGAGTCTCTTTCTTTTGGTCCGTCTTGGTCGGAAGTTGACCCGGAGCCCTAGTATCGTTCTTGCTCGCGATTTGAGCAATCTGAGACTCTAACATCTTCATCCCTGCTTCCCTTGCCTGAGATTCCTTCTGAACTAACCCAATGAGATTTTGGATGAGAGCATCCGAATTGGGTGGTTGGTTCGAAGGTGGTTGAGGGTTGAAGGGTGGTTTTTGGAAACCTTGCTTATGTGGAGGGATGTATGTGGAATTTTGTTGAGGTTGTAGGTGTTGTGGGTTGAGAACATTCTGGCTTGTCCATCTCATGTTGGGATGGACATTATTATTATTTGGGTCATAGAAATTGTTCCTAAGATAGTGCTGAAAAGCGGCACAAGTCTCATTAGATGAGGTGCAAAATTTTGACACGTGCCCCTTTCCACCACACCTCTCACAAACAAAAGGTCCGTCTTGAACGGCGTTCACCTGGTACATACCTCCTTTACTTCCACTCCCAATATCGAACTTCCCACCACTCTCTAGCGTATATAACTTGGCCATGAAGGCCTCAATAACAGCTACGTTAGACTCAGCTTTCCTTTAATTACCACGGGAAGTTCCATGTTCAGCACGGTGGATAGCAACATCTTCTATTATTTTGAGACCCTTAGTCTCTCCAGAATTCTCTTGGAACCTTCCGTTGGCTGCAGCATATAAGTAGGTCCTGTTGTCATCGTAGAGGCCATTGTAGAACTGGTCGCAAAGAAACCATTGTTCGAACCCATGATGTGCTATGGATCGAACAAGTCTCTTGAACCTGTCCCAAGCCTCACTAAAGTCTTCATTAGGCTTTTTTTTAAGCTTGTTATCAGCGCCCTTAGAGCATTGGTCTTGGCCGCAGAGTAGTACTTCCTGTAGAATGCTAAGGCCAAGGTGTTCCAATGTGTGACTCCCACAGCAGTGCGGTTTAGATCTCTGTACCATTCCCTTGCAGAATCTCTGAGAGACAAGATGAACATGGTTTGTTTAATCTGGTCCTGTGTCACTCCTTCTGGGGGTGCAATAGAGCATATGTAATATGTGAAGATTTCAATATGCTTTGCAGCATCCTCATTGGCCGAGCCTCCAAATTGGTTTTTCTCAACCATAGTGATGTAGGCAGGCTTGGCCTCGAATAGCTTCCCAGTACCAGCAGGTAAAGTGAACCCTTTGTATAGGTCCTTCACCTGAGGCATGGAGTGACTGGCGATAGTAGCTTCCTCGGCCATGTTCTCTTCTTCTTTTGGAAATACTTGGAAATAGGTATTTGATGGTGTTTTTGGTGTGGATGGGTTGTGGGGTGAGTTTGGTTGTGACTGTGGTGTTTTTGGAGAAGGTGGTTTTTCAAAGATATCCTCTTGGAATAGGGAAGATGGTGAACCTCCTTTCCTACTCTCTAAAAGTTGTTTCCTCTTTTCTCTTAAAGTCCTCTCAAGCTCGTGGTCAAGTGGTAGGAGTTCTCCTTGAATGACCTGCGCATAAGATGGAAACTACAAAAAAAAGTGAGAAGGTTTAAGGAACAAAAGTTCCTTAAACAAAAAGAAACAAAAACAAGAAACAATAAACACTGGCGTCACCTCCCCGACAACGGCGCCAAAATTTGATGCCCGTCGTTGAGGGTATCAAAGATAAAATTTATAATTCCTAACCTTTAACTATAGATAGTGAAAGTCCGGGTCGAACCACAGAGAGGTGGGGAATGTTTATTGTTTGATGTTAATGTTTTAAGGTAACAATTTTGGGGATTTGATTAAATGCTACTAAGTCTTGAAACAAATATAAAAATAAAGATGAGAATAAACTATAATAAAAGAGATGCTAGGATGTTTGGGTAATAAATCGCTAAGATAATAAAAATCCTAAGGTCAACATGTATTGCAGTCGCGTAAGGGGTGTAACATATCCTTTAGGTCTATGCTACCTAATAGCTCCTTTCGGCCTATGCTATTAGTTCCAAGGTCTCACAATTATTGGGTGTCAACAATATGGGTGATTCCTAAATTCTAGGTCACATACCTTTCAGTCTTAAGTAACCTAGCCGTCTTAAAGTGTAAACCAATGCCCTTCCCGTATCTTTCAATCTTGGGTAGGTCATTACTAATATCCTACAAGTCTCCCTTGGGTCTCATCGCAGGTTATTATAGTTAACAAAGTAAAACGAAACAGAATACATACGCGAGTGGGTCGACCGACCAGCTAGCCCAGTCGGCCGACCACAGCCTCGGTCGACCGACCCATTATGTAGGTCGGCCGACCAAGACTCTGCTACAGTTGGTCTCGGAACCTATACTACCTACGCATATTCATCCCCTACATCCTAACATATGAAATTAGCTATTCATGATTGCTAAAACAACAATGGAAATAGGAATAAACATGGAGATCATGATGGTTATCAATATAAACATGCAGTCAATAATAAGGCTTGGGATTCTATCTTAAACCGAATACAATAATTCTAAACTAATAACAATAAAGCAGAAATTAAGAGAGAAATACCGGAAATAGGATTAAGGCAGAAAAGGAACAAACTTTATTGATGAATGCTTGAAAGATTGATGAACAAAACCAAAGGTATTTGAGAATTATTGAAAGATTACAACTAGGGATAAAGCCGAATTAAAGACTGAATAAAACTTAATGGAACTGAATATATCTGAATAAAACTGGATGCTAATTCTAAACAAAAGATTAGTTTATATAGGCGGAGAATTAAGAGTTTCCTTAAGACCTAAACACTTCCATGGGCTTCCGGAAATATTCTGAGTCTGCGCTGAGGTCGGTCGACCTATATTGTAGGTCGGTCGACCTGTTTACGGGCTTCAGCGAAATCTGGACTTTCCATAACAGGGGCCTGGTCGGGCGACCCAAGTAATAGGTCGGTCGACCCTTATTCCTGTAGGATTGCTTTGATTCGTCTTGGTTTGACTTCTTGGCACTTGATTAAAGCTTTGAGTTGACTTTCCTTCGTTCCTTGGCTATGAAAAATCCCGAGGGCATAAATTTGGCATAAAATTGTCCATTTTCCGCATAAATCTGCAAAAGAGCATAAAAGTACGAAAGAGACAATAGTTGAGAAATAAAGGCTAAAACATAGTAAATGAGCGACCAAATGCGTGTAAAAATAGATGTAAAACATCATAAAATAGGCACGCATCAATCGTTTTGACCAGGTGATAAAAGGGAATGGTTTTATTCGATCGGTCGAGGAACCATGCTTGTATATCAAGTCGAGTGGGAGTAAGATTGTCTTCCTGGTGTTGAATGTCGATGACATATTCTTGATCGGGAATGACATTCCTCTCTTAACTTCGGTTAAAGGATGGTTAAAGAACCATTTCCAGATGAAAGATCTGGGCGAGGCACAATGCATCTTGGGGATCCGTATCTATAGAGATAAATCACGACGGATGTTATCACTGAGTCAGGAGTCTTATATAGATAAGATTCTGCACTAAAATGGAGAGCCTTCATATGGTTTAGTTTGCATCCAAATGTGGCCTGACTTTCAAGCATCATATCTCACGTTTTATGCATGAAAATATTTTGATTTTTGTGTCATTCGAAAGCTTAAGATCTTAACAAAACAATGGATTTTGAATCACCTTAATATCTGGTCTATAACTTGAGTTATGGCCGTCCCAAGAAGACTGCGCATTCTTGGACAGCCCATGACCTATGTGCACTAAAGTTTCAATAAATAAAGATTTACTCAAGATATGAGGTTGATTCTTTTTTGAGGTGAAATTTAACTCATTTATATTTCCAAAGAGATATCATACGTCCCTAAATTCATTGTGAGCTATGAGATGTGACCTCTGCAAGATGCATCTTTGTTCTGAGACTGCTGCCCAGCCCGGTTTTGGACACCATCACAAATGTCTCGCTATCTTGACTTCCTCTTTTGTTGAGGCATCTTGTAAAGCAAAGGGGATCAAGTGCCAAGTATGTGGGGATCAGAAATGGGGCTGAAATTGCAGAGAAAAGGACTAAAGCATTCTGTTTTGGTCTCCCTAAAAGCAAAGGACAAGTCGCTTTCAAAACAGAATGTGTAAGGGGCTGTTTGTTTTGCTCTTTCTTTTGTGCATTTTGAGCGTGTAACCTAGGGATTTTGTAAGGTTTTTCTGCTTTCTTTGTAGACCATTAGATCAAAGTGTAATGTATGGTTAGGATGTAATGGCTTGGCCTATATAAAGTAAGCTAACACCCTTGTAAAAATCAGATTTGAGAATTAAGAAATAGAAAAGAAGGTTTTGAAAACCCTTTTTAGTTCATTGCTTTGTGCTTGAACAACTCCATTACTTCGTGTTTGGAGCCATTTTCCCGTCTTGCTTCGTGTTCTGGACGAGTATATGAAGAAGAGTGAGTCCTTGCTTCACGATCTTGGATGATCTCTTAGGCTTAAACTTGCTTCGTGTTCTGGTTTAAGTCATATCCTAGTCTTGAGCCTTTGGTTCAAGTCATATCCTTTACTATTGTTCAAATAAAAACCTCAAAATAACAACTCAAAACCGAGACAAAAACAACTCACAAAAACAGCCCCATTTTGAAGTATTCATGGGTCCATTTCTGTTCAATTGGTATCAGATCTTCGGCTCTTGCATTTTCTTAGACCAAGACGGTCTTGGGAACGGGTGAGACTTGGTGTCTTAGGGTGTAAACTCTCAATTTGTGCATGGCTTGATTGAGTGTGTTGGCTTTGGTTCGAGCATTTGTATGATGCTTGAATCGAGTTGGCTAAACAAGGGGATTCTAAGTATTTGCCGTGTGCTTTCTTAGGATGTGCATCTTGTTATCTCCCTCTTTAACATGTACCACTCCCTTTGGCTTAATTTGTTTTGTTTTCGAAACCATTTTTGTTGTACCATATTTTTAAACCCGGAAGTTTGAGGACAAACTTTTTTCAACAAAGGGAGTTTGCACTAAAATGGAGAGCCTTCATATGGTTTAGTTTGCATCCAAATGTGGCCTGACTTTCAAGCATCATATCTCACGTTTTATGCATGAAAATATTTTGATTTTTGTGTCATTCGAAAGCTTAAGATCTTAACAAAACAATGGATTTTGAATCACCTTAATATCTGGTCTATAACTTGAGTTATGGCCGTCCCAAGAAGACTGCGCATTCTTGGACAGCCCATGACCTATGTGCACTAAAGTTTCAATAAATAAAGATTTACTCAAGATATGAGGTTTATTCTTTTTTGAGGTGAAATTTAACTCATTTATATTTCCAAAGAGCTATCATACGTCCCTAAATTCATTGTGAGCTATGAGATGTGCCCTCTGCAAGATGCATCTTTTTTTCTGAGACTGCTGCCCAGCCCGGTTTTGGACACCATTACAAATGTCTCGCTATCTTGACTTCCTCTTTTGTTGAGGCATCTTGTAAAGCAAAGGGGATCAAGTGCCAAGTATGTGGGGATCAGAAATGGGGCTGAAATTGCAGAGAAAAGGACTAAAGCATTCTGTTTTGGTCTCCCCAAAAGACCAGGGCAAGTCGCTTTCAAAACAGAATGTGTAAGGGGCTGTTTGTTTTGCTCTTTCTTTTATGCATTTTGAGCGTGTAACCTAGGGATTTTGTAAGGTTTTTCTGCTTTCTTTGTAGACCATTAGATCAAAGTGTAATGTATGGTTAGGATGTAATGGCTTGGCCTATATAAAGCAAGCTAACACCCTTGTAAAAATCAGATTTGAGAATTAAGAAATAGAAAAGAAGGTTTTGAAAACCCTTTTTAGTTCATTTATTTGTGCTTGAAAAACTCCATTACTTCGTGTTTGGAGCCATTTTCCCGTCTTGCTTCGTGTTCTGGACGAGTACATGAAGAAGAGTGAGTCCTTGCTTCGTGATCTTGGATGATCTCTTAGGCTTAAACTTGCTTCGTGTTCTGGTTTAAGTCATATCCTAGTCTTGAGCCTTTGGTTCAAGTCATATCCTTTACTATTGTTCAAATAAAAACCTCAAAATAACAACTCAAAACCGAGACAAAAACAACTCAAAAAAACAGCCCCATTTTGAAGTATTCATGGGTCCATTTCTGTTCAATTGGTATCAGAGCTTCGGCTCTTGCGTTTTCTTAAACCAAGACGGTCTTGGGAACGGGTGGGACTTGGTGTCTTAGGGTGTAAACTCTCAATCTATGCGTGGCTTGATTGAGTGTGTTGGCTTTGGTTCGAGCATTTGTATGATGCTTGAATCGAGTTGGCTAAACAAGGGGATTCTAAGTATTTGCTGTGTGCTTTCTTAGGATGTGCATCTTGTTATCTCCCTCTTTAACATGTACCACTCCCTTTGGCTTAATTTGTTTTGTTTTCGAAACCGTTTTTGTTGTACCATATTTTTAAACCCGAAAGTTTGAGGACAAACGTTTTTCAACAAAGGGAGTTTGCACTAAAATGGAGAGCCTTCATATGGTTTCGTTTGCATCCAAATGTGGCCTGACTTTCAAGCATCATATCTCACGTTTTATGCATGCAAATCTTTTGATTTTTGTGTCATTAGAAAGCTTAAGATCTTAACAAAACAATGGCTTTTGAATCACCTTAATATCTGGTCTATAACTTGAGTTATGGCCGTCCCAAGAAAACTACGCATTCTTGGACAGCCCATGACCTATGTGCACTAAAGTTTCAATAAATAAAGATTTACTCAAGATATGAGGTTGATTATTTTTTGAGGTGAAATTTAACTCATTTATATTTCCAAAGAGCTATCATACGTCCCTAAATTCATTGTGAGCTATGAGATGTGCCCTCTGCAAGATGCACCTTTTTTCTGAGACTGCTGCCCAGCCCGGTTTTGGACACCATCACAAATGTGTCGCTATCTTGACTTCCTCTTTTGTTGAGGCATCTTATAAAGCAAAGGTGTAATACCTCGCTTTGTTAGGCCTTTTTAATTAAATCGTTCGTTTAATAAGCTTGCTTGTATGCGTTTTATAAGAGGTTTTTGGACTTAGGTGGGACTCGAAATAGGAACTTAGTCAGCTTAGGGTAATTGATGTAGTATGTGCTTGTTGGGATTCGAACCTAGGACCCATGGCAACACGGCCATGGGCCTCGATATGTGTGCAGAATTCAGCCCACGATTAGAATATTTCAAACTCAGTAAACACACACCCTGCCGCCTTATTTAAGCCCTAGTCTACCCTAACCCTAGGCACGCTATTCAAGATCTCAAAACACAAAAACCTAGCTGCCATAGCAGAGAAGGAAAAGAGCCGGTGCACGGTGGTTGTAGGCCGACGTAAGGTGGTTCGAAGTGGTCAGAGATCTGGTATGACCACCACCTTTGTGATATTTTCTGGTAACTGTATAGTTTTCGTCACCTTATATATGAGCATAGCACAAGTAATTCTCTGTTGTTTTTACAAACTTTTATACTATAATATGTAATGAACATGTGTAGGCTATAAGGAGACCGTCGTTGGTCGCCTAGAGTCGTCGTGGGGGTTGTTAAAACTGGTGTCAGGAGGTCGTAATACAATCAGATATACCTGAGTTTAATCTGCGTCTTTTTCTATGTGTTTTTATGAATCTGTAGTCGTTTTCTTTTATGGTCTTCATGCACGGAGTTGAGTAGTGTTTGGGTGTAGTCGAGGGTGGTAGTCACGGTGGATAAGGGTGGCTGGTCTAGGTGGTGTAAGGGGTTAAACAAGGGCTGTCAGGGAGTCGTTTTTTCTGGTTTTGAGTTTCTGGGTTTTGGTCTGTGAACAGGGGGTGTTGGGGGTGGTAACTTCGTTGACTCGGGGGAGGTCGACGCGATGTTACCACCGTGTCTCTCGAGTTTGGAGTCAAGGGAAGGGTCTGGTGGTGGTGTCGGGTGCTGGTGGTGGCTGGTCTGGTGTTGGAGGTCTGTCAAAGTGTGCGTGGTCAGGGGAAGGGGCGAGTAGCCAGGGGTGTTTGAGTGGTTGATTCAGAGCACCGGCAGCCGGCGAGGGGGCTGCTGGTGGTTGCAGTGGTGGAGGGTGGTTCTGGGCACGGGCTGTAGTGGCTGTTGGTGGTAGGTGGGGCGTGTCGTGGTGGTTGTTAGGGCTGTTTTGGACACGGGTTTGTCTCGCAGGTTTCTTGTCATAATTGCTAATTTTATTATTATTATTATTATTATTATTATTATTATTATTATTATTATTATTATTATTATTAATAGTTTTAATAATAGTTGGTATTTATGGGTAATATAATTAGTAATGATGGTGTAATATTTTATTTATGGTAAATTTTGATATGGGTCTTATTTAATATTTTTGAATGATTTGAATTTCAAAACTAAAGTATCTATTTTTGAAAGCTACTATTTTTAGAAGTTACTATATTTAGAAAGTTAGTATTTTGGGTAACCAGTGATTTGGAAACTTTCTAAATATAGGAATGTCTATAAGTAGAATGTGTACACGTATTACGATAATTAGGAAAGTATTAATTAAAGTAATACTTATCTAGGTGGAAGTTTCCGTGTGGAGCATTTTTAGAAGCAGTCGCGCAGTTATCATTTCTTCTGCAGTTTAAGGTAGGGGAAACTTCTGATATATGATGATGTGCAAACCGTTCATAATTGTTACCAAGCATGTTGTTATATATTATTATGTGATCATTATACTGTGCATTTATATCATACTGTGATAACGATGGTACGGAGATAATTGGTCTTGTGATTGGAGCGGAGATAATGGGTCTTGTGATTGGTGCGGAGATAATGGGTCTTGTGATTGGTGTGGAGATAATGGGTCTTGTGATCAGTGCGGAGATATTGGGTCTTGTGATTCGGAGTGGAGATGATCGAGTTTCTATTTTTAGTAATGTGGTTTGTTTACAGTTTTACTCTACTCAACCTCGTGGTTGACCCTGTGTATTCGTGATCACCTGTGATGAACCAAATTATTGGGGAGCAGATTGACAGGTTTAAAGACTATGGGAGCTTAGGGAAGGGAGAAGCAAGGACCCGGACCTGCCTAGAGTCTAGACCACGTGATAGCAGTCTATGAGTTGTACTTTTATTTTGAACAGAACAGTTTTATATTCGGATATGTAAGAGCATGTTTTGAGTTTAAATTTAATTTAACGTACTGTTTATCTTCCTTTGTATCTACTGCCTCGGGAAACCGAGATGGTAACACCTTTATTTATCTGAGGAGTCCTAGTAAAGGCCCTTAGATAAATGGGGGTGTTACAAAGTGGTATCAGAGCGAACGATCCTCAGGCCTAAGCTAATGAATCCAATGAATGTAGGAGAGTCTAAATAAAATGAACCCCGGGATAGGACTGTTAGGAGCACACTAAAGGCAAAGTATGAGTCTGGGGCCCCCTCACACCGAACCATTGGCCCTATCAGTTTTACCCGGGAACCCAGAGTGAAAATACGAGAGGAAAAGGGTAGATTAAGAAAAGATGGAAGTAATGGGATATTATGATAAGTGATTTATGCAAACTTGGGTATATGAAATTAAATCGGAAAAGCCGGAAGGGGCATAAGTATCAAGGCATTTTCATTGTTGGAATAAAGGAGTACATGAATGTGATTACGTGTAGTATCTTGAAACATGTCAGTAAATGCTTCCATCTCCTTTCTCATCATGTCTAGTGATATGCGGTTATGTGATCCCGAGCCATGTTATAGTTTATGATTATTTCATCTGATAGTTGATACTAGACTTTATCGTTTAGGGATTTTAGCCCTAACCCTAATGTGTGCCCACATAAGTCGGGACTCATGTCTTTCTGTTGTATTATAGTATGCCTCCGCGAAGAGACAATGCCGCGAACATCACACAAGAGGAGTTAGAACGATTACTACCTGAGAATGCAGCTCTAAAGGCCAAACGTATGGACTCCGCTAAGATGAGCACGATAATCGCGAGGCACCACCCCACCCAATTCACCGGGGAGGGGGAGCCTCATTTGCTAGGGGCCTGGTGCATAGAATTCAGTAACTTATTCGAACTGGTGGATTGCCCCGAAGAACTGAGGGTTGACCAGGCAGCCCACTATCTGAGGGGACTGGCTGGAGACTGGTGGACCGGGAACAAGGGAGAGATCCGGGAAGCAGCTAGAGAGGATGGGACCGAGTTTGTTCCATGGGAAGCATTCAAGGGGGTCTTGAACGAGGTGTTTCTACCAGAATTCCAAAAGAGCAAGCTGAGGGAGGAGTTCGACTCATTCAAGATGTCGGAGGACATGACTGTAGAGGCTTACTACAGGAAATTCATCCAGTTGGTGCACTATGTGGGAGACATGGGTTTCGACGATGCCATGCTAGCAATGAAATTTGAGAGAGAGTTGATACGTGCCTATTTTATGCATTTTATTTACTCTTTTGGCACGTATTTTCTTACACTTTCGTGACTTTTAGTTGCTTTTTCTCCCGAAACGGTTTACTTTGGCATTTCTATGTTTTATATGTAGGAATACGCGGAAGTGAGCAAAACCAAGCCTTATTTGCCTTTAGGAAGCTGTTTTGAGTACTAATATGGAGCAAGGATCCGGATGGTGCATTCAAGTATTGTTATCGGGCCAGATCAAAGCTGAAAATAACGAGAAGCGGTCGACCGACCTGCATTAGTGGTCGACCGACCGATGTCCAGTTCGCAAAAGAGGCCCAATTCACAGAAGCCCAAATTCGCATGAAATAAACCCGCATCGCCAGAATCGGTCGACCGACCGAAAAGATAGGTCGACCGACCACCAGCTGTTTCGGGACTTCTGTTTTCTTATTTTCTATTTTTCCTAATCTTGTAATAATTCTTATTTAAGGAGACCTAGACTCTTCAATTAGGTTAAGCAATTTTATGAAGCAAGATATTCCTTAGAAAGAACCTCTTTTTATTTTACCAAGCTTTTATCTTTGTTCTTAGATCTTCCATTCAAGTTGTAAGTTGGCTATAATTAATCTTTCCTTTTAATTCAATCTTGTTATTCATATTGTTGTTATTTCTTATTTCATGTTTTCCCTTTTATTGTCATCTTTAATTATGTTCATCTCTTTAAATTTCTTAGTAATTGTTAGTTCCATAATTAAAAGTATGCATAGCTAATTCTTGTGATTGGGAATTAGGGGAACCATGATAAAGATTTGACTTTGATAAGTTTGATGATTAAATTACCAATCCCCCATTGTTTTTGGTGAACTATCCTCTCCACCTCCCGTCTCCTCCTTAGAGCCTCAGATTGAGCCGCCTTCGTACAATGAAGTTCAGCCAGCAAGGCCTCACTCTGTCGCTTGGCACAAAGTGACAGCTCCAGAACCTGGAAATCCAGACCAGGTCAAGAAAGACAAAAAAGAAAAAGAGAAAGAAAAAAGAAAAGGAAAAAGGGAAAGAAGAAGGGTTACCTCAAAGGAAACCTCCGCAGTACGTCTGATCAAATCCTTGAAAGGACGAGTTTCCATAATAGAGGCGGAGGCGGGAAAAAGCAGTGAGTCCAAGGCAGGCCAGAGATTAGTCCTAGACCCACCAAAATCCACTGGGAGGTCCAGGCGCAGAGCAGGAGAAGATGAACCTTCTCCAGAAGATGGCAGAGGCAGTTGCTCCAGAACTGGCTTGTAACCAGGAGTAGGAATGGAGGGAGGAATCTTGAGAGGAGAAGGATCAACATAGGGAGCCTCAGGAACGGGTTCCTGGACCAGATCAACAGTGTCAACTTCAATAGGGGCAGCTTTGGACCCGGCTCCGGCAGAGCTCCCCTCCACAACGTCCATTTTCGTCTTCTTTGAGGACCCCGCGTCCCCAGAAGCCAACCTTTTTCTGCGTAGCTGCATCACCCTGCTCACATCAACTCTGGGCTTGCCTGAAAAGGTCACAGCATAAATCAGAGCAGACTAAGCGCAGATCCACCCAAAGAAAACAAAAAAACATCGAAAATACCGTACCCTCCTTCTTCACCACCAGAACAGCAGCATCCCGGGCCAGCTTGGAGAACATCCTCTCCTCGGCAGGAAGGTCTAGGAGTTTGGCCTTGGAAGTGGGGGGATCAGCGGAATCAGGAAGCTTAGCCAAGCTACGCCCTGCAGAAACTAACAAGCCATCAGAAACAGACGAAAAACAATAAAGTAAGGAAAATCAAAAGAACGCCAGAGCAAAGCCAGTACCTTCCACAGGCTGCCACTTGGAAAAAATATAGTCCGGAGAATGAGGAAGGGTGTCAATCTTGACGAAAATAAAGCGGGTAAACCACTTATTATCATCTGGAGTAGTAGAAAAGATAATGGCAGAAGGCATATTGTCATGGCTGCGAATGGTACACTGAGAATGACCCAGAGAACGAGGGGTGAACCACTGCCCCAAGTCAGCCAAACCAATGTTCAGCCCCCGTTCACGGTTCAGAGCACAAATACTGAGTAAGATTCTCCATGCATGCGGAGCAATCTGGCACATAGCTAGTTTGGTTAACTTCAGGAAATCGACAATCAAATCAGGAAAAGGAAATCTGAGACCCAGACGGAAAGGGTATTCATAGAAACAAGTCTATCCTTCCCTCTCAAAATCGGCCTTCTCGCCAGCAAGAGGGAAGTGATAGACCACCCCATCCGGAAATCCGAATCGAAGCTTGATAAAAGAGGCATGAGACTCGTTGAAAGAGGAATCGCATAAATTCTTGGCCGCAAGCAACTTCTGCGACGGGAAAGGACCAGAGTAGTCCCCCGAAGCAGAAGTGGATCTGGAAGACCCAACAGGAGCAGGAGTAGTGGAAGGAGTAGCAGAAGAAGACCTAGGAGCAGACATGATGGATTATTAAAGAAGAAGTGGTGAAAAAGTTTTTACTGCAAAAAAAAAGCAAGAACGAGAAGGAAAAAGCAAGAGAGTAAGTAAAAGAAAGAGAGTTTTGAGGATGGTAAAAGTAAAAGTGCGCCGTTAAAAAGGGGTATTTATAGAAAAGGAGTGGGCGGTTAAAATTTGAAAGTTGAATTCAAAAGGTGGAAATTGAAGAGTTAAAAAGTAAATGGCAAGGGGACAAGCAGTTAATGAAGTGATGGGACAGGTAGGGGCAAGTGGGTAAAGAAAACGACTGTGAACAGTTGCCAAGACTACCCAACTACCACGGAAAAATCCAGAAGCACGCTCAAAGGCACAAAGAAAATTCCAGCCCAATTAAGGCCAAAATATGCTGAAATTTGGGGGAAATTGTTTAGCCCAAAAAACCATATTTCACCATTGGGCCCAAAGATAAATAAACAAGCAGCCCACCACAAGAAGCAGACGCAGAACCAGAAACAGAGCAGAGCAGACGCAGACCAGAGCAGAAAAAGAGCTGTTGGAGAGAGGAAACGGGTCAAAACCCTAAAGGGATATTCCCCTATATTCCCTCCCACATTCTAGCACCAGAATAAATCAGTTGGACAAGTAACTCGCAGCTATAAAAGAGAAACGAAGGCATTTCTTTATTCATTCATGCATACATTGTAACCTAGCTACCTACGTAAACACTTGTAATCCATCTCAACAGCGAACATCCTCGATCATAGTAAAAATATTGGTGGGATTCCGTTCTCCCCGCGGTTGTTTCCCTCATTGGGTTTATCCGCGTCACCAAAACCCTCTTGCGTCACTTTTTATTTCTCTTGTTCTTTATATTCGTTTATACGTAAGATCCTCATATTGGTTGACACTTTGACCCGCA
The DNA here is from genome assembly GCA_029255685.2 of Silene conica. NCBI lineage: Eukaryota > Viridiplantae > Streptophyta > Magnoliopsida > Caryophyllales > Caryophyllaceae > Silene > Silene conica. The sequence goes on along the minus strand of CM055313.2, from coordinate 34,814,328 downwards.
TCACATAAACTCGACGCTGTAGAAATTTTACCAAAACAAAGGGCAAGGAAAAGGAAGCTTGAAGTTCCTTACATGGATAGCTATGGTAGCATCCAGTGATTGAAGACATGAAGAGCATGGCTCTAATTTTCATTATTGTCTTCTGTCATATATGTATTTTAATTTTAAAGAACAATGTCTTTTCATGTATGACAAGGATTCAAATCCTAAACTGTAACATCCCATATTTTCGTAAATAATATGTTAATGATTTTAAAGTATTTTCCGGAATATAATATTATTTCATTAATAAATCGTAAATCTTATTTTAAGTTTTCCGTTAACTTCCGTCTTAAGAAAATTTTAATTCTTAAGATGTTCACTTGGCATTTCATTTCCCGACTTGAGTCCGTATCTCAAACAAATAAACCCGACTCAAGTAAATGTGAAAGAATAACCTAAAAACCCTACATAATGCTATCATAAGACATCCTCTCTCTCACAATTTCCTTTCACTGATAAAAGAAAAACCCCATTGTTCATCTTTTCATCAAGCTTCAATCATAATCTCGACCCCTTCCCGAACTCGTATCAAGGTAAATTTTATATTTTCGGAATCCTCTCGAGATTTGCAATCTTTCTATACCTTTCAATTTCAGTTTTATTGATTTCGAAAAATGGGCTGTTTTGACCCAATTCCGCTTCTAGCTCTTAATTTCCGTTTTTCTTGTTGTAGGAGTTTGATTAGAGGATCCCGAGGTCGACTCTTACGTTATTGAAGAAGAATTTCGAGCTTAAACCACTAAAAGGTAAATATTATGAGTACCTCGGCCTAAATTGTTAAAGTAGCATGCTTGTTGTGATTTTGGATGATTTCTTGTGTTTAGGAACATGTTTAGGTTTACTTTTATCTTTTTTATGCTTCTTATGATGTTATTGTGGAAGTATTATGTTGAATTCATGGTTTAACTGGAAATTGTGAGTATACATGAAGATCGGTATCATTTGGGATTGTTGTTCTTATGCTTGTTTAAATGCTTGATTTCGTTCAAAGATCATATCTGAGATACAATTGGGTTGTTATGTGCTGATAGTATAGGTTTGATACTAGAAATCATGGTTTAGAAGTGTTTGTCGAAACTTTTATTGAATTGGCGAATTGCAGGAAACACGCGAAACATACCTGGCTCGTTCTTGGGCGCAGGCTGTGCAATCCAGGCGCACCTGCGCACCCGCTTGCACAGGCTACGCAAAAACCGTTGTAGCTTTGCTTGTTTAATTGTTTTCCGAGCTGTTTTGGGGGCTTGTTTCCCAATTGTTTTTAGGATGTTTGAGGGATGTTTTGTGATATATATACTTAGTTATAAATGTATATTTGAGCTAGGTAAGATTTAGTAAAGTTGTTGGTTACTTCTCTCAAGTTAGTTAATTATTATTGGTAATGGTAATGTAGTAAGTAATGTTTTAGCATGTTCATTCCTTATCTTAGGCTAATCATTTTCTTAGGTTGCTTTTGAGACCTAGTGAACTTAGTTAGTTGAATAGCAACCCTTAGACTTGTAGAGGGGAGTCTTAGGTTGTTCATGATTGTTATCGAACTTGGTTTTCACTTATATGCTTATGTGTGTTTGAGGTCCCCGAGGTTCGGGCGGCACTATATTGGGTTCGGGAATGGAGAGAGAATAGAGACCCCCCCGGTTGGGTAACTGAAAGGGAAACCGGGTCTCCCTCAAATTAGTTCCTGGGGTCAATTAAGTGTTGTTTAGAGGTCTAGAAGATTACGACTAAGGACTTGGTTGTAGTACGATATGTACTGTTGCGACCTCTGTCCTACCGTTGGGACCGCTAGAGTACGATATGTACTCTTGTTTGATGCGTGTCAAGTTATGCTCTGAGTTGCGATCCTCTAGTTTGACACGTGAGTGTTTGTGGCGTGACGGCCTAGTCTGAGTTGCGACGTATGGACCGTCTCGTGTATGGATGATGCGGTAGGAATATGTCTGAGTTGCAACCTCTGTCCTACCGTGAGTTTGTTTGACCGTAGTGGGTTGAGTCTGAGTTGGGATCCCGATTTCATTACGAAGGGTAATGGTTCTGACTGAGTTGTGTTATGAACCATTATTAGCTGATTGGTATCCATCCGTGCCTGAGTTGCGGCTACGAGTGGATGCTTGCTGATTTGTGTACCATGTTTACCTGAGTTGGGGGGTGACTTGGACACTGCTGATTGTGTTTAGTGCTTGCCTGAGTTGGGGTAGGTTCTAGGTTCTGCTGATTGCATCTGCTTGTCTGAGTTGGGGTACAGTGTCAGATGTTGCTGATTGAGTGTTGTTTGTTATAGAGTATTGTGTATATTAGAACTGTTCGTCCAAGACATTGGACGACTCCTAGTCTTGTTTCGTAAATAGTTTGGAGTGAAAGACCCCCCGGCCGGGCAACCGGATGGGAGACCGACTCTCATTTGAAATAGTTTTCAAAGTTAGTTGAGAGCCTTGCACGTATTGCACGTTGATATGAAAGTTGATATAATGTTTATATATTCTTCACATGTTATAAATGTTGGACTATGTTGGATGCTTTATGTGATACGTGTCGTTAACAATAGGTGGCTAGGAGAACTCTAGTCACTCCCCACTGATTGTGGCGTACATGTTTTTCATGTATGTAGGTACATGACAGGTTGGTTGCTGATGGGTTACATTGGAGGCTAGCAAGCGATGATCCTTTCATCGATGACTTACCATTTCTATCGTTAGCTAGACATAGATGTTTTGGATTTATACTTGAGTGCCTGTCGGGATGTGCCATCCCAGGCTGTTTTGTATTTATACTTTTCGTACTTAAACATATACTTATCTATGTTTTGCTTATTTCAGTTTGCATAGTTTGTTTTTAATTCACCTCGTTTATCAGGCATGTTAAAGTTTAAATTACGCGTACATTTTGGCATGTCTTAATGTTTTATTTTTCCGCTGCGACGAGGGGTTTTACAGTTGGTATTAGAGCGTTATCGCTCCCGACGCACTCATGTAAGCCCCAACCTTACTTGACGATATAATTGAATAATGAATGAGAGATGGGGTAGATTTAAGGACTTATATTGTAGTCTGTTTGTGCTTAGTTAGGAAATACGTCTAACGGTTTACTCTCTTTTGGGATTGAAGAATGACGGAGCCAACCGATGCCGAGAATACTGTGACGTATGCCCTCATTCAAAATCTCCTGGGTTATATAACTCCGGCGGGTGTGCCCTCTTCTTCATCGCAAACATCGGGAGGTAATCAACCTGGAGGATTGCCTTGGATTATCACTCAGATGTGGAGGAATGCGGCTCAGACCTTCGACGGAGAGACCAGTTCTGCAGTTCTCACCGCATGATTCTTTAACATGGAAAATAACTTCATGATATATGGTGTTCTTCCTGAGGATCAAATCCGAGTAGCATCTCAATTCTTGGTTCGTGAGGCTAGACGTTGGTGGATGACGATCAGCTCTCCTGCTACTCGTGACCCTACTTTCATATAGAGTCGTTTCAAAACTCTTCTTGGCATGAGGTTTTACCATAAGGATATACGCCAACATAAGATGACCGAATTCATGAACCTTCGCCAAGGGACCCTTTCTGTTCAAGCGTTCACCAATCGATTTGAGGAGCTAATCCACTTTGTCCCACAGCTAGTCGAGAAAGAAGAAGACAAAGCTTACCTATTTCGGAGCAAGCTTAATGCTGAGACTAGGAGTGTACCATGTGGTGACCCGACTTCTTACTTCCAGATTTACTACAGTGTCTTGTGAGTGGAGGACCCCTACCAGATCTATTGTGAAGGAGCTAGAGCCTTCTCTCCTCCCCGACCACCTTTGCATAGCTGTCGAAGCGGGAGACCTCTTAGTCCTCCTTCCTCCTCCTCTCCTCCTGGAAAAGGAAAGCGCCCATTGTTCACTGAGCAACCTGCTACAGTTAGCCCGGACATAGATGATGCGTGTCTATTTTATAATGTTTTACATCTATTTTTACACGCATTTTAGAGCTCATTTACTACGTTTAGCCTTTATTTCCCAACAATTGTCTACATTCGTGTTTTTATGCTCTTTCGCATAATTATGCGGAAAAGGGACGATTTTATACAAAATTTATGCCCTCAGGATTTTTCATGGCCAAGGAACGGGGAAAAGTCGATTCAAAGCACGACCCAAGTACCACAAAGTCAAACCAAGGCGAAATCAAGACTGACGTATAGGAAAGTGGGTCGACCGACCTACTACCTAGGTCGGTCGACCTGAGGACTGTTATCTTAAAATTCAGAAGTCCACCAAGCCCGAGAAGAGGTCGGTCGACCTCATCACCAGGTCGATCGACCAGCGCGCAGTCTCAGAAAATTCCGCAAAGCCCACTCTCGTGATTAGGTCATTAGGAAACTTATTATTTCCGCCTACTTAAACTAATCTCGGGATTAGGGTTAGGCATCTATGAATTTAGCATCAAGTTCTAATCCAGAAAGTTTTTTTTTTTTTTTGGTAAAATGTGAGTATGTATAAATATCAAGGAAACCAAATTCGTAATTACAAGAGGGAATGTCCAAGAGGACTCACGAAGACCATAAACAAAACATGAAGTAACAGACCAAAACAATTACTGCGGACTCAATCTAACAGCCAAGAAAGGCCACCCTGCTCTATGTTCTGCCCAGCCTTGCTACGACCTCTGCCCAACACAGTTTCTTTGATTTTAGCAGCCACGATCTCTGGTTTGAGGAGACTTTGGTTAACTCGAGTAGCGTTTCTGATATGCCATACGGTGTACAGGAAGGCAGTGAACAACATAGCCTGGAACTTCCATTGCATTGTGTTCCTCTTTCCTGCCAGCAACGATGCAACAGTAGGAAAATGTCCTAGCCAGTCTGCAATAAGACTCTTGAGTTTGCAGCTATAGACACAATCATGGAAGACATGATCAATAGTTTCAGTCATCACCCCACAGAAGAGGCATAAGTCATCAGGACAATAACCAAAGCTATACAACTTTGCTTTGACATTCAAACCTTCCTGAAAAATGAGCCATGAGATAAAGGAATGTGTTGGGATATTCCAACTATTCCAAACAATAGGGTTCCAAGGTTGAGTGATACCATGGGTACAAAGCAAGTCATAGCCACTACGAATAGTGTAGCCTCTTGTATCAGGCTGCCAACAGTCATCTTCAAAGCCATGCTTGAGTTTTTCTTTGCTCTTACAAATGCTCTTCCATGTCCAAGTCGAATCAGGGGGAGGAACATAGGTATGCCATGGCTGGTCCTTCAAGTAGACACTATTGATCCATTTTATCCAAAGCCTATCAGCTTTTTTGTACACCCAATCAACAAGCTTGCCAACCATAGCATAATTCCATATATCAGCTTTTTTTATGCCTAGCCCTCCTTCTTTTTTTGGCAGTGTGACCTTGTCCCAAGCAACTAAGGGGACTCGATGATATTCATGGCTTCCATCCCAGAGGAAATTCCTGCATATCGACTCAATTCTCCTAATCACACATTTAGGAATAATGAACATTGCAGACCAATAGTTGTGAAGAGTATTAAGAACGGAACTAATAAGAGTCACACGGCCAGCATAAGACAGTTTTTTAGCACCAAGACTTCTTATCCTTGACACCATTTTCTCAATAAGGCTGCTACACTCTTTCTTGCTCAATTTTCCTGGCTGAATGGGGACTCCCAGATATCTAAATGGCATGGTGCCCTCTTTGAACCCTGTGACCAGTAAAAGATCAGTTTTCAGCTCATCCTGCACCCCATTAAAGAACATTTCAGACTTGGTAGAATTCATAGTCAGACCAGAGGCTCTCGAAAAGGAGCTGAAAGCTCTCATGAGCAGGAGAATAGAGGGTGCATCACCCTTACAGAACATTAGAAGGTCATCCGCAAACATTAAATGAGTGAGCTTAAGATTTTTGCATAAAGGATGATAATGAAAGGGCCATCGAGCAGTTGCGTAAGCTATAAGCCTCGAGAGATACTCCATACAAAGGGTAAAAACCAAGGGGGAGACAGGATCCCCTTGTCTTAGCCCTCGCTTCCCCTTGAAGTATCCAAAATTGTTTCCATTTAGGACCAGGGTAAAAGAAGGGGTTCTAATGCAAGCCATGAGAAGGCTAGTGAAATGGGTAGGAAACTTGAGTTCATGAAGCAGTTGTTCTACAAAATCCCATTCCACAGTGTCATACGCCTTTTGAAGATCGATTTTGAATAAACATCTGGGGGAAACACTCTTCCGAGCATACATATGGACAATATCCTGGCAAATGAGAACATTCTCCATGATAGACCTATCCTTAATAAAGGCCCCTTGATTCTCATGGATTAAGTCAGGCAAGATAAGAGCAAGACGGTTGCATAAAAGTTTGGAAATCACCTTATAGATCAAGTTGCAACAAGCAATTGGACGAAATTGTTTAACTGAGGAAGGTCTATCACATTTTGGTATAAGTGTGATATTGGTAGCATTGAGTTGATGAAGAAGCTGTCCAGTGAAGAAGAAATCTGCAACTGCTTCATAAAGATCATACCCAACCACTTCCCAAGCATCTTGAAAGAAACCACTTGTGTACCCATCTGGGCCAGGAGCCTTATCACGGGGTATAGAGAACACTACTTGCTTCACTTCCTCAAAAGTGACAGGTTTATTCAGCAGATCACAATGTTCAGTTGTGCAATGATTACCAAAGGCCATAACATCAGTTCTCACCTTCTCCGTCCCCTTTCTATTACCCAGAAGATCCATGTAATAGTCCAAAAAAGCAGTTTGGATACTATCACTATCTGTGCACTGAACTCCATGTTGGTCTGCAATTAGTATGACTTTGTTTTGAATACACCTCTTCTTGATGGCATTATGAAAGTAAGCAGTATTGCTATCACCTTCGTCAATCCAGATTGTTTTGGCCTTCTGCATAAGGAAGCTATCTCTAGCTTTGTTCAATGCCCTCAAGTCAGCCATAAGAGTCACTTCTTCGTTAATCAACTCATGATTATGAATATCAGAGACAAGAGCCTGTTGAATTTGCATTAGAGAATGAGCAGCCATGCTAGCTTTGTTTTCAATGTCAGAAAAACAGCTCCTATTCAGGTCCTTTAAGACTGGTTTGAGAGCTTTTAATTTCTTGGCCACTAAGAACATTTTGGTGCCTGAGATAACCATCTGCCAAACATCCTGCACTCTAGCCAGAAAATTATCAGCACCACTCCACATATTAAAGTATTTAAAGCTTTTAGCAGGTCGAGCATTCTGAGTCTTATTACTAACAACACACGGATTATGGTCCAGCAGCCCTTCTGGATGAAAATGTGCTGCCATATCTGGGAAGGCATCCAACCAAGCATTGTTCACCAAAAATCTGTCAAGTCTGCTATACTTCCGATGAGCAGCATCTTGTTTATTATTCCACGTATAGAACGCCCCAGTAGCATGAATATCTACCATCCCACACTGCTGTAAGCACTCAATAAAATCTTCCATTTCTTCCTGATTTGTTTGACCTCCCAGTCTCTCGTCAGGATTGATAACAATGTTGAAATCGCCAGCCAAAGCCCAAGGACCAGGACAATGAAAGGATTTCAAGCAATGCCATAAGTCTACCCTTTCAGAGCCATCATTAAAGGCATATATCATAGTGAGAAAAAACTCATGTAACAGACTTCGCTCAGTTACCTTGACATGAATGAATTGAGGATTATACTGTAAAATATTGATATCAAATAGCTGGGGTTGCCAAAGAAGCCAAACTCGTCCACCATGATGAGTATGACAGTTTGTAGTGACACTCCAACCATCAAACAGAGTACTAGCTATATGACTCACATTACTACCATTTATTTTGGTTTCTAAGAGGCCAAACAGGCCAATATTATTTTTAAGAATAAACTCTTTAACAATCTTCTGTTTATTTACACTATTCAAACCCCGAACATTCCAAAACCCAATATTATGCATTATAAGAGTGAGTTGGGATGTGGCCAGTACCATTATTTCCACTTGAAGGGCATGTAGTCTGTAGCAAAGAGACAGCAGCCTGTTGTCTCTCAATTGCATCCAGGTCAATGATTGGTAGGTGCTCCTCTTCAGTCTCCTCCATATGCTTATCCTCATTATGTTTCTCTGGTATAGCATGGACAGGTTTACTTGCTGGAAGGGCAGGGAATTCTGTATTAGAAAGAGTAGCCGAGATAGGGCTTTGTTGGATTGGTTTCCACACCTTTTTAACCCCTGCCCCCTGAACCTTATGCTGAGGCATTTTCCTGCATGAATTAGCCTCGTGCCCCAAACCTCTGCATTTAGAGCATAGACTAGGCTTCCATTCATATTCCACTTTGAGTTCAATGAGAACACCTTTTTCATCTTTGAACTTAACCAGATTTGGAAATTTCTGACCCACTTTTAGTTCTACCATGGTACGAGCATAGCCCAGTCTAGTTTTATCCACAGTTGCTGTGTCTGCTTTAATGAACGTGCCCACCAAACCAGTTATACGTGGGAGGCACTTACCCCAAAACTTCAAGGGTAATCCATGGAGACGTATCCAAGCCGGTACAACCTTTACCTCCTCTTTAAGGAGATCAATATCTACTTGCCAGGGTTTCACGATGAGGGGCTTGTTATCAAACATGTGATAACCAGCATTCAACACTATCTCTTTATCTTTTATTTCCTTGAATCTCACCAGAAATATCCCATTGGGCATGAATGATACTTTATCAATGCCATGTTTTCCCCAAATACGATGAATGAATCCATTTAACACTTCCCATGGTGGATTGGCTCCTAAAACAAAGCAAAAGACAGCATTTGCCCAATATTCAACTTCTTCTCTAACATCTTCATCCGTAAATTCCAGGATATCCTCTAAAGGAGTCTCCACAGCAACACTCTGTTCAATCAGAGGATCCTCCTGAACAGAGGCCGACTTAGGATTAGACTTAGAATGTTTACCTCGTTTAGTGACCCATGGTAAATTTGCAGGGTCTCCCTCATCTTCAAAAGAGAGTCCTGGAATGCCAATAATATCATGCACTGGTTTGGTACGCAACACTTCAGATTCATCAGGGCCCTTCTTCTTCGCAATACTGCTTGTACTAGCTTTATGGGACAGAGGTAACTTGTTAGGCATGGATGATTTAGAACTAGATGATTTTTGAGCAGAATTTCGTGCCATAATGATGGAAGAAAAAAGGCCCTAGGAGGAAGACGATGATCGCCTTCCATTAGGGATAATGACCATTTTATATTATTGTAATTTCGAAATTACTTGTCAAATTATTAAATTAATCCAGAAAGTTTATTATTTAGTATCATCTAGTTTTAGTTTTAATCATTCAATTACCATCATAATAATTGTTCTTTAGTTTTATTCGTTGTAATCATCAATCTTTCCACGGGATTCAATAAAGTTTGTTCTTTTCTACCTTAATCCTATTTCCGGTAATTCTCTTCTTAATTTCAGTTTCATTATTGTTATTTTGTTAGAATTGCTTATATCCGGTTTAAGTTAGAATCCCAAAGCCTTTGTTGTTATTGCATGTTTGGATTAATGTTCATTATGAATTCCATGTTTTTTACTGTTTTCATTGTTGTTTCAATAGTCATGAGTAGCTAATTGCATATGTTAGGATGTAGGGAGTAAATATGCCTAGATAGTATAATTCCTGAAATCGACTGTTGCAGGCCCTAGGTCGGCCGACCAGCTTAATCAGTCAGTCGACTGAAGTGTTGGTCGACCGACTAGACTAGCTGGTCGGTCGACCGACTCTCGTATGTTTTCAATTCCGTTTTATTTCGTCGACCATAGTAACCTACAATGAGACTGAAAGGAGACTTGTATGATATTAGTAATGACTTACCCAAGGTTGAAAGATACAGGAAGGGCATTGGTTTACGCCTTAAGACGGCTAGTTTACTTAAGACTGAAAGGTATGTGACCTAGAAATTAGGAATCACCCTTATTGTTGACACCAAATATTTGTGAGACCTAGGAACTAATAGCATATACCGAACGGAGCTATTAGGTACCATAGATCGAAAAGATATGTTACACCCCTTACGCGACTGCAAGACATGTTGACTTAGAATTTATACCATGTTAGCTTTTTATTACCCGAACATCCTAGCATCTCTTTTACCATAGTTTATTTCGTTCTTAATTCTTGTTTTACTTCTATCTTTATTTCTAGACTTAGTGACAATCAATATAAACCCCCACTTTTGTTACCTTAAAACATTGACCTCAAACAATAAACATTCCCCACCTCTCTATGGTTCGACCCTGACTTTCCCTATCTATAGTTAAAGTTTAGGAATTATAAATTTTATCTTTGACGCCCTCAACGACGGGCATCAAATTTTGGCACCGTGGTAGACCGCGCATATGTTACAGTTGTAGGAAACCCGGACACCTTTCCGATCAGTGTACCCAAAAGAAGAAGTAGTCCAAGGGAGCTAAGACTTCTCAGGTTTGAAGCATAGACCTCTCACCTGACGCTCCCCTGAAGTGTTTCAGATGCCCGAAGGATCTTCACCTTGGAGTTGACTGCCATGGCAACCCTCACTGATGCTTCACCTGCGAGAAACTTGGACATCGCTCTTTCAAGTGCCCCGAGGGGATTGTCGCCATTAATAGAGCTGTCACTACTGACCCAGAGGCCGAGACCAGTTAAGCCAGGGCTGTTTAGAGTCGAGCTGAGACCAGAGTCCACCCTGATCCATCTACTGGTACGTACATGTCTACTGCTTTATCTATAATCTGGTGTACGTGTAACCGTTAAGATCTTAGTCTCCTTCCTTAGACTCCTGTTAATCTTCTTTGGAACCTAGCTTCATTTCCTCTCGACTCAACCTGGTAGCTGCTTTTCCTGAAACACCTTGTGAGGTAACCTACCTTAAACAGACTTGGAGAATTTCTTGAGGTTAACAGTAAACCGTGTTTCAGAGAGTGTTGTCGCTTGAGGGAAAACCTAGGAAGCATTGTGAGATATGTTTTGGTAATCCTAGTGTCTATATGTTTACCAGTTGGAAGAGTGAAAGTACTTGATGGAATGCTTAATTTGAGTGGAGCTTTTACGTGATTTCTGTGGAACTTAGATATGAGAATCTTTCTAAGTCATTTGTATTTGTAAGTTTGGAAATACTATTTGAGGATTTAGGAGTAATTAGAGTACTAAGTGATTTCGAGGAATATGTTTAAGATACTGATATTGTCAGATAACTGAATGAGGTAAGCTACTGCTACTTAAACTTGAGGAATGAGAGTTATTGGTAACGGTGTGAGAGTGTTGAGGCATTTACAACTTGACTTGTGGAATTGACGGAGTGTTGGACCATAGGTTACTTATTGGATCTTAATTTGAGGAATCCAAAGGAAAGTTGAGGATGGATTAAAGTAATTCATTGGGAGATGTAAGCTCGGAAACGTATTGATTTAGGTATGGTTATCTAGTGGACAGTAATGCAAGTGTGGTGGATATAGCATATGGGTTTGATAGCCTGAGAGTGTTATCGAATTGTCATTTGAGGAACTTTGGTATATAGATCGTTTTGAGGGAATGGTTGTGAGAACCGATCATCGACTTACTTAATTTGGGAGTTGTTGCTTTAGTAAGGCCTTACCTTTGGATGTTCATCTTATGGTAACAGATTGGGAACTTAGGATTTCGAAATACTCCCGTGGAAGGAGTTTGATGGAATTGAGCCATGTTGGACTAAAGGTTATAGATGATTTTGGCAAGAGTTAGTGTACCCATGTTTGGCAAGAGTTACCGTCTTCCTTAACCTTTAACCTGGTTGTTTCCTTCCTTCGATCCTTCCTTGTATGTTCTGTCAGCTGTGAAACTAGGAACTTATGATCCTTCGTGTTAAAGGTAACCTCTATGATTGTTTCCGCGCCCCGATGACTGTTTTTGAAATTTGTTTCCTATTGTTAACCCTAAAAGTTTGTAGTGTTTGGAAAATATTAATTGTTTTGAGGATTTGAAACTACTTCCTCTTCCGTAGGAAGTAACCTTTTGTCATTGTTACAATTTTACTCTTTCAAGAATTTGAGAATAAAGGTTAATTTTGAGGGAAACCTTGTTTTAAAGAGCCGAATGTTTTACAACTTTGATGGGTTTCAGCATTGATTGCCACTGGAACTTGTTATTGGAGACGTCTGATAACCTGTGCTATGCTTATCAACACCGAATCAATCTAAATTTTGAACATTACTGATTTAATTTTGGGACTTGTCTCAGATTTGGAATGTCGGACTCTTGAATACGTAACGAGAATCCCAATGTCCATTGACAAAGACTTGTGGCTTGAAATCTTTTCTTCTTGAAACCTTTTTGAAAGATAAAGTTTTGGGTTACCATAACCCGGTAATACGTTTGATAGCTCGAGTTGTTTTGGTACTTATTTATGTCTTCAAGTTTCGAGGATGAAACTTTTTGAAAGTTGGGGTGATTGTAACATCCCGTATTTTCGTAAATAATATGTTAATCATTTTAAAGTATTTTCCGGAATATAATATTATTTCATTAATAAATCGTAAATCTTATTTAAGTATTCCGTTAAGTTCCGTCTTAAGAATATTTTAATTCTTAAGATGTTCACTTCGCATTTCAATTCCCGACTTGAGTCCGTATCTCAAACAAATAAACCCGACTCAAGTAAATGTGAAAGGACAATCTAAAAACCCTACATAATAGTTTCATACGATATCCTCTCTCTCACAATTTCCTTTCACTGATAAAAAAAAAACCCATTGTTCATCTTTTCATCAAGCTTCAAATCATAATCTCGACCCCTTCACGAACTCGTATCAAGGTAAATTTTATATTTTCGGAATCCTCTCGAGATTTCCAATCTTACTATCTCTTTCAATTTCAGTTTTATTGATTTCGAAAAATGGGCTGTTTTGACCCAATTCCGTTTCTAGCTCTTAATTTCCGTTTTTCTTGTTGTAAGAGTTAGATTAAAGGATCCCGAGGTCGACTGTTACGTTATTGAAAAAACTTTGGAGCTTAAACTGCTAAAAGGTGACTATTATGAGTACCTCGACCTAAATTGTTAAAGTAGCATGCTTGTTGTGATTTTGGATAATTTGTTGTGTTTAGGAACATGTTTAGGTTTACTTTTATCTTCTTTATGCTTCTTAAGATATTATTGTGGAAGTATTGTGTTGAATTCATGGTTTAACTGGAAATTGTGAGTATACATGAAGATCGGTATCATTTGGGTTTGTTGTTCTTATGCTTGTTTAAATACTTGATTTTTTTTCAAAGATCATATATGAGATTCACTTGGGATTGTTATGGGTTTTTATATGATGATAGTATAGGTTTGATACTAGAAATCATGGTTTAGAAGTGTTTGTCGAAAGTTTGATCGAATTGGCGAATTGTAGGAAACACGCGAAACATACCTGGCCCGTGCTTGGGCGCAGGCTGCGCACCACCAAGCGCAGGTTGCGCAATCTAGGTGTACCTGCGCACCCGCTTGCACAGGCTGCACAAAAACCGTTGTAGCTTTGCTTGTTTAATTGTTTTCCGAGCTGTTTTGGGGGCTTGTTTCCCAATTGTTTTTAGGATGTTTAAGGGATGTTTTGTGATATATATACTTAGTTATAAATGTATATTTGAGCTAGGTAAGATTTAGTAAAGTTGTTGGTTACTTCTCTAAAGTTAGTTAATTATTATTGGTAATGGTAATGTAGTAAGTAATGTTTTAGCATGTTCTTTCCTTATCGTAGGCTAATCATTTTCTTAGGTTGCTTTTGAGACCTAGTGAACTTAGTTAGTTGAATAGCAACCCTTAGACTTGTAGAGGGGAGTCTTAGGTTGTTCATGATTGTTATCGAACTTGGTTTTCATTTATATGCTTATGTGTGTTTGAGGTCCCCGAGGTTCGGGCGGCACTATATTGGGTTCGGGGATGGAGAGAGGATAGAGACCCCCCCGGTCGGGTAACTGAAAGGGAAATCGGGTCTCCCTCAAATTAGTTCCTGGGGTCAATTAAGTGTTGTTTAGAGGTCTAGAAGATTATGACTAAGGACTTGGTTGTAGTACATATCGGAATATGTCTGAGTTGGGACCGCTAGAGTACGATATGTACTGTTGTTTGATGCGTGTCAAGTTATGCTCTGAGTTGCGATCCTCTAGTTTGACACGAGAGTATTTGTGGCGTGACGGTCTAGTCTGAGTTGCGACGTAGAGACCGTCTCGTGTATGGATGATGCGGTAGGAATATGTCTGAGTTGCGACCTCTGTCCTACCGTGAGTTTATTTGACCGTAGTGGGTGGAGTCTGAGTTGGGATCCCGATTTCATTACGAAGGGTAATGGTTCTGACTGAGTTGTGTTATGAACCATTATTAGCTGATTGGTATCCATCTGTGCCTGAGTTGCGGCTACGGGTGGATGCTTGCTGATTTGTGTACCAAGTTTACCTGAGTTGGGGTGTGACTTGGACACTGTAGATTGTGGTTAGTGCTTGCCTGAGTTGGGGTAGGTTCTAGGTACTGCTGATTGCATCTGCTTGCCTGAGTTGGGGTATAGTGTCAGATGTTGCTGATTGATTGTGTTGTTTGTTATAGAGTATTGTGTATATTAGAACTGTTCGTCCAAGGCATTTGACGACTCCTAGTCTTGTTTCGTAAATGGTTTGGAGTGAAAGACCCCCGGCCGGGCAACCGGATGGGAGACCGACTCTCATTTGAAATAGTTTTCGAAGTTAGTTGAGAGCCTTGAACGTATTGCACGTTGATATGAAAGTTGATATAATGTTTATATATGCTTCACATGTTATAAATGCTGGACTATGTTGGATGCTTTATGTGACACGTGTCGTTAACAATAGGTGGCTAGGAGAACTCTAGTCACTCCCCACAGATTGTGGCGTACTTGTTTTTCATGTATGTAGGTACATGACAGGTTGGTGGCTGATGGGTTACATTGGAGGCTAGCAAGCGATGATCCTTTCATCGATGACTTACCATTTCTATCGTTAGCTAGACCTAGATGTTTTGGATTTATACTTGAGTGCCTGTAGGGATGTGCCATCCCAGGCTGTTTTGTATTTATACTTTTCGTACTTAAACATATACTTATCTATGTTTTGCTTATTTCGGTTTGCATAGTTTGTTTTTAATTCACCTCGTTTATCAGGCATGTTAAAGTTTAAATTTCAGCGTAAATTTTGGCATGTCTAAATGTTTTATTTTTCCGCTGCGACGAGGGGTTTTACAGTTGCTATTAGAGCGTTATCGCTCGCGACGCACTCATGTAACCCTCAACCTTAACTTGACCATATAATTGAATAATGAATGAGAGATGGGGTAGATTTAGGGACTTATATTGTAGTCTGTTTGTGCTTGGTTAGGAAATACGTCTAACGGTTTACTCTTTTGGGATTGAAGAATGACGGAGCCAACCGATGCCGAGAATAATGTGACGCATGCCCTCATTCAAAATCTCCTGGGTTATATAACTCCGGCGGGTGTGCCCTCTTCTTCATCGCAAACATTGGGAGGTAATCAACCTGGAGGATTGCCTTGGATTATCACTCAGATGTGGAGGAATGCGGCTCAGACCTTCGACGGAGAGACCAGTTCTGCAGTTCTCACCGCATGGTTCTTTAACATGGAAAAGAACTTCATGATATATGGTGTTCTTCCTGAGGATTAGATCCGAGTAGCATCTCAGTTCTTGGTTCGTGAGGCTAGACGTTGGTGGATGACGATCAGCTCTCCTGCTACTCGTGACCCTACTTTCATATGGAGTCGTTTCAAAACTCTTCTTGGCATGAGGTTTTACCATAAGGATATACGCCAACATAAGATGACCGAATTCATGAACCTTCGCCAAGGGACCCTTTCTGTTCAAGCCTTCACCAATCGATTTGAGGAGCTAATCCACTTTGTCCCACAGCTAGTCGAGAAAGAAGAAGACAAAGCTTACCTATTTCGGAGCAAGCTTAATGCTGAGACTAGGAGTGTACCATGTGGTGACCCGACTTCTTACTTCCAGAGTTACTGCAGTGTCTTGCGAGTGGAGGACCCCTATTACCAGATCTATTGTGAAGGAGCTAGAGCCTTCTCTCCTCCCCGACCACCTTTGCATAGTTGTAGAAGCGGGAGACCTCTTAGTCCTCCTTCCTCCTCCTCTCCTCCTGGAAAAGGAAAGCGCCCATTGTTCACTGAGCAACCTGCTACAGTTAGCCCGGACATAGATGATGCATGTCTATTTTATGATGTTTTATATCTATTTTTACACACATTTTAGAGCTCATTTACTACGTTTAGCCTTTATTTCCCAACAATTGTCTACATTCGTGTTTTTATGCTCTTTTGCAGAATTATGCCGAAAAGGGACAATTTTATACCAAATTTATGCCCTCGGGATTTTTCATAGCCAAGGAACGGGGAAAAGTCAATTCAAAGCACGACCAAAGTACCACAAAGTCAAACCAAGGCGAAATCAAGACTGACGTATAGGAAAGTGGGTCGACCGACCTACTATAGCTACCTAGGTCGGTCGACCTGAGGACTGTTATCTTAAAATTCAGAAGTCCAGCAAGCCCGAGAAGAGGTCGGTCGACCTCATGACCAGGTCGGTCGACCAGCGCGCAGTCTCAGAAAATTCCGCAAAGCCCACTCTCGTGATTAGGTCATTAGGAAACTTATTATTTCCGCCTACTTAAGCTAATCTCGGGATTAGGGTTAGGCATCTAGGAATTTAGCATCAAGTTCTAATCCAGAAAGTTTATTATTTAGTATCATCTAGTTTTAGTTTTAATGTAACACCCCCATTTATTTAAGAGCCTTTAGCAAGACATTCTCAAATAAATGAAGCTGTTACCATCTCGGAATATCCGAGGTAGTGAATAACAAAGTAAAACAACCAAAGTACTTTATAAAAACTGATAAAATTTAAACTTGGTTATTACAGCTACTACATAACAGAAAAGAAAATACAACTGATGACTTCTCTAGATGTGATATAATTCTAAGTCGGTCCAAAGTACGCATCTCACATTCCTGCCCCAGCTCCTAGCTCATCTGTCTCTGACCTGCAGAATCTACTCCCCATTCCGGATCATCGTAGGTGTACACGAATACACTGTCAACCTCGCGGTTGAGTAGGATAACACAATAATAAATAATGCAACAAAGATGATATGCAAATGCCATGATATGCTCGAGCTCAATCTCATTCTCAATCTCAAACCCGTAACTCCCAGCCATACCGAACCTCCCGGTAGACTATAATCGGCCGTCGCCCAACACCAGCTCAAAAGCTGATAAGACACCAGGCCTGGTCTGCAGAACCACCCTGGGCTTTATATCAGAACACTATCTGATTCACAATATCTCAGTAACCAATGCATATGCATGCTCATGAATGCCACTATATAAATATTTAATCATGCTATCAAATACTGAAATACTCATGCCATTGCAAATAATCCACAATCAATCCAACCAATATCATTCTTATATAATTCATGCTTGCATCCATCACATACAAGGCAATATCCTTTCATAACACATCACATAGTAAACATCCATTCATATCAGTTCATAAAGTATAGTGTCAGTGTATCCTACCTGGATAGCAATATAATCCCATCACGCAGCTAACATCCAATCAGTAGCATCACTCCATCACATACTCAACACCTAATAGAATAATACACTTAATTACTAACTAATACAATTACGCAACTATCATAGTATATCGATCAATCCAATTAATTACTTAAACAATATATTACGCATAACGAGACCGTGTCAATTATTTCTTAGCATCAACTTAATTAAATAAGGAATTATATAAATTATCGTCCATAAATAGATAACGATTACTTGTCACATACGTATTATAATTTATAGAGATACGGATTTTATTAACATCATAAAGATTCAAAACACAACAAGGTATAATACATATGAACTAATAAATAACCTTGATTAGTCGAGTTATAAAATATCTTCACAAAACATCTTAAACAAACTAACTTAACTGATTAAATAAAATTAAACTAATTAACCAATAATACGAAGATAATACCAATTAAAAATTATAATAACAATAACAATAATATTAATATTAATAATAATAAACATATCATTAATAATTATAATATTAACAAAACTAGTTCAACTACTTAATCAATTATCACAAGTAAATAAAGCATCAACTAAAATAAATATTATACAAAACTATTAATAATAACTTTTGATAATAATAATATTAATACTAATAATAATAAGAGCATTACTACTACTTATAATAATAATCAAAATAACAATAATAAGCATAATAACACAACAGCCCCTTAGATCCTGGGTTCGAATCCCACGACCAACAGCCTTTTCAATATAATCAAACCATCCAACTCATACCCGTACCCCTAGTTCACGACATCCCCACCGCCAACCAAGACACCAACGACCACCACCAACTATCCTAAACTCAACTACGTACTACCAACTACCACTACCATGCCTTCGACACCACCAAGGGCCACCACAGCAACCACCACGACCGCCCAAAACAACCTGCACACTCACAAACCCCTTTTACTTTCAGCAACCGTCTTCGACTCCCTCTTTTCTCACGCTCCTCTCTCCCTCCACCGTGCCCAACAGCTCCATTGGCCACCACCGTGGTAACCACTGACCCACGGTGGTCCCATAGAAGGTAAGGTTGCGTCCTCGACTCCCCCAGAAACCCTATAAAAACCGTCCCAAACACCTAACACTCATCCCGTGTATGATGCTCTGTTTTACCCTCTCTGAACATCCCTATTTCACACCGCGTGGTGGTGTTTCTCACCACCAACAACCACCACCCAAGACGCTTGTTGTTTTCCCCTCATCCCATAGACCACCAGTTATCAACCATACGCAAGATTACTCATAAACATGTAAAAAAACGAGACATATACGACAGCCCCTCCTTAACCGCAGTTCTCCTTTGCTTCTTATCGCCCCTAAACAAACAACATCCATGGTGGTGCTCCGACCACCATGAGCCACCTTACAACCACCAAGGTAAACCAGAGACTTCCTACTATGACTACCCCAAAGACTCATACCGAAACTTGGACCAACAACAGTTCGAAATACTATGAAAACAATGGAGACACCGAGTATTAAAAAAAACGAACGAAACAGAGTATAACTTACAAGCGTACAGCGATGAAAACGATCAGCGTTATGGATGTTCTAACCCAATTCTCTTTCCCTTCTGTTCTCCTTTAGACCCACGGCAGGTACCAGGATAGGGTTTCAGGTGTAGTTTAGATGGTAGGGACGCATATGAGATTATGGAGGCAGACGAAGTTAGGGTTTGATAGGGTTTTGTTTTGTGTTTGTGTAGGTCGATGTATTGATGTGAATCCTATGTCGATGGTTGCTAGCTAGGGTTTTGTTTATGTTTTGCTTCCATACACGGTTCTCGTAAGTCCAATCCCATCACACATCTCGAGGTCTCACATGGTTCTCATCTCGTTCTTTAGCCCGTAAAATAAAATTAACGAGTACATATAAATTATTGTATTAATTAAATTAACTAATTATGAAATTATTAGTACTTACATAAAAATTACATTTAAATATAATTACGACTTAAATAATAAAACAATATAAATAAGAAATAAATATAAAATAGGAAATACATTTAATTATAATTATATTATCAAAATAAAGAAATACGAAAGAAATGACATTTCATGAAATAATCGTCAAATATAAAATGATTATGAATTACGAAATAATCGTAGAAATACGATTTATAAAATAATAACAGCTTATATAAAATACTTTATAAACATCCATTTGAAAAACTTGTATAAAACACGGTTTGACTGCCGTGGACCGAGGCTAAAATGCGGGATATTACAGTCTTCCCTCCTTAAAATGAACTTCGTCCCGAAGTTCGCTACCCCGTAACAATAACGAAACATATAACAAGCATAAAACAATCACAAATATAAGAAGGCGATAGAGTGAGAAGGCGATATGAAGGCGATTTCGTTTGAATGAATTTTAATCAAAAAAACCCAAAAAAATGTCTGTAGATTGTTCTAGTTTAGATAACTTTCCCCCTCTAGTCTCTAATTCTGATCATCTGAGCAATTCCATGGATATTGGTGCAATTCCTGGAGTTGTGAATGGTCCAACAAGTGCCGATGTGTTAAAAACGAAGAATATGAGTGAAGTTGTGGGTATTCCCCCATTTGATCTTGATGCACTTCTACCGGAGCAGGAATGGGTAATTCAGCAAAGGAAAAAAGGTAAGAGTCAATTACTTACTATTGATAAGGATACTACTGACTTGATGCGGTTCTCTGCTGATGATGTTCAAGAGGAGCTTGAGTATTGGAAAAACTCTGTCTATTGCTTTATTTTGGGGGCCAACCCTCCTTTTGAAGTTGTAGAGGGTTTTATTAGACGCATTTGGGTTAAGTTTGCATTGGATAAAATCTCCTTTTTACCTAATGGAGTTTTCTTAGTGCGATTTCAAAATGAGGAGGCTAAAGAAACTGTGTTGCATCATGGCCACTTCCTGTTTGACAATAAGCCCCTTATTGTGAGGCCTTGGCATCAGGAGGTTGATTTGGTTAAGGAGGATGTAAAGGAGGTACCGGTGTGGGTCAAGCTGAAAAATCTTCCTCTTAAATTTTGGGGGAAGAGTATACCTAAAATTGCAGGCCTGTTGGGAGACTATGTCAGGTGTGATAAGCCTACAGAGGAAAAAACACGCTTAGGGTATGCCAGAGTGATGGTGGAGGTGCCTTTTGGGCAGATTATCCCTGAGTGTGTGAAATTCATTGATGATGTAGGGGTTATCATTACAGTGTATGTTGAGTTTGAATGGAAGCCGATTTTATGTTCTAAATGTCGTGGAATTGGGCATGATGAAAAGGTGTGCAGGAAGGATCAAGGCAAACTGGGAGTACAGGGACCAGCTAAACCTCGCAAGGAATGGAGGATTAAGCATAAGGAAAAACCAGTACCAGTAAGTCAACCAGCAGCCCCTGAGATAGTCACTCCAGTTGAGAAACCTAATGAATTTCAGGTTACTTGGCAAAGAGATGGCAAATATCAGGTTGCAGATTCACCTTCTAAGAAAGTCATAAGAATGAGTAGGCAGGAGCTTGTGGACAAGGGGATGAGCTCAACTAGGTTTGGTCAGGCCTCTCTCCTGGATGTTTTGAATACAGTGACCCCTAAAGTGGGCATTGGTATAATTAGTAGTGTCATACCTCCTTCTGGGGGTAATGGATAAATTTGGATTCTGGAATATTAGGGGCATGAACAATCCAAGTAAGCAGAATAACATAAAATGGTTCCTTCATTATCACCAACTTGGATTGTTTGGGCTCCTTGAGACAAAGGTGAAAAGTTTGTCTCTAAATAGTATTAAAAAGAACTTTTGTGATAAGTGGTGTATTTCAACTAATAATCATTGCCATAAAGGGGGGAGGATCTGGATTTTATGGGATCCTAAGATGTTTAGCATTATGTTTTTGTGGGGAATAAAGCATGTATTCACCCTAAACTTGTAGGATTATAATGAAAAATACAGTTGTGTTTATAGTCATAAGATTAAAAAGGATAAGAAAAGAAGTACAACCTTTAGTCCTTGTGCGAAAGGCCTAAGAACAGGAATTAACACAAATTCCCTCCTATAACTTGCACCCAAGACTTAGAATGAGACGTGGCCGCGTGTGCTAGAAATCCTCTCCAACTGCCTTGCAATATTGGGAGAGCTATTTAGGTTTTAGATGTGAGATCTGAGGTTTTGGGAGAAGAAAGCTCTTAAAACCCTAATTTTTCCTTGAGATTTGTTTAAACAGTGAAACAAGAGTCTCTGACATAAGGAGAGTCCTCCTCCTTATGTAGCTCTTTTTGGCCGAAATTTCCAATAGGGTAGGAGTGGGCTTTCCACTCTTACCTTATTCTAATTCGTGATTCGACCCATTTAGCTATAAGTTATTCGCGGGATTTTAATTATAAATCGTAACATGTTATCAGATATTAATACAGTCGATATATTAATAATGGTCTGACAAAATACAATATTGTATAATTACCCAAATTAATATAACTGTTTATATTAATACGCGAATACAATATTTAAATAAATATATAACCGTTTATATTTAATTTACGAATTAATCATGTAATCCGTATTAGCTAAAATTATTTAATCCGTATTAAATAATAATCTCAACATCTTATTGACTAATTTAATAGTCAATACCTCTGACTAACTGTTTAGTCATATTCGGCAAAATGTGACTGTATTTTCATACCTTCACATCTCTCAAACGTGTCCTATAGGTGTGACGTATAGGGACCAGTTGATCACCGCCATCCGTATGACAATAACGTCAAACTTATCTAGCAAGCCAACCGTTATTGATAAACGTGGATCAACTGGTAATAATACAAAAGTATGCCCTTGTGATCCTTAAAGAGATTTAATAAGTCATTGTACTTAATTGTCAAGGACACCAGCCCCAACAATCTCCCACTTGTCCGTACAAGGGTATGTGCAATGACGTTATCACACTACATGTGGAGGACACAAGCTCCAACAAACTCCCACTTGTCCGTACAAGTGTAGGTGCGATAACCGAATCTCATATCCTTTTAAAATTTCTCCCATTCAATGTAAGACAATTTGCAAATCCGCATTCGCAAAGGTCGTATCTCACAAGCGATCTGTATCAAGAGTGGTTTCCCCGACTAGAGAGTAACTTAACTGATAAAACGAATCTGTATTCGAGCATGGCCATGCATTTCAGTTACTACTCCTCGAGTGGCCCTGAGAAATGATAAAATCCTGATAAGGGTTTGGATATTTCCTTCAACTCGAATCCTGCCGATATCGCCCAGCATGAAATTGTGGGGAATAAAACGCGTATTCACCCCAAAATTACAGGATTATAATGAAACATACAACTGTGAATATCGTCATAAGATTAAAAACATGAGAAAAGAAGTACAACCTTTAGTCCTCGCGCAAAAAGGCCTAAGAACAGGAATTAATGCAAATTCCCTCCTATAACTTGCACCCAAGACTTAGTCTGAGACGAGGCCGCGTGTGCTAGAAATCCTCTCCAATTGCCTTGCAATATAGGGAGAGCCCTTGAGGTTTTAGATGTGAGATCTGAGGTTTTGGGAGAAGAATGCTCTCAAAACCCTAATTTTACTTGAGAATTATGTTACAGTGCAACAAGAGTAACTGATATAAGGAGAGTCCTCCTCCTTATATAGTTATTTCGGCCGAAATTAGAGTTTGGGTAGGAGTGGGCTTTCCACTCTTACCTTATTCTAATTCGTGATTCGACCCAATTAGCTTTAATATATTTTGCGGGTTTATGATTATAAATCGTAACATGTTATCAGATATTAATACAGTCGATATATTAATAATGGTCTGATAAGATACGATATTGTATAATTACCTAAATCAATATAACTGTTTATATTAATTCGCGAATACAATATTTAATTAAATATAACCGTTTATATTTAATTTACGAATTAATCTTGTAATCCGTATTTGCTAAAATTATTTAATCCGTATTAAATAATAATTCTCAACATCTTATTGACTAATTTAATAGTCAATACCTCTGACTAACCGTTTTAGTCATATCCGGCAAAATGTGACTGTATTTTCATACCTTCACATCTCTCAAACGTGTCCTATAGGTGTGACGTATAGGGACCAGTTGACCACCGCCATCCGTATGACAATAACGTCAAACTTATCTAGCAAGCCAACCGTTATTGATAAACGTGGATCAACTGGTAATAATACAGAAGTATGCCCTTGTGATCCTTAAAGAGATTTAATAAGTCATTGTACTTAATTGTCACGGACACCAGCCCCAACAATCTCCCACTTGTCCGTACAAGGGTATGTTCAATGACGTTATCACACTACGTGTGGAGGACACAATCTCCAACAAACTCCCACTTGTCCGTACAAGTGTAGGTGCGATAACCGAATCTCATATCCTTTTAAAATTTCTCCCACTCAATGTAAGACAATTTGCAAATCCGTATTCGCAAAGGTCGTATCTCACAAGCGATCTGTATCAAGAGTGGTTTCCCCGACTAGAGAGTAACTTAACTGATAAAACGAATCTGTATTCGAGCATGGCCATGCATTTCAGTTACTACTCCTCGAGTGGCCCTGAGAAATGATAAAATCCTGATAAGGGTTTGGATATTTCCCTCAACTCGAATCCTGCCGATATCGCCCAGCATGAAATAACCCAGAAAAAAACCTCTTGGCCCCTGTTACGGTGACCGTGGGAAAGAAACCAAAGTTACCCAAAATCTGTCTTAATCTCAAGAAACAGTTGAAAGTCAAAAGACTCGACTCTAAGGAACACTATGGAGGTCCTATCCACGACCTGGCACCCAATGTTATAAAACATTTAGGACTCCATAACGTTGTCACGGGGTGTCCTACGAGATATCCGTATAACTCGCCTTTGTGATTGGTCAGTCATCCACGTGACTTATGGCTCGTTGAACCCACCATCAACCAACGTCACAAAATGATTACCTGAGTTATCAGCTCAAGTGGGTAATCAAGGACCAAAACGATGTAATGTTAATCAGTTCACTTTGTGGTGTTCAAAATTGGCGTACAATTCCACATGAGAAACAAAACATTTTATATCTTAACAATAAGGTTGAATAGAGTACACGAGAAAATGAATTATTACATGAATTCATAAAAGAGTACTACAACTTAGGAACACATCCAATTCCCATGGAATGAATGTGCCCTTCATGCTTATCACGTGGTAATGCTTTTGTGAGAGGATCAGCTATGTTGTCATCCGTAGCGATCTTTTCAATAAAAATCTCCTTTTGCTCCACGTAATCCCGGATTAGATGAGCTTTCCGTTGTACATGCCTAGCCTTGCTGCTAGACTTATGCTCCTTAGCTTGGAAGATGGCACCGCTATTGTCACAATAGACGGTGATTGGGTCATTCGAACTAGGCACTACTGATAGTCCTTGTAAGAATTGACGCATCCATATTGCTTCCTTAGCTGCTTCTGAGGCGGCATAGTACTCGGACTCAGTCGTAGAATCTGCTGTAACACTCTGTTTAGAACTTTTCCAGCTGACAGCAGCGCCATTAAGAGTAAAAACGAATCCAGACTGAGATTTCGAGTCATCTCGATCCGTTTGGAAGCTAGCATCTGCGTAACCCGTGGCGCAGAGCGTCGAGTCGCCTCCAAAAGTCAATCCCCAATCTTTAGTCCTCCGTAGGTACTTAAGAATGTTTTTCACGGCCATCCAGTGTTGTTCACCTGGATGAGCTTGGAATCGACTTGTCATACTCAATGCATATGCAACGTCAGGACGGGTGCATATCATGGCATACATGATCGATCCTATTGCCGAAGCATAAGGAATCCGACTCATGCGCTCTTTCTCTTCCACTGACTTAGCTTCTTGAGACTTGCTCAAGTGAAGCCCAGGAGTCATAGGAAGGAACCCCTTCTTGGAGTTCGTCATACTGAATCTCTCCAGAATCTTCTCTATATAAGATTCCTGACTGAGAGACAACATCCGTCGTGATCTATCCCTGTAGATACGGATGCCCAAAATTCTTTGTGCCTCTCCCAGATCTTTCATCTGGAAGTGGTTTTTCAACCATGCTTTAACCGAAGATAAGAGAGGTATGTCATTCCCAATCAAGAGTATGTCATCGACATACAGTACTAGGAATACAATCTTACTCCCACTCGACTTGATATAGAGACATGGTTCCTCGACTGATCGAATGAACCCATTCTCTTTTATCACTTGGTCGAAGCGATGATTCCAACTCCGCGATGCTTGCTTAAGTCCATAGATGGAACGCTTAAGCTTGCAAACTTTCTTAGGATGTGCTGAATCGATAAAACCCTCGGGTTGTACCATGTACAACTCTTCCTCCAAATAACCGTTTAAGAAGGCGGTTTTAACGTCCATTTGCCATATTTCATAGTCATGAAATGCGGCGATCGCTAAGATAATCCGAATGGAACGTAGCATGACTACGGGTGCAAAGATCTCATCGTAGTGCAAGCCTGGCACTTGGGTGAAACCTTTAGCAACTAGTCTAGCCTTATGGATATCTTGTTGTCCTTCCACGGCATGCTTTATCTTGTAAAGCCATTTGCATTGAAGGGGACGTACCTTTGCAGGTAGGTCCACAAGATCCCACACGTTGTTCTCATACATGGAGTCCATCTCGGATTGCATGGCTTCTAGCCATAGCTTTGAGTCAGAACTGGTCATGGCACCTTTATAGGTTGTGGGTTCATTACCCTCTAGGAGTAAGACGTCATCTGTATCGTGTTCCTCGACCATACCAATGTATCTGTCCGGTGGAATAGAGACTCTTCCTGACCTCCTAGGTTCCTCAGGGATATCTACCGCAGCCTCGGTTGGAGGTACTGTTTCCTCCAATGGTTGCTCGGTAGTTGGTTCTTGAACCTCCGATAACTCGAAGGTTCTATTACTCGACTTGTTCTCGAGAAATTCTTTCTCTAAGAATGTCGCACTAGCCGCAACAAAAACACGTTGTTCGGTAGGCGAGTAGAAGTAATGACCAAACGTTCCCTTTGGGTAGCCTATAAAGTATGTCTTGACCGATCGCGGGCCGAGCTTATCCTCGTGTCTCCACTTGACATAAGCCTCGCAGCCCCAAACCCGAATAAAGGACAAGTTAGGGACCGTTCCCTTCCATAGCTCGAATGGAGTCTTGTCAACAGCTTTAGACGGACTTCGGTTAAGTATTAGAGCGGCTGACAAAAGAGCATAGCCCCACAATGAATCAGGCACAACGGTGTGACTCATCATGGATCGAACCATATCAAGTAAAGTTCGATTTCTCCGTTCGGACACACCATTTAATTGTGGTGTTCCAGGTGGAGTCAACTGTAGTACGATCCCACAGTCTTTTAGGTGTTGATCAAACTCGCGTGAAAGATACTCACCACCACGATCCGAGCGTAGTGCTTTAATCTTTCTACCCAGCTGGTTCTGTACCCGATTCTGGTATTCTTTGAACTTGTCAAAGGATTCACTTTTGTGCTTCATTAAGTAGACATAGCCATATCTACTTAAATCATCCGTGAAAGTGATGAAATACCTATAGCCATCTCGTGCGTTGATCGACATAGGGCCACATACGTCCGTATGTATGAGTCCTAATAGGTCGGCAGCGCGCATTCCAACACCTTTGAAGGAAATACGAGTCATTTTGCCGATGAGACATGATTCACACGTGCCATATGATTCGAAATCAAAGGGCGAAATAGCTCCATTCTGTATGAGCTGTTTAACGCGTTTCTCATTTATGTGTCCCATACGACAATGCCATAAGTAAGTTTGATCTTTGTCACCTACCTTTATTCTTTTATTATTCACATGTAATATCTCGGTAGTTTGATCTAAAACATAAATTCCATTCATGGAAACTGCCTTGCCATAAATCATATTGTGCAAAGAGAAAATACAGCTATTATTCTCTATTACAAATGAAAATCCGAGTTTGTCAAGTGCAGAAACTGAAATAATGTTTTTGGATAAACTAGGAACATAATAACAGTTATACAAAAATAACTCGAATCCACTTGGAAGCTGGATTACGTATGTTCCCTTCGAGACTGCAGCCACACGTGCTCCATTCCCGACACGCAGGTCCACCTCACCCTTGATTAGGGGTTCTTGGTTTCGGAGGCCCTGCACATGATTACATAGATGAGAACCACAACCAGTATCAAGTACCCAAGTTCCGCAACTTGCGTGGTTAATCTCAATCATGTGAATAAAAGAAGAAGAAGACATACCAACAGGAGTAACACGGCCTGCTTTAATGTCCTCGCGATACACGGGGCAGGAGCGCCTCCAATGCCCAGTCTTGTGGCAATGGTGACATTCCATGCTTGTATCCTTGCTCTTTGTCTTGCCTTGTGAGTTACTCGACTCACCAGGCCCACTCTTTGTAAATCCTGGTTTCTTGAACCTGGGCTTACCTACTGCTAGGTCGCCCTGAGCTTTAGCCTTCCCTTTACCTTTCCCCTTACTGGAGATCATGAGAACATCCTGCTTAAGACTCCCACTCAACTTAAGATCCTTCTCAGTCTGTACGAGAAGGGAGTGGAGCTCATGGGGAGTCTTCTTCATGTCGTTCATGTAGTAGTTAGCCCTAAAGAGGGCGAACCCGTCATGAAGCGAATGAAGCATGCGATCAACGATGATGTTCTCACTGATCTTGCAGTTTAGGGACTCCAGTTTCTCGATATTCTCAATCATGTTGAGAATATGTGGGCTAACAGCTTGGCCCTTCTGGAGTTTCGCCTCAAAGAAGCGACAGGTATGCTCATAAGAAACGATTCTCGGAGCCTTGGAGAATTCGTTAGTGAGCGTGGTGAAAATCTTGTTTGCACCATGGGTAATGAAGCGTCTTTGCAAATTGGATTCCATTGCATAGATGAGTACGTTCTTTATCGCACCCGCTTCCATAACGAAATCGCCATGAGCGCGAATTTCGTTGGCTCTAGCTCCAGTTCCTGGGTGTGGCGGAATGGGCTCAGTTAAGAACTTGAGCTTTCCGTCAGCAATGGCAGCATTCCGTAGTGCTGCCTCCCAGTCAGAGAAGTTTGACCCATCATTCCTCAGTCTAGTAGACTGATTCATGGAGTCCATGAAGGCCTTTAGCCAGGATTCACGTGCTAGCTTGGCACTTGGCATTGGGTCTTCACCAGCCATTTTAGTTTTACAGCAGTTTTAATGAACGTGTTCTACACTGAAAAGGAAGATAAAACAAAACCATATAAGCAACTTATTGTTGTGATTTAAGTCTATATTAAATTGAATTTAAACTCGTAGACTCAAGCATTTATATAATTGATCTCCCTCAAGAATTATATAAACGATCCCAAGACTCAATTTCCGTATATTGATAAGCCCACAGTTTGGCTAATTCCAATCGTTGGAACTCTTGGTCGATAGATTTCCGTAAATCCTATCTATTAGTCCATCTCAGTCACTGGAATATTATCGAGTGACCATGATGTTGAGATAAAATAAATCATCTGTTCCCACTTACCCGACGTAGAAGGGGTCATATTATGCCTACCGACGAAGAAGGGATTCATGGGAGGCTGATTTATAAAGACTAATCTCAATTTTTGGTTATACGAGGAAGACCCCATCAACTTTTATTTATTCATATTAAGTGAACTAATACTAGCATTTTCGTGAATGAATTAAATAAAGTGATGGCTTTAAATGACATGTGACATCTGTATTGTCACAGAAAACTAACGCGAGACCTCTACATGAGTCAGTTTTCAGGCATGATATAGGTGGTTTGGCTTTTAGGCGGAATATGATGCAAGCTATTATCGATGAAAGCGTAAAGATAAATGCAATAAACGTAAATAAAAGTCCTAGTGTGGCCTATCCTACCAAAATAAACATAAAACAACTTGGAATCCACCGTTGGACCCTAGAAGCTTGTCTTGATGTTTCATCTTGGTCCTTGCAGCGGGAGTGAGCATCCGGTCTCCGTCTTGTCTTTGGTCTTCACAAAATTACTAATTTAAATTACATGAGTAGACCTAGATACATTCTAATTTAAATACAAAAGTAATTACATGGCAAAAACCCAAAACGGAGATTCAAGATCTCAAAATTACAAGCAAGATCGTGTCCCATCATTACGGTAACACAATCTTCTAAGGCCACACTAAGTTACAACCGTTTGCAAAAATTAAATACGTTATTGAAAGCATTCAAGGCATTCACAAGACGATAAATAAAATGCATCAACTAAATAAAATTTATACATGACATAATACTGTTATTATGATAAATTTATACCAAACCACCTTTTAGGATTAAAATTAAGTGACTATACCGTTTTAATCACCAATTTTAATAAACATATAATCCATTATTTTAAACCGTTTTAAAACAATATGTATC
Source organism: Silene conica (assembly GCA_029255685.2). Classification (NCBI taxonomy): domain Eukaryota; kingdom Viridiplantae; phylum Streptophyta; class Magnoliopsida; order Caryophyllales; family Caryophyllaceae; genus Silene; species Silene conica. Next base: position 34,784,298 of record CM055313.2, on the reverse strand, counting down.
AAACGAGGGTGAACCGTTTCACTAAATAATATACTATTTCCGTATACAGTATATTATTTTAAGCCATGTGAAAATAAGAAACAAGTTATTTTCGAAAATAAACACCCCGAAACGAGAGCACTCGATCGAGTAACAGGGGCACTCGATCGAGTGTCAGGGTCACTCGATCGAGTGCAGCAGTGCTCGATCGAGTGGCTCGTAAAAATCGCAAATCGCTGCACTTTTAAATCAAAACGAGTTTATAACTTGGATTTAAAACTTGTAAATCATATATAAACAACAACAAAAGATTCACATATTGCTAAAAATATCGATTAATTAACAACATGCAAATTATAATCGAAAACAAGATCGATTTCTCACAAAAATACACGCACGGCAGCCTGGTACGGGGGCACTCGATCGAGTGTCACAGGGACTCGATCGAGTGCCTAGGCAGATGCACGGTTTTCTCAAAATTTTGATTTTATGAAAGACACAATTGTAAAAATTTCATGGCCTAAGTCTCTGATACCACTTGTGGGGAATAAAACGCGTATTCACCCCAAAATTACAGGATTATAATGAAACATACAACTGTGAATATCGTCATAAGATTAAAAACATGAGAAAAGAAGTACAACCTTTAGTCCTCGCGCAAAAAGGCCTAAGAACAGGAATTAATGCAAATTCCCTCCTATAACTTGCACCCAAGACTTAGTCTGAGACGAGGCCGCGTGTGCTAGAAATCCTCTCCAATTGCCTTGCAATATAGGGAGAGCCCTTGAGGTTTTAGATGTGAGATCTGAGGTTTTGGGAGAAGAATGCTCTCAAAACCCTATATTTACTTGAGAATTATGTTACAGTGCAACAAGAGTAACTGATATAAGGAGAGTCCTCCTCCTTATATAGTTATTTCGGCCGAAATTAGAGTTTGGGTAGGAATGGGCTTTCCACTCTTACCTTATTCTAATTCGTGATTCGACCCAATTAGCTTTAATATATTTTGCGGGTTTATGATTATAAATCGTAACATGTTATCAGATATTAATACAGTCGATATATTAATAATGGTCTGATAAGATACGATATTGTATAATTACCTAAATCAATATAACTGTTTATATTAATTCGCGAATACAATATTTAATTAAATATAACCGTTTATATTTAATTTACGAATTAATCTTGTAATCCGTATTTGCTAAAATTATTTAATCCGTATTAAATAATAATTCTCAACATCTTATTGACTAATTTAATAGTCAATACCTCTGACTAACCGTTTTAGTCATATCCGGCAAAATGTGACTGTATTTTCATACCTTCACATCTCTCAAACGTGTCCTATAGGTGTGACGTATAGGGACCAGTTGACCACCGCCATCCGTATGACAATAACGTCAAACTTATCTAGCAAGCCAACCGTTATTGATAAACGTGGATCAACTGGTAATAATACAGAAGTATGCCCTTGTGATCCTTAAAGAGATTTAATAAGTCATTGTACTTAATTGTCACGGACACCAGCCCCAACAGAAATAACCCAGAAAAAATCCTCTTGGCCCCTGTTACGGTGACCGTGGGAAAGAAACCAAAGTTACCCAAAATCTGTCTTAATCTCAAGAGACAGTTGAAGGTCAAAAGACTCGACTCTAAGGAACACTATGGAGGTCCTATCCACGACCAGACACCCAATGTTATAAAACATTTAGGACTCCATAACGTTGTCACGGGGTGTCCTACGAGATATCCGTATAACTCGCCTTTGTGATTGGTCAGTCATCCACGTGACTTATGGCTCGTTGAACCCACCATCAACCAACGTCACAAAATGATTACCTGAGTTATCAGCTCAAGTGGGTAATCAAGGACCAAAACGATGTAATGTTAATCAGTTCACTTTGTGGTGTTCAAAATTGGCGTACAATTCCACATGAGAAACAAAACATTTTATATCATAACAATAAGGTTGAATAGAGTACACGAGAAAATGAATTATTACATGAATTCATAAAAGAGTACTACAACTTAGGAACACATCCAATTCCCATGGAATGAATGTGCCCTTCATGCTTATCACGTGGTAATGCTTTTGTGAGAGGATCAGCTATGTTGTCATCCGTAGCGATCTTATCAATAAAAATCTCCTTTTGCTCCACGTAATCTCTGATTAGATGAGCTTTCCGTTGTACATGCCTAGCCTTGCTGCTAGACTTATGCTCTTTAGCTTGGAAGATGGCACCGCTATTGTCACAATCAACGGTGATTGGGTCATTCGAACTAGGCACTACCGAGAGTCCTTGTAAGAATTGACGCATCCATATTGCTTCCTTAGCTGCTTCCGAGGCGGCATAGTACTCGGACTCAGTCGTAGAATCTGCTGTAACACTCTGTTTAGAACTTTTCCAGCTGACAGCAGCGCCATTAAGAGTGAAAACGAATCCAGACTGAGATTCCGAGTCATCTCGATCCGTTTGGAAGCTAGCATCTGCGTAACCCGTGGCGCAGAGCGTCGAGTCGCCTCCGTAAGTCAATCCCCAATCTTTAGTCCTCCGTAGGTACTTAAGAATGTTTTTCACGGCCATCCAGTGTGGTTCACCTGGATGAGCTTGGAATCGACTAGTCATACTCAATGCATATGCAACGTCTGGACGTGTGCATATCATGGCATACATGATCGATCCTATGGCCGAAGCATAAGGAATCCGACTCATGCGCTCTTTCTCTTCCAGTGACTTAGCTTCTTGAGTCTTGCTCAAGTGAAGCCCAGGAGTCATAGGAAGGAACCCTTTCTTGGAGTTCGTCATACTGAATCTCTCTAGAATCTTATCTATATAAGACTCCTGACTGAGAGACAACATCCGTCGTGATCTATCCCTGTAGATACGGATGCCCAAAATTCTTTGTGCCTCTCTCAGATCTTTCATCTGGAAATGGTTTTTCAACCATGCTTTAACCGAAGATAGGAGAGGTATGTCATTCCCAATCAAGAGTATGTCGTCGACATACAGTACTAGGAATACAATCTTGCTCCCACTCGACTTGATATAGAGACATGGTTCCTCGACTGATCGAATGAACCCATTCTCTTTTATCACTTGGTCGAAGCGATGATTCCAACTCCGCGATGCTTGCTTAAGTCCATAGATGGAACGCTTAAGCTTGCAAACTTTCTTAGGATGTGCTGGATCGATAAAACCCTCGGGTTGTACCATGTACAACTCTTCCTCCAAATAACCGTTTAAGAAGGCGGTTTTAACGTCCATTTGCCATATTTCATAATCATGAAATGCGGCGATCGCTAAGATAATCCGAATGGAACGTAGCATGACTACGGGTGCAAAGATCTCATCATAGTGCAAGCCTGGCACTTGAGTGAAACCTTTAGCAACTAGTCTTGCCTTGTGGATATCTTGTTGTCCTTCCACGGCATGCTTTATTTTGTAAAGCCATTTGCATTGAAGGGGACGTACCTTTGCAGGTAGGTCCACAAGATCCCACACGTTGTTCTCATACATGGAGTCCATCTCGGATTGCATGGCTTCTAGCCATAGCTTTGAGTCAGAACTGGTCATGGCACCTTTATAGGTTGTGGGTTCGTTACCCTCTAGGAGTAAGACGTCATCTGTATCATGTTCCTCGACCATACCAATGTATCTGTCCGGAGGAATAAAGACTCTTCCCGACCTCCTAGGTTCCTCAGGAATATCTACCGCAGCCTCGGTTGAATGAAATGTTTCCTCCAATGGTTGATCGGCAGTTGGTTCTTGAACCTCCGATAACTCGAAGGTTCTATTACTCGACTTGTTCTCGAGAAATTCTTTCTCTAAGAACGTCGCACTAGCCGCAACAAAAACACGTTGTTCGGTTGGCGAGTAGAAGTAATGACCAAAAGTTCCCTTTGGATAACCTATAAAGTATGTCTTGACCGATCGCGGGCCGAGCTTATCCTCGTGTCTCCACTTGACATAAGCCTCGCAGCCCCAAACCCGTATAAAGGACAAGTGAGGGACCGTTCCCTTCCATAATTCGTATGGAGTCTTGTCAACAGCTTTAGACGGACTTCGGTTAAGTATTAGAGCGGCCGACAAAAGAGCATAGCCCCACAATGAATCAGGCACGACGGTGTGACTCATCATGGATCGAACCATATCGAGTAGAGTTCGATTTCTCCGTTCGGACACACCATTTAATTGTGGTGTTCCAGGTGGAGTTAACTGTAGCACGATGCCACAGTCTTTAAGGTGTTGATCAAACTCGTGTGAAAGATACTCACCACCACGATCAGAACGTAGTGCTTTAATCTTTCTACCCAGCTGGTTCTGTACCCGATTCTGGTATTCTTTGAACTTGTCAAAGGATTCACTTTTATGTTTCATCAAGTAGACATAGCCATATCTACTCAAATCATCCGTGAAAGTGATGAAATACCTATAGCCTTCTCGTGCGTTGATCGACATAGGGCCACATACGTCCGTATGTATGAGTCCTAATAGGTCGGCAGCGCGCATTCCAACACCTTTGAAGGAAATACGAGTCATCTTGCCGATGAGACATGATTCACACGTGCCATATGATTCGAAATCAAAGGGCGAGATAGCTCCGTTCTGTATGAGCTGTTTTACGCGTTTCTCATTTATGTGTCCCATACGACAATGCCATAAGTAAGTTTGATCTTTGTCACCTACCTTTAACCTTTTATTATTCACATGTAATATCTCGGTGGTTTGATCTAAAACATAAATTCCATTCATGGAAACTGCCTTGCCATAAATCATATTGTGTAAGGAGAAAATACAGCTATTATTCTCTATTACAAATGAAAAACCGAGTTTGTCAAGCGCAGAAACTGAAATAATGTTTTTGGACAAACAAGGAACATAATAACAGTTATATAAAGATAACTCGAATCCACTTGGAAGCTGGATTACGTATGTTCCCCTCGAGATTGCAGCAACACGAGCTCCATTCCCGACACGCAGGTCAACCTCACCCTTGATTAGGGGTTCTTGGTTTCGGAGGCCCTGCACATGATTACATAGATGAGAACCACAACCAGTATCAAGTACCCAAGTTCCGCAACTTGCGTGGTTAATCTCAATCATGTGAACAAAAGAAGAAGAAGACATACCAACAGGAGTAACGCGGCCTGCTTTAATGTCCTCCCGATACACGGGGCAGGAGCGCCTCCAATGCCCAGTCTTGTGGCAATGGTGACATTCCATGCTAGTATCCTTGCTCTTTGTCTTGCCCTGTGAGTTGCTTGACTCACCTGGCCCACTCTTAGTAAATCCTGGTTTCTTGAACCTGGGCTTACCTACTGCTAGGTCGCCCTGAGCTTTAGCCTTCCCTTTACCCTTTCCCTTACTGGAGATCATGAGAACATCCTGCTTCATGCTCCCACTTAATTTCAGATCCTTCTCAGTCTGTACGAGAAGGGAGTGGAGCTCATGAGGAGTCTTTTTCATGTTGTTCATGTAGTAGTTGGCCCTAAAGAGGGCGAACCCATCATGAAGTGAATGAAGCATTCGATCAACGATTATGTTCTCACTGATCTTACAGTTTAGGGCCTCCAATTTCTCGATATTCTCAATCATGTGAAGAATATGTGGGCTAACCGCTTGGCCCTTCTGGAGTTTCGCCTCAAAGAAGCGACAGGTATGCTCATAAGAAACGATTCTCGGAGCCTTTGAGAATTCGTTAGTGAGCGTGGTGAAAATCTTGTTTGCACCATGGGTTATGAAGCGTCTTTGCAAATTGGATTCCATTGCATAGATGAGTACGTTCTTTATCGCACCCGCTTCCATGACGAAGTCGCTATGAGCGCGAACTTCGTTAGCTCTAGCTCCAGTTCCTGGGTGTGGCGGAATGGGCTCAGTTAAGTACTTGAGCTTTCCGTCAGCAATGGCAGCATTCCGTAGTGCTGCCTCCCAGTCAGAGAAGTTTGACCCATCATTTCCTCAGTCTTGTAGACTGATTCATGGAGTCCATGAAGGCTTTTAGCCAGGATTCACGTGCTAGCTTGGCACTTGGCATTGAGTCTTCACCAGCCATTTAGTTATACAGCAGTTTAATTGAACGTGTTCTAGACTGAAAAGAAGATAAAACAAAACCATATAAGCAACTTATTGTTGTGATTTAAGTCTATATTAAATTGAATTTAAACTCGTAGACTCATGCATTTATATAATTGATCTCCCTCAAGAATTATATAAACGATCCCAAGACTCAATTTCCGTATATTGATAAGCCCACAGTTTGGCTAATTCCAATCGTTGGAACTCTTGGTCGATAGATTTCTGTATATCCTATCTATTAGTCCATCTCAGTCACTAGATAGTATCGAGTGACCATGATGTTGAGATAAAATAAATCATCTGTTCCCACTTACCCGACGTAGAAGGGGTCATATTATGCCTACCGACGAAGAAGGGATTCATGGGAGGCTGATTTATAAAGACTAGTCTCAATTTTTGGTTATACGAGGAAGACCCCATCAACTTTTATTTATTCATATTAAGTGAACTAATATCTAGCAAATGCGTGAATGAATTAAATAAAGTGATGGCTTTGCAAATGACATGTGACATCTGTATAGTCACAGAAAACTAACGCGTAACCTCTACATGAGTCAGTTTTCAGGCATGATATAGGTGGTTTGGTTTTAGGCGGAATATGATGCAAGCTATTATCGATGAATGCATAAAAAAAAAAAATGCAATAAACGTAAATAAAAAGTCCTAGTGTGGCCTATCCTACCAAAATAAACATAAAACAACTTGGAATCCACCGTTGGACCCTAGAAGCTTGTCTTGATGTTCCATCTTGGTCCTTGCAGCGGGAGTGAGCATCCGGTCTCCGTATTTGGTCTTCACAAAATTACTAATTTAAATTACAAAAGTAGTCCTAGATACATTCTAATTTAAATACAAAAGTAATTACATGGCAAAAACCCAAAACGGAGATTCAAGATCTCAAAATTACAAGCAAGATTGTGTCCCATCATTACGGTGACACAATCTTCTAAGGCCACACTAAGTTACAACCGTTTGCAAAAATTAAATACGTTATTGAAAGCATTCATTAGACATTCAACAAGACGTTAAATAAAATGCATCAACTAAATTAAAATTCATACATGACATACTACTGTTATTATGATTAACAAATTTTTACCAAACCACCTTTTAGGATTAAAATTATGTGATTATACCGTTTTAACCCACTTTAATTTTAATAAGATTATAATCCTATTATTTTAAACCGTTTTAAAATAATATGTACCATACGAGGGTGAACCGTTTCACAAAATTAATAATATACTATTTCCGTATATAGTATACTACTAAAGGCCATGTGAAAATAAAACATGTTATTTTCGAAAAAAAATAAAATAAAAACGAGTCTGTTACAGGGGGGAGGTCGACCGACCTAAACATGTGGTCGACCGACCTCCAGCCGAAAAACGGAAACTTTCTGCAACAGTAAAATCGGTCGACCGACCTATCAATTAGGTCGACCGACCAACAGGCAGTAAAACCTAATTTCAGAAAACGCAAATCGCTGCACCTTTTGAAATCAAAACAAGTTTTTACCTTTTAAACTTTGATTAAAACAAGTAAATCAAAATTAACATCAACAAGGGTTCACATATTGTCAAGAATATCGATTAATTAACAATATGTAAACAGGAATCGAAAATCAAGATCGAAACCTCACAAAGGAAAATGTTTAAAAAAAAAACAGAAAACTTCACAGGAGGCGGTCGACCGACCGCAACAGGAGGTCGATCGACCGACTCAGCGGCAAAACACGTTTTTTTTTTTTTCTTTTCAGATTTTAAAACTTATGAAAAACACAAAAGTAAAATTTTCATAACCTGGCTCTGATACCACTTGTGGGGAATAAAGCATGTATTCACCCTAAACTTGTAGGATTATAATGAAAAATACAGTTGTGTTTATAGTCATAAGATTAAAAAGGATAAGAAAAGAAGTACAACCTTTAGTCCTTGTGCGAAAGGCCTAAGAACAGGAATTAACACAAATTCCCTCCTATAACTTGCACCCAAGACTTAGAATGAGACGTGGCCGCGTGTGCTAGAAATCCTCTCCAACTGCCTTGCAATATTGGGAGAGCTATTTAGGTTTTAGATGTGAGATCTGAGGTTTTGGGAGAAGAAAGCTCTTAAAACCCTAATTTTTCCTTGAGATTTGTTTAAACAGTGAAACAAGAGTCTCTGACATAAGGAGAGTCCTCCTCCTTATGTAGCTCTTTTTGGCCGAAATTTCCAATAGGGTAGGAGTGGGCTTTCCACTCTTACCTTATTCTAATTCGTGATTCGACCCATTTAGCTATAAGTTATTCGCGGGATTTTAATTATAAATCGTAACATGTTATCAGATATTAATACAGTCGATATATTAATAATGGTCTGACAAAATACAATATTGTATAATTACCCAAATTAATATAACTGTTTATATTAATACGCGAATACAATATTTAAATAAATATATAACCGTTTATATTTAATTTACGAATTAATCATGTAATCCGTATTAGCTAAAATTATTTAATCCGTATTAAATAATAATCTCAACATCTTATTGACTAATTTAATAGTCAATACCTCTGACTAACTGTTTAGTCATATTCGGCAAAATGTGACTGTATTTTCATACCTTCACATCTCTCAAACGTGTCCTATAGGTGTGACGTATAGGGACCAGTTGATCACCGCCATCCGTATGACAATAACGTCAAACTTATCTAGCAAGCCAACCGTTATTGATAAACGTGGATCAACTGGTAATAATACAAAAGTATGCCCTTGTGATCCTTAAAGAGATTTAATAAGTCATTGTACTTAATTGTCAAGGACACCAGCCCCAACAATCTCCCACTTGTCCGTACAAGGGTATGTGCAATGACGTTATCACACTACATGTGGAGGACACAAGCTCCAACAGTTTTTGGAGTATAATTCTCAATTCATTCATATGAAGGTGTTGGATTTGAATTCTGGAATGGAGTTTTATTTGACGATGGTTTATGCTTTTAATGGTGTTTTGGAGAGGAAACCTTTATGGGATAGACTAACTGTGTTTAGTAACCACATGACTGAACCTTGGGTAGTATGTGGGGACTTTAACACTGTGTTAGTTCCCTCTGAAAGGTTAGGAGGTAGTTGCTCTGCTGAGGAGATGGATGATTTTAATGCTTGTCTTAGTATTTGTGGAATAGTTGACAGTCCTGCAATGGGTTCCTTGTATACTTGGACTAATAAGCATGAACCTTCTTCTAGAGTCTTTAGTAGGTTGGATAGAGTTTTGGTTAATCAGGTGTGGCTGGCAAAGGTATCAATGATGTATGCTCATTTTTATAATGAGGGAGCTTTTGATCATACCCCTTGTATTATCCAACAGCATATGGCAGATCAGAAAAAAAGGAAGCATTTTAAATACTTCAATATGTGGAGTGAGGCCCCTGAGTTTAGCAGTTGTGTGAGAAATATTTGGGGAAGGGTGTATAGGGGGACAAGAATGTATCAACTTGTGAGTAAGTTAAAGGATTTGAAGATCCCTCTGAAGAAGTTGAACCATCAGTGTTTTGATGATATTGAGAATAACACTCAAAGAGCAAGAATGTGCTTAGATAGCATTCAGAGTAGGCTTAAAGATGATCTCACTAACCCTAATTTGATTAACCAAGAAATTGAAGCTGGCGCTACTTTGAGATGGTTTGAAAAAGCTTGTCATGAGTTCCTGGTGCAAAAGTCTAAGGTGAATTGGATGGAAATGGGTGACAGTAATACTAAGTTTTTCCACAAGGTTATTAAGGGCAGACATGCTACTAATAAGATAATGAGTATTGCTGATACTAAGGGGAGAATATGTGATAATCCTGATAGAATCCAAGAAGCTTTTCTCTGTTATTACAGTGACTTACTTGGAACTGATGTTGATGTCATTAACATGAGTCACTCTGTTGTTAAGAGAGGAAGATTATGTACTGATGATCAGCATCATATTCTGTTAAGGCCTGTAACAGATGATGAGATAAAGGAAGTAATATGCTCAATTCCTAAGCATAAGGCTGCTGGTCCCGATGGGTATTCAAGTGCATTTTTTAAAGATGCTTGGGAGATAGTGGGGAAGACAGTTTGTGAGGTTGTGAAGGATTTTTTTCACCATGGTAAGATGCTGAAGCAGATTAATCATACCTTGATCACCTTGCTTCCAAAAACTGAGAGGCCTAAAGATGTGACTCAATTTCGACCAATTTCATGTTGCAATGTGGTCTACAAATGTATTTCAAAGCTCCTTTGTCAAAGACTTGCTCTAGTGTTGCCAAATATCATTAGTGAGAATCAAGGAGGTTTTATCAAAGGGCGTAGTATTGTTGAGAATATCCTCATCTGTCAGGATCTAGTTAGGTTATATAATAGGAAAACTGTTACCCCTCGGTTCCTGCTGAAAGTAGACCTGAAGAAGGCCTATGATTCTTTAAGTTGGAGGTTTCTTGAGGAGATGATGGTTGCCTTGAGTTTTCCACATAAGTTTATCACTTTAATCATGGAGTGTGTGCAGACTGCATCATACTCTCTTGTCTTAAATGGGGAAATGTTTGGCTTCTTTAAAGGGAAGAAAGGGTTAAGGCAAGGGGACCCTTTGTCACCCCTTTTGTTTACAATAGCAATGGAGTATTTGAGTAGGGTGATGGCTTATGTCTCTGATGAAATGCAGTTCAGTTACCACCCCCTCTGTAAGAGTCTTAAGCTTACTCACCTTATGTTCGCTGACGACTTATTACTGTTTTGTAAGGGAGATGTTAAGTCTATTATGATTCTTCTGAGAGCCTTTTCAACATTTTCTTGTGCTTCTGGGCTCTCTATGAATGTAAGTAAAACCAATGCTTACTTCAATGGAGTGAATACTAGTGTTAAAAAGGATATTCTACAAGTGTCTGGATGTGAAGAAGGGAGCATACCTTTCAAATACTTGGGTGTTCCTATTACTGCAGGGAGAATGACGAAAAAAGAGGGTCAAATTCTGGTAGAAAAGATGATGGAAAGAATCAGGAGGTTTGGTAATGGGCACCTCACATATGCAGGCAGATTAGTGTTGGTGAACTCTGTATTGACAACACTTTATTCGTATTGGGCAACAATTTTTCTTATTCCTAAAGGGGTGCTGCATAGAGTGAATTCTATTTGTCGAAATTTCTTATGGGATGGGACAATTGATAGAATGAGGATACCAACTGTGAGTTGGGACAAAATCTGTAGCCCTAGGAATGAAGGAGGACTTGGAATTAAGGACAGTATTAGATGAAATGAGGCTGCAATTGGTAAACTGGTATGGTGGATTTACGTCAACCCAGAGAAATTATGGGTCAAATGGATAAACCATGTCTATATGAAAGGGCAGAGTTGGTCTAGTTATTGTCCTACTGGTGACATTAGTTGGGGATGGAAGTTAGTTTGTAGAATGAGGGATAAACTAGCTACTGGGTATGTGAATGGGAGATGGAGTGATGATGATAATGGGTATTCTGTGCATTCAGGGTATCAATTCTTGAGAACGAAGTACACACCAGTGAACTGGTATAAGTATATTTGGAATGAATGGAATATCCCGAAGCATAGTTTTGTGGGATGGCTGTGTGTAAGGGATGGCCTTCAAACAAAGGTACGGTTGGCTGCTTTTGGAGTATGTCAAGATGATCTTTGCTGTCTTTGTCAGATGGAACCTGAAACTATTGAACACTTATTCCATCAATGTCAATATAGTAGAAGACTGTTGCAGGAAATGGCTGGGTTGCTGAGTATAACCTCACCAAGGACGAATATTCTGAGTAATATTTGGTATGGGCAGATTAATATGAACAAAAGGAGAGTAATTATGTGTGGCTTTATGGCTGTGTTTTACCAAATATGGATTCAGCGTAACACAGCTCGTATGGAGAACAAGATGTTGAGACCTGAAGTAGTTATTGCAAGAGTAAGGAAAGAGGTGAAAGCAAGGATCTTGTATAAAGTGCAGCAAGTACAGGATGGCCGGTTTCACCAGTGGTTAGCAAGTTTAGCACTTATGAGCTGAGTAGTGTAGACTGACAGTATGAATTGTAAATGTTAGTGTTGAAAATAGCTTGTAATAGTGTGTTTTGTTCTTAATGAAAGCTTACATTTCACCAAAAAAAAAAATCACAAATAGCACTTATATAGGCTTCAAAATGCGAAATGTTACATTCTACCCTCGTTAAGAAAACTTTGTCCCCAAAGTTTAACGCATAACTAAATTAATGGTTACTTCACGAGTTACAAGATGATGCATAACAGAAGTAAACGGAATTATCAGGTACATTCAAACAATCACGACATATCAATTCTACATGCTTTAACAACTAGCCATATCATAAATAATTAAGATTTTACAATCTTATCCTCCTTAAAATATGGTTACGTCCCCGTAACCCCATTACAAAATTCCATATCCAGCGCTCAAACAATCATCGGAACAGCAGTCATAAGTCATCTGATAAGTTAATTACCCTATACTAGATAACTACCATCCGGCTTTTAAAGCAATCAAATACAGTGGACAATTTCACATTACGCAGTAAAACAAAATCAAGGTAGCTAACACGTAAATACTCTTGAAACCTCATTTAACACAACTCAACATATTTATACCAATGTAGACAATTGGCTAACTCATAGTTCATAATTGGCAAATTAAAACATTTCATGATCATAATCATATTAGAGAAGCAAAATCATATTATAGAAAAGACATAAGGCAACTTTAGTTAATGTATTTAACATGGAGCATTGACATATTTCGCGAGGTGTATAACAAACTTAGACTAGCAATACTGCTTAGCATCTCCATGTAAAAGAAGTTAAACCAATTAATTATTTCAATATATTGTGATCAGATTTTGAACATAGCGATATGCAATTCACTTTATGGCATAACAAAATACATGAAGAAGTTATAAAGATTATTATCGCAGGGAACTAGGCAAAGATATACCATATAATAGGAAGAACATCAACAAGATTCACATTGTTCAAAATACTCACAATTACTTATGATAGTTAGATTGTTATATCATGCTAATAAGTGTACCAGTTAAATTCATCCTATCACGTGTCCATATTTTTCTCTGATGAACATGATTTTAACATTACATATGAACACCACATAATTATTTTGAGGTCATAGCAATAGAAAGCAATAGCGCCCGTATAATTGAAACTACTTTATATAAAACTCAACGAAATAACAAGGTTATATTATCTTATAGTAACGTTCATATTCATATCACATGTCCATCATACATACTACTAACGCTATACCATAATATTACATGATTTTACCCTTCTGAATTCAGATCTGATTAAACTTTCATATCTAAAACTTTCACATTTCAGCAATCGCACATCACACAGTATCTTCCAAAATCACAATTTAAATAACCGTTTAGCTATTTTGCGAGCTATTATAGTTTTTGGAAAATATAAGGAATTAACTAATCATAGGAAAAGAATCAATTGCAAATCTTAAGGAAATTATTTATAACAAATTTTACAATTCAATTGATCTGAACAAAACTTTACAGCACGTAGGAAGAAATTTGGACAACTTGCATAAAAAAAATCACTATTAAATAAGGACTCGTTAAGATTTTACGTGGCTTAACATTTTGAAAACGTGAATGAATATTCTAAACAATGGAGTTGGAATTATGTATGAAAGTAAACACGTTTTAAATGATTTCTTTTGCAAAAACATGAGTCAAAACATGTTGACATATCTTTTAAAGCATAGAATTTCATTACATCATAGTAACATTTATTCCACAGTGCAACTGTACTTGTCATCTAGAACACACTAATGATTGCGAAACTGACCAGTAGGATCAACTGGATAACTCAATATTTATTCGTGTATATACAAATGTACACATAACTATATGACATTCATGGCTTGGGGCAACACATTCCGCATATCACTAGACATGAATTGTTATAACATTTAAATCTGATCGTTCATATCCAAATACCAGGCAATGTATTACAAAGTTACGTTAGTCATTTAATAACCATATATCCTATAGACAATTCGAAACACCGAAATCACATGATCATATCACTCTAATTTATTATTCAATAAATATACACCCATTCCCTGAAAATTTCAATTCAATCATTCAGATCAATCAGCATTTCAATATCAGTCGTATTCTTCTAATGCACATCATCATACTAGTCAATCTTATATTTCAAACTCGTATTCCACTTTTCATGTCCTCTATACTTGAAGTAATACATATCTCAATCACATGATTCACAATATAGATTACCAACCGTATTCTTTCATAGTTCATTATTAACCATGTATCACATCATTACTTACCTCATTCCGCTCCTGCAACTGTTAGTACAACATATATTGGGTCTTTTCCTTTACTCTATGCTACCCACGCTCTACATCTCTCAAGGTAACCAGGTTAGACTGAAAGGGCCAGTGGCTTGGTTTGAGGGGGCCCCTAACTCATCCCAATCCTGGGGCTCCTAACAGTTACTAACCTGGGGTTCATTTTATTAGACTCTTCCTACGTTAATTATTATTCATTTGGTTTAGGCCTGAGGATCGTTCGCTCTGATACCACTTTGTAACACCCCCATTTATTTAAGAGCCTTTAGCAAGACATTCTCAAATAAATGAAGCTGTTACCATCTCGGAATATCCGAGGTAGTGAATAACAAAGTAAAACAACCAAAGTACTTTATAAAAACTGATAAAATTTAAACTTGGTTATTACAGCTACTACATAACAGAAAAGAAAATACAACTGATGACTTCTCTAGATGTGATATAATTCTAAGTCGGTCCAAAGTACGCATCTCACATTCCTGCCCCAGCTCCTAGCTCATCTGTCTCTGACCTGCAGAATCTACTCCCCATTCCGGATCATCGTAGGTGTACACGAATACACTGTCAACCTCGCGGTTGAGTAGGATAACACAATAATAAATAATGCAACAAAGATGATATGCAAATGCCATGATATGCTCGAGCTCAATCTCATTCTCAATCTCAAACCCGTAACTCCCAGCCATACCGAACCTCCCGGTAGACTATAATCGGCCGTCGCCCAACACCAGCTCAAAAGCTGATAAGACACCAGGCCTGGTCTGCAGAACCACCCTGGGCTTTATATCAGAACACTATCTGATTCACAATATCTCAGTAACCAATGCATATGCATGCTCATGAATGCCACTATATAAATATTTAATCATGCTATCAAATACTGAAATACTCATGCCATTGCAAATAATCCACAATCAATCCAACCAATATCATTCTTATATAATTCATGCTTGCATCCATCACATACAAGGCAACATCCTTTCATAACACATCACATAGTAAACATCCATTCATATCAGTTCATAAAGTATAGTGTCAGTGTATCCTACCTGGATAGCAATATAATCCCATCACGCAGCTAACATCCAATCAGTAGCATCACTCCATCACATACTCAACACCTAATAGAATAATACACTTAATTACTAACTAATACAATTACGCAACTATCATAGTATATCGATCAATCCAATTAATTACTTAAACAATATATTACGCATAACGAGACCGTGTCAATTATTTCTTAGCATCAACTTAATTAAATAAGGAATTATATAAATTATCGTCCATAAATAGATAACGATTACTTGTCACATACGTATTATAATTTATAGAGATACGGATTTTATTAACATCATAAAGATTCAAAACACAACAAGGTATAATACATATGAACTAATAAATAACCTTGATTAGTCGAGTTATAAAATATCTTCACAAAACATCTTAAACAAACTAACTTAACTGATTAAATAAAATTAAACTAATTAACCAATAATACGAAGATAATACCAATTAAAAATTATAATAACAATAACAATAATATTAATATTAATAATAATAAACATATCATTAATAATTATAATATTAACAAAACTAGTTCAACTACTTAATCAATTATCACAAGTAAATAAAGCATCAACTAAAATAAATATTATACAAAACTATTAATAATAACTTTTGATAATAATAATATTAATACTAATAATAATAAGAGCATTACTACTACTTATAATAATAATCAAAATAACAATAATAAGCATAATAACACAACAGCCCCTTAGATCCTGGGTTCGAATCCCACGACCAACAGCCTTTTCAATATAATCAAACCATCCAACTCATACCCGTACCCCTAGTTCACGACATCCCCACCGCCAACCAAGACACCAACGACCACCACCAACTATCCTAAACTCAACTACGTACTACCAACTACCACTACCATGCCTTCGACACCACCAAGGGCCACCACAGCAACCACCACGACCGCCCAAAACAACCTGCACACTCACAAACCCCTTTTACTTTCAGCAACCGTCTTCGACTCCCTCTTTTCTCACGCTCCTCTCTCCCTCCACCGTGCCCAACAGCTCCATTGGCCACCACCGTGGTAACCACTGACCCACGGTGGTCCCATAGAAGGTAAGGTTGCGTCCTCGACTCCCCCAGAAACCCTATAAAAACCGTCCCAAACACCTAACACTCATCCCGTGTATGATGCTCTGTTTTACCCTCTCTGAACATCCCTATTTCACACCGCGTGGTGGTGTTTCTCACCACCAACAACCACCACCCAAGACGCTTGTTGTTTTCCCCTCATCCCATAGACCACCAGTTATCAACCATACGCAAGATTACTCATAAACATGTAAAAAAACGAGACATATACGACAGCCCCTCCTTAACCGCAGTTCTCCTTTGCTTCTTATCGCCCCTAAACAAACAACATCCATGGTGGTGCTCCGACCACCATGAGCCACCTTACAACCACCAAGGTAAACCAGAGACTTCCTACTATGACTACCCCAAAGACTCATACCCAAACTTGGACCAACAACAGTTCGAAATACTATGAAAACAATGGAGACACCGAGTATTAAAAAAAACGAACGAAACAGAGTATAACTT
The DNA here is from genome assembly GCA_029255685.2 of Silene conica. Lineage (NCBI taxonomy): Eukaryota > Viridiplantae > Streptophyta > Magnoliopsida > Caryophyllales > Caryophyllaceae > Silene > Silene conica. Next base: position 34,767,238 of record CM055313.2, on the reverse strand, counting down.
ACAAGCGTACAGCGATGAAAACGATCAGCGTTATGGATGTTCTAACCCAATTCTCTTTCCCTTCTGTTCTCCTTTAGACCCACGGCAGGTACCAGGATAGGGTTTCAGGTGTAGTTTAGATGGTAGGGACGCATATGAGATTATGGAGGCAGACGAAGTTAGGGTTTGATAGGGTTTTGTTTTGTGTTTGTGTAGGTCGATGTATTGATGTGAATCCTATGTCGATGGTTGCTAGCTAGGGTTTTGTTTATGTTTTGCTTCCATACACGGTTCTCGTAAGTCCAATCCCATCACACATCTCGAGGTCTCACATGGTTCTCATCTCGTTCTTTAGCCCGTAAAATAAAATTAACGAGTACATATAAATTATTGTATTAATTAAATTAATTAATTATGAAATTATTAGTACTTACATAAAAATTACATTTAAATATAATTACGACTTAAATAATAAAACAATATAAATAAGAAATAAATATAAAATAGGAAATACATTTAATTATAATTATATTATCAAAATAAAGAAATACGAAAGAAATGACATTTCATGAAATAATCGTCAAATATAAAATGATTATGAATTACGAAATAATCGTAGAAATACGATTTATAAAATAATAACAGCTTATATAAAATACTTTATAAACATCCATTTGAAAAACTTGTATAAAACACGGTTTGACTGTCGTGGACCGAGGCTAAAATGCGGGATATTACAGTCTTCCCTCCTTAAAATGAACTTCGTCCCGAAGTTCGCTACCCCGTAACAATAACGAAACATATAACAAGCATAAAACAATCACAAATATAAGAAGGCGATAGAGTGAGAAGGCGATATGAAGGCGATTTCGTTTGAATGAATTTTAATCAAAAAAACCCAAAAAAATGTCTGTAGATTGTTCTAGTTTAGATAACTTTCCCCCTCTAGTCTCTAATTCTGATCATCTGAGCAATTCCATGGATATTGGTGCAATTCCTGGAGTTGTGAATGGTCCAACAAGTGCCGATGTGTTAAAAACGAAGAATATGAGTGAAGTTGTGGGTATTCCCCCATTTGATCTTGATGCACTTCTACCGGAGCAGGAATGGGTAATTCAGCAAAGGAAAAAAGGTAAGAGTCAATTACTTACTATTGATAAGGATACTACTGACTTATTGCGGTTCTCTGCTGATGATGTTCAAGAGGAGCTTGAGTATTGGAAAAACTCTGTCTATTGCTTTATTTTGGGGGCCAACCCTCCTGTTGAAGTTGTAGAGGGTTTTATTAGACGCATTTGGGTTAAGTTTGCATTGGATAAAATCTCCTTTTTACCTAATGGAGTTTTCTTAGTGCGATTTCAAAATGAGGAGGCTAAAGAAACTGTGTTGCATCATGGCCACTTCCTGTTTGACAATAAGCCCCTTATTGTGAGGCCTTGGCATCAGGAGGTTGATTTGGTTAAGGAGGATGTAAAGGAGGTACCGGTGTGGGTCAAGCTGAAAAATCTTCCTCTTAAATTTTGGGGGAAGAGTATACCTAAAATTGCAGGCCTGTTGGGAGACTATGTTAGGTGTGATAAGCCTACAGAGGAAAAAACACGCTTAGGGTATGCCAGAGTGATGGTGGAGGTGCCTTTTGGGCAGATTATCCCTGAGTGTGTGAAATTCATTGATGATGTAGGGGTTATCATTACAGTGTATGTTGAGTTTGAATGGAAGCCGATTTTATGTTCTAAATGTCGTGGAATTGGGCATGATGAAAAGGTGTGCAGGAAGGATCAAGGCAAACTGGGAGTACAGGGACCAGCTAAACCTCGCAAGGAATGGAGGATTAAGCATAAGGAAAAACCAGTACCAGTAAGTCAACCAGCAGCCCCTGAGATAGTCACTCCAGTTGAGAAACCTAATGAATTTCAGGTTACTTGGCAAAGAGATGGCAAATATCAGGTTGCAGATTCACCTTCTAAGAAAGTCATAAGAATGAGTAGGCAGGAGCTTGTGGACAAGGGGATGAGCTCAACTAGGTTTGGTCAGGCCTCTCTCCTGGATGTTTTGAATACAGTGACCCCTAAAGTGGGCATTGGTATAATTAGTAGTGTCATACCTCCTTCTGGGGGTAATGGATAAATTTGGATTCTGGAATATTAGGGGCATGAACAATCCAAGTAAGCAGAATAACATAAAATGGTTCCTTCATTATCACCAACTTGGATTGTTTGGGCTCCTTGAGACAAAGGTGAAAAGTTTTTCTCTAAATAGTATTAAAAAGAACTTTTGTGATAAGTGGTGTATTTCAACTAATAATCATTGCCATAAAGGGGGGAGGATCTGGATTTTATGGGATCCTAAGATGTTTAGCATTATGTTTTTGTGGGGAATAAAGCATGTATTCACCCTAAACTTGTAGGATTATAATGAAAAATACAGTTGTGTTTATAGTCATAAGATTAAAAAGGATAAGAAAAGAAGTACAACCTTTAGTCCTTGTGCGAAAGGCCTAAGAACAGGAATTAACACAAATTCCCTCCTATAACTTGCACCCAAGACTTAGAATGAGACGTGGCCGCGTGTGCTAGAAATCCTCTCCAACTGCCTTGCAATATTGGGAGAGCTATTTAGGTTTTAGATGTGAGATCTGAGGTTTTGGGAGAAGAAAGCTCTTAAAACCCTAATTTTTCCTTGAGATTTGTTTAAACAGTGAAACAAGAGTCTCTGACATAAGGAGAGTCCTCCTCCTTATGTAGCTCTTTTTGGCCGAAATTTCCAATAGGGTAGGAGTGGGCTTTCCACTCTTACCTTATTCTAATTCGTGATTCGACCCATTTAGCTATAAGTTATTCGCGGGATTTTAATTATAAATCGTAACATGTTATCAGATATTAATACAGTCGATATATTAATAATGGTCTGACAAAATACAATATTGTATAATTACCCAAATTAATATAACTGTTTATATTAATACGCGAATACAATATTTAAATAAATATATAACCGTTTATATTTAATTTACGAATTAATCATGTAATCCGTATTAGCTAAAATTATTTAATCCGTATTAAATAATAATCTCAACATCTTATTGACTAATTTAATAGTCAATACCTCTGACTAACTGTTTAGTCATATTCGGCAAAATGTGACTGTATTTTCATACCTTCACATCTCTCAAACGTGTCCTATAGGTGTGACGTATAGGGACCAGTTGATCACCGCCATCCGTATGACAATAACGTCAAACTTATCTAGCAAGCCAACCGTTATTGATAAACGTGGATCAACTGGTAATAATACAAAAGTATGCCCTTGTGATCCTTAAAGAGATTTAATAAGTCATTGTACTTAATTGTCAAGGACACCAGCCCCAACAATCTCCCACTTGTCCGTACAAGGGTATGTGCAATGACGTTATCACACTACATGTGGAGGACACAAGCTCCAACAAACTCCCACTTGTCCGTACAAGTGTAGGTGCGATAACCGAATCTCATATCCTTTTAAAATTTCTCCCATTCAATGTAAGACAATTTGCAAATCCGCATTCGCAAAGGTCGTATCTCACAAGCGATCTGTATCAAGAGTGGTTTCCCCGACTAGAGAGTAACTTAACTGATAAAACGAATCTGTATTCGAGCATGGCCATGCATTTCAGTTACTACTCCTCGAGTGGCCCTGAGAAATGATAAAATCCTGATAAGGGTTTGGATATTTCCTTCAACTCGAATCCTGCCGATATCGCCCAGCATGAAATAACCCAGAAAAAATCCTCTTGGCCCCTGTTACGGTGACCGTGGGAAAGAAACCAAAGTTACCCAAAATCTGTCTTAATCTCAAGAGACAGTTGAAGGTCAAAAGACTCGACTCTAAGGAACACTATGGAGGTCCTATCCACGACCAGACACCCAATGTTATAAAACATTTAGGACTCCATAACGTTGTCACGGGGTGTCCTACGAGATATCCGTATAACTCGCCTTTGTGATTGGTCAGTCATCCACGTGACTTATGGCTCGTTGAACCCACCATCAACCAACGTCACAAAATGATTACCTGAGTTATCAGCTCAAGTGGGTAATCAAGGACCAAAACGATGTAATGTTAATCAGTTCACTTTGTGGTGTTCAAAATTGGCGTACAATTCCACATGAGAAACAAAACATTTTATATCATAACAATAAGGTTGAATAGAGTACACGAGAAAATGAATTATTACATGAATTCATAAAAGAGTACTACAACTTAGGAACACATCCAATTCCCATGGAATGAATGTGCCCTTCATGCTTATCACGTGGTAATGCTTTTGTGAGAGGATCAGCTATGTTGTCATCCGTAGCGATCTTATCAATAAAAATCTCCTTTTGCTCCACGTAATCTCTGATTAGATGAGCTTTCCGTTGTACATGCCTAGCCTTGCTGCTAGACTTATGCTCTTTAGCTTGGAAGATGGCACCGCTATTGTCACAATCAACGGTGATTGGGTCATTCGAACTAGGCACTACCGAGAGTCCTTGTAAGAATTGACGCATCCATATTGCTTCCTTAGCTGCTTCCGAGGCGGCATAGTACTCGGACTCAGTCGTAGAATCTGCTGTAACACTCTGTTTAGAACTTTTCCAGCTGACAGCAGCGCCATTAAGAGTGAAAACGAATCCAGACTGAGATTTCGAGTCATCTCGATCCGTTTGGAAGCTAGCATCTGCGTAACCCGTGGCGCAGAGCGTCGAGTCGCCTCCGTAAGTCAATCCCCAATCTTTAGTCCTCCGTAGGTACTTAAGAATGTTTTTCACGGCCATCCAGTGTGGTTCACCTGGATGAGCTTGGAATCGACTAGTCATACTCAATGCATATGCAACGTCTGGACGTGTGCATATCATGGCATACATGATCGATCCTATGGCCGAAGCATAAGGAATCCGACTCATGCGCTCTTTCTCTTCCAGTGACTTAGCTTCTTGAGTCTTGCTCAAGTGAAGCCCAGGAGTCATAGGAAGGAACCCTTTCTTGGAGTTCGTCATACTGAATCTCTCTAGAATCTTATCTATATAAGACTCCTGACTGAGAGACAACATCCGTCGTGATCTATCCCTGTAGATACGGATGCCCAAAATTCTTTGTGCCTCTCTCAGATCTTTCATCTGGAAATGGTTTTTCAACCATGCTTTAACCGAAGATAGGAGAGGTATGTCATTCCCAATCAAGAGTATGTCGTCGACATACAGTACTAGGAATACAATCTTGCTCCCACTCGACTTGATATAGAGACATGGTTCCTCGACTGATCGAATGAACCCATTCTCTTTTATCACTTGGTCGAAGCGATGATTCCAACTCCGCGATGCTTGCTTAAGTCCATAGATGGAACGCTTAAGCTTGCAAACTTTCTTAGGATGTGCTGGATCGATAAAACCCTCGGGTTGTACCATGTACAACTCTTCCTCCAAATAACCGTTTAAGAAGGCGGTTTTAACGTCCATTTGCCATATTTCATAATCATGAAATGCGGCGATCGCTAAGATAATCCGAATGGAACGTAGCATGACTACGGGTGCAAAGATCTCATCATAGTGCAAGCCTGGCACTTGAGTGAAACCTTTAGCAACTAGTCTTGCCTTGTGGATATCTTGTTGTCCTTCCACGGCATGCTTTATTTTGTAAAGCCATTTGCATTGAAGGGGACGTACCTTTGCAGGTAGGTCCACAAGATCCCACACGTTGTTCTCATACATGGAGTCCATCTCGGATTGCATGGCTTCTAGCCATAGCTTTGAGTCAGAACTGGTCATGGCACCTTTATAGGTTGTGGGTTCGTTACCCTCTAGGAGTAAGACGTCATCTGTATCATGTTCCTCGACCATACCAATGTATCTGTCCGGAGGAATAAAGACTCTTCCCGACCTCCTAGGTTCCTCAGGAATATCTACCGCAGCCTCGGTTGAATGAAATGTTTCCTCCAATGGTTGATCGGCAGTTGGTTCTTGAACCTCCGATAACTCGAAGGTTCTATTACTCGACTTGTTCTCGAGAAATTCTTTCTCTAAGAACGTCGCACTAGCCGCAACAAAAACACGTTGTTCGGTTGGCGAGTAGAAGTAATGACCAAAAGTTCCCTTTGGATAACCTATAAAGTATGTCTTGACCGATCGCGGGCCGAGCTTATCCTCGTGTCTCCACTTGACATAAGCCTCGCAGCCCCAAACCCGTATAAAGGACAAGTGAGGGACCGTTCCCTTCCATAATTCGTATGGAGTCTTGTCAACAGCTTTAGACGGACTTCGGTTAAGTATTAGAGCGGCCGACAAAAGAGCATAGCCCCACAATGAATCAGGCACGACGGTGTGACTCATCATGGATCGAACCATATCGAGTAGAGTTCGATTTCTCCGTTCGGACACACCATTTAATTGTGGTGTTCCAGGTGGAGTTAACTGTAGCACGATGCCACAGTCTTTAAGGTGTTGATCAAACTCGTGTGAAAGATACTCACCACCACGATCAGAACGTAGTGCTTTAATCTTTCTACCCAGCTGGTTCTGTACCCGATTCTGGTATTCTTTGAACTTGTCAAAGGATTCACTTTTATGTTTCATCAAGTAGACATAGCCATATCTACTCAAATCATCCGTGAAAGTGATGAAATACCTATAGCCTTCTCGTGCGTTGATCGACATAGGGCCACATACGTCCGTATGTATGAGTCCTAATAGGTCGGCAGCGCGCATTCCAACACCTTTGAAGGAAATACGAGTCATCTTGCCGATGAGACATGATTCACACGTGCCATATGATTCGAAATCAAAGGGCGAGATAGCTCCGTTCTGTATGAGCTGTTTTACGCGTTTCTCATTTATGTGTCCCATACGACAATGCCATAAGTAAGTTTGATCTTTGTCACCTACCTTTAACCTTTTATTATTCACATGTAATATCTCGGTGGTTTGATCTAAAACATAAATTCCATTCATGGAAACTGCCTTGCCATAAATCATATTGTGTAAGGAGAAAATACAGCTATTATTCTCTATTACAAATGAAAAACCGAGTTTGTCAAGCGCAGAAACTGAAATAATGTTTTTGGACAAACAAGGAACATAATAACAGTTATATAAAGATAACTCGAATCCACTTGGAAGCTGGATTACGTATGTTCCCCTCGAGATTGCAGCAACACGAGCTCCATTCCCGACACGCAGGTCAACCTCACCCTTGATTAGGGGTTCTTGGTTTCGGAGGCCCTGCACATGATTACATAGATGAGAACCACAACCAGTATCAAGTACCCAAGTTCCGCAACTTGCGTGGTTAATCTCAATCATGTGAACAAAAGAAGAAGAAGACATACCAACAGGAGTAACGCGGCCTACTTTAATGTCCTCCCGATACACGGGGCAGGAGCGCCTCCAATGCCCAGTCTTGTGGCAATGGTGACATTCCATGCTAGTATCCTTGCTCTTTGTCTTGCCCTGTGAGTTGCTTGATTCACCTGGCCCACTCTTAGTAAATCCTGGTTTCTTGAACCTGGGCTTACCTACTGCTAGGTCGCCCTGAGCTTTAGCCTTCCCTTTACCCTTTCCCTTACTGGAGATCATGAGAACATCCTGCTTCATGCTCCCACTTAATTTCAGATCCTTCTCAGTCTGTACGAGAAGGGAGTGGAGCTCATGAGGAGTCTTTTTCATGTTGTTCATGTAGTAGTTGGCCCTAAAGAGGGCGAACCCATCATGAAGCGAATGAAGCATTCGATCAACGATTATGTTCTCACTGATCTTACAGTTTAGGGCCTCCAATTTCTCGATATTCTCAATCATGTGAAGAATATGTGGGCTAACCGCTTGGCCCTTCTGGAGTTTCGCCTCAAAGAAGCGACAGGTATGCTCATAAGAAACGATTCTCGGAGCCTTTGAGAATTCGTTAGTGAGCGTGGTGAAAATCTTGTTTGCACCATGGGTTATGAAGCGTCTTTGCAAATTGGATTCCATTGCATAGATGAGTACGTTCTTTATCGCACCCGCTTCCATGACGAAGTCGCTATGAGCGCGAACTTCGTTAGCTCTAGCTCCAGTTCCTGGGTGTGGCGGAATGGGCTCAGTTAAGTACTTGAGCTTTCCGTCAGCAATGGCAGCATTCCGTAGTGCTGCCTCCCAGTCAGAGAAGTTTGACCCATCATTTCCTCAGTCTAGTAGACTGATTCATGGAGTCCATGAAGGCTTTTAGCCAGGATTCACGTGCTAGCTTGGCACTTGGCATTGAGTCTTCACCAGCCATTTAGTTATACAGCAGTTTAATTGAACGTGTTCTAGACTGAAAAGAAGATAAAACAAAACCATATAAGCAACTTATTGTTGTGATTTAAGTCTATATTAAATTGAATTTAAACTCGTAGACTCATGCATTTATATAATTGATCTCCCTCAAGAATTATATAAACGATCCCAAGACTCAATTTCCGTATATTGATAAGCCCACAGTTTGGCTAATTCCAATCGTTGGAACTCTTGGTCGATAGATTTCTGTATATCCTATCTATTAGTCCATCTCAGTCACTAGATAGTATCGAGTGACCATGATGTTGAGATAAAATAAATCATCTGTTCCCACTTACCCGACGTAGAAGGGGTCATATTATGCCTACCGACGAAGAAGGGATTCATGGGAGGCTGATTTATAAAGACTAGTCTCAATTTTTGGTTATACGAGGAAGACCCCATCAACTTTTATTTATTCATATTAAGTGAACTAATATCTAGCAAATGCGTGAATGAATTAAATAAAGTGATGGCTTTGCAAATGACATGTGACATCTGTATAGTCACAGAAAACTAACGCGTAACCTCTACATGAGTCAGTTTTCAGGCATGATATAGGTGGTTTGGTTTTAGGCGGAATATGATGCAAGCTATTATCGATGAATGCATAAAAAAAAAAAATGCAATAAACGTAAATAAAAAGTCCTAGTGTGGCCTATCCTACCAAAATAAACATAAAACAACTTGGAATCCACCGTTGGACCCTAGAAGCTTGTCTTGATGTTCCATCTTGGTCCTTGCAGCGGGAGTGAGCATCCGGTCTCCGTATTTGGTCTTCACAAAATTACTAATTTAAATTACAAAAGTAGTCCTAGATACATTCTAATTTAAATACAAAAGTAATTACATGGCAAAAACCCAAAACGGAGATTCAAGATCTCAAAATTACAAGCAAGATTGTGTCCCATCATTACGGTGACACAATCTTCTAAGGCCACACTAAGTTACAACCGTTTGCAAAAATTAAATACGTTATTGAAAGCATTCATTAGACATTCAACAAGACGTTAAATAAAATGCATCAACTAAATTAAAATTCATACATGACATACTACTGTTATTATGATTAACAAATTTTTACCAAACCACCTTTTAGGATTAAAATTATGTGATTATACCGTTTTAACCCACTTTAATTTTAATAAGATTATAATCCTATTATTTTAAACCGTTTTAAAATAATATGTACCATACGAGGGTGAACCGTTTCACAAAATTAATAATATACTATTTCCGTATATAGTATACTACTAAAGGCCATGTGAAAATAAAACATGTTATTTTCGAAAAAAAATAAAATAAAAACGAGTCTGTTACAGGGGGGAGGTCGACCGACCTAAACATGTGGTCGACCGACCTCCAGCCGAAAAACGGAAACTTTCTGCAACAGTAAAATCGGTCGACCGACCTATCAATTAGGTCGACCGACCAACAGGCAGTAAAACCTAATTTCAGAAAACGCAAATCGCTGCACCTTTTGAAATCAAAACAAGTTTTTACCTTTTAAACTTTGATTAAAACAAGTAAATCAAAATTAACATCAACAAGGGTTCACATATTGTCAAGAATATCGATTAATTAACAATATGTAAACAGGAATCGAAAATCAAGATCGAAACCTCACAAAGGAAAATGTTTAAAAAAAAAACAGAAAACTTCACAGGAGGCGGTCGACCGACCGCAACAGGAGGTCGATCGACCGACTCAGCGGCAAAACACGTTTTTTTTTTTTTTCTTTTCAGATTTTAAAACTTATGAAAAACACAAAAGTAAAATTTTCATAACCTGGCTCTGATACCACTTGTGGGGAATAAAGCATGTATTCACCCTAAACTTGTAGGATTATAATGAAAAATACAGTTGTGTTTATAGTCATAAGATTAAAAAGGATAAGAAAAGAAGTACAACCTTTAGTCCTTGTGCGAAAGGCCTAAGAACAGGAATTAACACAAATTCCCTCCTATAACTTGCACCCAAGACTTAGAATGAGACGTGGCCGCGTGTGCTAGAAATCCTCTCCAACTGCCTTGCAATATTGGGAGAGCTATTTAGGTTTTAGATGTGAGATCTGAGGTTTTGGGAGAAGAAAGCTCTTAAAACCCTAATTTTTCCTTGAGATTTGTTTAAACAGTGAAACAAGAGTCTCTGACATAAGGAGAGTCCTCCTCCTTATGTAGCTCTTTTTGGCCGAAATTTCCAATAGGGTAGGAGTGGGCTTTCCACTCTTACCTTATTCTAATTCGTGATTCGACCCATTTAGCTATAAGTTATTCGCGGGATTTTAATTATAAATCGTAACATGTTATCAGATATTAATACAGTCGATATATTAATAATGGTCTGACAAAATACAATATTGTATAATTACCCAAATTAATATAACTGTTTATATTAATACGCGAATACAATATTTAAATAAATATATAACCGTTTATATTTAATTTACGAATTAATCATGTAATCCGTATTAGCTAAAATTATTTAATCCGTATTAAATAATAATCTCAACATCTTATTGACTAATTTAATAGTCAATACCTCTGACTAACTGTTTAGTCATATTCGGCAAAATGTGACTGTATTTTCATACCTTCACATCTCTCAAACGTGTCCTATAGGTGTGACGTATAGGGACCAGTTGATCACCGCCATCCGTATGACAATAACGTCAAACTTATCTAGCAAGCCAACCGTTATTGATAAACGTGGATCAACTGGTAATAATACAAAAGTATGCCCTTGTGATCCTTAAAGAGATTTAATAAGTCATTGTACTTAATTGTCAAGGACACCAGCCCCAACAATCTCCCACTTGTCCGTACAAGGGTATGTGCAATGACGTTATCACACTACATGTGGAGGACACAAGCTCCAACAGTTTTTGGAGTATAATTCTCAATTCATTCATATGAAGGTGTTGGATTTGAATTCTGGAATGGAGTTTTATTTGACGATGGTTTATGCTTTTAATGGTGTTTTGGAGAGGAAACCTTTATGGGATAGACTAACTGTGTTTAGTAACCACATGACTGAACCTTGGGTAGTATGTGGGGACTTTAACACTGTGTTAGTTCCCTCTGAAAGGTTAGGAGGTAGTTGCTCTGCTGAGGAGATGGATGATTTTAATGCTTGTCTTAGTATTTGTGGAATAGTTGACAGTCCTGCAATGGGTTCCTTGTATACTTGGACTAATAAGCATGAACCTTCTTCTAGAGTCTTTAGTAGGTTGGATAGAGTTTTGGTTAATCAGGTGTGGCTGGCAAAGGTATCAATGATGTATGCTCATTTTTATAATGAGGGAGCTTTTGATCATACCCCTTGTATTATCCAACAGCATATGGCAGATCAGAAAAAAAGGAAGCATTTTAAATACTTCAATATGTGGAGTGAGGCCCCTGAGTTTAGCAGTTGTGTGAGAAATATTTGGGGAAGGGTGTATAGGGGGACAAGAATGTATCAACTTGTGAGTAAGTTAAAGGATTTGAAGATCCCTCTGAAGAAGTTGAACCATCAGTGTTTTGATGATATTGAGAATAACACTCAAAGAGCAAGAATGTGCTTAGATAGCATTCAGAGTAGGCTTAAAGATGATCTCACTAACCCTAATTTGATTAACCAAGAAATTGAAGCTGGCGCTACTTTGAGATGGTTTGAAAAAGCTTGTCATGAGTTCCTGGTGCAAAAGTCTAAGGTGAATTGGATGGAAATGGGTGACAGTAATACTAAGTTTTTCCACAAGGTTATTAAGGGCAGACATGCTACTAATAAGATAATGAGTATTGCTGATACTAAGGGGAGAATATGTGATAATCCTGATAGAATCCAAGAAGCTTTTCTCTGTTATTACAGTGACTTACTTGGAACTGATGTTGATGTCATTAACATGAGTCACTCTGTTGTTAAGAGAGGAAGATTATGTACTGATGATCAGCATCATATTCTGTTAAGGCCTGTAACAGATGATGAGATAAAGGAAGTAATATGCTCAATTCCTAAGCATAAGGCTGCTGGTCCCGATGGGTATTCAAGTGCATTTTTTAAAGATGCTTGGGAGATAGTGGGGAAGACAGTTTGTGAGGTTGTGAAGGATTTTTTTCACCATGGTAAGATGCTGAAGCAGATTAATCATACCTTGATCACCTTGCTTCCAAAAACTGAGAGGCCTAAAGATGTGACTCAATTTCGACCAATTTCATGTTGCAATGTGGTCTACAAATGTATTTCAAAGCTCCTTTGTCAAAGACTTGCTCTAGTGTTGCCAAATATCATTAGTGAGAATCAAGGAGGTTTTATCAAAGGGCGTAGTATTGTTGAGAATATCCTCATCTGTCAGGATCTAGTTAGGTTATATAATAGGAAAACTGTTACCCCTCGGTTCCTGCTGAAAGTAGACCTGAAGAAGGCCTATGATTCTTTAAGTTGGAGGTTTCTTGAGGAGATGATGGTTGCCTTGAGTTTTCCACATAAGTTTATCACTTTAATCATGGAGTGTGTGCAGACTGCATCATACTCTCTTGTCTTAAATGGGGAAATGTTTGGCTTCTTTAAAGGGAAGAAAGGGTTAAGGCAAGGGGACCCTTTGTCACCCCTTTTGTTTACAATAGCAATGGAGTATTTGAGTAGGGTGATGGCTTATGTCTCTGATGAAATGCAGTTCAGTTACCACCCCCTCTGTAAGAGTCTTAAGCTTACTCACCTTATGTTCGCTGACGACTTATTACTGTTTTGTAAGGGAGATGTTAAGTCTATTATGATTCTTCTGAGAGCCTTTTCAACATTTTCTTGTGCTTCTGGGCTCTCTATGAATGTAAGTAAAACCAATGCTTACTTCAATGGAGTGAATACTAGTGTTAAAAAGGATATTCTACAAGTGTCTGGATGTGAAGAAGGGAGCATACCTTTCAAATACTTGGGTGTTCCTATTACTGCAGGGAGAATGACGAAAAAAGAGGGTCAAATTCTGGTAGAAAAGATGATGGAAAGAATCAGGAGGTTTGGTAATGGGCACCTCACATATGCAGGCAGATTAGTGTTGGTGAACTCTGTATTGACAACACTTTATTCGTATTGGGCAACAATTTTTCTTATTCCTAAAGGGGTGCTGCATAGAGTGAATTCTATTTGTCGAAATTTCTTATGGGATGGGACAATTGATAGAATGAGGATACCAACTGTGAGTTGGGACAAAATCTGTAGCCCTAGGAATGAAGGAGGACTTGGAATTAAGGACAGTATTAGATGAAATGAGGCTGCAATTGGTAAACTGGTATGGTGGATTTACGTCAACCCAGAGAAATTATGGGTCAAATGGATAAACCATGTCTATATGAAAGGGCAGAGTTGGTCTAGTTATTGTCCTACTGGTGACATTAGTTGGGGATGGAAGTTAGTTTGTAGAATGAGGGATAAACTAGCTACTGGGTATGTGAATGGGAGATGGAGTGATGATGATAATGGGTATTCTGTGCATTCAGGGTATCAATTCTTGAGAACGAAGTACACACCAGTGAACTGGTATAAGTATATTTGGAATGAATGGAATATCCCGAAGCATAGTTTTGTGGGATGGCTGTGTGTAAGGGATGGCCTTCAAACAAAGGTACGGTTGGCTGCTTTTGGAGTATGTCAAGATGATCTTTGCTGTCTTTGTCAGATGGAACCTGAAACTATTGAACACTTATTCCATCAATGTCAATATAGTAGAAGACTGTTGCAGGAAATGGCTGGGTTGCTGAGTATAACCTCACCAAGGACGAATATTCTGAGTAATATTTGGTATGGGCAGATTAATATGAACAAAAGGAGAGTAATTATGTGTGGCTTTATGGCTGTGTTTTACCAAATATGGATTCAGCGTAACACAGCTCGTATGGAGAACAAGATGTTGAGACCTGAAGTAGTTATTGCAAGAGTAAGGAAAGAGGTGAAAGCAAGGATCTTGTATAAAGTGCAGCAAGTACAGGATGGCCGGTTTCACCAGTGGTTAGCAAGTTTAGCACTTATGAGCTGAGTAGTGTAGACTGACAGTATGAATTGTAAATGTTAGTGTTGAAAATAGCTTGTAATAGTGTGTTTTGTTCTTAATGAAAGCTTACATTTCACCAAAAAAAAAAATCACAAATAGCACTTATATAGGCTTCAAAATGCGAAATGTTACATTCTACCCTCGTTAAGAAAACTTTGTCCCCAAAGTTTAACGCATAACTAAATTAATGGTTACTTCACGAGTTACAAGATGATGCATAACAGAAGTAAACGGAATTATCAGGTACATTCAAACAATCACGACATATCAATTCTACATGCTTTAACAACTAGCCATATCATAAATCATTAAGATTTTACAATCTTATCCTCCTTAAAATATGGTTACGTCCCCGTAACCCCATTACAAAATTCCATATCCAGCGCTCAAACAATCATCGGAACAGCAGTCATAAGTCATCTGATAAGTTAATTACCCTATACTAGATAACTACCATCCGGCTTTTAAAGCAATCAAATACAGTGGACAATTTCACATTACGCAGTAAAACAAAATCAAGGTAGCTAACACGTAAATACTCTTGAAACCTCATTTAACACAACTCAACATATTTATACCAATGTAGACAATTGGCTAACTCATAGTTCATAATTGGCAAATTAAAACATTTCATGATCATAATCATATTAGAGAAGCAAAATCATATTATAGAAAAGACATAAGGCAACTTTAGTTAATGTATTTAACATGGAGCATTGACATATTTCGCGAGGTGTATAACAAACTTAGACTAGCAATACTGCTTAGCATCTCCATGTAAAAGAAGTTAAACCAATTAATTATTTCAATATATTGTGATCAGATTTTGAACATAGCGATATGCAATTCACTTTATGGCATAACAAAATACATGAAGAAGTTATAAAGATTATTATCGCAGGGAACTAGGCAAAGATATACCATATAATAGGAAGAACATCAACAAGATTCACATTGTTCAAAATACTCACAATTACTTATGATAGTTAGATTGTTATATCATGCTAATAAGTGTACCAGTTAAATTCATCCTATCACGTGTCCATATTTTTCTCTGATGAACATGATTTTAACATTACATATGAACACCACATAATTATTTTGAGGTCATAGCAATAGAAAGCAATAGCGCCCGTATAATTGAAACTACTTTATATAAAACTCAACGAAATAACAAGGTTATATTATCTTATAGTAACGTTCATATTCATATCACATGTCCATCATACATACTACTAACGCTATACCATAATATTACATGATTTTACCCTTCTGAATTCAGATCTGATTAAACTTTCATATCTAAAACTTTCACATTTCAGCAATCGCACATCACACAGTATCTTCCAAAATCACAATTTAAATAACCGTTTAGCTATTTTGCGAGCTATTATAGTTTTTGGAAAATATAAGGAATTAACTAATCATAGGAAAAGAATCAATTGCAAATCTTAAGGAAATTATTTATAACAAATTTTACAATTCAATTGATCTGAACAAAACTTTACAGCACGTAGGAAGAAATTTGGACAACTTGCATAAAAAAAAATCACTATTAAATAAGGACTCGTTAAGATTTTACGTGGCTTAACATTTTGAAAACGTGAATGAATATTCTAAACAATGGAGTTGGAATTATGTATGAAAGTTGATACGTGTCTATTTTATGATGTTTCACATCTATTTTTACACGTATTTGGTCGCTCATTTACTATGTTTTAGCCCTTATTTCCCAACAATCGTGTACTTTCATGTTTTTATGCACTTTTGCAGATTTATGCAGAAAAGAGACGATTTAGCACCAAATTCGTATCCTCAAGTATTTAGCTTAATTAAGGAATAAAAGGAAAGTCAACTGAGGTCAAAGTCAAGGTACCAAGAGTCAAAACAGAAGAAATCCGAAGACTTCCGTACAGAAGCGGTCGACCGACCAGTTATACGGGTCGGCCGACCAGGCCCGATTTTCATAAAGTCCAATTTTCGTAAAAGGGGCCGGAAATAAGAGAAGCCCAACAAGAAGTGGTCGACCGACCAGTTATACGGGTCGGCCGACCAGATTAAAGCCCAGACGATTTCTTTTCTTTTTCGGAAATAAAGTAGAATTAGAATCTTTAGGAAACTCTTAGTTTTTCTACCTATATAAACTAATCTTGTGATTAGGGTTAGACATCTCTCTTTTACGATCTAGTTCCTCATCGATCCTTCAATAATCAAGTGCTTAATCTAGTTTTCTACCATAGAATTATAATCAAGTCTTATTTAGAGAATTTTATTTAGTTTTTTAGTTCAATTATAATCCTTCAATAGTTCTCAAGCATTCATCAATAAAGTTAGTTTCTTTCTGCCCTAATTCCAAATTGTGGTAATTGCTCTTTTAATCTTGCTTTATTATTGTTCTTATTGCTTTTATTACAATTGTTAAGTTAGAATCTCAAACTTTATTTGAAACTTGCATGCTTAGACTAATTACTATATTCTTCATGTTTATTCCCAATTTTATATTCGTCTTAGCAGTTATGAGTAGCTAATTTTCATATGTTAGGATGTACGGGATAATATGCATAGGTAGATAAAATCCGAAAACCCGACCTGTAGCAGGACCACGGTCGGCCGACTGGAACAACCGGTCGGTCGACCGGGGTCGTGGTCGGCCGACTGGAGTAGCCGGTCGGTCGACCACTCGCGTCTGTTTTCTTATTTCGCCTTTTCTTGTGAATTATAATACCCTACAATGAGACCAATAGGAGACTTGTAGGATGTTAGTAATGACCTACCCAAGATTGAAAGATACGGGAAGGGCATTGGTTTACAATTTAAGACGGATAGGTTACTCAAGGCTGAAAGGTATGTAACCTGGCATTTAGGAATCACCCTTATTGTTGACACCCAATAATTGTGAGACCTAGGAACTAATAGCATAGGCCGAAAGGAGCTATTAGGTAGCATAGACCTAAAAAGTTATGTTACACCCCCTTACGCGACTGCAATACAAGTTGACCTTAGGATTTATTTTACCTTAGCTATTTATTACCCGAACATCCTAGCATCCCCTTTTATTATTTTTTATTCTCATCTTTTAATTTTTGTTTTATTTTAATCTTTGCCTTAGATATAGCATCAATCAATCAAACCCCCAAAACTTGTTACCTTTAAACATTAACATTAAGACAATAAACATTCCCCACCTCTTTGTGGTTCGACCCTGACTTTCACTATCTATTGTTAAGGTTAGGAATTATAAATTTTATCTTTGGTACCCTCAACGACGGGCATCAAAAGTAAACACGTTTTAAATGATTTCTTTTGCAAAAACATGAGTCAAAACATGTTGACATATCTTTTAAAGCATAGAATTTCATTACATCATAGTAACATTTATTCCACAGTGCAACTGTACTTGTCATCTAGAACACACTAATGATTGCGAAACTGACCAGTAGGATCAACTGGATAACTCAATATTTATTCGTGTATATACAAATGTACACATAACTATATGACATTCATGGCTTGGGGCAACACATTCCGCATATCACTAGACATGAATTGTTATAACATTTAAATCTGATCGTTCATATCCAAATACCAGGCAATGTATTACAAAGTTACGTTAGTCATTTAATAACCATATATCCTATAGACAATTCGAAACACCGAAATCACATGATCATATCACTCTAATTTATTATTCAATAAATATACACCCATTCCCTGAAAATTTCAATTCAATCATTCAGATCAATCAGCATTTCAATATCAGTCGTATTCTTCTAATGCACATCATCATACTAGTCAATCTTATATTTCAAACTCGTATTCCACTTTTCATGTCCTCTATACTTGAAGTAATACATATCTCAATCACATGATTCACAATATAGATTACCAACCGTATTCTTTCATAGTTCATTATTAACCATGTATCACATCATTACTTACCTCATTCCGCTCCTGCAACTGTTAGTACAACATATATTGGGTCTTTTCCTTTACTCTATGCTACCCACGCTCTACATCTCTCAAGGTAACCAGGTTAGACTGAAAGGGCCAGTGGCTTGGTTTGAGGGGGCCCCTAACTCATCCCAATCCTGGGGCTCCTAACAGTTACTAACCTGGGGTTCATTTTATTAGACTCTTCCTACGTTAATTATTATTCATTTGGTTTAGGCCTGAGGATCGTTCGCTCTGATACCACTTTGTAACACCCCCATTTATTTAAGAGCCTTTAGCAAGACATTCTCAAATAAATGAAGCTGTTACCATCTCGGAATATCCGAGGTAGTGAATAACAAAGTAAAACAACCAAAGTACTTTATAAAAACTGATAAAATTTAAACTTGGTTATTACAGCTACTACATAACAGAAAAGAAAATACAACTGATGACTTCTCTAGATGTGATATAATTCTAAGTCGGTCCAAAGTACGCATCTCACATTCCTGCCCCAGCTCCTAGCTCATCTGTCTCTGACCTGCAGAATCTACTCCCCATTCCGGATCATCGTAGGTGTACACGAATACACTGTCAACCTCGCGGTTGAGTAGGATAACACAATAATAAATAATGCAACAAAGATGATATGCAAATGCCATGATATGCTCGAGCTCAATCTCATTCTCAATCTCAAACCCGTAACTCCCAGCCATACCGAACCTCCCGGTAGACTATAATCGGCCGTCGCCCAACACCAGCTCAAAAGCTGATAAGACACCAGGCCTGGTCTGCAGAACCACCCTGGGCTTTATATCAGAACACTATCTGATTCACAATATCTCAGTAACCAATGCATATGCATGCTCATGAATGCCACTATATAAATATTTAATCATGCTATCAAATACTGAAATACTCATGCCATTGCAAATAATCCACAATCAATCCAACCAATATCATTCTTATATAATTCATGCTTGCATCCATCACATACAAGGCAACATCCTTTCATAACACATCACATAGTAAACATCCATTCATATCAGTTCATAAAGTATAGTGTCAGTGTATCCTACCTGGATAGCAATATAATCCCATCACGCAGCTAACATCCAATCAGTAGCATCACTCCATCACATACTCAACACCTAATAGAATAATACACTTAATTACTAACTAATACAATTACGCAACTATCATAGTATATCGATCAATCCAATTAATTACTTAAACAATATATTACGCATAACGAGACCGTGTCAATTATTTCTTAGCATCAACTTAATTAAATAAGGAATTATATAAATTATCGTCCATAAATAGATAACGATTACTTGTCACATACGTATTATAATTTATAGAGATACGGATTTTATTAACATCATAAAGATTCAAAACACAACAAGGTATAATACATATGAACTAATAAATAACCTTGATTAGTCGAGTTATAAAATATCTTCACAAAACATCTTAAACAAACTAACTTAACTGATTAAATAAAATTAAACTAATTAACCAATAATACGAAGATAATACCAATTAAAAATTATAATAACAATAACAATAATATTAATATTAATAATAATAAACATATCATTAATAATTATAATATTAACAAAACTAGTTCAACTACTTAATCAATTATCACAAGTAAATAAAGCATCAACTAAAATAAATATTATACAAAACTATTAATAATAACTTTTGATAATAATAATATTAATACTAATAATAATAAGAGCATTACTACTACTTATAATAATAATCAAAATAACAATAATAAGCATAATAACACAACAGCCCCTTAGATCCTGGGTTCGAATCCCACGACCAACAGCCTTTTCAATATAATCAAACCATCCAACTCATACCCGTACCCCTAGTTCACGACATCCCCACCGCCAACCAAGACACCAACGACCACCACCAACTATCCTAAACTCAACTACGTACTACCAACTACCACTACCATGCCTTCGACACCACCAAGGGCCACCACAGCAACCACCACGACCGCCCAAAACAACCTGCACACTCACAAACCCCTTTTACTTTCAGCAACCGTCTTCGACTCCCTCTTTTCTCACGCTCCTCTCTCCCTCCACCGTGCCCAACAGCTCCATTGGCCACCACCGTGGTAACCACTGACCCACGGTGGTCCCATAGAAGGTAAGGTTGCGTCCTCGACTCCCCCAGAAACCCTATAAAAACCGTCCCAAACACCTAACACTCATCCCGTGTATGATGCTCTGTTTTACCCTCTCTGAACATCCCTATTTCACACCGCGTGGTGGTGTTTCTCACCACCAACAACCACCACCCAAGACGCTTGTTGTTTTCCCCTCATCCCATAGACCACCAGTTATCAACCATACGCAAGATTACTCATAAACATGTAAAAAAACGAGACATATACGACAGCCCCTCCTTAACCGCAGTTCTCCTTTGCTTCTTATCGCCCCTAAACAAACAACATCCATGGTGGTGCTCCGACCACCATGAGCCACCTTACAACCACCAAGGTAAACCAGAGACTTCCTACTATGACTACCCCAAAGACTCATACCCAAACTTGGACCAACAACAGTTCGAAATACTATGAAAACAATGGAGACACCGAGTATTAAAAAAAACGAACGAAACAGAGTATAACTTACAAGCGTACAGCGATGAAAACGATCAGCGTTATGGATGTTCTAACCCAATTCTCTTTCCCTTCTGTTCTCCTTTAGACCCACGGCAGGTACCAGGATAGGGTTTCAGGTGTAGTTTAGATGGTAGGGACGCATATGAGATTATGGAGGCAGACGAAGTTAGGGTTTGATAGGGTTTTGTTTTGTGTTTGTGTAGGTCGATGTATTGATGTGAATCCTATGTCGATGGTTGCTAGCTAGGGTTTTGTTTATGTTTTGCTTCCATACACGGTTCTCGTAAGTCCAATCCCATCACACATCTCGAGGTCTCACATGGTTCTCATCTCGTTCTTTAGCCCGTAAAATAAAATTAACGAGTACATATAAATTATTGTATTAATTAAATTAATTAATTATGAAATTATTAGTACTTACATAAAAATTACATTTAAATATAATTACGACTTAAATAATAAAACAATATAAATAAGAAATAAATATAAAATAGGAAATACATTTAATTATAATTATATTATCAAAATAAAGAAATACGAAAGAAATGACATTTCATGAAATAATCGTCAAATATAAAATGATTATGAATTACGAAATAATCGTAGAAATACGATTTATAAAATAATAACAGCTTATATAAAATACTTTATAAACATCCATTTGAAAAACTTGTATAAAACACGGTTTGACTGTCGTGGACCGAGGCTAAAATGCGGGATATTACAGTCTTCCCTCCTTAAAATGAACTTCGTCCCGAAGTTCGCTACCCCGTAACAATAACGAAACATATAACAAGCATAAAACAATCACAAATATAAGAAGGCGATAGAGTGAGAAGGCGATATGAAGGCGATTTCGTTTGAATGAATTTTAATCAAAAAAACCCAAAAAAATGTCTGTAGATTGTTCTAGTTTAGATAACTTTCCCCCTCTAGTCTCTAATTCTGATCATCTGAGCAATTCCATGGATATTGGTGCAATTCCTGGAGTTGTGAATGGTCCAACAAGTGCCGATGTGTTAAAAACGAAGAATATGAGTGAAGTTGTGGGTATTCCCCCATTTGATCTTGATGCACTTCTACCGGAGCAGGAATGGGTAATTCAGCAAAGGAAAAAAGGTAAGAGTCAATTACTTACTATTGATAAGGATACTACTGACTTATTGCGGTTCTCTGCTGATGATGTTCAAGAGGAGCTTGAGTATTGGAAAAACTCTGTCTATTGCTTTATTTTGGGGGCCAACCCTCCTGTTGAAGTTGTAGAGGGTTTTATTAGACGCATTTGGGTTAAGTTTGCATTGGATAAAATCTCCTTTTTACCTAATGGAGTTTTCTTAGTGCGATTTCAAAATGAGGAGGCTAAAGAAACTGTGTTGCATCATGGCCACTTCCTGTTTGACAATAAGCCCCTTATTGTGAGGCCTTGGCATCAGGAGGTTGATTTGGTTAAGGAGGATGTAAAGGAGGTACCGGTGTGGGTCAAGCTGAAAAATCTTCCTCTTAAATTTTGGGGGAAGAGTATACCTAAAATTGCAGGCCTGTTGGGAGACTATGTTAGGTGTGATAAGCCTACAGAGGAAAAAACACGCTTAGGGTATGCCAGAGTGATGGTGGAGGTGCCTTTTGGGCAGATTATCCCTGAGTGTGTGAAATTCATTGATGATGTAGGGGTTATCATTACAGTGTATGTTGAGTTTGAATGGAAGCCGATTTTATGTTCTAAATGTCGTGGAATTGGGCATGATGAAAAGGTGTGCAGGAAGGATCAAGGCAAACTGGGAGTACAGGGACCAGCTAAACCTCGCAAGGAATGGAGGATTAAGCATAAGGAAAAACCAGTACCAGTAAGTCAACCAGCAGCCCCTGAGATAGTCACTCCAGTTGAGAAACCTAATGAATTTCAGGTTACTTGGCAAAGAGATGGCAAATATCAGGTTGCAGATTCACCTTCTAAGAAAGTCATAAGAATGAGTAGGCAGGAGCTTGTGGACAAGGGGATGAGCTCAACTAGGTTTGGTCAGGCCTCTCTCCTGGATGTTTTGAATACAGTGACCCCTAAAGTGGGCATTGGTATAATTAGTAGTGTCATACCTCCTTCTGGGGGTAATGGATAAATTTGGATTCTGGAATATTAGGGGCATGAACAATCCAAGTAAGCAGAATAACATAAAATGGTTCCTTCATTATCACCAACTTGGATTGTTTGGGCTCCTTGAGACAAAGGTGAAAAGTTTTTCTCTAAATAGTATTAAAAAGAACTTTTGTGATAAGTGGTGTATTTCAACTAATAATCATTGCCATAAAGGGGGGAGGATCTGGATTTTATGGGATCCTAAGATGTTTAGCATTATGTTTTTGTGGGGAATAAAGCATGTATTCACCCTAAACTTGTAGGATTATAATGAAAAATACAGTTGTGTTTATAGTCATAAGATTAAAAAGGATAAGAAAAGAAGTACAACCTTTAGTCCTTGTGCGAAAGGCCTAAGAACAGGAATTAACACAAATTCCCTCCTATAACTTGCACCCAAGACTTAGAATGAGACGTGGCCGCGTGTGCTAGAAATCCTCTCCAACTGCCTTGCAATATTGGGAGAGCTATTTAGGTTTTAGATGTGAGATCTGAGGTTTTGGGAGAAGAAAGCTCTTAAAACCCTAATTTTTCCTTGAGATTTGTTTAAACAGTGAAACAAGAGTCTCTGACATAAGGAGAGTCCTCCTCCTTATGTAGCTCTTTTTGGCCGAAATTTCCAATAGGGTAGGAGTGGGCTTTCCACTCTTACCTTATTCTAATTCGTGATTCGACCCATTTAGCTATAAGTTATTCGCGGGATTTTAATTATAAATCGTAACATGTTATCAGATATTAATACAGTCGATATATTAATAATGGTCTGACAAAATACAATATTGTATAATTACCCAAATTAATATAACTGTTTATATTAATACGCGAATACAATATTTAAATAAATATATAACCGTTTATATTTAATTTACGAATTAATCATGTAATCCGTATTAGCTAAAATTATTTAATCCGTATTAAATAATAATCTCAACATCTTATTGACTAATTTAATAGTCAATACCTCTGACTAACTGTTTAGTCATATTCGGCAAAATGTGACTGTATTTTCATACCTTCACATCTCTCAAACGTGTCCTATAGGTGTGACGTATAGGGACCAGTTGATCACCGCCATCCGTATGACAATAACGTCAAACTTATCTAGCAAGCCAACCGTTATTGATAAACGTGGATCAACTGGTAATAATACAAAAGTATGCCCTTGTGATCCTTAAAGAGATTTAATAAGTCATTGTACTTAATTGTCAAGGACACCAGCCCCAACAATCTCCCACTTGTCCGTACAAGGGTATGTGCAATGACGTTATCACACTACATGTGGAGGACACAAGCTCCAACAAACTCCCACTTGTCCGTACAAGTGTAGGTGCGATAACCGAATCTCATATCCTTTTAAAATTTCTCCCATTCAATGTAAGACAATTTGCAAATCCGCATTCGCAAAGGTCGTATCTCACAAGCGATCTGTATCAAGAGTGGTTTCCCCGACTAGAGAGTAACTTAACTGATAAAACGAATCTGTATTCGAGCATGGCCATGCATTTCAGTTACTACTCCTCGAGTGGCCCTGAGAAATGATAAAATCCTGATAAGGGTTTGAATATTTCCTTCAACTCGAATCCTGCCGATATCGCCCAGCATGAAATAACCCAGAAAAAATCCTCTTGGCCCCTGTTACGGTGACCGTGGGAAAGAAACCAAAGTTACCCAAAATCTGTCTTAATCTCAAGAGACAGTTGAAGGTCAAAAGACTCGACTCTAAGGAACACTATGGAGGTCCTATCCACGACCAGACACCCAATGTTATAAAACATTTAGGACTCCATAACGTTGTCACGGGGTGTCCTACGAGATATCCGTATAACTCGCCTTTGTGATTGGTCAGTCATCCACGTGACTTATGGCTCGTTGAACCCACCATCAACCAACGTCACAAAATGATTACCTGAGTTATCAGCTCAAGTGGGTAATCAAGGACCAAAACGATGTAATGTTAATCAGTTCACTTTGTGGTGTTCAAAATTGGCGTACAATTCCACATGAGAAACAAAACATTTTATATCATAACAATAAGGTTGAATAGAGTACACGAGAAAATGAATTATTACATGAATTCATAAAAGAGTACTACAACTTAGGAACACATCCAATTCCCATGGAATGAATGTGCCCTTCATGCTTATCACGTGGTAATGCTTTTGTGAGAGGATCAGCTATGTTGTCATCCGTAGCGATCTTATCAATAAAAATCTCCTTTTGCTCCACGTAATCTCTGATTAGATGAGCTTTCCGTTGTACATGCCTAGCCTTGCTGCTAGACTTATGCTCTTTAGCTTGGAAGATGGCACCGCTATTGTCACAATCAACGGTGATTGGGTCATTCGAACTAGGCACTACCGAGAGTCCTTGTAAGAATTGACGCATCCATATTGCTTCCTTAGCTGCTTCCGAGGCGGCATAGTACTCGGACTCAGTCGTAGAATCTGCTGTAACACTCTGTTTAGAACTTTTCCAGCTGACAGCAGCGCCATTAAGAGTGAAAACGAATCCAGACTGAGATTTCGAGTCATCTCGATCCGTTTGGAAGCTAGCATCTGCGTAACCCGTGGCGCAGAGCGTCGAGTCGCCTCCGTAAGTCAATCCCCAATCTTTAGTCCTCCGTAGGTACTTAAGAATGTTTTTCACGGCCATCCAGTGTGGTTCACCTGGATGAGCTTGGAATCGACTAGTCATACTCAATGCATATGCAACGTCTGGACGTGTGCATATCATGGCATACATGATCGATCCTATGGCCGAAGCATAAGGAATCCGACTCATGCGCTCTTTCTCTTCCAGTGACTTAGCTTCTTGAGTCTTGCTCAAGTGAAGCCCAGGAGTCATAGGAAGGAACCCTTTCTTGGAGTTCGTCATACTGAATCTCTCTAGAATCTTATCTATATAAGACTCCTGACTGAGAGACAACATCCGTCGTGATCTATCCCTGTAGATACGGATGCCCAAAATTCTTTGTGCCTCTCTCAGATCTTTCATCTGGAAATGGTTTTTCAACCATGCTTTAACCGAAGATAGCAGAGGTATGTCATTCCCAATCAAGAGTATGTCGTCGACATACAGTACTAGGAATACAATCTTGCTCCCACTCGACTTGATATAGAGACATGGTTCCTCGACTGATCGAATGAACCCATTCTCTTTTATCACTTGGTCGAAGCGATGATTCCAACTCCGCGATGCTTGCTTAAGTCCATAGATGGAACGCTTAAGCTTGCAAACTTTCTTAGGATGTGCTGGATCGATAAAACCCTCGGGTTGTACCATGTACAACTCTTCCTCCAAATAACCGTTTAAGAAGGCGGTTTTAACGTCCATTTGCCATATTTCATAATCATGAAATGCGGCGATCGCTAAGATAATCCGAATGGAACGTAGCATGACTACGGGTGCAAAGATCTCATCATAGTGCAAGCCTGGCACTTGAGTGAAACCTTTAGCAACTAGTCTTGCCTTGTGGATATCTTGTTGTCCTTCCACGGCATGCTTTATTTTGTAAAGCCATTTGCATTGAAGGGGACGTACCTTTGCAGGTAGGTCCACAAGATCCCACACGTTGTTCTCATACATGGAGTCCATCTCGGATTGCATGGCTTCTAGCCATAGCTTTGAGTCAGAACTGGTCATGGCACCTTTATAGGTTGTGGGTTCGTTACCCTCTAGGAGTAAGACGTCATCTGTATCATGTTCCTCGACCATACCAATGTATCTGTCCGGAGGAATAAAGACTCTTCCCGACCTCCTAGGTTCCTCAGGAATATCTATCGCAGCCTCGGTTGAATGAAATGTTTCCTCCAATGGTTGATCGGCAGTTGGTTCTTGAACCTCCGATAACTCGAAGGTTCTATTACTCGACTTGTTCTCGAGAAATTCTTTCTCTAAGAACGTCGCACTAGCCGCAACAAAAACACGTTGTTCGGTTGGCGAGTAGAAGGAATGACCAAAAGTTCCCTTTGGATAACCTATAAAGTATGTCTTGACCGATCGCGGGCCGAGCTTATCCTCGTGTCTCCACTTGACATAAGCCTCGCAGCCCCAAACCCGTATAAAGGACAAGTTAGGGACCGTTCCCTTCCATAATTCGTATGGAGTCTTGTCAACAGCTTTAGACGGACTTCGGTTAAGTATTAGAGCGGCCGACAAAAGAGCATAGCCCCACAATGAATCAGGCACGACGGTGTGACTCATCATGGATCGAACCATATCGAGTAGAGTTCGATTTCTCCGTTCGGACACACCATTTAATTGTGGTGTTCCAGGTGGAGTTAACTGTAGCACGATGCCACAGTCTTTAAGGTGTTGATCAAACTCGTGTGAAAGATACTCACCACCACGATCAGAACGTAGTGCTTTAATCTTTCTACCCAGCTGGTTCTGTACCCGATTCTGGTATTCTTTGAACTTGTCAAAGGATTCACTTTTATGTTTCATCAAGTAGACATAGCCATATCTACTCAAATCATCCGTGAAAGTGATGAAATACCTATAGCCTTCTCGTGCGTTGATCGACATAGGGCCACATACGTCCGTATGTATGAGTCCTAATAGGTCGGCAGCGCGCATTCCAACACCTTTGAAGGAAATACGAGTCATCTTTCCGATGAGACATGATTCACACGTGCCATATGATTCGAAATCAAAGGGCGAGATAGCTCCGTTCTGTATGAGCTGTTTTACGCGTTTCTCATTTATGTGTCCCATACGACAATGCCATAAGTAAGTTTGATCTTTGTCACCTACCTTTAACCTTTTATTATTCACATGTAATATCTCGGTGGTTTGATCTAAAACATAAATTCCATTCATGGAAACTGCCTTGCCATAAATCATATTGTGTAAGGAGAAAATACAGCTATTATTCTCTATTACAAATGAAAAACCGAGTTTGTCAAGCGCAGAAACTGAAATAATGTTTTTGGACAAACAAGGAACATAATAACAGTTATATAAAGATAACTCGAATCCACTTGGAAGCTGGATTACGTATGTTCCCCTCGAGATTGCAGCAACACGAGCTCCATTCCCGACACGCAGGTCAACCTCACCCTTGATTAGGGGTTCTTGATTTCGGAGGCCCTGCACATGATTACATAGATGAGAACCACAACCAGTATCAAGTACCCAAGTTCCGCAACTTGCGTGGTTAATCTCAATCATGTGAACAAAAGAAGAAGAAGACATACCAACAGGAGTAACGCGGCCTGCTTTAATGTCCTCCCGATACACGGGGCAGGAGCGCCTCCAATGCCCAGTCTTGTGGCAATGGTGACATTCCATGCTAGTATCCTTGCTCTTTGTCTTGCCCTGTGAGTTGCTTGACTCACCTGGCCCACTCTTAGTAAATCCTGGTTTCTTGAACCTGGGCTTACCTACTGCTAGGTCGCCCTAAGCTTTAGCCTTCCCTTTACCCTTTCCCTTACTGGAGATCATGAGAACATCCTGCTTCATGCTCCCACTTAATTTCAGATCCTTCTCAGTCTGTACGAGAAGGGAGTGGAGCTCATGAGGAGTCTTTTTCATGTTGTTCATGTAGTAGTTGGCCCTAAAGAGGGCGAACCCATCATGAAGCGAATGAAGCATTCGATCAACGATTATGTTCTCACTGATCTTACAGTTTAGGGCCTCCAATTTCTCGATATTCTCAATCATGTGAAGAATATGTGGGCTAACCGCTTGGCCCTTCTGGAGTTTCGCCTCAAAGAAGCGACAGGTATGCTCATAAGAAACGATTCTCGGAGCCTTTGAGAATTCGTTAGTGAGCGTGGTGAAAATCTTGTTTGCACCATGGGTTATGAAGCGTCTTTGCAAATTGGATTCCATTGCATAGATGAGTACGTTCTTTATCGCACCCGCTTCCATGACGAAGTCGCTATGAGCGCGAACTTCGTTAGCTCTAGCTCCAGTTCCTGGGTGTGGCGGAATGGGCTCAGTTAAGTACTTGAGCTTTCCGTCAGCAATGGCAGCATTCCGTAGTGCTGCCTCCCAGTCAGAGAAGTTTGACCCATCATTTCCTCAGTCTAGTAGACTGATTCATGGAGTCCATGAAGGCTTTTAGCCAGGATTCACGTGCTAGCTTGGCACTTGGCATTGAGTCTTCACCAGCCATTTAGTTATACAGCAGTTTAATTGAACGTGTTCTAGACTGAAAAGAAGATAAAACAAAACCATATAAGCAACTTATTGTTGTGATTTAAGTCTATATTAAATTGAATTTAAACTCGTAGACTCATGCATTTATATAATTGATCTCCCTCAAGAATTATATAAACGATCCCAAGACTCAATTTCCGTATATTGATAAGCCCACAGTTTGGCTAATTCCAATCGTTGGAACTCTTGCTCGATAGATTTCTGTATATCCTATCTATTAGTCCATCTCAGTCACTAGATAGTATCGAGTGACCATGATGTTGAGATAAAATAAATCATCTGTTCCCACTTACCCGACGTAGAAGGGGTCATATTATGCCTACCGACGAAGAAGGGATTCATGGGAGGCTGATTTATAAAGACTAGTCTCAATTTTTGGTTATACGAGGAAGACCCCATCAACTTTTATTTATTCATATTAAGTGAACTAATATCTAGCAAATGCGTGAATGAATTAAATAAAGTGATGGCTTTGCAAATGACATGTGACATCTGTATAGTCACAGAAAACTAACGCGTAACCTCTACATGAGTCAGTTTTCAGGCATGATATAGGTGGTTTGGTTTTAGGCGGAATATGATGCAAGCTATTATCGATGAATGCATAAAAAAAAAAAATGCAATAAACGTAAATAAAAAGTCCTAGTGTGGCCTATCCTACCAAAATAAACATAAAACAACTTGGAATCCACCGTTGGACCCTAGAAGCTTGTCTTGATGTTCCATCTTGGTCCTTGCAGCGGGAGTGAGCATCCGGTCTCCGTATTTGGTCTTCACAAAATTACTAATTTAAATTACAAAAGTAGTCCTAGATACATTCTAATTTAAATACAAAAGTAATTACATGGCAAAAACCCAAAACGGAGATTCAAGATCTCAAAATTACAAGCAAGATTGTGTCCCATCATTACGGTGACACAATCTTCTAAGGCCACACTAAGTTACAACCGTTTGCAAAAATTAAATACGTTATTGAAAGCATTCATTAGACATTCAACAAGACGTTAAATAAAATGCATCAACTAAATTAAAATTCATACATGACATACTACTGTTATTATGATTAACAAATTTTTACCAAACCACCTTTTAGGATTAAAATTATGTGATTATACCGTTTTAACCCACTTTAATTTTAATAAGATTATAATCCTATTATTTTAAACCGTTTTAAAATAATATGTACCATACGAGGGTGAACCGTTTCACAAAATTAATAATATACTATTTCCGTATATAGTATACTACTAAAGGCCATGTGAAAATAAAACATGTTATTTTCGAAAAAAAATAAAATAAAAACGAGTCTGTTACAGGGGGGAGGTCGACCGACCTAAACATGTGGTCGACCGACCTCCAGCCGAAAAACGGAAACTTTCTGCAACAGTAAAATCGGTCGACCGACCTATCAATTAGGTCGACCGACCAACAGGCAGTAAAACCTAATTTCAGAAAACGCAAATCGCTGCACCTTTTGAAATCAAAACAAGTTTTTACCTTTTAAACTTTGATTAAAACAAGTAAATCAAAATTAACATCAACAAGGGTTCACATATTGTCAAGAATATCGATTAATTAACAATATGTAAACAGGAATCGAAAATCAAGATCGAAACCTCACAAAGGAAAATGTTTAAAAAAAAAACAGAAAACTTCACAGGAGGCGGTCGACCGACCGCAACAGGAGGTCGATCGACCGACTCAGCGGCAAAACACGTTTTTTTTTTTTTCTTTTCAGATTTTAAAACTTATGAAAAACACAAAAGTAAAATTTTCATAACCTGGCTCTGATACCACTTGTGGGGAATAAAGCATGTATTCACCCTAAACTTGTAGGATTATAATGAAAAATACAGTTGTGTTTATAGTCATAAGATTAAAAAGGATAAGAAAAGAAGTACAACCTTTAGTCCTTGTGCGAAAGGCCTAAGAACAGGAATTAACACAAATTCCCTCCTATAACTTGCACCCAAGACTTAGAATGAGACGTGGCCGCGTGTGCTAGAAATCCTCTCCAACTGCCTTGCAATATTGGGAGAGCTATTTAGGTTTTAGATGTGAGATCTGAGGTTTTGGGAGAAGAAAGCTCTTAAAACCCTAATTTTTCCTTGAGATTTGTTTAAACAGTGAAACAAGAGTCTCTGACATAAGGAGAGTCCTCCTCCTTATGTAGCTCTTTTTGGCCGAAATTTCCAATAGGGTAGGAGTGGGCTTTCCACTCTTACCTTATTCTAATTCGTGATTCGACCCATTTAGCTATAAGTTATTCGCGGGATTTTAATTATAAATCGTAACATGTTATCAGATATTAATACAGTCGATATATTAATAATGGTCTGACAAAATACAATATTGTATAATTACCCAAATTAATATAACTGTTTATATTAATACGCGAATACAATATTTAAATAAATATATAACCGTTTATATTTAATTTACGAATTAATCATGTAATCCGTATTAGCTAAAATTATTTAATCCGTATTAAATAATAATCTCAACATCTTATTGACTAATTTAATAGTCAATACCTCTGACTAACTGTTTAGTCATATTCGGCAAAATGTGACTGTATTTTCATACCTTCACATCTCTCAAACGTGTCCTATAGGTGTGACGTATAGGGACCAGTTGATCACCGCCATCCGTATGACAATAACGTCAAACTTATCTAGCAAGCCAACCGTTATTGATAAACGTGGATCAACTGGTAATAATACAAAAGTATGCCCTTGTGATCCTTAAAGAGATTTAATAAGTCATTGTACTTAATTGTCAAGGACACCAGCCCCAACAATCTCCCACTTGTCCGTACAAGGGTATGTGCAATGACGTTATCACACTACATGTGGAGGACACAAGCTCCAACAGTTTTTGGAGTATAATTCTCAATTCATTCATATGAAGGTGTTGGATTTGAATTCTGGAATGGAGTTTTATTTGACGATGGTTTATGCTTTTAATGGTGTTTTGGAGAGGAAACCTTTATGGGATAGACTAACTGTGTTTAGTAACCACATGACTGAACCTTGGGTAGTATGTGGGGACTTTAACACTGTGTTAGTTCCCTCTGAAAGGTTAGGAGGTAGTTGCTCTGCTGAGGAGATGGATGATTTTAATGCTTGTCTTAGTATTTGTGGAATAGTTGACAGTCCTGCAATGGGTTCCTTGTATACTTGGACTAATAAGCATGAACCTTCTTCTAGAGTCTTTAGTAGGTTGGATAGAGTTTTGGTTAATCAGGTGTGGCTGGCAAAGGTATCAATGATGTATGCTCATTTTTATAATGAGGGAGCTTTTGATCATACCCCTTGTATTATCCAACAGCATATGGCAGATCAGAAAAAAAGGAAGCATTTTAAATACTTCAATATGTGGAGTGAGGCCCCTGAGTTTAGCAGTTGTGTGAGAAATATTTGGGGAAGGGTGTATAGGGGGACAAGAATGTATCAACTTGTGAGTAAGTTAAAGGATTTGAAGATCCCTCTGAAGAAGTTGAACCATCAGTGTTTTGATGATATTGAGAATAACACTCAAAGAGCAAGAATGTGCTTAGATAGCATTCAGAGTAGGCTTAAAGATGATCTCACTAACCCTAATTTGATTAACCAAGAAATTGAAGCTGGCGCTACTTTGAGATGGTTTGAAAAAGCTTGTCATGAGTTCCTGGTGCAAAAGTCTAAGGTGAATTGGATGGAAATGGGTGACAGTAATACTAAGTTTTTCCACAAGGTTATTAAGGGCAGACATGCTACTAATAAGATAATGAGTATTGCTGATACTAAGGGGAGAATATGTGATAATCCTGATAGAATCCAAGAAGCTTTTCTCTGTTATTACAGTGACTTACTTGGAACTGATGTTGATGTCATTAACATGAGTCACTCTGTTGTTAAGAGAGGAAGATTATGTACTGATGATCAGCATCATATTCTGTTAAGGCCTGTAACAGATGATGAGATAAAGGAAGTAATATGCTCAATTCCTAAGCATAAGGCTGCTGGTCCCGATGGGTATTCAAGTGCATTTTTTAAAGATGCTTGGGAGATAGTGGGGAAGACAGTTTGTGAGGTTGTGAAGGATTTTTTTCACCATGGTAAGATGCTGAAGCAGATTAATCATACCTTGATCACCTTGCTTCCAAAAACTGAGAGGCCTAAAGATGTGACTCAATTTCGACCAATTTCATGTTGCAATGTGGTCTACAAATGTATTTCAAAGCTCCTTTGTCAAAGACTTGCTCTAGTGTTGCCAAATATCATTAGTGAGAATCAAGGAGGTTTTATCAAAGGGCGTAGTATTGTTGAGAATATCCTCATCTGTCAGGATCTAGTTAGGTTATATAATAGGAAAACTGTTACCCCTCGGTTCCTGCTGAAAGTAGACCTGAAGAAGGCCTATGATTCTTTAAGTTGGAGGTTTCTTGAGGAGATGATGGTTGCCTTGAGTTTTCCACATAAGTTTATCACTTTAATCATGGAGTGTGTGCAGACTACATCATACTCTCTTGTCTTAAATGGGGAAATGTTTGGCTTCTTTAAAGGGAAGAAAGGGTTAAGGCAAGGGGACCCTTTGTCACCCCTTTTGTTTACAATAGCAATGGAGTATTTGAGTAGGGTGATGGCTTATGTCTCTGATGAAATGCAGTTCAGTTACCACCCCCTCTGTAAGAGTCTTAAGCTTACTCACCTTATGTTCGCTGACGACTTATTACTGTTTTGTAAGGGAGATGTTAAGTCTATTATGATTCTTCTGAGAGCCTTTTCAACATTTTCTTGTGCTTCTGGGCTCTCTATGAATGTAAGTAAAACCAATGCTTACTTCAATGGAGTGAATACTAGTGTTAAAAAGGATATTCTACAAGTGTCTGGATGTGAAGAAGGGAGCATACCTTTCAAATACTTGGGTGTTCCTATTACTGCAGGGAGAATGACGAAAAAAGAGGGTCAAATTCTGGTAGAAAAGATGATGGAAAGAATCAGGAGGTTTGGTAATGGGCACCTCACATATGCAGGCAGATTAGTGTTGGTGAACTCTGTATTGACAACACTTTATTCGTATTGGGCAACAATTTTTCTTATTCCTAAAGGGGTGCTGCATAGAGTGAATTCTATTTGTCGAAATTTCTTATGGGATGGGACAATTGATAGAATGAGGATACCAACTGTGAGTTGGGACAAAATCTGTAGCCCTAGGAATGAAGGAGGACTTGGAATTAAGGACAGTATTAGATGAAATGAGGCTGCAATTGGTAAACTGGTATGGTGGATTTACGTCAACCCAGAGAAATTATGGGTCAAATGGATAAACCATGTCTATATGAAAGGGCAGAGTTGGTCTAGTTATTGTCCTACTGGTGACATTAGTTGGGGATGGAAGTTAGTTTGTAGAATGAGGGATAAACTAGCTACTGGGTATGTGAATGGGAGATGGAGTGATGATGATAATGGGTATTCTGTGCATTCAGGGTATCAATTCTTGAGAACGAAGTACACACCAGTGAACTGGTATAAGTATATTTGGAATGAATGGAATATCCCGAAGCATAGTTTTGTGGGATGGCTGTGTGTAAGGGATGGCCTTCAAACAAAGGTACGGTTGGCTGCTTTTGGAGTATGTCAAGATGATCTTTGCTGTCTTTGTCAGATGGAACCTGAAACTATTGAACACTTATTCCATCAATGTCAATATAGTAGAAGACTGTTGCAGGAAATGGCTGGGTTGCTGAGTATAACCTCACCAAGGACGAATATTCTGAGTAATATTTGGTATGGGCAGATTAATATGAACAAAAGGAGAGTAATTATGTGTGGCTTTATGGCTGTGTTTTACCAAATATGGATTCAGCGTAACACAGCTCGTATGGAGAACAAGATGTTGAGACCTGAAGTAGTTATTGCAAGAGTAAGGAAAGAGGTGAAAGCAAGGATCTTGTATAAAGTGCAGCAAGTACAGGATGGCCGGTTTCACCAGTGGTTAGCAAGTTTAGCACTTATGAGCTGAGTAGTGTAGACTGACAGTATGAATTGTAAATGTTAGTGTTGAAAATAGCTTGTAATAGTGTGTTTTGTTCTTAATGAAAGCTTACATTTCACCAAAAAAAAAAATCACAAATAGCACTTATATAGGCTTCAAAATGCGAAATGTTACATTCTACCCTCGTTAAGAAAACTTTGTCCCCAAAGTTTAACGCATAACTAAATTAATGGTTACTTCACGAGTTACAAGATGATGCATAACAGAAGTAAACGGAATTATCAGGTACATTCAAACAATCACGACATATCAATTCTACATGCTTTAACAACTAGCCATATCATAAATCATTAAGATTTTACAATCTTATCCTCCTTAAAATATGGTTACGTCCCCGTAACCCCATTACAAAATTCCATATCCAGCGCTCAAACAATCATCGGAACAGCAGTCATAAGTCATCTGATAAGTTAATTACCCTATACTAGATAACTACCATCCGGCTTTTAAAGCAATCAAATACAGTGGACAATTTCACATTACGCAGTAAAACAAAATCAAGGTAGCTAACACGTAAATACTCTTGAAACCTCATTTAACACAACTCAACATATTTATACCAATGTAGACAATTGGCTAACTCATAGTTCATAATTGGCAAATTAAAACATTTCATGATCATAATCATATTAGAGAAGCAAAATCATATTATAGAAAAGACATAAGGCAACTTTAGTTAATGTATTTAACATGGAGCATTGACATATTTCGCGAGGTGTATAACAAACTTAGACTAGCAATACTGCTTAGCATCTCCATGTAAAAGAAGTTAAACCAATTAATTATTTCAATATATTGTGATCAGATTTTGAACATAGCGATATGCAATTCACTTTATGGCATAACAAAATACATGAAGAAGTTATAAAGATTATTATCGCAGGGAACTAGGCAAAGATATACCATATAATAGGAAGAACATCAACAAGATTCACATTGTTCAAAATACTCACAATTACTTATGATAGTTAGATTGTTATATCATGCTAATAAGTGTACCAGTTAAATTCATCCTATCACGTGTCCATATTTTTCTCTGATGAACATGATTTTAACATTACATATGAACACCACATAATTATTTTGAGGTCATAGCAATAGAAAGCAATAGCGCCCGTATAATTGAAACTACTTTATATAAAACTCAACGAAATAACAAGGTTATATTATCTTATAGTAACGTTCATATTCATATCACATGTCCATCATACATACTACTAACGCTATACCATAATATTACATGATTTTACCCTTCTGAATTCAGATCTGATTAAACTTTCATATCTAAAACTTTCACATTTCAGCAATCGCACATCACACAGTATCTTCCAAAATCACAATTTAAATAACCGTTTAGCTATTTTGCGAGCTATTATAGTTTTTGGAAAATATAAGGAATTAACTAATCATAGGAAAAGAATCAATTGCAAATCTTAAGGAAATTATTTATAACAAATTTTACAATTCAATTGATCTGAACAAAACTTTACAGCACGTAGGAAGAAATTTGGACAACTTGCATAAAAAAAAATCACTATTAAATAAGGACTCGTTAAGATTTTACGTGGCTTAACATTTTGAAAACGTGAATGAATATTCTAAACAATGGAGTTGGAATTATGTATGAAAGTAAACACGTTTTAAATGATTTCTTTTGCAAAAACATGAGTCAAAACATGTTGACATATCTTTTAAAGCATAGAATTTCATTACATCATAGTAACATTTATTCCACAGTGCAACTGTACTTGTCATCTAGAACACACTAATGATTGCGAAACTGACCAGTAGGATCAACTGGATAACTCAATATTTATTCGTGTATATACAAATGTACACATAACTATATGACATTCATGGCTTGGGGCAACACATTCCGCATATCACTAGACATGAATTGTTATAACATTTAAATCTGATCGTTCATATCCAAATACCAGGCAATGTATTACAAAGTTACGTTAGTCATTTAATAACCATATATCCTATAGACATTCGAAACACCGAAATCACATGATCATATCACTCTAATTTATTATTCAATAAATATACACCCATTCCCTGAAAATTTCAATTCAATCATTCAGATCAATCAGCATTTCAATATCAGTCGTATTCTTCTAATGCACATCATCATACTAGTCAATCTTATATTTCAAACTCGTATTCCACTTTTCATGTCCTCTATACTTGAAGTAATACATATCTCAATCACATGATTCACAATATAGATTATCAACCGTATTCTTTCATAGTTCATTATTAACCATGTATCACATCATTAATTACCTCATTCCGCTCCTGCAACTGTTAGTACAACATATATTGGGTCTTTTCCTTTACTCTATGCTACCCACGCTCTACATCTCTCAAGGTAACCAGGTTAGACTGAAAGGGCCAGTGGCTTGGTTTGAGGGGGCCCCTAACTCATCCCAATCCTGGGGCTCCTAACAGTTACTAACCTGGGGTTCATTTTATTAGACTCTTCCTACGTTAATTATTATTCATTTGGTTTAGGCCTGAGGATCGTTCGCTCTGATACCACTTTGTAACACCCCCATTTATTTAAGAGCCTTTAGCAAGACATTCTCAAATAAATGAAGCTGTTACCATCTCGGAATATCCGAGGTAGTGAATAACAAAGTAAAACAACCAAAGTACTTTATAAAAACTGATAAAATTTAAACTTGGTTATTACAGCTACTACATAACAGAAAAGAAAATACAACTGATGACTTCTCTAGATGTGATATAATTCTAAGTCGGTCCAAAGTACGCATCTCACATTCCTGCCCCAGCTCCTAGCTCATCTGTCTCTGACCTGCAGAATCTACTCCCCATTCCGGATCATCGTAGGTGTACACGAATACACTGTCAACCTCGCGGTTGAGTAGGATAACACAATAATAAATAATGCAACAAAGATGATATGCAAATGCCATGATATGCTCGAGCTCAATCTCATTCTCAATCTCAAACCCGTAACTCCCAGCCATACCGAACCTCCCGCTATACTATAATCGGCCGTCGCCGAACACCAGCTCAAAAGCTGATAAGACACCAGGCCTGGTCTGCAGAACCACCCTGGGCTTTATATCAGAACACTATCTGATTCACAATATCTCAGTAACCAATGCATATGCATGCTCATGAATGCCACTATATAAATATTTAATCATGCTATCAAATACTGAAATACTCATGCCATTGCAAATAATCCACAATCAATCCAACCAATATCATTCTTATATAATTCATGCTTGCATCCATCACATACAAGGCAACATCCTTTCATAACACATCACATAGTAAACATCCATTCATATCAGTTCATAAAGTATAGTGTCAGTGTATCCTACCTGGATAGCAATATAATCCCATCACGCAGCTAACATCCAATCAGTAGCATCACTCCATCACATACTCAACACCTAATAGAATAATACACTTAATTACTAACTAATACAATTACGCAACTATCATAGTATATCGATCAATCCAATTAATTACTTAAACAATATATTACGCATAACGAGACCGTGTCAATTATTTCTTAGCATCAACTTAATTAAATAAGGAATTATATAAATTATCGTCCATAAATAGATAACGATTACTTGTCACATACGTATTATAATTTATAGAGATACGGATTTTATTAACATCATAAAGATTCAAAACACAACAAGGTATAATACATATGAACTAATAAATAACCTTGATTAGTCGAGTTATAAAATATCTTCACAAAACATCTTAAACAAACTAACTTAACTGATTAAATAAAATTAAACTAATAATTAACCAATAATACGAAGATAATACCAATTAAAAATTATAATAACAATAACAATAATATTAATATTAATAATAATAAACATATCATTAACTAGTTTAGCACCCGTGCAAAAATGCACGGGCATATGTAGATAATATTTGTAATTAAGTTTAAACCCGTATACTATAACATTATATTAATCAAAATGTAAAACTTTTTATATAAACGATATTATATAGAAATAAGTATTCCGAAATCAACCTTAATGAATGGTAGGATGTAATTATAAATTTGAAAAGAATTATTACTTACTCCATTTCTAATTAGCTAATTTTCATAGTTTAGAGCAAATGATTCTTTCTAATCATTATAATAATCAAAATATTTAAATAATCTATTTGTTTTTGTTTTTTTATTACAACAATATCGTCATTCAAGATACTCCCTTAACACGTACGTGTCTTGAACGAACTTTATTACTCCCTCCTATTCTGAATAACTGTCACATTTGCCGTTTTCGTCTATTCACGTAATTGTCACATATTCCATTTTGGGACATTGTTTATACTTATTTTATTCACTCTAACCCACAATAATACCCCACCTTACCCCACAACACTACTTATTTTAATCACCTATACTCACAATAATAATCAATAATACATTCCCTCTCTCCAATCTTCCCACCCCACACATTACTTTACATTAAACAAATGAATTCCTTAATTCCCGTGCCCGACCCGAAATGTGACAATTATTCGGAATATGAGGGAGTAGTTGGGTAGCATGTATTAGCTACACTACACCAAAGTTAAAAAGTTGGGAAAATTTATGATTAGTTTTCACAAAATAGTAATGTAAATTGAATTTGATTAAAATATTATTTTTAAAAATTTTTACTTTTTTTTTAAAAAAATTAATTAAAAAAACGTTAGAAATTTTTCTTGACCCATATTCTAAACATACATCGATCCATAACCCGTATGAGCCGACCCATATTTTGGACCGATCCATTTGATAGGTCTATGGATAATACATCCACCATCAAATAACTACTTCAAGTCCCTTAACTTTCATCTCAAGATAGAATACATAAATTCTGGAATACAAATGTATAAACCATGTCCGTTCTCGTAAATTAATTGATTTTGAGAGCACATAAAATTATGTTATTGTCAATACGATATGATATTATATAGCCATGATGAGTTTGGTACGTCATACATTCACTTTTTTACTTGTAAACCTATTCCTAATTCTGGGTCCAAAACAAAACTCTGGCCAAACGGGCACATAATCGTGATGGGCTAGCCGCGTAGGGGACAAATTAACCCTACGTTTATTCATAACTATCTTAATTTACTTATGTATCTGGGATTGTAGGTCATCTTCCTACTGCTTTTACTTTTGACATTTTTAAACTTATTTTTTTTAAATAAACATGGTGTTTGGCCTGCAAGGGTGGAGTCTAATGGTTAAAACTTGGGTGAAATTCCCAGTAGACCCGAGTTCAAGCCTCCCAAAGAGCAAAATCTTGTGGAGCATTCTTGGCCCAAGTCCAGTCCTAAATAGACTTCGAGTCTGTCACCCTCGGGTGGCTAGCGGCTGTGGTTTCCCTCGTCACCAAAACAAAACATAGTGTTTGCCAATTGTCATCTGATATTTTATGTAACATGCGATACTTTTTACGCAAAACTATTATTATTTTAACAGTCCTTAATATATCATACAGTACGAAAAATTAAATTACCATTCGATATATTGTGTAATAGTCTATACTTTGATGTGAAACAAATTTTTAAATATAAATCTAATTTGAGTAGAGATAGAATATAATTTACAAATTAATTTATATATGCACGCATCATTTGGTCTTTACAAAGATATATGTATTTATTAGAATTGGGTTATAATATCTTAAATGTGTGA
This sequence comes from Silene conica, assembly GCA_029255685.2. Classification (NCBI taxonomy): domain Eukaryota; kingdom Viridiplantae; phylum Streptophyta; class Magnoliopsida; order Caryophyllales; family Caryophyllaceae; genus Silene; species Silene conica. The sequence continues at coordinate 34,726,303 of CM055313.2, read as the reverse complement.
TTTAAATATTTAACTTTATTAGCTCTATAACATTTCTTATAAAATATATAAATAGTTATATTACGAATTCATATATTTAACATTCAGGCAATATGTTAAATGTGTGATATAAATATTTAACTTTACTCTATAACATTTCTTAATAATTATATTAAGAGTCCATATACATTAATACGAACAAATACTCTTAATATAATGTTAAATATATGGACTTTTAATATAATGTCAAATATATTTTATCAGTCAGGCAACATAATTTAAAATATATAATTAAGATGTAATACAATTTAAAATATATACGAACAAATACTCTTAATTTTACTATACAAAATTTCTTTTGTTGTTCATTTTATAGAATATATATCCTTTAAATGCTACTATGTAATACTTATTTGAGAAAAATTTATAGATGAAATGTTAACAAAATATATTCCCGTGCAACTTTACAAATTAATGAAATTGATTATTAATGTTATGAGTATATAAAATTTTAAATATAAATCTCCATGTGATTAAAGATGAACAAAAATTTGTATACGAAAATATTGCCAAATAAAAAATACAATAAGAGGCTAACTTGGGTAAGTTTTTAATGTAATATAAACATGGTAGAAAATTTTTTTAAGAAGATATTCTACCTATACATATTACTCAAGTAAAAGATACGCAGTATAATTTTAGTATATTAAGATTTGAGCGGGAAAATTTTTAACGTGGAAGTGACACGTGTCCATGCTGATGTATAGCGGTTCTTCTTTTATACTTATATATAGATAATTATAATATTAACAAAACTAGTTCAACTACTTAATCAATTATCACAAGTAAATAAAGCATCAACTAAAATAAATATTATACAAAACTATTAATAATAACTTTTGATAATAATAATATTAATACTAATAATAATAAGAGCATTACTACTACTTATAATAATAATCAAAATAACAATAATAAGCATAATAACACAACAGCCCCTTAGATCCTGGGTTCGAATCCCACGACCAACAGCCTTTTCAATATAATCAAACCATCCAACTCATACCCGTACCCCTAGTTCACGACATCCCCACCGCCAACCAAGACACCAACGACCACCACCAACTATCCTAAACTCAACTACGTACTACCAACTACCACTACCATGCCTTCGACACCACCAAGGGCCACCACAGCAACCACCACGACCGCCCAAAACAACCTGCACACTCACAAACCCCTTTTACTTTCAGCAACCGTCTTCGACTCCCTCTTTTCTCACGCTCCTCTCTCCCTCCACCGTGCCCAACAGCTCCATTGGCCACCACCGTGGTAACCACTGACCCACGGTGGTCCCATAGAAGGTAAGGTTGCGTCCTCGACTCCCCCAGAAACCCTATAAAAACCGTCCCAAACACCTAACACTCATCCCGTGTATGATGCTCTGTTTTACCCTCTCTGAACATCCCTATTTCACACCGCGTGGTGGTGTTTCTCACCACCAACAACCACCACCCAAGACGCTTGTTGTTTTCCCCTCATCCCATAGACCACCAGTTATCAACCATACGCAAGATTACTCATAAACATGTAAAAAAACGAGACATATACGACAGCCCCTCCTTAACCGCAGTTCTCCTTTGCTTCTTATCGCCCCTAAACAAACAACATCCATGGTGGTGCTCCGACCACCATGAGCCACCTTACAACCACCAAGGTAAACCAGAGACTTCCTACTATGACTACCCCAAAGACTCATACCCAAACTTGGACCAACAACAGTTCGAAATACTATGAAAACAATGGAGACACCGAGTATTAAAAAAAACGAACGAAACAAAGTATAACTTACAAGCGTACAGCGATGAAAACGATCAGCGTTATGGATGTTCTAACCCAATTCTCTTTCCCTTCTGTTCTCCTTTAGACCCACGGCAGGTACCAGGATAGGGTTTCAGGTGTAGTTTAGATGGTAGGGACGCATATGAGATTATGGAGGCAGACGGAGTTAGGGTTTGATAGGGTTTTGTTTTGTGTTTGTGTAGGTCGATGTATTGATGTGAATCCTATGTCGATGGTTGCTAGCTAGGGTTTTGTTTATGTTTTGCTTCCATACACGGTTCTCGTAAGTCCAATCCCATCACACATCTCGAGGTCTCACATGGTTCTCATCTCGTTCTTTAGCCCGTAAAATAAAATTAACGAGTACATATAAATTATTGTATTAATTAAATTAATTAATTATGAAATTATTAGTACTTACATAAAAATTACATTTAAATATAATTACGACTTAAATAATAAAACAATATAAATAAGAAATAAATATAAAACAGGAAATACATTTAATTATAATTATATTATCAAAATAAAGAAATACGAAAGAAATGACATTTCATGAAATAATCGTCAAATATAAAATGATTATGAATTACGAAATAATCGTAGAAATACGATTTATAAAATAATAACAGCTTATATAAAATACTTTATAAACATCCATTTGAAAAACTTGTATAAAACACGGTTTGACTGCCGTGGACCGAGGCTAAAATGCGGGATATTACATTTAATCTTTCAATTACCATCACAATAATTGTTCTTTAGTTTTATTCGTTGTAATCATCAATCTTTCCACGGGATTCAATAAAGTTTGTTCTTTTCTACCTTAATCCTATTTCCGGTAATTCTCTTCTTAATTTCAGTTTCATTATTGTTATTTTGTTAGAATTGCTTATATCCGGTTTAAGTTAGAATCCCAAAGCCTTTGTTGTTATTGCATGTTTAGATTAATGTTCATTATGAATTCCATGTTTTCTACTGTTTTCATTGTTGTTTCAATAGTCATGAGTAGCTAATTGCATATGTTAGGATGTAGGGAAAAAATAGGCGTAGATAGTATAATTCCCGAAATCGACTGTTGCAGGCCCTAGGTCGGCCGACCGGCTTAACCGGTCAGTCAACTGAAGTGTTGGTCGACCGACTGGACTAGCTGGTCGGTCGACCGACCCGCGTATGTTTTCAGTTCGGTTTTATTTCGTCGACCATAGTAACCTACAATGAGACTGAAAGGAGACTTCTATGATATTAGTAATGAGTTACCCAAGGTTGAAAGATACGGGAAGGGCATTGGTTTACGCCTTAAGACGGATAGGTTACTTAAGACTGAAAGGTATGTGACCTAGAAATTAGGAATCACCCTTATTGTTGACACCAAATATTTGTGAGACCTAGGAACTAATAGCATATACCGAAAGGAGCTATTAGGTACCATAGACCGAAAGGATATTTTACACCCCTTACGCGACTGCAAGACATGTTGACTTAGGATTTATACCATGTTAGCTTTTTATTACCTGAACATCCTAGCATCTCTTTTACCATAGTTTATTTCGTTCTTAATTCTTGTTTTACTTCTATCTTTATTTCTAGACTTAGTGACAATCAATATAAACCCCCACTTTTGTGACCTTAAAACATTGACCTCAAACAATAAACATTCCCCACCTCTTTGTGATTCGACCCTGACTTTCACTATCTATAGTTAAAGTTTAGGAATTATAAATTTTATCTTTGACGCCCTCAACGACGGGCATCAAATTTTGTCACCGTGGTAGACCGCGCATATGTTACAGTTGTAGGAAACCCGGACACCTCTCCGATCAGTGTACCTAAAAGAAGAAGTAGTCCAAGGGAGCTAATACTTCTCAGGTTCGAAGCATAGACCTCTCACCTGACGCTCCCCTGAAGTGTTTCAGATGCCCGAAGGATCTTCACCTTGGAGTTGACTGCCATGGCAACCCTCACCGATGCTTCACCTGCGAGAAACTTGGACATCGCTCTTTCAAGTGCCCTGAGGGGATTGTCGCCATTGATAGAGCTGTCACTACTGACCCAGAGGCCGAGACCAGTGAAGCCAGAGCTGTTTAGAGTCGAGTTGAGACCGGAGTCCACCCTGATCCATCTACTGGTACGTACATGTCTACTGCTTTATCTATAATCTAGTGTACGTGTAACCGTTAAGATCTTAGTCTCCTTCCTTAGACTCCTGTTAATCTTCTTTGGAACCTAGCTTTATTTCCTCTCGACTCAACCTGGTAGCTGCTTTTCCTGAAACACCTTGTGAGGTAACCTACCTTAAACAGACTTGGAGAATTTCTTGAGGTTAACCGTAAACCGTGTTTCAGAGAGTGTTGTCGCTTGAGGGAAAACCTAGGAAGCATTGTGAGATATGTTTTGGTAATCCTAGTGTCTATATGTTTACCAGTTGGAAGAGTGAAAGTACTTGATGGAATGCTTAAGCTGAGTGGAGCTTTTACGTGATTTCTGTGGAACTTAGATATGAGAATCTTTCTAAGTCATTTGTATTTGCAAGTTTGGAAATACTATTCGAGGATTTAGGAGTAATTAGAGTACTAAGTGATTTCGAGGAATATGTTTAAGATACTGATATTGTCAGATAACTGAATGAGGTAAGCTACTGCTACTTAAACTTGAGGAATGAGAGTTATTGGTAACGGTGTGAGAGTGTTGAGGCATTTACAACTTGACTTGTGGAATTGACGGAGTGTTGGACCATAGGTTACTTATTGGATCTTAATTTGAGGAATCCAAAGGAAAGTTGAGGATGGATTAAAGTAATTCATTGGGAGATGTAAGCTCGGAAACGAATTGATTTAGGTATGGTTATCTAGTGGACAGTAATGCAAGTGTGGTGGATATAACATATGGGTTTGATAGCCTGAGAGTGTTATCGAATTGTCATTTGAGGAACTTTGGTATATAGATCGTTTTGAGGGAATGGTTGTGAGAACCGATCATCGACTTACTTAATTTGGGAGTTGTTGCTTTAGTAAGGCCTTACCTTTGGATGTTCTTCTTATGGTAACAGATTGGGAACTTAGGATTTCGAAATGCTCCCGTGGAAGGAGTTTGATGGAATTGAGCCATGTTGGACTAAAGGTTATAGATGATTTTGGCAAGAGTTAGTGTACCCATGTTTGGCAAGAGTTACCGTCTTCCTTGACCTTTAACCTGGTTGTTTCCTTCCTTCGATCCTTGGATGTTCTGTCAGCTGTGAAACTAGGCACTTATGATCCTTCGTGTTAAAGGTAACCTCTATGATTGCTTCCGCGCCCCGATGACTGTTTTTGAATTGTTTCCTATTGTTAACCCTAAAAGTTTGTAGTGTTTGGAAAATCTTAATTGTTTTGAGGATTTGAAACTACTTCCTCTTCCGTAGGAAGTAACCTTTTGTCATTGTTACAATTTTACTCTTTCAAGAATTTGAGAATAAAGGTTAATTTTGAGGGAAACCTTGTTTTAAAGAGCCGAATGTTTTACAACTTTGATGGATTTCAGCGTTGATTGCCACTGGAACTTGTTATTGGAGACGTCTGATAACCTGTGCTATGCTTATCAACACCGAATGTAATACCTGGAAAAATTGAGTCTCGATAATTAAGGTTTTCGCATCGATAGCTTAGTTGTTTTACGGTTTCATATATTTATATTTTAAGTAACGTTTAATTGATCAATGTTGTTGTGAGGATTCGATCCTTAGACCACCTGGTACGTTGGATGGGCTTTGGGATGTGTGCCATCACCCAAGCCCACGGCTGAACTAAGTAAACAAACACATAAACCCTACTTGAGCAGCCTCTCTGCCGTCATATTTTAACCCCTTTCCCAGACCTAATCTTTACCCTAATCTCAATTCAAACGACACACACATAGCCGTTACACCAGAGGAGAGAATCAGACTAAACACGGTGGTCTAGGGTGGGAGCACGGTGGTTCGTTTTGACGGAGAAACGGGTATGTCTCACACGCCACCATTTTTCTGTTTTGGTCTGTGGTTTTAGTCACCTGGGTAATCGTTTGTTAAACCTCTAATCCTTATTCTTTTTGTATAATTTTATAGTATGTCACGTGGTGTTTGCATATATAGTAGTCTCTGGTGGTCGTTCGTGGTAAAGGTGGCGGAAAAAGGGTGGTTTTTACGAGTCTGGGTTAAGTTCTGGGTTCGTGTTTTTCTTTGTGTTCGCGTCTTTGTATGTTTAGGGTGTGTGTCGAGTCTGGTTTCGTGCTTATTAGTACGGGTCACGGGTCAAGGAGTTGGATTGTAGTTAGGGGTCCGTCATGGTGGAAGGTACGGTGGATTCAGGCGACGGAGCTGTTGGGGCTGGTGTCCTTGACAATTAAGTACAATGACTTATTAAATCTCTTTAAGGATCACAAGGGCATACTTCTGTATTATTACCAGTTGATCCACGTTTATCAATAATGGTTGGCTTGCTAGATAAGTTTGACGTTATTGTCATACGGATGGCGGTGATCAACTAGTCCCTATACGTCACACCTATAGGACACGTTTGAGAGATGTGAAGGTATGAAAATACAGTCACATTTATGCCGGATATGACTAAACAGTTAGTCAGAGGTATTGACTATTAAATTAGTCAATAAGATGTTGAGATTATTATTAAATACGGATTAAATAATTTTAGCTAACACGGATTACATGATTAATTCGTAAATTAAATATAAACGGTTATATTTAATTAAATATTGTATTCTCGTATCAATATAAACAGTTATATTAATTTGGGTAATTATACAAAAAATTTTAATTTTATCAGGCCATTATTAATACATCGACTGCATTAATACCTGATGACACGTATGCGATTTATAATAAAAATCCCGCAAATAATATTTAGCAAAACGGGTCAAATCATGTAAAGGAATAAGGTAAGAGTGGACAAAGCCCACTCTTACCCTAATTCGGCCGACCCACCAAATTGCTACACAAGGAGAGTCCTTCTCCTTATGTCAGTAACTGTTGAATCAAAAATCTCACAATTAGGGTTTTGAGAGCATTCTTCTCCCAAAACTCAGATCTCACATCTAAAACCTCAAAAGCTCTCCCCATATTGCAAGGCAATTGGAGAGTATTTTCTAGCACACGCGGCATCATCTCAATCAAGTTTTGGGTGCAAGTTATAGGAGGGAATTTACTTTAATTCCTGTTCTTAGGCCTATTCAAGCAAGGACCCAAGGTTGTATTCTTTTTCATGTTTTATTTATCTTATGACAATATTCACAACTGTAAATTTCATTATAATCCTTCAAGTTTAGGGCGAATACATGCTTTATTCCCCACAAGTGGTATCAGAGCCAAGGCCATGAAATTTTTACTTTAGTGTTTTTCATAAGTTTTAAAATCTGAAAAATCATGTTCTGCCGCTAAGTCGGTCAATCGACCCCCCGTTGCGGTCGGTCGACCGCCTCCTGCGTATTTTGTTCTGTTTCTACAGTTTTTCTTCTGTGAGAAATCGTTTTCAGAAACTCGGTTTCGTGTTTTGTGGTCAGTCGACCTGTTTTTTGGGTCGGTGGACCATTCTGCTGTTACAAAAAAAAAAATTAAAAAAAAATTAAAAAAATTTTTTTTTTTTTTCGTCAGTAGGTCGGTCGACCACATGTTGAGGTCGGTAGACCACTTCCCTGTAACAGACTCGTTTTTATTTTTCGAAAATAACCTGTTTTATTTTCCCATGGCCTTTAGTAATATACTATATACGGAAATAGTATATTATTAATTTTGTGAAACGGTTCACCCTCGTTTGATACATATTATTTTAAAACGCTTTAAGATAATGGATTATAAATTATTAAAATTGGGTGATTAAAACGGTATAATCACATAATTTTAATCCCGTAAGGTGGTTTGGTAAAAATTTGTTAATCATAATAACAGTATTATGTCATGTATAAATTTTAATTTTAGTTGATGCATTTTATTTATCGTCTTGTGAATGCCTTGAATGCTTTCAATAACGTATTTATTTTTGCAAACGGTTGTAACTTATTGTGGCCTTAGAAGATTGTGTCACCGTAATGATGGGACACAGTCTTGCTTGTAATTTTGAGATCTTGAATCTCCGTTTTGGGTTTTTGCCATGTAATTACTTTTGTATTTAAATTAGAATGTAAATAGGATTATATTTGTAATTTAAATTAGTAATTTTGTGAAGACCGAAGACGGAGACCGGATGCTCACCCCCGCTGCAAGGACCAAGATGGAACATCAAGACAAGCTTCTAGGGTCCGACGGTGGATTCCAAGTTGTTTTATGTTTATTTTGGTAGGATAGGCCACACTAGGACTTTTATTTACGTTTATCGCATTTATTTTATGCTTTCATCGATAATAGCTTGCATCATATTCCGCCTAAAACCAAACCACCTATAACATGCCTGAAAACTGACTCATGTAGAGGTTACGCATTAGTTTTCTGTGACAATACAGATGTCACATGTCAATTGCAAAGCCATCACTTTATTTCATTCATTCACGCATATGCTAGATATTAGTTCACTTAAAATGGATAAATATAAGTTGATGGGGTCTTCCCCGTATAACCAAAAAAAAAATTGAGACTAGTCTTTATAAATCAGACTCCCATGAATCCCTTCTTCGTCGGTAGGCATAATATGACCCCTTCTACGTCGGGTAAGTGGGAACAGATGATTTATTTTATCTCAACATCATGGTCACTCGATAATATCTAGCGACTGAGATGGACTAATAGATAGGATTTACGGAAATCTATCGACCAAGAGTTCCAACGGTGGAATTAGCCAAACTGTGGGCTTATCAATATACGGAAATTGAGTCTTGGGATCGTTTATATAATTCTTGAGGGAGATCAATTATATAAATGCATGAGTCTACGAGTTTAAATTTCAATTTCATATAGACTTAAATCACAACAATGAGTTGCTTATATGGTTCTATTTTATCTTCTTTTCAGTGTAGAACACGTTCAAATTAAACTGCTGTATAACTAAATGGCTGGTGAAGACCCAATGCCAAGTGCCAAGCTAGCACGTGAATCCTGGCTAAAAGCCTTCATGGACTCCATGAATCAGTCTACTAGACTGAGGAATGATGGGTCAAACTTCTCTGACTGGGAGGCAGCACTACGGAATGCTGCCATTGCTGACGGAAAGCTTAAGTATTTAACTGAGCCAATTCCGGCACACCCAGGAACTGGAGCTAGAGCTAACGAAGTTCGCGCTCATAGCGACTTTGTCATGGAAGCGGGTGCGATAAAGAACGTACTCATCTATGCAATGGAATCTAATTTGCAAAGACGCTTCATAGCCCATGGTGCAAACAAGATTTTCACCACGCTCACTAACGAATTCTCAAAGGCTCCGAGGATCGTTTCTTATGAGCATACCTGTCGCTTCTTTGAGGCGAAACTCCAGAAGGGCCAAGCTGTTAGCCCACATATTCTTCACATGATTGAGAATATCGAAAAACTGGAGGCCCTAAACTGCAAGATCAGTGAGAACATAATCGTTGATCTAATGCTTCATTCGCTTCATGATGGGTTCGCCCTCTTTAGGGCCAACTATTACATGAACGACATGAAGAAGACTCCTCATGAGCTCCACTCCCTTCTCGTACAGACCGAGAAGGATCTGAAATTAAGTGCCAGCGTGAAGCAAGATGTTCTCATGATTTCCAGTAAGGGTAAGGGTAAGGGTAAAGCTAAAGCTCAGGGCGACCTAACAGTAGGCAAACCCAAGTTTAAGAAGTCAGGATTTACTAAGAGTGGGCCAGGTGAGTCGAGCAACTCACAGGGCAAAACAAAGAGCAAGGATACTAGCATGGAATGCCACCATTGCCACAAGACTGGGCATTGGAGGCGCTCATGCCCCGTGTATCGTGAGGACATTAAGGCAGGCCGTGTTACTCCTGTTGGTATGTCTTCTTCTTCTTTTATTAACATGATTGAGATTAACCATGCAAGTTACGGAACTTGGGTACTAGATACTGGTTATGGTTCTCATCTATGTAATCATATGCAGGGCCTCCGAAACCAAGAACCCCTAATCAAGGGTGAGGTTGACCTGCGTGTCGGGAATGGAGTACGTGTTGCTGCAGTCTCGAGGGGAACATATGTGATCCAGCTTCGAAGTGGATTCGAGTTATCTTTATATAACTGTTATTATGTTCCTTGTTTGTCCAAAAACATTATTTCAGTTTCTGCGCTTGACAAACTCGGTTTTTCATTTGTAATAGAGAATAATAGCTGTATTTTCTCCTTACACAATATGATTTATGGCAAGGCAGTTTCCATGAATGGAATTTATGTTTTAGATCAAACCACCGAGATATTACATGTGAATAACAAGAGATTAAAGGTAGGTGACAAAGATCAAACTTACCTATGGCATTGTCGTATGGGACACATAAATGAGAAACGCGTTAAACAGCTCATACAGAATGGAGCTATCTCGACCTTTGATTTCGAATCATATGGCACGTGTGATCATGTCTCATCGGTAAGATGACTCGTATTTCCTTCAAAGGTGTTGGAATGCGCGCTGCCGACCTATTAGGACTCATACATACGGATGTATGTGGCCCTATGTCGATCAACGCACGAGAAGGCTATAGGTATTTCATCACTTTCACGGATGATTTGAGTAGATATGGCTATGTCTACTTAATGAACCATAAAAGTGAATCCTTTGACAAGTTCAAAGAATACCAGAATCGGGTGCAGAACCAACTGGGAAGAAAGATTAAAGCACTACGTTCTGATCGTGGTGGTGAGTATCTTTCACACGAGTTTGATCAACACCTTAAAGACTGTGGCATCGTGCTACAGTTAACTCCACCTGGAACACCACAATTAAATGGTGTGTCCGAACGGAGAAATCGAACTCTACTCGATATGGTTCGATCCATGACGAGTCACACCGTTGTGCCTGATTCATTATGGGGCTATGCTCTTTTGTCGGCCGCTCTAATACTTAACCAAAGTCCGTCCAAAGCTGTTGACAAGTCTCCATACGAATTATGGAAGGGAATGGTCCCTAACTTGTCCTTTATTCGGGTTTGGGGCTGCGAGGCTTATGTCAAGTGGAGACACGAGGATAACCTCGGCCCGCAATCGGTCAAGACATATTTTATAGGCTATCCAAAGGGAACTTTTGGTCATTACTTCTACTCGCCAACCGAACAACGTGTTTTTGTTGCGGCTAGTGCGACGTTGTTAGAGAAAGAATTTCTCGAGAACAAGTCGAGTAATATAACCTTCGATTTATCGGAGGTTCAAGAACCAACTACCGAGCAACCATTAGAGGAAACAGTTCCTTCAACCGAGGCTGCGGTAGATATTCCTGAGGAACCTAGGAGGTCGGGAAGATTCTCCATTCCTCCGGACAAATACATTGGTATGGTCGAGGAACATGATATGGATGACGTCTTACTCCTAGAGGGTGATGAACCCTCAACCTATAAAGGTGCCATGACCAGTTCTGACTCAAAGCTATGGCTAGAAGCCATGCAATCCGAGATGGACTCCATGTATGAGAACAACGTGTGGGATCTTGTGGACCTACCTACAAAGGTACGCCCCCTTCAATGCAAATGGCTTTACAAAATAAAGCATGCCGTGGAAGGTAAACAAGATATCCATTAGGCAAGACTAGTTGCTAAAGGTTTCACCCAAGTGCCAGGCTTGCACCACGATGAGATCTTTGCACCCGTAGTCATGCTACGTTCCATTCGGATTATCTTAGCGATAGCCGCATTTCATGACTATGAAATATGGCAAATGGACGTTAAAACCGCCTTCTTAAACGGTTATTTGGAGGAAGAGTTGTACATGGTACAACCCGAGGGTTTTATTGATCCAGAACATCCTAAGAAGGTTTGCAAGCTTAAGCGTTCCATCTATGGACTTAAGCAAGCATCGCGGAGTTGGAATCATCGCTTTGACCAAGTGATAAAAGAGAATGGATTCATTCGAACAGTCGAGGAACCATGTCTCTATATCAAGTCGAGTGGGAGCAAGATTGTATTCCTAGTACTGTATGTCGACGACATACTCTTGATTGGGAATGACATACCTCTCTTATCTTCGGTTAAAGCATGGTTGAAAAACCATTTCCAGATGAAAGATCTGGGAGAGGCACAAAGAATTTTGGGCATCCGTATCTACAGGGATAGATCACGACGGATGTTGTCTCTCAGTCAGGAGTCTTACATAGATAAGATTCTAGAGAGATTCAGCATGACGAACTCCAAGAAAGGGTTCCTTCCTATGACTACTGGGCTTCACTTGATCAAGTCTCAAGAAGCTAAGACATTGGAAGAGAAAGAGCGCATGAGTCGGATTCCTTATGCTTCGGCAATAGGATCGATCATGTATGTCATGATATGCACACGTCCAGACGTTGCATATGCATTGAGTATGAATAGTCGATTCCAAGCTCATCCAGGTGAACAACACTGGATGGCCGTGAAAAATATTCTTAAGTACCTACGGAGGACTAAAGATTGGGGATTGACTTATGGAGGCGACTCAACGCTCTGCGCCACGGGTTACACAGATGCTAGCTTCCAAACGGATCGAGATGACTCAAAATCTCAATCTGGATTCGTTTTTACTCTTAATGGCGCTGCTGTCAGCTGGAAAAGTTCTAAACAGAGTGTTACAGCAGATTCTACGACTGAGTCCGAGTACTATGCCGCCTCAGAAGCAGCTAAGGAAGCAATATGGATGCGTCAATTCTTACAAGGACTATCAGTAGTGCCTAGTTCGAATGACCCAATCACCGTTTATTGTGACAATAAAGGTGCCATCTTCCAAGCTAAGGAGCATAAGTCTAGCAACAAGGCTAGGCATGTACAACGGAAAGCTCATCTAATCAGAGATTACGTGGAGCAAAAGGAGATTTTCATTGATAAGATCGCTACGGATGACAACGTAGCTGATCCTCTCACTAAAGCATTACCACGTGATAAGCATGAAGGGCACATTCATTCCATGGGAATTGGATGTGTTCCTAAGTTGTAGTACTCTTTTATGAATTCATGTAATAATTCATTTTCTCGTGTACTCTATTCAACCTCATTGTTATGATATATAATGTTTTGTTTTTCATGTGGAATTGTACACCAATTTTGAACACCACAAAGTGAACTGAATAACATTACATCGTTTTAGTCCTTGATTACCCACTTGAGCTGATAACTCAGGTAATCATTTTGTGACGTTGGTTGATGGTGGGTTCAACGAGCCATAAGTCACGCGGATGACTGACCAATCACAAAGGCGAGTTATACGGATATCTCGTACGACACCCCGTGACAACGTTATGGAGTCCTAAATGTTTTATAACATTGGGTGTCTGGTCGTGGATAGGACCTCCATAGTGTTCCTTAGAGTCGAGTCTTTTGACTTTCAACTGTCTCTTGAGATTAAGGCAGAATTTGGGTAACTTTGGTTTCTTTCCCACGGTCATCGTAACAGGGGCCAAGAGGATTTTTTCTGGGTTATTTCATGCTGCGCGATATCGGCAGGATTCGAGTTGAGGGAAATATCCAAACCCTTATCAGGATTTTATCATTTCTCAGGGCCACTCGAGGAGTAGTAACTGAAATGCATGGCCATGCTCGAATACGGATTCGTTTTATCAGTTAAGTTACTCTCTAGTCGGGGAAACCACTCTTGATACAGATCGCTTGTGAGATACGACCTTTGCGAATGCGGATTTGCAAATTGTCTTACATTGAGTGGGAGAAATTTTAAAAGGATATGAGAATCGGTTATCGCACCTACACTTGTACGGACAAGTGGGAGTTTGTTGGAGCTTGTGTCCTCCACATGTAGTGTGATAACGTCATTGCACATACCCTTGTACGAACAAGTGGGAGATTGTTGGGGCTGGTGTCCTTGACAATTAAGTACAATGACTTATTAAATCTCTTTAAGGATCACAAGGGCATACTTCTGTATTATTACCAGTTGATCCACGTTTATCAATAACGGTTGGCTTGCTAGATAAGTTTGACGTTATTGTCATACGGATGGCGGTGATAAACTGGTCCTTATACGTCACACCTATAGGACACGTTTGAGAGATGTGAAGGTATGAAAATAGAGTCACATTTATGCCGGATATGACTAAACAGTTAGTCAGAGGTATTGACTATTAAATTAGTCAATAAGATGTTGAGATTATTATTTAATACGGATTAAATAATTTTAGCTAACACGGATTACATGATTAATTCGTAAATTAAATATAAACGGTTATATTTAAATAAATATTGTATTCGCGTATCAATATAAACAGTTATATTAATTTGGGTAATTATACAATATCGTAATTTTATCAGGCCATTATTAATACATCGACTGCATTAATACCTGATGACACGTATGCGATTTATAATAAAAATCCCGCAAATAATATTTAGCAAAACTGGTCGAATCATGTAAAGGAATAAGGTAAGAGTGGACAAAGCCTACTCTTACCCTAATTCGGCCGACCCACCAAATTGCTACATAAGGAGAGTCCTTCTCCTTATGTCAGTAACTGTTGAATCAAAAATCTCACAATTAGAGTTTTGAGAGCATTCTTCTCCCAAAACTCAGATCTCACATCTAAAACCTCAAAAGCTCTCCCCATATTGCAAGGCAATTGGAGAGTATTTTCTAGCACACGCGGCATCATCTCAATCAAGTCTTGGGTGCAAGTTATAGGAGGGAATTTACTTTAATTCCTGTTCTTAGGCCTATTCAAGCAAGGACCCAAGGTTGTATTCTTTTTCATGTTTTATTTATCTTATGACAATATTCACAACTGTAAATTTCATTATAATCCTTCAAGTTTAGGGCGAATACATGCTTTATTCCCCACAAGAGGTGCTGTCGACAGGGGGATTCGTTCCCTCTGTTTGGTGCTGGTTTCGTTGTATGTATGTACAGGTGTGGTTTGGGGGATGGTACCACCGTTGACTCGGGGGAGGTCGACGCGGTGGTACCACCGTGGTTAGGTGTCTGGTGTTCAGGGAGTGTGTAGGTGGCAGTCGTGAGTGGTGGTCTGGTCTGGTGGGCCGTTGACAGGGGCATCAATGTGGGCCTGCCGAGGTGTTGTCGTGAGGTTTTCAGGCGAGTTGTGGGGTTGGTTCAACCCACCGGTGGCCGGCGACCTGGTTGCCAGTGGTCGTCGGGGTTGTTGGTGGTTCTGGGTACGCGGGTCCGTGGTGGTTGGTGGTCGTGGTAGGACAACGGCGGTGTTAGGAGGTGGTTTTGTGGGTGAGTCATGAGTTGGGTCGTGTAGGGTGTAGTATTAGTATTATTTATTATTATTATTATTATTGTTAACATAATTGTTGTTTATGGTATTATTATTTTTATTAATAGTAAAGATACTATTAGTTAGTAAGGGATATGTTTTGGGAGTTATTATGGGAAGTATTAATATGGGTGTTAATGTAATGTTAGAATAATTTGAAATTCAAACTAAAGTTACTATTTTGGGAAATTGCTATATTGGGAAAGTTTCTATTTATGGAAACTTTCCACTTATGGAAGGTTGCTATTTATAGTCAGTATGGTTGTTAAGGGGTTCGGGAAGGTTATTTATTCGTTACGTATATGTGTATAGGTAGCGGGTTTCGCGTGGAACATTTCTAAACAAGCCTCAGATTACCTGCGTTTCCTGCTATTTCAGGTAGGGGAAATACTGATAAATATTGATGTGTAATCTGTTCTTTTTTGATATTAAGCATGTTTGTTACATAATATCATGTGATTGTTATATTGTGCTGTTTATATCATTCTGTGATTGGTGCGGAGATAAAGGGTCTGTGATTGGTGCGGAGATAAAGGGTCTGTGATTGGTGTGGAGAATTATGGGTCTTGTGATTCGGAGTGGAGAAGCTCGACTTTCTATTTATAGTAATGTGGTTTGTTTACAGTTTTTCTCTACTCAACCTCGTGGTTGACCCTGTGTATTCGTGATCACCTGTGATGAACCAATTATTGGGGAGCAGATTGACAGGTGTTGAGACTGTGGGAGCTAGGGGAAGAGAGAAGCTTGGATCCAGACCTGCCTAGAGTCTAGATCACATAATAGTTGTTTACGAGTTGTACTTTTATCAAGACAGTTTTATAATTCAGTTGTATAAACTCGTTTTGAGTTAACGTTATCAAATTAAAGTACTGTTTATCTTCCTTTGTATCTACTGCCTCGGGAAACCGAGATGGTAACATCCTTATTTATCTAAGGAGTCCTAGTACATGCCCATAAATAAATGGGGGTGTTACACCGAATCAATCTAAATTTTGAACATTACTGATTTAATTTTGGGACTTGTCTCAGATTTGGAATGTCGGACTCTTGAATACGTAACGAGAATCCCAATGTCCATTGACAAAGACTTGTGGCTTGAAATATTTTCTTCTTGAAACCTTTTTGAAAGATAAAGTTTTGGGTTACCATAACCCGGTAGTACGTTTGATAGCTAGAGTTGTTTTGGTACTTATTGCTGTCTTCAAGTTTCGAGGATGAAACTTTTTGAAAGTTGGGGTGATTGTAACATCCCGTATTTTCGTAAATAATATGTTAATCATTTTAAAGTATTTTCCGGAATATAATATTATTTCATTAATAAATCGTAAATCTTATTTAAGTTTTCCGTTAAGTTCCGTCTTAAGAATATTTTAATTCTTAAGATGTTCACTTCGCATTTCATTTCCCGACTTGAGTCTGTATCTCAAAAAAATAAACCCGACTCAAGTAAATGTGAAAGGACAATCTAAAAACCCTACATAATAGTTTCATACGATATCCTCTCTCTCACAATTTCCTTTCACTGATAAAAGAAAAACCCCATTGTTCATCTTTTCATCAAGCTTCAAATCATAATCTCGACCCCTTCCCGAACTCGTATCAAGGTAAATTTTATATTTTCGGAATCCTCTCGAGATTTCCAGTCTTACTATCTCTTTCAATTTCAGTTTTATTGATTTCGAAAAATGGGCTGTTTTGACCCAATTCCGTTTCTAGCTCTTAATTTCCGTTTTTCTTGTTGTAAGAGTTGGATTAGAGGATCCCGAGGTCGACTGTTACGTTATGGAAAAAGACTTTGGAGCTTAAACTGCTAAAAGGTGACTATTATGAGTACCTCGACCTAAATTGTTAAAGTAGCATGCTTGTTGTGATTTTGGATAATTTGTTGTGTTTAGGAACATGTTTAGGTTTACTTTTATCTTCTTTATGCTTCTTAAGATTTTATTGTGGAAGTATTGTGTTGAATTCATGGTTTAAGTGGAAATTGTGAGTATACATGAAGATCGGTATTATTTGGGATTGTTGTTCTTATGCTTCTTTAAATACTTGATTTTTTTCAAAGATCATATATGAGATTCACTTGGGTTTGTTATGGGTTGTTATGTGCTGATAGTATAGGTTTGATACTAGAAATCATGGTTTAGAAGTGTTTGTCGAAAGTTTGATTGAATTGGCGAATTGTAGGAAACACGCGAAACATACCTGGCCCGTGCTTGGGCGCAGGCTGCGCACCACCAAGCGCAGGCTGCGCAATCTAGGTGCAGCTGCGCACCCGCTTGCGCAGGCTGCGCAAAAACCGCTGTAGCTTTGCTTGTTTAATTGTTTTCCGAGCTGTTTTGGGGGCTTGTTTCCCAATTTTTTTTAGTATGTTTAAGGGATGTTTTGTGTTATATTTACTTAGTTATAATTGTATATTTGAGCTAGGAAAGATTTAGTAAAGTTGTTGGTTACTTATCTAAAGTTAGTTAATTCTTATTGGTAATGTTAATGTAGTAACTAATGTTTTAGCATGTTCTTTTCTTATCCTAGGCTAATCATTTTCTTAGGTTGCTTTTGAGACCTAGTGAACGTAGTTAGTTGAATAGGAACCCTTAGACTTGTAGAGGAGAGTCTTAGGTTGTTCATGATTGTTATCGGACTTGGTTTTCTCTTATATGCTTATGTGTGTTTGAGGTCCCCGAGGTTCGGGCGACACTATATTTGGTTCGGGAATGGAGAGAGGATAGAGACCCCCCGGTCGGGTAACCGAATGGGAAACCGGTTCTCCCTCAACTTAGTTCCTGGGGTCAATTAAGTGTTGTTTAGAGGTCTAGAAGATTAGGACTAAGGACTTGGTTGTAGTACATATCGGAATATGTCTGGGTTGGGACCGCTAGAGTACGATATGTACTGTTGGTTGATACGTGTCAAGTTATGGTCTAGGTTGCGATCCTCTTGTTTAATACGTGAGTGTTTGTGGTGTGACGGCCTAGTCTGAGTTGCGACGTATGGACCGTCTCGTGTATGGATGATGCGGTCAAAATATGTCTGAGTTGCGAACTTTGTCCTACCGTGAGTTTGTTTGACCGTTGTGGGTTGGGTCTGAGTTGGGATCCCGATTTCATTACGAAGGGTAATGGTTCTGACTGAGTTGCGTTATGAACCATTATTAGCTTATTGATATCCATCTGTGCCTGAGTTGCGGCCACGGGTGTATGCTTGCTGATTTGTGTACCAAGTTTACGTGAGTTGGGGTGTGACTTAGACACTGCTGATTGTGTCTAGTGCTTGCCTGAGTTGGGGTAGGTTCTAGGTACTACTGATTACATCTGCTTGCCTGAGTTGGGGTACAGTGTTAGATGTTGCTGATTGATTTTGTTGTTTATTATAGATTATTGTTTATATTAGAACTGTTCGTCCAAGGCATTGGACGACTCTTAGTCTGGTTTCGTAAATGGTTTGGAGTGAAACACCCCCCGGCCGGGAAACCGGAAGGGAGACCGGCTCTCATTTCAAATAGTTTCCAAAGTTAGTTGAGAGACTTGCACGTATTTCATGTTGTTATGAAAGTTGAGATAATATTTATGTAAAACCCCTCGCGAAATAGGAACTATAAAACACACAAAGTACTAAAAATTGCAGCGGAATTAAAACTTTTTAAACATAAAAAACATGCGAGAAGAATTAAACTGAAACGGAAACTGAAAACTGATACAAACAAAATAGATAAGTATAACAGTTCTAGGTACGGAAACCAAAATAAATACAAAGCCTGGGATGGAACATCCCTACAGGCACCAAAAGATAACCGTATCAAAAACTAAGAGTCTAGCTAATCGATAAACGTGTAAGTCATATGATGAAAGGATCATCACTCGCTAGCTCTCAAGTGAACCCCGATCCAACCTGCATGTACCTACATACATGAAAACATGTACGCCACAATCAGTGGGGAGTGACTAGAGTTCTCCTAGCCACCTTTTGTAACGACACGTAACAAGTAAAGCAATACAGAATACTCCAACATATATAAACATGTGAAGCATAACAATAACTCAACAACTGATCATCAACTATCATGCAATCACTAATGCACGGCTCTTAACCAACTTCATAAACCGTTTGGAAGGAGAGCTGGTTTCCCTACTGGTTGCCCAGTCGGGGGGTCTTTCAATCCAACTATTTATGAAACCGATCATAGAGTCATCCAATGCCTTGGATGAACAAACTATAACTCAAGTATTATAATCATTAACTTCATCATGCATATCTGACACTCTACCAAACTCTAGGCAAGCAGATATAACACAAACACTAGCAATGAGTCCAGAGGTGAACTTAACACATATCCCACTACCAAACAATGTCGGGTCCAGAGGTGAACTTAACACATATCCCAACATGCAAATCAAGTAAAGGGTCCAGAGGTGAACTTAACACATATCCCTAATCATCCATAAGCAAAGGGTCCAGAGGTGAACTTAACACATATCCCAATGCTACAAACAAGTATTGGGTCCAGAGGTGAACTTAACACATATCCCAATACACAGCTATCGCACACCGGGTCCAGAGGTAAGCTTAACACATATCCCGTGTACGACAACCGATCACGTGTCAGGTTCAGAGGTGAGCTTAACACATATCCTGACACGCCATAAGCAAAACACGTAATGGGTCCAGAGGTGAGCTTAACACATATCCCATCACGTGACATACAAAACACGTAATGGGTCCAGAGGTGAACTTAACACATATCCCATCACGCGACATACAACTCAACCATTAACCTCCAAAGATAGAAACTAACCTATAGCACTAACTTCTTACCCCACTAAACAACACTTAATTGATCCCGGGAACTAAGACGAGGGAGATCTGGTTTCCCTTTCGGTTACACGACCGGGGGGTCTCTATCCTCACTCCATTCCCGAACCCAATATAGTGTCGCCCATCTTCCGGGGACCTCAAATACATATCAAAGATACAAGGAACGAGTTTCAATCAAAACGATCAACCGTTTAAAAGTTATAAACGAATTACAAATTAAAAACAAGCTACAGGGGTCCCCAGCCGGTCGGCAGGCAGCCGGCCTACCGGCTGGTAACCCATCTCAGCTTCCTCATCCTTTAAAACAAAACAACACAAAGGACTCCCAGCCGGTCGGCAGGCAGCCGGCCTACCGGCTGAGAACCCAAATTCTCTATAGTTTAACTTATGCAAAATGCTAAAAGAGGCTACCAGCCGGTTGGCAGGCAGCCGGCCTACCGGCTGGCATCCCAAGCCTATGTTCTCAAATTACGCAAACACACTAGAAAGCACTCCCAGCCGGTTGGCAGGCGGCCGGTCTACCGGCTGGGCACCCTAATACTACGAAGTTCTAGTCTCGTAAAAACAACCAAGAAGCCTTCCCAGTCGGTCGACCGGCGGCCGGTCGGTCGACCGGCTCAGAGGGCCTGTTTGCCAAAATCGTGTTTTACAGTGATTTCAATTCTTCAACAAATCGATACCAAACTTCAAAATTCACATCAACACAAGTTTACCCAGCATCTTATACATACATATGAACCACAAACACGCATAAATTTCACCAACAACCACATATTAAGATCACAACTTGTATTCGTCTTAACTTTGTGAAAACTGAAAATAAGCATATGAACATATGAAAACATCGCAAAACCTCAAGTAAATCATGTGAAGAACATATTAAACGAATTCCTAACATATTACTAAACTTGTAAGCCAACCACAACTCAAAAATCAGAAATTGAAAACAAGAACAACATCAAAAGTGCTATTTTAACAAAAAGGCCGAGTTACTCGTAATCGTCACCTTATAAGCAATCCCGCTCAAAGCTCCTCCTCTATGATGAATTTTGAAGGCCGAGTTACACGTCCGGGTTGTCTAATCCTTCACCTACAAGCACGAAAAACGAGTTTAAGGACTGAAAACGGATTTTAGGAAAAACAGTCAGATTTTCGAAGTGAGGGAATTGAAAATCGGAAGCGACGGATGGCTTGCAAATTTGATGAGGATTCCGAAAATGTTATTATTACCTTGATTTGATGAATGGATGATGAAGAAATAAGCAAAAGAAGATGAGTAAATATGGAGGTTTATGAGAAAATGAGTTTACTGTTATGTTGTTTTGAGGATGAAGATATATGTCGTCACAATTGATTTTAAGGGGTTTAAGGGTTGTCCTTTCTGTTTTAAATGAAACGGGTTTGGATAACTTGAACGGGCTTTTAGATGTGAACTTAAGTTTACCAAGTTTGTATTCGTCTTAAGGACTTAAGGTTCTTAAAACGGATCTTAACGGAACATTTAAAATTAACTTATCAATAATCATTAAAGTGTTATTTTAAAATGAATTAACATCAAATATTAAAATATTATTTTATCCCGTAACAATCATTGAAACCTTTAAAAATATATTTTATTACTTAAAATAACTAAAAGCCTTTAAATATAAATCACGAAAATACCGGCTATTACAGTTTATATATGCTTCTCATGTTATAAATGCTGGAGTATGTTGGATGCTTTATATGTTACGTGTCGTTAACAATAGGTGGCTAGGAGAACTCTAGTCACTTCCCACTGATTGTGGCGTACATGTTTTTCATGTATATAGGTTGACACCCGTCGTTGAGGGGTGCCAAAGATAATATTTATAAAACCTCGGCTTAAGACTAGATAACGTAAGTCAAGGGTCGAACCACAAGAAGTGGGGAATGTTTATTGTTTAACGTCAATGTTTTAAGGTAACAAATTGGGATTTTGATTGTTAGTTATCACTAAGTCTAGAAATAAACACAGTAATAAAACAAGAATTAAGAATGAAATAAAACTTATGGTAAAAAGGATGCTAGGATGTTCGGGTAGTAAATAGCTATGATGGTGTAAATCCTAGGTCAACATGTATTGCAGTCGCGTAAGGGGTGTAACATATCCTTTCGGTCTATGGTACCTAATAGCTCCTTTCGGCCTATGCTATTAGTTCCTAGGTCTCACAAATATTGGGTGTCAACAATAAGGGTGATTCCTAAATTCTAGGTCACATACCTTCCAGTCTTAAGTAACCTAGCTGTCTTAAAGCGTTAACCAATGCCCTTCCCGTATCTTTCAATCTTGGGTAAGTCATTACTAACATCCTACAAGTCTCCTTTCAGTCTCATTATAGGTTGTTATAGTCAAGGAATTAAAACAGTCTGAAAACGTACGCAGGATGGTCGACCGACCAGCTATTCCGGTCGACCGACCAGCCACTTCAGTCGACCGACCAAAGTCTGCTACAGGCAGAATCGGGTATTACACCATCTACGCATATTACTCCCTACATCCTAACATATGCAATTAGCTACTCATGGACGTGGAAATAACAACGAAAACAGTAGTAAACATGGAATTCATAGCAAGCATTAATCTAAACATGTGATAAACAACAAGGCTTTGGGATTCTAACCTAAACCGGATGCTAATAATTCTATGAAACGACAATACATAAACTAAAACCAAGAGAATTACCGTAGAAGGAATTAGGGCAGAAAGAACAAAAGCTTTATTGATTCCCGTGGAAGGATTGAATGTATGCTAAGAATAATAATAATACTAGAGAAACGAAAACAGAAAATTAAAAGATGATTATTGTAAACTAACAAATTGTCTCTGATAAAAGCTCTCTATAAAACTCCATGCTTAACCCTAATCACGTAATTAGCTTAAGTAGGCGACAAACATAAGCTTTCTAATAACCTAATCACGCGAATGGGCTTTTGCGGAAATTCAGAAACTGCGCGCTGGTCGACCGACCATGGTAGTCAATCGGTCGACCGAGTATCGGGCCTGGTGGACTTCAGTCCTTGAAATTTGACTTCTAGATTGAGATGATCAGGTGTTTTGGTCGACCGACCAAAGTAGCCGGTCGATCGACCAACTTTCCTGTACGTCAGCCTTGATTTTCGCCTAAAATTCACCCTTTGGTCTTGGTTCGCACTTTGAGTTGACTTGTCCTCGTTCCTTGGTTATGCAAAAATCCCGAGGGTAGAAATTTAGTGTAAAATCGCCTCTTTTCCGCATAATTCTGCAAAAGAGCATAAAAATACGAAAGTAGACAATTGTTGGGAAATAAAGGCTAAAACATAGTAAATGAGCGCTAAAATGCGTGTTAAAATAGATGTAAAACATCATAAAATAGACACGCATCAAATTCCCAAACAAAACCTTGCTTGCCCTCAAGCAAGAATTAGACTCAATCTTAAACTAATGGAACGATTTCAATCTCAGAGCGAAATTTACATGTAAGCCTAAACCAATGCCAAGTAACAAAATGAGATAGCATTCAAATCATGCAAACGAGTTATGGGGTTGTCAAACTTGCAAAAACTAGAGACTATAGAGACTTTATACCATGGACTCTCGCGGTACGCTCGAGACACACATGAGGCAAAGGGTGAGGCTATGTAAAAGATAGAAAGAAGTATATTGTTAAGACACTCACCTAACTACGACCCATGAAAACATGCCTGCAATCGAGCATGAACAAAAATTCTACAACTATGTAAAAACTTACTCATTAAGTGACTTGGATACATGCAATTGAGGTGATGAAAGATATGTGAGGTGAAAGGTAAAAGAGGTAAAGATGTTTTTGGACTTGTGGGGTTAGCAGCCAAGCTAGTAAAATCGATTCCCAACAACATATTCACGACTTTTGACATTATGAAAGTGCTCTTTTATAGCACAATTCTCACATTAAATAAAAGAAGGGACTCCCAAATATTTTGAATGAAGTACGGGAGTGATAATATGTAAAAGAAAGGGATGTCAGAACGAATTTTGAATTCTGATCCTGTCAGTTGGTCGACCGACCAATGGGGGCGGTCGGTCGACTGACTTTCCTGTTTCTTTTGATTTTTCGTTTTTCTTTCTTTTTCTTTCTTTTTCTGTTCTTTTTCTTTTCTTTCTTTCTTTCTTTCCACTTTTTACTCAAGAGAGCATACAAACCAAAATGCCTCAAAAAATAATCCAATGACCACAAATACTAGCTTGGAAGGGTAGGCTAAGTATATGATGTAGTTTTGGGGGATAGAAAGGCAATTTTGGCTATGTAGGGCTATTGGGTAAATAAAAGAAAATGGATCCCAAATGCACGTACCAAGACTCACAAAACGAGATAGTAAACAAGTGTATAGCAATTCATGTTCATGTTTATGCATAATGATATAACATGTTCCAAGGGGAGTACTACTCACATCCTAGACAACTGGTTTAAGAATGAAACCAGGAAATAAGCTCTAAAACTTAGAATGTATAGTAGATTGCCAAGGTATAAGTCAAGTCTCAAGAAAACAAGTTGACAAAAACTCGTAGAAATGCAAAAGACTCTCATAATAAAACAAGTTGACAAGGCAAGGCAAAGGCAAAACACGTGAAAATTGCAAAGTCATCATTGAAATACTCTCGTTCCGACTCGACCTAAATGCTAAAATAAACGTGCATTTTTTTTGAAGTTTTTGAATTTTTTTTATTTATTTTTTTTTTGGATTTTGTATATGCAAGAAAAATAAAGAAAACAACGATACAAGACAGAAATGCAATAAACGTGTGACAAAAATGCAATGGAACAATGCATGTGACACGAAACCATTCAACAAACCAACCCGCACAATGTCCCCATAGTGCATTAGCCTAAGTAAAGGTTTCATAAAATTAAGGAAAAAATGCAAGAAAGTAGAACCAAGGAAAATTGGAAAGAACTCACCGGATTTTTAAGCGCATGAGAAACCTCCCCAAACCAGCGTAAGCTAGGAGGTTTCAGTGGCCAGCAATGCCACTCCAAGTACCTGAAAAAGTCAAACAAAGAAAGACCTTTTTCAGGGATTAAACCCGTTTTGGGTGATGTATAATGTATTGAAGGTTTGAATAGAAGAAAAGGTGGAAGCATAAAGTAAAGGAAAGGGAAAGGAACTCCCTTATGACGTTTGCACGCTTCCCAAGAGAATCACGGATAACCTGCACAGGAGAAATGGTCGACCGACCGTACTCTCTGGTCGACCGACCGAACTGCAGACTACAGTTTCTTCTAATCTGCCGGAATCTGGTCGACCGACTGATGGTGCTGGTCGGTCGACTGACATTCCTGTACAGTGGCCTCCTTTTCTTTGAAATTAACTTGTATCAACCAAGTTAATCTTCCCCAAACCTGAAAAACATTATATACGCGCCCAAAACATGCGCAAAAATCCAGAACCATGTCTAATTGTCTTAACCACGCAACAAAAGCAAAAATTGTCCTAAAAACTTAAAGCAAAACAAAAGGAAAAGTCTTAACAAAATAGAAAATTGTCTTCAACATTAAAGTTCGAAAAACTCATTCGCTAAAGATGCGTAAAATCTCAGACCACGGCTTTTGGCTATATGCCGTAGTCTCCACCGTGTTCGGATGAATGGTCAAACACGTCTCCTTTCCGTCGCAAAGCATATGCGACGGATTCTTCTCTTTCTCCTCTTCTCTTCTTCTCTTGTCCTCCTCATCAACCAAATATGGATCATCATCCTCTTTGTAGCTTAGGATCCCAAGTCCACATCTTTGCACAATGACTTCCTTCACCAAGGGCTTCCCCAAACCAATTCCAGCATTAGGCAAAACAGAAGCATCCTCCATATTGCTCCCAATCTGGGGCGGAGGTGTAAAAACAGGTATAGGTGTAGGTATTAAAATAGGAGAAGTGGTGATGACCTTATACGTCTTTTCAGAAGTAATAGCATTACATGTGATAGGGGTCATAGCATCTTTCTTCCTATAAGACAGACCGAAGATGATAGAATGTTTCCCTACCTTAAAAGTTAAGGTCCCACTACCTACATCATTGATAGCTCCCGCGGTATGTAAGAAGGGTCTCCCTAGTATGATAGGTATATGGGCATCCTCGGGAATGTCCAAAACTACAAAGTCAACTGGGAAGAAGAACCTGTCAATGCGCACAGGGATGTTTTCCAACACCCCTATGGGTTCCATAGACGTACGGTCAACCATTTGAACCGTCATGCTGGTCATGGCAAAGGTGGTATTCCTAGTTTTAAGGCCACACTTAAGGGCGTAACACTGATGCTAGCCCCTAAGTCACATAAGGCCTTTTTGACTGGAAAGGTCCCTATGTTGCAAGGTACAGAAAAACTCCCAGGGTCCTCTAACTTATGAGGGGCAATAACATGGGACAAAAACCTGGAGGACTCTTCCGTAAGTGCTACCAATTCTACCTTATCTAGAGACCGCTTTCGGGTTAAAAGCTGTCTCATGAACTTTAAGTATGAAGGAACTTGTTGAACTAACTCTAAAAACGGTACTTGTACATTTAATGAATGAATAACGTCTTTAAATTTATCAAAGGATACATGTCCCTTAGTTGGTAGGAGTCGCTCCGGATAAGGAGGGGCGAAACTTTCAGTATTTGCAGCTCTCCTTAAAAATTTGGGGGTCTTGTCACCCCGGAATAGGAAGTGTCTTAAGTTGTCAGGCATTTCTAGCCTAAAAGAATCCGTCTGTTCAGCATCCTCGATCGGTCGACCATCATCCTCGGTCGGTCGACCAGAAGCGCTGCTACCCGCGTTCTGCCTTTTCTCCTTTTCTTCTCCCCCAGCTTTGCCACCTCCAATCTTTGCCCCGCTCCGCAGTGATATGATATTAAGAGTCTCCTTCTTCGGTCCGTTTTGGTCGGAAGTTGACCCGGAGCCCTAGTATCGTTCTTGCTCGCAATTAGAGCAATTTGGGACTCTAACATCTTCATGCCCGCCTCTCGTGCCTGTGATTCCTTCTGAATCAACCCAATGAGATTTTGGATGAGAGCATCCGTATTCGGTGGTGGGTTTGAAGGTGGTTGAGGGACGAAAGGTGGTTTTTGGTAGTTTTATTTGTGCGGAGGGATGTAGGCTTGATTTTGGTTTTGTTGTTGGTGTTGTGGGTTAAGGACGTTTTGGCTTGTCCATCTTATGTGGGGTGGACATTGTTTCTATTTGGGTCATAGAAGTTGTTTCCGCGGTAGGGTTGAAAATCCGCGCTTGTCTCATTTGATGAAGTACAGAATTTTGAAACATGCCCCTCTCCACCGCATCTCTCACAAATAAATGGTACGTCAAAAACGGCATTCACTTGGTACATGCCACCCTTACTCCCACTCCCAATCTCGAACTTACCACTATTAACCTCAAGCTTATCTAGTTTGGCCATCAAGGCCTCAATAGCTGCAACATTAGATTCGGCCTTCATTTGGTTACCACGAGAAGTCCCGTGCTCAGGACGATGCACTGCAACATCCTCTATTATCTTGAGACCCTTAGTCTCTCCCGAATTCTCTTGGAATCTCCCATTGGCTGTCGC
The DNA here is from genome assembly GCA_029255685.2 of Silene conica. Taxonomy (NCBI): domain Eukaryota; kingdom Viridiplantae; phylum Streptophyta; class Magnoliopsida; order Caryophyllales; family Caryophyllaceae; genus Silene; species Silene conica. Next base: position 34,698,789 of record CM055313.2, on the reverse strand, counting down.
GTCCAAGTAGGCCCGGTTATCGTCATAGAGGCCATTATAGAACTGGTTACATAGAAACCACTGTTTGAATCCATGATGGGGTATGGATCGAACGAGTCTCTTGAACCTAGTCCAAGCCTCACTGAAGTCTTCTGAAGCTCCTTGTTTGAAGCTAGTAATCTGCGCCCTCAAGGCATTAGTCTTGGCCGCGGAATAGTATTTCCGATAGAAGGCCAAGGCTAATGTGTTCCAGTCGGTCACTCCCGCAGCAGTGCGGTCTAAATCTCGATACCACTCCACTACAACAAATTGACAATTGCGCCACGATTTATGCCACGGGAATTTATAATTCGTGGCTAAGTTTTGTTTAGCCATGGGAAAAAAATTATTTACTATTTTAGCAAAATTTTATGCCACGGGAAAAATTTTCCCGTGGCAAAAAGTCAATTGCGCCACAATTTAGTTTACAGTCGTGGCTAATAATCATTTTTGCCACGAACAATGTCACACCCATGGCAAATATATATTTAGCCACAGATCATTCCGTGGCCAATATTTCTTTAGCCACGGCTTACATATTGTTCGTGGCAACATATTTGTTTAGCCACGAAACTAGTAACAAACACCAGTGGCTAAGATTTTATTCAGACTTGTATAAAGATATTTCATGTTAAGGTAAATGTAAAGACTTGGTTTTGTAAGAAATAAAAGGAAAATACAAAAGCTGAATGAAACTTAATCAAATATACATAATATGAAAAATTTAAATGTAAAATTTTGGAAATATTTTGATTAATTTAATAAATTATTGGTATTTGTTTATTAAGTCTAATAAGAAATGTAAAACTTCTATAAAATGATACACACGTAAAGAAAATTACCATCGTCTTAATTTTTTTACTTTTTAAAGACTAGAATAATATTTTGTGGTTTTTTCATAACATCGATAATTTAATAAATAATTAATTCTTTTTTTGTTAAATTTTATAATTTTGAATAACATTATTTAGAGTCCGCATCAAATTTAAAGAGAAAGTATGTCCAATTAAATAATCAACTTATTAACACCTATCATTGAGAAGTCTGAAACTAATATATTGTTAAGCTTTTCATTAGAAAATTGATTTATAACTTTATTTGTAAAATATTTCTATAAGAACTTGAATTCGAGATGTTAAATTGGAAAAAAATTGGGGAAGTTTTTAAGGAGAAAAAAAAGACAATTAGATTTATAATAAGAGCGTATCACACCGAAAAGTAAAATTGAAATTAAAATAATAGATTTACATGTGTAAATAATGTGAAATTTTGTTGACAAAAAGAAATATCAAGAATAATGAAAACAAAACAATTTAGAGAAAACAAAAATTTGTACGATCTTTTCTGTGTTTTTTGACAAAAACTTATTATTTTCGAGTTAATAATGTCTTGGTCATTTATTTTAGTAATAAAACTCAGTCATTGATACCCATATGTAATAATTATTCAAAAGTGATCATTATTTAGTAAAAAGTGATTAAACTTTTTTCGTTACAAATACGACAATCTTACAAATAGTATTTGTGTGGAAAAATATATAAAAAAATGGATAAAAGAGAAATAAAATAAAAATGCCGACCAATAAAAAAAATAAAAAAAAAAATAGGGAAAAAAATATAAGGAAAATTTGATTAAATAGTTGGAGAAAATGGTTTTGTTGACTCGAGCAAATAATGACCCGAGCATCATTAGTCGGGAGGTCAACATTGAAAACTCGAGTAATTTGAGAAAAATAATATTTTTTTCGAAAAATATGTAAATCATTTAATATTTTTTTCGCAAAAATAATAGTGAACGTAATTTAGAAAGAAAAGAATATAATTTAAAAAGGTTTCAAAGTGTTAACTATATCAACAAGCTTAAGTTTCAATTTCGGTAGCTCATCACAAGAAATTCACTCTTAAGCGTGCTCAGGTGAGAGTAGTCTTGGGATGGGTGACCTCCTTGAAAGGATATACGATTCGCAAAAGTGAATGACTTGTGATTGTAAGTAACGAGTTGAGATAACTAGCCAAGCAAGGATTAAAGCTTGACAAGATTCCATATGTAACCAAATGTGTTTGGTGGTTTGGTGGTTGCTCACCTCATCTCTTAACCATGAGGTCAGGGGTTCGATCCCTACCTGGCTACCCATGAGAATGGATCAACTCTTTGGCTAGTCGTTTACCTCTTCGTGAGAGCACCCTCGACGAGGGGATTATACACCGTTGTCGACGGTAGAGATCCCGGTTTAGACCCAAAAAAAAAGATTCCATATGTGAAAATATTTTCATTATAATTAAAAAATAATATTTTATATTTTGTTTATTTATTTTTAAATTTTTTTTTTGCCACGGGAATAATTTTGGCCACGAGAATTAATTTTTGGCCACGGGAATTATTAGCCACGTGAGAATATGTGGCTAAAAATATAATTTTAGCCACGTTCTTGTTTTTCCCGTGGCTATCTGTTAGCCACGGCCACTTGGGCCACGGAAGGTATTTCCGTGACAAAGAGCTTTAGCCAAGGGAAATTAGTACTTGCGCCACGAATTTAGCCGTGGCCCAAGTGCTCAATTGTAGTAGTGCTCCCTCGCCGAGTCTCGGAGGGAAAAGATGAACATAGTCTCTTTGATTTGATCTTGCGTCACTCCATCTGGGGGTGCAATGGAGCATATATAATCTGTGAAGATTTCTATATGCTTGGTTGTATCCTCATTGGCCGCGCCCCCAAATTGATTCCTCTCCACCATGGAGATGTAGGACGGTTTTGCCTCGAATGGTCTCCCCGTGCCCGCGGGTAGAGTGAACCCTTTGTAAAGGTCCTTCACCTATGTTAAGGAGTGACTGGCGATGCTTCCTTCTTCGGCCATCTTTTCTTCCTCTTCTTCAAAGGGTTGGAAGTAGGTATTTGTTGATGTTTTTGGTGTAGGTGGATTGTGAGGTGATTGTGGTTGATTTGGTGTATGTGGGTTATTTTGTGGTGAAGATGGTGATGATGGTTGATCAAATATGTCTTCTTGAAATAGAGAAGATGGTGACCCTTCTTCCCTATTCTCTAGAAAACGCTTTCTCCTTGCTCTAAGAGTCCTCTCAAGCTCAAGATCAAGTGGTAGGAGTTCTCCTTGAACCGACCTGCGCATAAAATGGAAACTACAAGAAAAAGGTGAGAAAGGTTTAAGGAACAAAGTTCCTTAAACACAAAACAAAAACAATAAACAATAAACACTGGCGTCACCTACCCGGCAACGGCGCCAAAATTTGACACCCGTCGTTGACGGGTGCCAAAGATAAGATTTATAAAACCTCAACTTAAGACTAGATAGCGTAAATCAAGGGTCGAACCACAAGGAGGTGGGGAATGTTTATTGATGCCCGTCGTTGAGGATACCAAAGATGAAATTTATAATTCATAAACTTAAACTATAGATAGTGAAAGTCAGGGTCGAACCACAAAGAGGTGGGGAGTGTTTATTGCTTGGTGTTAATGTTTAAGGTAACAATCTTAGGGGGTTGATTGGTTGTTTACTAAATCTAAAGCAAAGATAAAAATAAAACAAGAAAATAAAGATGAGATTAAAACTATATTAAAAGGGATGCTAGGATGTTTGGGTAATAAATAGCTAAGGTAAAATAAATCCTAAGGTCAACATGTATTGCAGTCGCGTAAGGGGTGTAACATATCCTTTTGGTCTATGGTATCTAATAGCTCCTTTCGGCCTATGCTATTAGTTCCTAGGTCTCATAATTATTGGGTGTCAACAATAAAGGTGATTCCTAAATTCTAGGTCACATACCTTTCGGTCTTAAGTAACCTAGCCGTCTTAAGGTGTAAACCAATGCCCTTCCCGTATCTCTCAATCTTGGGTAGGTCATGACTAACATCCTACAAGTCTCCTTTCAGTCTCATTGTAGGGTATTATAGTCAACAAAGAAAGACGAAACAGAATACATACGCGAGTGGGTCGACCGACCGGCTAGTCCAGTCGGCCGACCACCGCCTTGGTCGACCGACCCATTAATTGAGTCGGTCGACCACGGCTCTGCTACAGGTCGGTCTCGGAATTTACGCTACTTATGCATATTCATCCCCTACATCCTAACATATGAAATTTAGCAACGCATGTAATACCCCGTATTACATTTTAAATATTTATTATTTATATTAGCGAGTCGAGAGTTTTTGGAAGTTGGTATTCGTTAATTAATTTATCAAATAGGTGCTTTTATATCTTATATGTTTTAGCGATATGTCGAGTATGCGTATTAGTTGGTATATCGTGTTTAGATAAGTTCTTGGGCCTAGTTTTGCGTGCCAACATTCATCCCACCTCCACAACAAAACACAACACACCTCAATACACAATCTGCCGCCTACCAAAACACACCAAATAAACCCTACCTTTAACCTAATCTACCTCTACCTCACGCACTCACCTGGCGGCCACCATATCAGAGTTGAAGGAGGAGGGTTCACGCGGTGGTCTAAGGAGTTCTAGGAGTGGTCGATTGCTTTGTGAAGGAACCGTGTTGAACTGGTACATCTCGTTTGTTCTGTGTGTCCTCTATGTTTTACTCGCTGTTTTATTGCTAATAACCATGTCGATAGTTCCTGATCTTAATACTTTATTAATCTAAGTAATACCCATAACATTTGCATCTTTCCTAAACCACCATAGGACCACCATAACCGTCTATAAAGCCACCATGAAAGTCATTCGTAACTAATGTACGATAACTCTGTTTTGCTAACGTTTGTGTCTTTTTTTGTACAACTTTCGTCGCGTTTTAGGGTATCGATTCTTGTGGGGCATGAGTCTTGATAACTGGTTGTTGGTGGTGTTTGTTAGTGGTTCTGGGGTGGCGTGTGGTGGTTGGGGTGGTGAGAGAGGCAGTCGGGAATGGGTACAGGTAGAAGTGCAGGAAATAAAAACGAGTCTTGAGGGGCTGTGTCAGGGAGTCTTGAGGGGTCTGTTTCAGGTTGTGTATTGGTGTCGAAGCCTGGTGTCCGTCACCAGGAGGTTGCGTGTAGTGTGGTGTGTCGCAGGGTGGTGAATGGTGGTGGTAACGGTGGTGGTAGCAAGTGTTAATGGCGTGGTTATAGGTGGGGGTTGAGACACGAAAAACAGGAACCTGGGATAGCAGTCGTGACCAGGGGCTTTTGGGATTTGATTCGAAGGCAGTATGAGGCTAGTCAAGCGTCGGGGTTGGTGTCGAGGGTTACGTCATGGTGCAGGGATGCCAACCACCGTGGTGAGGCGGTGGTTAAGGCGGCAAGAGGATGTCTTTTGGGGCTGGAAAGTAGCGGTGTCGTGAAGGTTTGGTTGCGGTTTTGAGCTGTTTGCGTGTTTGCGTGTTTGAGTGTTGTGTATTTCGTTGTTTACGTTGTAAACTTAAGTGTACTATTACACTTATTATTATAATATTACTTATACTTTATTATTACAATTATTATTATTATATTATTATAGTATTATTGTTACTAAGTTATTGGTATTATCATTATTATTTAGTATTGTTATTGTTATTATTTATTATTTTGTTTTAGTTAAAGTTTGTGGGTCGGAAGTTGATGTTTTTAAGAAAGTTTCTACTTCGGGAAAGTTTCCATTTTTGGAAACTTTCCACTTATAGAGGGCTACTATTTAAAGTAGGCGTAAGTTGACTTATGGGGGTTTGGGGAAGTTTATTAATTCGTTACATAATAAATGTTTAGGTGACGGTTTCCGCGGGGAACATCTTTCGGAGCTATTGACTGTCTTTCTGCAAGTTGAGGTAGGGGAATACCGTATGCCTGTTGATGAGTTATTTGATTATTAATCGTTGATAACAATGTTCATCTTATTATATTGAATGATTGATATATTTCTTTATTTGATTGAAAAATTCTGTGACACGATACGATGTGACAAATAACAGGTCTTGTGATATGGAGCGGAGTATATTGGGTCTTGTGACTGGTGTGGTGTATATTGGGTCTTGTGATTGGTGTGGAGGTAATGGGTCTTGTGATCGGTGCGGAGTTTATTTGGCGTTGGATCGGTGTGGAGTTTATTTGGCGTTGGATCGGTGCGGAGTTTATTTGGCGTTGGATCGGCGCGGAGTTTATTTGGTGTTGGATCGGTGCGGAGAAGGGATGATTGATCCCAATATATATATATAATAGTGGTTGTTATTTATTTTCCTCTACTCAACCTCGTGGTTGACCCTGTGTATTCGTGTGACACCTGTGATGATCCGTAATGGGGAGCAGTTTTGACAGGAAAGATGGTGCTGTGGGAGCATGGGATGGCGTGAGCACTTGGAATGGACCGACTTAGATGTAGATCACCTACCTTGTAGTTACCATTTGTACTTTTATTCCGCTATGTAGTATTGTAACACCAAAGTTTAAATTTTACCAGTTTTTATATAAAGTACTTTGGTTGATTTACTTTGTTATTCACTGCCTCGGATATTCCGAGATGGTAACAACTCAATTTACTGAGGATGTCTTGCTAAAGGCTCCTTAATAAATCGGGGTGTTACAAGTGGTATCAGAGCGAACGATCCTCAGGCCTAAACCAAATGAATAATAATTAACGTAGGAAGAGTCTGATAAAATGAACCCCGAGATGAAACTGTTAGGAGCCCCAAAAAGGAACGGGATGAGTTAGGGGCCCCCTCACACCAAACCTGGGCCCTTTCTGTTCTGTCTCGGGAACCCAAGAGAGTAATTGAAGAGTGGGGTAGACTATTTAGTGACCTGGTTATATTGTACTAACGATCGTGCAGGAGAAGAATAAGGTAAGTAATATGTGAGTTATGATCAATGATGTGCATTGGAAGGATATGTGTGATATGGAATGTGGATCGATCTGGATGATTGTATTGGAATTCTAAGAGTTTGGGAGTGTATTTGTTGAGCATTGGTTAGAGTGATGTAATCATAATATGCTGATGTTTCAAATGTTCATCTGATTATCTGGTTATTAAACGGCTAATATATTGCTGGTATTTGGATATGAACGATCGAACGTATATCTATTAGTAATCCATGTCTAGTGATATGCGGAATGTGTTGCCCAAGCCATGATTGAGATGTAGTTATGTGTTACAGTTGTAAATATTGAGTTATTTAGTGATTCTACCTTCAGTTTCAAATCTTACCGTGTTCTAGGTGGCAATTAAAGTTTAAATAATGCATGCATGCTAATAAGGTGGTGTCTATACTTCAAATGACATGTCAACATGTTTTGGAAAAATAATGGTTCCATTTAAATGTAATAATGTGGAATGAATTTTTTAAAGAACAAAAATTTTGATAAAATTTCAGAATGTTACCTTGCTCGCGAGAGCTGCCATTTAAAAGGTGTTCTTGATATGTGTATGAAAATTTTATGTATGATAACCTTCTAAGTTGGATTTACAATGCTGTTGGTTTCATGTTAATAGGGGTTATCTTTTAGTTGACCGTGGTTAGATTGTTACTGCACAGTTCCGTTTTGACCCATCTTATTGTAAAAGAAATCATTTAAGACTTGGTTATTGTTTATGCATAAATCCACCTCTACTGTTCAGAATATGCGTTACGTTTTCAAGATGATAGGCCATGTAAAATCTTAATGAGTCGTTATTTAGTTGTGATTCTTGCAAGTTGCCTAATTTTATGTTGAATTGCTGTAAAGTTCTTGTTCGGATCGATTGGGTTATGGAAATGGTATTAAATAATTTCCTTGAGATATGCATTCGATTCTTTTCCTATGATTAGCTAGTCTTTTATATTTTCTAAAAACTATGATCGCTCGCACGTTAGCTAAGCTGTTATTTAATTATGATTTGGTAAGTGCTGCGTAATGTTTAATTATTGAAATTGTGAGATATAAAAGTTTCATATAAAAGTTTAATCAAATGTGATTTATGTGATGTGACCACGTGATATCCTGATATGGCATTAGTAACGTGAATAATAGGTGTATGGTATGAGTATGAACCCTCACTATATGATAGCGTAACCTTGTTATTTCGTCAAGTTTAATATAGAATTGTTTCAATTATATGTCAAATTTTACGACCTCAAAATAATTATGTGCTACTCGTATGTGATGTCAAAAGCATGTTTATCTGAGAAGAGTCTTGCCAAGTGGCAGAATGAAATTTAACTGGTCAGTTTATCAACATGATATAGTAATCTAATAGTTATACGTAATTGTGATTATTTGAATAATGTGAATCTTGTTGATGTTCTTTCGGATGTTGATGGTTTATCACTGTGTAGTTTCCTGTGATTATAATCTTTATAACTTTTCCAAGTATATTGTATACCACACAGTGAATTGCATACTGTTATATTTAGAATCTGATCACGATGTGTAAGTTATTAATTGTTGACATACGATTTATGGAAGTATTAGCTTTGTGATTGTTTACTTATATCGTTAAACTTTTCATAATTCATGAGTGAGAAGAATAATGACTTAATAAAGAAGAGTCATAATACCTCCGTGTAGCGGTGTTTCAAGCTATAACTTGTGAAATTGTCTTTGACACGTATTTATATTGTCACAAACAACCCTTTCAATGTTTCAAACATTTCAAAGTATTTTCAAAATGATAAACCAGGTTTAAGCTTGATGTTTGATAATTATGGTGATTGGTTGCAAATGAAAATTCTGTATCTATGTGTAGATGAAATCCTGCTTGAATGTTTAATTGTTGCGCATTGTATAAAACCCTTATTGTGCAAGTCATATATAATAATAGCCTCATGATAAATGATGTAATATGAATGGGTGGGAAATGTACCTAAGTGATTTTGTTAACTAATTGACATCTGGAAATGTTAAACGATCTTGTGAGTCTATGAGTTATGTATGTCTTGGGAAATATATCGATGCTCCATGTTTGGTTACGTTAATGAATTTTGTATAAATATGATTACGAACCTGAAATGTTTTAATTTCTCAATTTTGGATTATGTGCTCCTTGGTTGTTTGCATTGTTGTGAATATATTAACTTTCTAATGTCAATGGTATGTGAGTGCTAGCCACTCTGATTCTGTTTTACGGCGTAATACATTCTACCAATGCTAACACTCTTTTATTGTTGAGATTGGATGTACGAGATAATTAATATGGACTTCTTATGAGTGCTTATTTGAGTCGAATCTTAGTAAGTGTTGTTATATTTTGTAAGTTAATGACTGTCTTTCTGCAAGTTGAGGTAGGGGAATACCGTATGCCTGTTGATGAGTTATTTGATTATTAATCGTTGATAACAATGTTCATCTTATTATATTGAATGATTGATATATTGCTTTATTTGATTGAAAAATTCTGTGACACGATACGATGTGACGAATAATAGGTCTTGTGATATGGAGCGGAGTATATTGGGTCTTGTGACTGGTGTGGTGTATATTGGGTCTTGTGATTGGTGTGGAGGTAATGGGTCTTGTGATCGGTGCGGAGTTTATTTGGCGTTGGATCGGTGTGGAGTTTATTTGGCGTTGGATCGGTGCGGAGTTTATTTGGCGTTGGATCGGCGCGGAGTTTATTTGGTGTTGGATCGGTGCGGAGAAGGGATGATTGATCCCAATATATATATAATAGTGGTTGTTATTTATTTTCCTCTACTCAACCTCGTGGTTGACCCTGTGTATTCGTGTGACACCTGTGATGATCCGTAATGGGGAGCAGTTTTGACAGGAAAGATGGTGCTGTGGGAGCATGGGATGGCGTGAGCACTTGGAATGGACCGACTTAGATGTAGATCACCTACCTTGTAGTTACCAGTTGTACTTCTATTCCGCTATGTAGTATTGTAACACCAAAGTTTAAATTTTACCAGTTTTTATATAAAGTACTTTGGTTGATTTACTTGGTTATTCACTGCCTCGGATATTCCGAGATGGTAACAACTCAATTTACTGAGGATGTCTTGCTAAAGGCTCCTTAATAAATCGGGGTGTTACAACGCATGATTACTAAAACAACGATGAAAACGGGAATAAACATGGAAAACATAGTGAATAATAATCTAAGCATGCAAGATTCAATAAAGCTTGGGAATTCTATCTTAACCAAATGCACTAATAAAAAGAATAATAATGAAACTAAATTAAGAGAGTAATTACCAGAAATCGAAATTAAGGCAGAAAGGAACAAACTTTATTGAATGCTTGAGAGTTATTGAAAGATTACAAATAAACTAAAGACGGAATAAAACTAGGTTGTAACTTGATGGTGAAAACTGAATGTAAAACTCAATACCTAACCCTAATCACAAGATTAGTTTATATAGGGCAAAGAATACATGTTTCCTAAAGGCTCCACACTTCTAATTTATTTCCGAAAAGCTTCTCTGGGCTTCGCGGAGGTCGGTCGACCAGTTTGGTGGGTCGGTCGACCTCTTTTACGGGCTTAGGAATAATCTGGGCTTTCTTAAGATTCTGGACTTCTCAAAATTCAGGCCAGGTCGGCCGACCCATTTAGTAGGTCAGTCGGCCCGTTTCCTCGTAGAAATTCTCCGGTTCTTCTGCGATTTGAATCTTGGTACTTAAATAAAGACTCCAGTTGACTTTCCTTCGTTCCTTAATTATGCAAAAGTTCCGAGGGCATGAATTTGGTGCAAAATCGTCCCTTTTCCGCATAAATCTGCAAAAGTGCATAAAAATACGAAAGTACACGATTGCTGGGAAATCAGGGCTAAAACATAGTAAATGAGCGACCAAATGCGTGTAAAAATAGATGAAAAACATCATAAAATAGACACGCATCAAATTCCCCAAACCAAATCCTTGCTTGCCCTCAAGCAAGAAATAGACTCGATCTTAACTAATGGAACGATTTCAATCTCAGAGCGAAATTTACATGTAATCCTATACTAATGCCGAGTACAAAATGAGATAGTATTCAAATCATGCAAACGAGTTATGGTGTCGTCAAGCTTGCAAACCTAGAGACTACAGAGACTTTATACCATGGACTCTCGCGGTATGCTCGAGACACTCATGAAGCAAAGGGTGAGTATATGTAAAAGATATAAAGAAGTAATTTTGTCATGACACTCACCTAACTGCGACCCACGAAAACATGCCTGCAATCTAACATGAACAAAAATTCTACAACTATGTATAAACAAACCCATTAAGTGACTTGGATACATGCAATTAAGGTAATGAAAGATATGTGAGGTAGAAGGTAAAAAGTGGTTAAGATGTTTTTGGATATGTGGGGTTAGTAGCCAAGCTAGTAAAACCGGTTCCCAATAACATATTTCACAACTTTTTGATATTAAGAAAGTGCTCTTTTGTAGCACAACTCTCACATTAAATATAAGAAAGGACTCCCAAAATATTGAACGAAGTACGGGAGTGATAACACATAAAAGAAAGGGATTTGGAACGAATTTTTGATTTTCTGAACCTGTCAGGTGGTCGGCCGACCTATGAAGGAGGTCGGTCGACTTCTTTTCTGTACGTTTTGATTTTTTTTCGTTTCTCTTTTCTTTCTTTCTTTTTCTGAATGTTTCTGTTCTTTTTCTCTTTTCTTGCTTTCTTTCTTTATTTTCTCTTTTTGCTCAAGATAGCATACAAACCAAGATACCTCAAAATAAACCAAGGACCACAATTACTAGCTTGGAAGGGTAGGCTGAGTATGGGATGTAGTTGTGGGGGAATAAAAAGGCAATTTTGGCTATGTGAAGCTTATGGGTAAAATTGAGAAAAAGGATCCCAAATGCACGTATTAAGACTCACAAAACGAGATAGTAAAACAATTATATAGCAATTTCAAGTTCATGTTTATGCATATTGATGTAACATGTTCCAAGGGGAGTACTACTCACATCCTAGACAACTGGTTTAAGAATGAAACCAGGAAATAAGCTCTAAAACTTAGAATGTATAGTACGTTGCCAAGGTATAAGTCAAGTCTTAAGATATACAAATTGACAAAAACTCGTAGATATGCAAAAGATTCTCATACTAAAACAAGTTGACAAGGCAAGGTAAAGGCATAAATATGTAAGATGGCAGAAATCATCCTTGAAATACTCTCGTTCCGACTCGACCTATATGCTAAAATAAACGTGCATTTTTTTGGAATTTTTCAAATTTTTTGCTTTTTTTTTTTTTTGTATAGGTAGAGAAAATAAAGAAAAGAACAATACAAGACAGAAATGCAATAAACGTGTGACAGAATGCAATGCATGTGACACGAAACCATTCCCCAAAGTAACCCGCACATTGTCCCCATTGTGCATTAGCCTAAGTAAAGGTTTCAGAAAATTAAAGAAAAGGTGCGAAGAGAGTAAAAACTAAGGAAAAACTGGAAAGAACTCACTGGATTAATAGGCGTATGAGAAAAACCTCCCCAAACCAGCTAAGCTGGGAGGTTTTGGTGGCTAGCAGTGCCACTCAAGGAACCAAGATCGGTGCACGATTCCCGAGGAAGAAACGAACAGGCTGTGACGGACGGTAGGTCGACCGACCTGTGTTTTAGGTCGACCGACCTTCCTGCGGACTGCAGGAAATCCAAGAATGCAAAGGCCAAGTCGACCGACCCATATTTCAGGTCGGTCGACCCCTCTGCTGCACAGCGGTCTTCGTTTCCTCGTTAAACCAGAAAAAGCAATAAATATGCGCCCAACAAATGCGCGAGATGCCAGAAACAAGCCTAAAGTCTTAACTACGCAAGCATAACGGAAAAAGTTCTAAAACTATGAGCAAACCAAAATTAAAAAGGTCTCAAACAACAAAAGTAAATTGTCTTAAAAGCTGAAATTTGAGATAACTATCCGCTAAAGATGCGGAATATATCCGACCACGGCTTTTGACGACATGCCGTAGTCTCCACAGTGTTTTCTTGAGTAGCAAAACACATCCTCTTTCCGCTGTCGCAAAGCATAAGCGACGGACTCTCCCTTGAACTTTGTATCCTGTTTTTCTTTTCCTCCCGATCCACCACATCTGGGTCTTCATCTTCTTTATAGCTCAAGAATCCCATTCCTTCTCTCTGTACTGTGATTTCCTTTATTTTGGGTTTCCCCAAACCAATTCCTGCATTAGTCACAACAGAAGTATCCTCCATATTGCTCCTAATCTGGGGCGGAGGTGTTAAAACGGATACAGGAGTAGGCGATAAAGTAGGAGAAGTAGTGATGACCTTATATTTCTTTTCAGAAGTAATAGCATTACAAGTGATGGGGGTCATGGCATCCTTCTTCCTATAAGATAGGCCATAGATAATGGAATGCTTTCCTACTTTGAAGGTCAAAGTCTCAGTGCCTACATCTATGATGGCTCCCGCAGTGTGGAGGAAAGGTCTCCCTAGTATTATGGGTATATGGGCATCCTCTGGGATGTCCAAAACTACGAAGTCAACTGGAAAGAAAAACCTGTCAATACGCACAGGGATGTTTTCCAACACCCCTATGGGTTCCATAGATGTACGGTCTGCCATCTGGACAGTCATGCTGGTTACTGCAAAGTTGGTCATTCCTAGTTTTAAGGCAACACTTAGGGGCATGACACTCATACTAGCTCCTAAGTCGCATAAGGCCTTTTTTACAGGGAAGGTTCCTATATCGCAGGGGGCAGAAAAACTACCAGGATCCTCCAGCTTATGAGGGGCAATGACATGTGATAAGTAGCTGGAAGACTCCTTAGTTAGAGCAACTGACTCAACTTTATCTAAAGACCTCTTTCTTGACAAAACTTGCCTCGTAAATTTAAGATAAGCAGGAACCTGCTGAACTAATTCTAAAAACGGAACTTGAACATTCAATGAACGAATTACGTCTTTAAATTTGTCAAAAGATACCTGGTACTTTGAAGGTACGAGTCTTTCTGGGAAAGGAGGGGCTGAAGAGTCGGTATTTGCAGCCCTTTTCAGAAACCTAGGGGTCTTATCATCCCGAAAAAGGAAATCCCTCAAGTTGTTTGGCAAATCGGGACGAAAAGGAGCTTTCTGTTCCTCCGCATCGATGGTCGGTCGACCCTCTTCCTCGGTCGGTCGACCACTTTCCTGTACAGCGGGATTTTTTCAGATTCTGCTCAGAGGTCGGTCGACCTGGCTCCTGGGTCGGTCGACCTCCCTCGCTGTTACTCAGCTGTTTTTCTTTTTCGCCTCCCACTTTAGCTCCACTTCGTAGGGATATGATATTTAGAGTCTCTTTTTTCTGGTCCGTTTTGGTCGGAAGTTGACCCGGAGCCCTAGTATCGTTCTTGCCCGCAATTTGAGCAATCTGAGATTCTAACATCTTCATCCCTGCCTCTCTAGCCTGAGATTCCTTCTAAACCAACCCGATAAGATTTTGGATAATAGTGTCCGTGTTGGGTGGTGGATTTGAAGGTGGTTGAGGGTTGAAGGGTGGTTTTTGGAAACCTTGCTTATGTGGGGGAATGTATGTGGAATTTTGCTGGGGTTGCATGTGTTGTGGGTTGAGAACATTCTGGCTTGTCCACCTCATGTTGGGATGGACATTATTATTATTTGGGTCATAGAAATTGTTCCCACGATAGTGCTGGAAAGCGGCACATGTCTCATTGGATGAGGTACAAAATTTTGACACGTGCCCTTCCCCACCACATCTCTCACAAGCAAAGGGTACGTCTTGAACGACATTCACCTGATAAATACCTCCCTTGCTCCCACTTCCCAGATCGAACTTTCCTCCAGCCTCTAGTTTCTCTAACTTGGCCGTCAAGGCCTCAATAGCAGCCAGGTTATACTCAGCTTTCCTTTGATTGCCTCGGAAAGTTCCATGTTCAGCACGGTGTACAGCAACATCCTCTATTAATTTGAGACCCTTAGTCTCTCCTGAATTGTCCTGGAATCTCCCATTGGCTGCAGCATCTAAATAGGCTCTGTTGTCATCATAGAGACCATTATAGAACTGGTTACAAAGAAACCATTGTTCGAATCCATGGTGTGGTATGGATCGAACAAGTCTCTTGAACCTGTCCCAAGCCTCACTGAAATCCTCATTAGGTCCTTGCTTGAAATTTGTAATCTGCGCCCTCAAAGCATTAGTCTTGGATGCAGAATAGTATTTCCTGTAGAATGCTAAGGCTAGGGTATTCCAATCCGTGACTCCCGCAGCAGTGCGGTCCAAGTCTCTGTACCATTCCCTTACAGCGTCCCTAAGAGAGAAGATAAACATGGTCTGCTTAATCTGGTCCTGCGTCACTCCTTCTGGGGGTGCAATAGAGTATATGTAATCTGTGAAGATTTCAATATGCTTTGCAGCATCCTCATTGGCTGAGCCTCCGAATTGGTTTCTTTCAACCATAGTAATGTAGGCAGGCTTGGCCTCGAATGGCTTCCCAGTACCTGCAGGTAAAGTGAACCCTTTGTATAGGTCCTTTTTCCTGAGGCATGGAGTGACTGGCAATAGTAGCTTCCTCTGTCATGTTTTCTTCTTCTTTCGGAAAAACTTGCAAGTAGGTAAAAGGTGGTGTTTTTGGTGAAAGTGGATTGTTGGGTGAATTTGGTTGTGAAGTTGGTGTTTTTGGTGAAGATGGTAGTGGTGGTTGTTCAAAGATGTCTTCTTGGAATAAGGAAGATGGTGAACCTCCTTCCTCACTTGCTAGAAGTTGCTTCCTCCTTTCTCTTAGGGTCCTCTCAAGCTCGTGGTCAAGTGGTAGGAGTTCTCCTTGAACTGACCTGCGCATAAGACGGAAACTACAAGAAAAAGGTGAGAAGGTTTAAGGAACAAAAGTTCCTTAAACAAAGAGAAACAAAAAAAAAACAATAAACACTGGCGTCACCTCCCCGGCAACGGCGCCAAAATTGGATGCCCGTCGTTGAGGGTACCAAAGATAAAATTTATAATTCCTAAACTTAAACTATAGATAGTGAAAGTCAGGGTCGAACCACAAAGAGGTGTGGAGTGTTTATTGCTTGGTGTTAATGTTTAAGGTAACAATCTTAGGGGGTTGATTGGTTGTTCACTAAATCTAAAGCAAAGATAAAAATAAAACAAGAAAATAAAGATGAGATTAAAACTATATTAAAAGGGATGCTAGGATGTTTGGGTAATAAATAGCTAAGGTAAAATAAATCCTAAGGTCAACATGTATTGCAGTCGCGTAAGGGGTGTAACATATCCTTTCGGTCTATGGTACCTAATAGCTCCTTTCGGCCTATGCTATTAGTTCCTAGGTCTCACAATTATTGGGTGTCAACAATAAAGGTGATTCCTAAATTCTAGGTCACATACCTTTCAGTCTTAAGTAACCTAGCCGTCTTAAGGTGTAAACCAATGCCCTTCCCGTATCTCTCAATCTTGGGTAGGTCATTACTAACATCCTACAAGTCTCCTTTCAGTCTCATTGTAGGGTATTATAGTCAACAAAGAAAGACGAAACAGAATACATACGCGAGTGGGTCGACCGACCGGCTAGTCCAGTCGGCCGACCACCGCCTTGGTCGACCAACCCATTAATTGAGTCGGCCGACCACGGCTCTGCTACAGGTCGGTCTCGGAATTTACGCTACCTATGCATATTCATCCCCTACATCCTAACTTATGAAATTTAGCTACGCATGATTACTAAAACAACGATGAAAACGGGAATAAACATGGAAAACATAGTGAATAATAATCTAAGCATGCAAGATTCAGTAAAGCTTGGGAATGCTATCTTAACCGAATGCAATAATAAAAAGAACAATAATGAAACTAGATTAAGAGAGTAATTACCATAAATCGAAATTAAGGCAGAAAGGAACAAACTTTATTGAATGCTTGAGAGTTATTGAAAGATTACAAATAAACTAAAGACGGAATAAAACTAGGTTGTAACTTGATGGTGAAAACTGAATGTAAAACTCAATACCTAACCCTAATCACAAGATTAGTTTTTATAGGGCAAAGAATACATGTTTCCTAAAGGCTCCACACTTCTAATTTATTTCCGAAAAGCTTCTCTGGGCTTCGCGGAGGTGGGTCGGTCGACCTCTTTTACGGGCTTAGGAAGAATCTGGGCTTTCTTAAGATTCTGGACTTCTCAAAATTCAGGCCAGGTTGGCCGACCCATTTAGTAGGTCGGTCGACCCGTTTCCCTGTAGAAATTCTCCGGTTCTTCTCGATTTGACTCTTGGTACTTAAATAAAGACTCTAGTTGACTTTCCTTCGTTCCTTAATTATGCAAAAGTTCCGAGGGCATGAATTTGGTGCAAAATCGTCCCTTTTCCGCATAAATCTGCAAAAGTGCATAAAAATACGAAAGTACACGATTGCTGGGAAATAAGGGCTAAAACATAGTAAATGAGCGACCAAATGCGTGTAAAAATAGATGAAAAACATCATAAAATAGACACGCTTCATTAATTGTTTAAGGTCAATGTTTTAAGGTAACAAATTGGGGGTTTGATTGTTGGTTATCACTAAGTCTAGAAATAGACAATAATAAAACAAGAATTAAGAATGAAATAAAACTTATGGTAAAAAGGATGCTAGGATGTTCGGGTAGTAAATAGCTATGATGGTGTAAATCCTAAGTCAACATGTATTGCAGTCGCGTAAGGGGTGTAACATATCCTTTCGGTCTATGGTACCTAATAGCTCCTTTCGGCCTATGCTATTAGTTCCTAGGTCTCAAAAATATTGGGTGTCAACAATAAGGGTGATTCCTAAATTCTAGGTCACATACCTTTCAGTCTTAAGTAACCTAGCTGTCTTAAAGCGTTAACCAATTCCCTTTTCCGTATCTTTCAATCTTAGGTAAGTCATTACTAACATCCTACAAGTCTCATTTCAGTCTTATTATAGGTTGTTATAGTCAACGAATTAAAAAAGTCTGAAAACGTACGCAGGATGGTCGACCGACCAGCTATTCCGGTCGACCGACCAACCACTTCACTCGATCGACCGACCAGTTAAGCTGGTCGGCCGACCAAAGTCTGCTACAGGCAGAATCGGGTATTACATCATCTACGCATATTACTCCCTACATCCTAACATATGCAATTAGCTACTCATGGATGTGGAAATAACAACGAAAACAGTAGTAAACATGGAGTTCATAACAAGCATTAATCTAAACATGTGATAAACAACAAGGTTTTGGGATTCTAACCTAAACTGGATGCTAATAATTCTATGAAACGACAATACATAAACTAAAATCAAGAGAATTACCGCAGAAGGAATTAGGGCAGAAAGAACAAAAGCTTTATTGATTCCCGTGGAAGGATTGAATGTATGCTAATAATAATAATAATACTAGAGAAACTAAACAGAAAATTAAAAGATGATTATTGTAAACTAACAAATTGTCTCTGATAAAAGCTCTCTATAAAACTCCATGCTTAACCCTAATCACGTAATTAACTTAAGTAGGCGACAAACATAAGCTTTCTAATAACCTAATCACGCGAATGGGCTTTTGCGGAAATTCTGAAACTGCGTGCTGGTCGACCGACCATGGTAGTCGGTCGGTCGACCGAGTATCGGGCCTGGTGGACTTCAGTCTTTGAAATTTGACTTCTGGATTGAGATGATCAGGTGTTTTGGTCGACCGACCAAAGTAGCCGGTCGATCGACCAACTTTCCTGTACGTCAGCCTTGATTTTCGCCTAAAATTCACCCGTTGGTCTTGGTTCGCGCTTTGAGTTGACTTGTCCTCGTTCCTTGGTTATGCAAAAATCCCGAGGGTAGATATTTGGTGTAAAATCGCCTCTTTTCCGCATAATTCTGCAAAAGAGCATAAAAATACGAAAGTAGACAATTGTTGGGAAATAAAGGCTAAAACATAGTAAATGAGCGCTAAAATGCGTTTTAAAATAGATGTAAAACATCATAAAATAGATGTTACAACGGTGGTGGGTCGGGTTGTTACAAATGGTATCAGAGCGACCCTGCGACCGTGTGGTGAGCCCGTGGTCGGGAGTACCCGGGTCACACACCTAGCGGGGGTGGATTCTGGCCCTGGTTGTGGTCAAGTTTGAGGCACAACGAGGACTTTGTGTTCTTTAAGTGGGGAAGTTTGTAACACCCCAAGAGTATGAGAGGAGATTTGTCCCACATCGGTAGAATGTGAGGCTTGTGATTTGTTTATAATAGTTTCCACCCACCACTTAGTAACAAGACCTTGTGCTTTTGGGCTTAAGTGAGGACAAATAATGGGCCCAAAGGCTTACCTCCCATCTTATTGCGGGTGTGTTACGACCGTGGTGGGTCGGGTTGTTACATAAAGGTTATTTTAAAGGATAGAATGGGAGAAAATATTTCGCCCGCAAACCAATGAGTTAAATGTGGGATCTTAGGGAAGAATCCTACATGGGATTCTTGAGAAGAATCCTAAATGAATGGATAGAAGAAACTACGGGAGGACACAGAAGAAACTACGGGAGGACACGAAAGAAAATGTTCTTCATGTCATTGTTTCTTAGAGAGGATAAAAGAAACCCCGTATGATATCGGAAGGAAAACGTTTCCTTAATAATGATGTTTCTAAAATTATAAGATAATGGAGAAGAAATCATCTCTGTTTTCTAGATGGTAGTGTCTTGAAATTCAAAAGAATTATAAGGGAAATATCATGTCATGTTTCGTTTCGAGGAAACGAAGACAAGAAATGAAAAGTTCATTTAAGAAATGATATTGATTGAGTGGAAGTCGATCACTATAGAGATAGTGATACTGGTTTTAGTGGGAGCAATAATCATTAGAATATTGAACCTACCATTGAGAGAGAATGGTGATTCTTTAAATGTAAAGAATGAGAGGTTTTCAATTCTAGATGAATAAAATTGATTGAACATCATAGGATGATGGAGCTTCACGGGAGAGTTTATTAAATATTGATAATGAAACGTCACCCATTAGAAATCAAAAGGGTTGGATAAATACTTCATATCGATGAATATAGAATCACCGAGATATGGACGTGGTGATTCATACAACCTAAAAACTTTTGTTTAGTATGCCAAGTTATTTGAAAATGATGAGTTCTCGAGGAGAACTAGTAATGGAAAAGATTACTACAAAATAAATTTTAGTACAAAAGGTGACCAGGTACCATAAGAGCGATAAGTTGATCCCTCTGAAATACCAATACGTCACCGGTTATAAGATAACAGTGGGAGTTTCTTTAAGGGAAAGAAACTCAAGGTCTAGAATGAGTTCTAGACATGTACTCAAATAAGATCATATTATACGAGATAATATGAGTTAGATGGAAACTGAAATTTGTAGGTTGTGGATGAATATGAATAAAAGGGTTTATTCACAAATTCAAACCACTAATACAAACTGATGATTGTGCATCAATTGTTGTAAAGTATGGAGCAGTAATATTGTATTGACTGTCCATACATGACAATATCATTTGAGTTATTATTAACTCACAATTGATAGGTACTTTGTCAAATCCAAATGGGTTGTAAGACACAACTTTGAACCCCATAAAGTGAACTGGATTAACTTAGTATGGCCCCTAGTCGCTTGTATGAGGTGACATCTCGAAGAGCCTAGAGTGTGAGGCGATTGATGGCAAGTTCAAATGCCATAGAGTCATATGGGATGACTAGTCGATCACATAGGCAGACGTTGAGAGACAATCTGTCGGGCAGAGTGACCGCTTATAGAGTTTTGGAAATTTTATAATAGCCTGGTCGTGGCAAGAACTGCTATAGTATTCTTATGAGTCAATTCTTAGACTAAAGACTACTCGCCCAAGATGGCACAGTTTTGGCATAACTTTGATCCATTCTCTACGACTTTTCGTAACTGGAGTCAAGTGGGATTGTTTTGGGTTTTGTTAGGCTGTGGCTAGTTGCAGGGGGTAGTGCGATAGGAATTGTCCACCCCTTTGTCAGGGTTGTTCAAATCTCAAGGCCACTCGAGGAGAAGTTAACTGGAAATGCGTGGCCACGCTCGGAAGGTATCTATGGTAGATAATTCCGGTCAAGCAGTTAATCTCCAGATTGAGGAAACCACTCACGATGTGATCAAATGCAAGTACGAGCTAAGAGACACCTTGCATTGAGTGGGAGACTGTAATAGGACAAGAGAATTGGTGACGCACACTTCTCGTGGACAAGTGGGAGATTGTTGGGAAATGTGTCCTCAACAATAGTGCGATCACATAATTAAATCTCATGACCAGAATGCGCAAGGAATGATTCGAAATTATATAGTCAACTGAGCAACATTAATCAGTAATGATTGGCTAGCTAGAGTTTGACATTACTGTCGTATGACGGTGATGGTCAGTTGATCCCTTTAGGTCACACCTATAGGACAATTCCCTTAATTGATAAACCGATCAAGTGTATATGATACGAGTTGATCAGATTACTTAAATTCGAATATCGAGAAATCAGAGGTTAAATCTTAATGTAAGATTTATGTTTGAAATTGAAATGTGTCGATTGTCAAACATTAAACGATATTTATGAAATATCGTAATTAAAATGAATTGGGTTAAATATTATTACAAGTGTTGTAAATCGTATTGACGATTATTAAAATGACCACTTCATATATTAGTAATTACGAATTGCTTGTCAAATTGTTAATTATGATTTATTTAATTTATAAATGATATTTATTTGATAAATATGCATTTTAAATTTAAAAAATTGTTTCTTATAATTGTGACATAATGTATGTCACACATATACAATCACAACTGACAAAATATAAAATGAAGTCCATTTTATGTAGGGTGCTGGTTTTGTGGGTGTTTAAGGTGTGATTTGTGTGTTAATTACTCTAAACACAATCATTAAAGTGTTGCCTTGAGAACACTAACCTAGAGCCACCCTATGCTTGCATGGGTAAGACAAAAGTCATTCTTTTGTCCTTCCCCATAGCCGTGCCCCCCAAACCCTAAGCCACACTACTTATGTGAATTGTTCACATGCCAAGCCATTCTAACCTTTGCCTTCATAATTTTCTAGTGTAAGATTAAGAAACAAAAACCTCTAAAATATTATTAGATAATATTAGTATTCATACTACTATAATTATTATAGTAGAAGTTTAATTATTCTAATAAGAGATTAGAATATAGTTTTAGGAAAACCGATTATAACACCTAGCTCGTGTGACATTCGGTTTAAGGGGTTGTTTTGGGTGCATTACAAAGGAGGTAGTCTACTTTGATTACTCGGTTTGGAGGCTCATCCTTGCAAGTGGTTCGTCGGATTGTAAGCATTCGACACCTTATTTCCGCATTTTTATATAGCATGCATAAGATCTTAAAACCTAATTAAAGAGTTAATTAGAATATTAATATTAGTAAGACTAATATTCTTAGGGCATGTATGACATGAACCGTTCAGTTCTTATTTATGCCAGGATGAGGGAAACTGTGTCATGATGCGTGTCTATTTTATGATGTTTTACATCTATTTTAACACGCATTTTAGCGCTCATTTACTATGTTTTAGCCTTTATTTCCCAACAATTATCTACTTTCGTGTTTTATTGCTCTTTTGCAGAATTATGAGGAAAAAGGACGATTTTATACCAAATTTCTGCCCTCGAGATTTTTGCATAACCAAGGAACGAGGAAAAAGTCAGCTCAAGACGCATACCAAGTGCCAAAATGTCAAACCAAGACGAAATCAAGGCTGATACACTGGAGAACCAGTCGACCGACCTCCTACCCTAGTCGGTCGACCAGAAGACCTGTTATTCCAAAGTCAGAAATCCACAAAAGCCCGACAATCGGTCGACCGACCGCATACCATGGTCGGTCGACCAACGCGCAGACTCAGAATTATCGCAAAGGCCCACTCCCGTGATTAGGTCATTAGGAAACTTATTGTTTCCGCCTACTTAAGCTAATCTCGGGATTAGGGATAAGGAGGCAGTCATACCAAGTTTTACATCCAGTTTTAGTTTATTATCTACTATTTTATTATCAAGTCTTAGCATAATATTAGTATACAATAGTTATTTCTTATTATTCAAACTCAAACACTGTTCTTTATGTTTTATTCATTGTTCATCAATCCTTCCACGATAATCAATAAAGATTGTTCTTTTCTGCTTAATCCATATTCCGGTAATTCTTATTTCAATTCCAGTCTATCAATTGTTCTTGTCTTAGAATTATTAGTATCCGGTTTAGATTAGAATCCGAAAGCCATATTGTTTATCACATGTTTAGATTAATGCTGGTTATGAATTCCATGTTTACTACTGTTTTCATTGTTATGTCCATATCCATGAGTAGCTAATTGCATATGTTAGGATGTAGGGAGTAATATGCGTAGATGGTGTAGTTCCCGAGACCGACTGTAGCAGACTCCTGGTCGGCCGACCGGCTTAACTGGTCGGTCGACTGGAGTGTTGGTCGGCCGACTGGAGTGTTGGTCGGCCGACTGGACTAGCTGGTCGGTCGACCGACGCGCGTACATTTTTAGACTGTTTTATTCCATCGACTATAATAACCTACAATGAGACTGAAAGGAGACTTGTAGGATGTTAGTACTGACTTACCCAAGATTGAAAGATACGGGAAGGGCATTGGTTTACGCCTTAATATGGCTAGGTTGCTTAAGACTGAAAGGTATGTGACCTAGAAATTAGGAATCACCCTTATCGTTGACACCCAATATTTGTGAGACCTAGGAACTAATAGCATAGGCCGAAAGGAGCTATTAGGTACCATAGACCGAAAGGATTTGTTACACCCCTTATGCGACTGCAATACATATTGACTTAGGATTTACACCATCATAGCTATTTACTACCCGAACATCCTAGCATCCCTTTTATCATAAGTTTTATCTCATTCTTATTTTCTTGTTTTACTTTTATCTTTATTTCTAGACTTAGTGACAATCAATCTTAAACCCCCAACTTGTTACCCTAAAAACATTGACCTTAAACAATAAACATTCCCCACCTCCTTGTGGTTCGACCCTTGACTTACGCTATCTAGTCTTAAGCCGAGGTTTTATAAATCTTATCTTTGGCACCCCTCAACGACGGGTGTCAAATTTTTTATTGTTTTTTTTTTTTTTTTTTTTTTGTGTTTAAGGAACTTTGTTCCTTAAACCTTTCTCACTTTCTTCTTGTAGTTTCCATCTTATGCGCAGGTCAGTTCAAGGAGAACTCCTACCACTAGACCACGAGCTTGAAAGGACTCTTAGAGCAAGAAGAAAGCAATTTCTAGAGAATAGGGAAGGAGGTTCACCATCTTCCCTATTTCAAGAAGACATCTTTGATCAACCATCATCACCACCATCACCGCAAAATCACCCACATATACCAAATCAACCACAATAACCACAAACACATCACAATCCACCTACACCAAAAACACCAATAAATACCTACTTCCAAACCTTTGAAGAAGAGGAAGAAAAGATGGCCGAAGAAGCAAGCATAGCCAGTCACTCCTAGCCACAGGTAAAGGACTTATACAAAGGGTTCACTTTACCTGCGGGCACGGGGAAGCCATTTGAGGCCAAGCCTTCCTACATCTCCATGGTGGAGAGAAAACAATTTGGGGGCGCGGCCAATGAGGATGCAGCTGAGCATATTGAAATCTTCACAGATTATATATGCTCCATTGCACCCCCAGATGGAGTGACGCAGGATCAAATCAAAGAGACTATGTTCATCTTTTCCCTCCGAGACTCGGCGAGGGAGTGGTATCGTGATTTAGACCGCACTGCTGCGGGAGTGACCGACTGGAACACATTAGCCTTGGCCTTCTATAGGAAATACTATTCCGCGGCCAAGACTAATGCCTTGAGGGCGCAGATTACCAGCTTCAAACAAGGAGCTTCGGAAGACTACAGCGAGGCTTGGACTAGGTTCAAGAGACTCGTTCGATCCATACCTCATCATGGATTCGAACAGTGGTTTCTATGTAACCATTTCTATAATGGCCTCTATGACGATAACCGGGCCTACTTAGACGCTGCAGCCAATGGGAGGTTCCAAGAGAATTCAGGAGAGACTAATAAGGGTCTCAAGATCATAGAAGATGTTGCTGTACATCGTGCTGAACACGCGACTTCCCGTGGTAACAAAATGAAGGCTGAATCTAATGTTGCAGCTATTGAGGCCTTGATGGCCAAACTAGATAAGCTGGAGGTTAATAGTGGGAAGTTCGAGATTGGGAGTGGGAGTAAGGGTGGTATGTACCAAGTGAATGCTGTTTCTGACGGACCGTTCATTTGTGAGAGATGCGGTGGAGAGGGGCATGTGTCAAAGTTCTTTACTTCATCAAACGAAACATGCGCGACTTTCCAACATTACCGCGGAAACAACTTCTATGACCCAAATAACAACAATTTCCACCCCCACATGAGATGGACTAGCCAAAATGTTCTCAACCCACAACACCAACAACCACAACAAAACTCAACTTATATCCCTCCGCATAAGCAAAACTATCAAAAACCACCTTTCGTCCCTCAACCACCTTCTAACCCACCACCGAATACGGATGCTCTCATCCAGAATCTTTTTGGGTTGGTTCAGAAGGAGTCTCAGGCACGGGAGGCAGGCATGAAGATGTTAGAGTCCCAAATTGCTCTAATTGCGAGCAAGAACGATACTAGGGCTCCGGGTCAACTTTCGACCAAAACGGACCAAAAGAAGGAGACTCTTAACATCATTTCACTGCGGAGCGGGGCTAAAGTTGGTGGTAGCAAAGCTGGTGGAGCAGAAAAGGAGAAAAGGCAGAACCCGAATACCAGTGATTCTGGTCGACCGACCACTGATGCCAGTCGTTCGACCACGGAGCAGTTTCTAGTAGCTACTGGGGTACAGGAAACAGGTCGACCGACCGAGGAGCAAGGTCGACCGACCGCTGACACTGAACAGAAGGATTCTTTTAGGCCAGAAATGCCTGACAACCTAAGAGACTTCCTATTCTGGGGTGATAAGCCCCCAAATTTTTGAGGAGGACTGAAAAAGCTGAAAGTTCCGCCCCTCCTTACCCGGAGCGACTCCTACCAACTAAGGAACATGTATCCTTTGATAAATTTAAAGACATTATTCGTTCATTAAATGTGAAAGTACCGTTTTTAGAGTTAGTTCAACAAGTTCCCTCCTATCTTAAGTTCATGAGGCAGATCTAACCCGAAAGCGGTCTCTAGATAAGGTAGAATCGGTAGCACTTACTGAAGAGTCCTCCAGTTTTTTGTCCCAGGTTATTGCCCCTCATAAGTTAGAGGACCCTGGGAGTTTTTCTGTACCATGTAAAATAGGGACCTTCCCAGTTAAAAAGGCCTTATGTGACTTGGGAGCTAGCATCAGTGTTATGCCCTTAAGTGTGGCCTTAAAAATAGGGATGACCTCTTTTGCAATGACTAGCATGACGGTCCAAATGGCTGACCGTACCTCTATGGAACCCATAGGTGACACCCGTCGTTGAGGGGTGCCAAAGATAAGATTTATAAAACCTCAGCTTAAACTAGATAGGATAAGTCAAGAGTCGAACCACAAGGAGACAAGGTTAATATTGTTTGTGAATTTAGAGTCTATTGAAAGTAACAAAAGGGGGGGTTTTGCTTTTTGGTTGAGTCTAATAACTAAAATAGCAAAATAGACAATAATACTAAACAAAGGTAAAAGGATGATTAGGAACTTCGGTTCCCCATGGCTAGGGCAAGTCAACAAAGGGTAAATAATCAAATAACACAATCCGAGGTAGTGAATAACAAAGTAAATCAAACCCAAGTAAATTATATAAAAACTGATTAAATTTTAACTATGATGTTACAAATACTACACAGCGGAAACTAAAGTACAACTGATAACTTCGAAGTATGTGATCTAAATCTAAGTCGGTCCATCCAAGTGCTCACGCCATCCCTAGCTCCCACAACACCTTCTTTCCTGTCAAAACTGCTCCCCATCACGGATCATCACAGGTGTCACACGAATACACAGGGTCAACCACGAGGTTGAGTAGGTAAAACAGATAAAACATAAACACAACAGAACTGCACATTCCTCCATATCCATATAATTCAATCCACCACTTCACCTCCATCATACCACACCTTCCATCACACCACAACTTCCATGGCCATATCACAAGTCCCATATCACAAAACCCATATCACAAGACCCATTTCACAACTCCATTCTCCACAATATTCAATAATAATCGTCCAATCACAATATATATCACAATAGAATATATCAATCAGATAATGAGTATCCTCATGTCAGATCACAATCACAAACATAGGTATTCCCCTACCTCAAACAGCTGCTAGAAATATTCCACGCGGAAAACCGTCACCTAAACATATATTATATAACAGTTATTAACCCCTGTCCTAGAACAGTAAGGATTCCAAACATAGTAACTTTCCAAAAGTGGAAAGTTTCCTATAATAGAAACTTTCCCGAAATAGCAACCTCGTCCCAAAAAGACAACACCACAAAATTATTGATCATGTTCTCATTTATTAATCTTAATCACATATAAATAATCGTCACCATATAAAATCACGAAACTCATATCCAAATATATTACTAACCACAAAACATTATTAACAAGTTACCATATACTAATAATCAATCATTAACAACAAAATGATATTAATAATAATAATAATATAGATATTAGTAATAATAAACATATCACTAACAATATTAATATTAACAATAATAATACTATTAACAAGAATGATAATAATAATAATAATAAGAATAATAACAATGATAAACATAAAACTAATAATAATTAAATAAGATTAATAATAATAATTATAATAATACCAATACAAATATTGCAACAAACGTAACAACCAACAGCCACAAACATTCCAGAACATGACCAACCACCCTCATATCCACCATTCCCGACACCAACAGCAACCCCTAACCTCGCCTGGGACACCACGAGACTCGCCTCTGAGCCGTGGTGGTTCCAGGGAGGTCATTGGTTGTCGTTAACGCCGCAGCAATAACCGACAGCACCCGTCGCAACAACCCAGTGTCACGTTACTGCTCTGACTCACGTTATAACCATCCAAACGAAAGCTACTGTACTGACCGACACAACAACCCCAAACCACCACGACATCCACCAAAAAAGACCTTATACAACCCTCTAACAAACTACTATAACATCCATAAAAACCGTACCCAGAAACGCATTCGAATACACGCCTAAAAGTACACGTTAACATACCCTGTTTCTGCAATAAAACCCGTGTTTCTGGATAGTCGACGAACTTCCCTTATTGGTGGTCCTAGGTGGTTAACGACGACTCTACAAGGGTCAACACACGACTAACATACAACCTAGATGAACATTATGCAAAAGATCTGAACTAAAACAAGATTTTAAGGGTCGAAAATATTGTTTGAAAAGGGTAAAAACCTGCGAAGTGAAAGAACGCTGGTGAGTGCACTGTCTTTCAGGTGAAAACGAACCACCACCGACAACCCTAAAGCACCTAGTGAACCCTCCTCTTTGGTCTCTAACACGGCGGCAGTAGAGGGAGTGTAACACCCCAAGAGTATGAGAGAAAAGTTGTCCCACATCGGTAGAATGCGAGGCTTGCGATATGTTTATAATAACTCCCACCCATCACTTAGTAACAAGGCCTTGTGCTTTTGGGCTTAAGTGAGGACAAGT
Source organism: Silene conica (assembly GCA_029255685.2). Classification (NCBI taxonomy): domain Eukaryota; kingdom Viridiplantae; phylum Streptophyta; class Magnoliopsida; order Caryophyllales; family Caryophyllaceae; genus Silene; species Silene conica. The sequence continues at coordinate 34,670,230 of CM055313.2, read as the reverse complement.
AACGGGCCCAAAAGTGCACACCCATCTTATTGGGTTTGTGTTACGATGGTGGTGGGTCGGGTTGTTACAAATGGTATCAGAGCGACCCTGCGACCGTGTGGTGAGCCTGTGGCCGGGAGTACCCGGGTCACCAGCCTAGCGGGGGAGGATTCTGGCCTTGGTTGGGGAGGATTCTGGGCTTGGCTGCGGTCAAGTTTGAGGCACAACGAGGACGTTGTGTTCTTTAAGTGGGGGAGTTTGTAACACCCCAAGAGTATGAGAGAAAAGTTGTCCCACATCGGTAGAATGTGAGGCTTGCGATATGTTTATAATAACTCCCACCCATCACTTAGTAACAAGGCCTTGTGCTTTTGGGCTTAAGTGAGGACAAATAATGGGCCCAAAAGTTTGCACCCATCTTATTGGGGTTGTGTTACGACCGTGGTGGGTCAGGTTGTTACAGGGAGTGTGTTGTATTGGGTTGATAGGTCAAAATAGGGTTAGAAATCTTGAGTTCAATAGGGCGGCAGAGAGAGTTAAGCTGCTGTTTGTGTTTTGTTTGTGATATCCGTGGATGGGCCATATGTTGCACGCACTCCAAAGCCCAATGCCAAGATATAAACACGGTTTTACGATTAAATGAGGTCTGATATCTTATGTCCGTTATGTGGTAACTTAAATATTAAATATATCGACACGATAACTATAATATTAAATAATATAAAGAAAAGACGATATATTACAATAACACACTTTTTCGATAAATTAATCATCGAATACGAATTTTCAAATAACTATTAGCACGCCCAAATAATTATTATAATAAAATATAATATAATAAAATACGGAGTATTACACAATCCCAAGGAACAAAGAATAAACCTTTAGGTCAATATTCTACCCAATCCTTACGGTCTTAGGGTTCCTAGTAAAGCATTAAACTTTCGTTCATAGGGCAATCCCAAAGTTGTTGTTAAACTAATTCTAACAATCTTTCAATCTTAATGAATTAGTTCACCAACAACAATGGGGATTGGTACACTAATCATAAACCATTAAATCCTAGGTTTAGCCATGGTTCCCATATTTCCTAATCACAAGAATTAGCTATGCATAATCATGAAACAAATACTAACAATATTGAAGAACAACAAATAAGATAACATAATTGGAGATGAAGATTCAAGAGGATAAAAAATGAATTGAATAATAATAACAATAATAAGAAGAACAATGGAATTGAATAACAAGGAAAGATTAAATTGCATAAAACTTCCAAAACCAATTGGAAATTAAGAACAAATCTAAAAACTTGGAATTCTTCTCTCTAAACTAAGGTTTTTGCTAATTGTGTCTGCTTAACCTAATTACCATAGGTAAGCGTTCTTAAATAGTCTTATAATTACAAGATTGAAATAATTAAAACCGAAAATGAAACAGCGAAACACGTCGACTGGTCGACCGACCGGGTTCAGTGGTCGGTCGACCACAGATGCTGTACTCAGGCCTTTCTGGAACTGTGCGCTGGTCGGTCGACCTGTTGGGTAGGTCGGTCGACCACTTCCTGTGTATTCCAGCCTTAAATTGGCTTGCACGCATCTCTAGGCTTATTAATCTGGGTCCTTGCCTCGTATACTCACTCAAGATGGCTTCCGGAGGACGGTTAAAGTTCGGTTTCTGCTCACTTCCGCTTGTTCCTACATTTAAAACATAGAAATACCAAAGTAAACCGTTTCGGGAGCAATAGTAAGTAAAAGTTACGAAAATACATAAAAATACGTGCTGAAAGTATAAATAAAATGCATAGTATAGGCACGTATCAAACTCCCCATACCAAACCTTGCATGTCCTCAAGCAAGCACTAAGACTCAATTAAAAAGAAAAACTTCTACATGGAACGGATTTCTAGCTCAAAACCAAACACAACGCCATGCCTATCCATTTTAATGCAACTTTCAAAGAAAATCAAGCTTATTGCCAAATGCAAACGAATTAAACATGTTGGAATAAAATGCTAAACTTTCAACCTTGCAAGACTCATTCTAAATGGACTCTCGCGGTACGCTCGAGACACTCATGAAGCAAAGGGTGATATATATGTGAAATACATGAAGATAAACAAGAATATAGACTCTCACCTATCTACGACCCATAAGAACATGCCTGCAATCTAACATGAACAAAGTCTCTACAACCATACATATGCAATCCAACACTTAAATGACCATGACACATGCCGAGGTGATTTGGGATTGTGACGCTAAAGGTAAGAAAGGTTAATATGAATTATGGAAAGAGGGGTTAAACCGAGCTAACAACCATCAAACCACACTATAAAAATACTTCCTTTTTTCTTCACAAAACAAGCCAATGCTCAAAATCGTGAGCATATTGTCACAACTCCTCTTCTTCTCCTTTCTTTTTTTTCAAAACAATACTCATGTTCAGTGGTCGTGGTCGACCGACCAAGTATGTCAGTCAGCCGACCACCCCTGAAAACAGGCAGCTTCGATTTTTCTCTCATTTTTTTTTTCATATATATTTTTTTTCATTGAGTTCCTTCTTTTCTTTCTTTCTTTTCTTTTCTTTTTCCTTTTTCCTAACTCATAAATTTTTTTTCTTTTCACTTTCTTTTCTATTCCCTTTTTCACCATTCTCACACAAAAAAGATTCTTCAATGAAGCACAAAACCAAAAGACGGTCAAAACAGTCCCAATATATCATGTTACTAGCTCGGCTAGGGTAAGAAATTTTAAGGATGTAGTATATGGGCAAAAAGGCAATTTGGCTATGTGAGGGTTATGGGTAAAACAAGAAAAGGGAAACCTCTACCACATATGTCAACAAACCACAAACCCGAATGCATATAGGTATCAAGTAGACAAAATTCATGCTTATGCAAGTTGATGTGACATGCCTTAGGAGGAGAAACTACTCTCAATCATACAAGAAATCGGTCATGAATGTCACCGATTTATTAAGCTCTAAAACTTAGAATATGCAGTAGCTTGCCAAAAAGAGAGTCAAGTCTAATAATTTAGCATAAAATCAACAAAAACTTGTAGACCATGCAAAAGACTAGCTTGAAAATTTTTTCAAAATGCAAGGCAAGGCAATAGGCGACATGTGAGGCAAAATTATCATTGTATCCGTCCGTTCCGACTCGAACTATATGCTAAAGGAAACGTGCATTTTTTGAATTTTTGGTATGTATGCAAACTGAAATGCAATAAACGTGCGACAGAAAAAGATGAAATGCAGATGCAAACACAACAAAAGGAAAAAGACAAAAGACACCTAAACAAATGCAGACTCAATAGAAGGATGCATATACCCTCCCCAAACCAAAACGCACAATGCCGCAATTGTGCTCATCAGCATAAATCCACAGCATAGGGATGGGGATAGGCAAAGACAAACAAAAGAAGAAAGATAAGAAACCTAAAGCTAGCAGAAAAAGGCTAAAGGAAATAAAAAGAAAAAACAAAAGATGACTTACAAGACAAAGGAACCTCCCCAAACCAAACATCGAAGAGGGGAGGTTTCGGCACGTCTCTAGTCCTCTGGGTCATATTCCGACCCATTAGCTTCCTCTTCCTCCTCCTCGTCCTCGGACCATATGCCTGTTCCTGAGGCTTCTCCCGCTGCTTCCCCGTATCCTTGACCGCCCGCCTGAGGTGTGTACCAGGAAGGGTGAGTCCATGGACCGGTGGGGAGCCTACCCTGAGTAGCATACTCCGAGTAGGACGGGTACTGGTAGAGACAATCGTCCAACCGTTTCTGGTTGAACTGCATGCAAAGGTCCGCCATCATGTGCGGGAGAGATCTGTTATCAACTACAGGATGAATACCAACGTTAGGAGGAACAGTAAAATCAGTAGGGTACCCCGTCCCAGGTGCAGCGTAGTGGGCACCAGGGGCGGGGGCCCTATGGCCTCTAAAGGTGCCTCCCCTAAGTTGAAGGCGGTAGGATGGAAGGAGCGGTCTAGGCTCCCCCTGAAAAGTATCAAAGGGTATCATGGGAGGAGCCGAAGTGACGGGGATGCGATCACTGAGGTAAGTATCAATCTTCCAACAATCCTTCCTATCCACCCAATGCACGGACTTGATATAAGCCATGTCCATGTCTCGGGAGGTAGGGTGAAGCGCATCCTCAAAGCGGGGGAACTGATAAATAAGTGAGCAAGCCAAACAGGTGACTAACCCACCACAGACAATAGTGGTCAAAGATGTTCCCTCGCTAACCGCCACAAAGTGAGAGGCGACCAAATAAGCTGTGTTATAAAACACAAGACCCAAACGCCTGACATTAAGGTAGCCAGGCAAAATAGAGAGCTCAATGTTTTTAACATTTTGAGACTCTTTGCGGCCAAAGACAGTGTTGGCCAAAAGACGCAAGTAATAACGGGGGGCGGGCAGGTGGACTGTGATGCTCTTCTTCTTCCCGTCGCGGGAATCATAAAGGCAAGACCACATGACATTGTATGACTCGGCAGAGTCACCCGTGCGACCCGTAGCCGATAAACCTAAATAGTCAGCAAATTCACCTAATGTCAAAGAATAGGTGACATCAAACAGCCTAAAAGTAATGCATTTATTAACATAGCCAGAACTGTAAGTAGAAACATCAAAAAGAAAGGAAGAAAAGAACTCAAGAGTAAGGGTGGGATAGGTGAACTCAACCATTGTGACGAGTCCCGAAAAACCCGTCCCGTTGAGCAAGCTCACAACATCATCATAGCATCCCAAAGCCCTCAATGCCGGCTCGCATAAGAAGCGGGTGACCAACACTTGGCAGTAGGTCACTAGGTGAAGGAACCGGGCCTTTTGAGCCGGGGTGTAAAAGAGAACTTGCGGATAGTCCGGGAGACTGTCCGTGTTGAGCACTGTTAGTCCTCCGGACCCGCTAGCTCGGCCCCTTGAAGTGCTAGCCTGTGAAGTGCGAGATCTTTTGCCTCCTTGTCCTCGGATCGACATGATAAATCTACAAAATTATAACAATTCCTCTCAATACTTAGACTTCTTGCGACACTAGAAACATTTATTTATCAAAGTAAAAGAGCTTGAGTGCGAAATAAAAGTTCATGTAACAGTGTCGTGGTCGACCGACCTCACCTCCAGGTCGACCGACCATCTGCCACCAAAAACAGACCTTCTATAACAGTCCCACGGTCGATCGACTTACAACCCAGGTCGACCGACCGACCAAACGAAAAAATAAGTTTCTGCAAAACACAGTTTGGTCGGCCGACCTCCATTCCTAGTCGGTCGACTAACGATTACAACAGATGGAACGTGCTACTCAATATTTCGACATACTTCAAGTAAAGGAAATTAGGGGGAAAATTAAGCTAACCCTAACAGCACAAAAAACACACAAGAAAACAGGTCTGAGACTAAGAAAGCTAAAGAGAAACCAAAACCACAAAGAAAGAACAAAAACATAAGAAAAAAAACAAACCCTAGAACAAAAGATAAACTGAAAATTTAAGTAAAAACTACCTAAAAACGGAATTAGGAAACTATAAAACGAAAGAGGAAGGGAAAAACTAAAAGAAAACATACCTTTGATGGAAGAAAAGAGAGAGAGAGAGAGAGCAAGAAAATGAGGTAGAATGAAGGAGGGAGGCAAGTTAGGGTTTTAGAGAGAAGGGGGTGTTCAAAAGTGTGGAGGGAAATAGTGATTTGTTTTAAAAAAACAATAGACTTAAAACCCCTTTCCGAAACCCGGTAATCTGCCTCCTGGTCGATCGACCACGGGTTGTGGTCGGTCGACCTGATCACTGTGTACCTGATTTTCCAGCAGCCATTTAATGCAGTCAGATGGTCGGTCGACCTCAATAGTAGGTCGGTCGACCCAAATACCTGACAGTTCTGCCTATTTTTCCTGCAAAAGCTCAAAATTCCATCAAAAGTATAAGAGTTTTTTGTCAGATAACACCTAACATTTACACTGTCTGTAGAAATAGTACCTAAACTTATATTTTTTGCCCAACAACACCTAACATTTTCTGTATTTTGTCTAATAACACCAAAATCAGTTTTCCGACAAAAAAAGTCGAGATTCCGTCTTTATTAACGGTGAAATTGATTTGACCTTATTTCTTCATTCTTTTTTTTCAATGACTGGTGCATTGTAAAGGTAATTGACAATGAATCTTATTCATAAGTGACTTATTTTCATTCAACAAGCCATTTATAACATTTTTTTTGCCAATAACTCATGTTTTCATCGATCCACTTGAAAAAGCAACACCCACGCAAACTCATCTCTGGATGAGCTTGAATAAGATATTGGGTTGAAAGGATGGTGAGGGAAAAGGAGAAAACGGACAACGTAATCCCAATTTGGGGTTTTAATTTGAAAATTGAGGAATTAAATAACTAAGGGGAGGTTACATAAGTATTTAATTGGAGAAAAATTAAGTTTAATTGAAGGAAAATTAGCAAAAGGGAAAATTGGGCTTAGAAAAGGATGATGAAGAGGGTAATGAAATGCATCAAGGGAAAAGAAATAAGCGTCAAATCAAATTTACTGTTAGTCAAGACGGAATCTTGAGTTTGTTTGACGGAAAACTGATTTTGGTGTTATTAGACAAAAAACAGAAAATGATAGGTGTTGTTGGGCAAAAAAAAATAACATTAGGTACTATTTCTACAGACAGTGTAAATGTTAGGTGTTATCTGACAAAAAACTCAAAGTATAAAAACATGAAAGAAAACGGTTACTACTGAAAGGAAATTACAAAAACATAGCATAACTAAAACTACAACACGGGTTGCCTCCCGGTTAGCGCTGGTTTAATAGGTCTCGCACGACCTTTTTACCTATTGCGAAGCATCCGAAAAAGGGTCAAAGTAAGAAAATTCAACCTTCCCAATGAACTCATTCTCTCCACGGAAGTGCTTCACATATTGGCCATTAACTTTAAACCTCTCACCGGATGAGGTTTCTAGCTCAATCGACCCAAATTTCGAGACAGTTGTGATGGTATAAGGTCCGCTCCACCTGGATTTCAGCTTACCAGGGAAAAGGCGAATACGAGCATTAAAAAGTAACACCTTATCACCTACCTGAAAATCACGCCAAATTATTCTCTTGTCATGCCAGCGCTTGGTTTTCTCCTTGTAAATCCTTGCATTGTCATAGGCAAGCAGCCTAAATTCTTCCAACTCGTTTAACTGCGACAAACGTTTCTCACGGGAAAGGTTAGGGTCTAAATTAAGATCACAAATAGCCCACCAAGACTTGCGTTCTAACTCAACTGGTAAGTGACAAGTCTTACCATAAATCAACCGGAATGGTGACATTCCGATTGGAGTTTTGAACGCAGTTCTATAGGCCCATAAAACATCATCAAGCTTTAGACTCCAATCTTTCCTAGATTTAGAAACAACTTTGGCTAGGGTCTCCTTGAGTTCTCTATTAGAGATCTCAACTTGACCACTAGTCCGAGGGTGATATGCTAGACCCCTACGATGTTGGACACCGAATTTATTTAGCAAGGCACCTAATTGTTTCTCTTTGAAATGCATACCCCCGTCACTAATGATGACCCTAGGGACACCAAAACGAAGAAATATGATTTTCTTAAACAGTTTAATAACAGCTTTTGCATCACAATGGGGAGTAGCAATAGCTTCTACCCACTTAGACACATAATCAACGGCGACAAGAATATACCTGTTACCTTGACTGCTAGGGAAAGGTCCCTGATAATCAATGCCCCAGACATCAAAAATCTCTACCTCTAAAATACCAACCTGTGGCATCTCATGTCTTTTGGAGACATTCCCAGATCTCTGACAAGCATCACAGCTACCTACAAAATTCCTACAGTCGGCATGCAAAGTAGGCCAATAAAAACCAGACTGTAATACCTTGGCCACGGTCCTAGATGGACCGTGGTGACCACCATAAGCAGAAGAGTGGCATGCTTCCAGAATGTCATTCACCTCCCACTGGGGGACGCATCTCAGGATGAGTCCATCTCCGCATTCTTTGAAAACATAGGGGTCATCCCAAAAATACTGCTTTGCATCAAAGATAAATCTCTTCTTCTGTTGCCATGAAAGCTCAGGAGGAATTTTACCTGTGACAGCAAAGTTATCAAAATCAGCATACCAAGGAAGGGGGTAAGAACCTGAACTATTAATAATAAATAAACTCTCATCAGGAAATGAATCATCAATAGGTAAAGAATCTTCCCCATCAGTCAGCTGAAGGCGAGATAGGTGGTCAGCTGCCACATTCTCCGCGCCTTTCTTGTCCCTAATCTCAATATCAAACTCTTGTAGAAGGAGTATCCACCTCAACGGCCTCGGCTTTGAATCTTTCTTCAGGAAGAGGCCTTTCAGAGCTGCATGGTCAGTATAAACAATTACCTTATTACCTACCAATAGGATCGGAATTTCTCTAAGGCAAAGATCACTGCTAGCATCTCCTTCTCAGTGGTGAAGTAGTTGACTTGAGTCTCATCTAGAGTACGGCTCGCATAGTATATAGCATTAAGAGCCTTGTTCTTCCTTTGGCCAAGCACAGCACCCAAAGCATAGTCACTGGCATCGTACATGATCTCAAATGTGAGATCCCAATCTGGTGGCTGGATGATCGGTGCTGAGACCAAAGCTTTCTTCAACCTGTTAAAAGCTGAACGGCACTCATCAGTAAACTCAAAGACAGCATCCTTAAGGAGCAACTGTGTAAGTGGTTTAGCAATCTTAGAAAAGTCCTTAATGAAACGCCGGTAAAAACCTGCATGTCCTAAGAAACTTCTCACCCCCTTAACATTAACAGGAGGGGATAATTGCTCAATCACTTGTACCTTTGCTTTATCTAGATGTATACCCTTATCAGATATAGAATGCCCTAACACTACCCCCTCAGTGACCATAAACTGACACTTCTCCCAGTTTAAGACAAGGTTTACATTAACACAACGCTGCAAGACTTTATCAAGGTTAGCTAAGCGTTAATCAAACGCATTACCATAAACAGAAAAATCATCCATAAATACCTCCATGATGTTTTCTATAAAATCAGAAAAGATACCCATCATACACCTTTGAAAGGTGGCAGGAGTATTACACAACCCAAAAGGCATTATGTGGTATGCAAAAACACCTTGTGGGCATGTAAAAGTAGTCTTACTCTAATCATCAGGATGGATGGGAATCTGGAAAAAACCTGAATAGCCATCTAGAAAACAGAAGAATTTATTAGAGGCAAGTCTCTCAGTCATTTGTGTTGGGAAATGTGTCCTCAACAATAGTGCGATCACGTAATTAAATCTCATAACGAGAATGCGCAAGGGATGATACGAATTATTAGTCAACTGACCAACATTAATCGGTAATGATTGGCTAGCTAGAGTTTGACATTACTGTCGTATGACGGTGGTGGTCAGTTGATCCCTTTAGGTCACACCTTTAGGACAATTCCCTTAATTGATAAAATGATCAAATGTATATTGATACGATTTGATCATATTCCTTAAACTCGTATATCGAGAAATTAGAGGTTAAATCTTAATGTAAGATTTATGTTTAAAATTGAAACGTGTCAATTGTTAAACATTAAACGATATTTTATATCGTTATTAGAATGAATTGGGTTAAAATAATACAAAGGTTGTAAATCGTATTGACGATAAAATATTATTTTACAATGGTAATTTCGAATTACTTGTTAATTGAATAAATATGATTTATTTAATTATGTATAATATTTATTGGATAAATATTTACATATTTCAAATGTACTAAAGTATTTTATATCTAAATGACATATAAGATGTCACACTTTATAAAATTGTACATTTGACAAATTGTAAAATAAAGTCCATAATATGGACTATGTGGCACGGTTAAGTGGGGTTAGTTGTGTGGGTGATTAGTGTATTTATCACACTACAATGATTATGTTAGACATAATCCTTGAGTCCCCAACCTAGTTAAACACCCTAGTGTCTTGAGAACACAACATGTTCCCTCTTTGACACTCCCTAAGCCGGCTACCCCTTCCCAAGTGAGCATGCTTAAATTAGTTTATATGATAATTAAAGAAGCATGCTCATGATATATATATAGTGATATGTTAATCATTCATTCTTCTTCTTCTCTTCTAACCCTAGCCGAAAACATACACTAGTGAGAAGAGATTGTTTTGAACCTCTAATAAGTTATTATAAGATAATAAAACATATACTAATAGTAGTATTCAAAATATATTTCTAATAAGAGAGATTAGAAATAGTTTAAGGAAAAACCGATTCCTAGTCTAGCATACAAAGTTTCGGTTCTATAGGGCTTGTCTTGGTGCATCCGGAGGAGGTATTCTATATTGGGTACTCGGAGGATCATCCTTGCAATATACTTGGACCGTGTGTAAGGACTCGGTTTACTCCTTATTTCCGCATTTAGTAGCATGCATAAGATCTAATAAAAGAGTTTATTATTTTGTTAATTAAAAAGTTAATTAAAGGTTTTGTTAGTATGACTATATTAGTTTATGAGCAACTAGTTAAACCCAACAATTGGTATCAGAGCAAAATGGTTGTTTGCATGCTTTCCGTTTCGTTTTTACGGAGTTATTATGATAACAAAAATAAAACTTGGATTTTCGTATGATATAAGATATGGACGAAATATTTTAAGCATGAATACCTACTGTTTTCTAAAATGTTTTGGAAGATTTGGAATATATTTTGCATGAATATTGATCATTGGTATTTTAATTTCGGTTTTTAATACGTTTTAATGGTTAAAAAAAATGATTAATTTTGGGAAAAATAGTTAAAATTAACTTCTGGCCGAGATTTTTCAGTATGATATCACATGTATTTTCTATAATTTGAATATGAATTTTCGTAAATTATGGACCTTTAAATCGTGTGATATGGATTTTAATGGTTAAAATGCAATAAGATGAATAAAAATGGGTTAAAATAGTTATATTATGAATTTGACTATAAAAATTTATGAGGATGTCACATGCAATATTTAAAAATTATGTTGAATTTTCCAGAAATTTATCTCAAATATTGCAATATTATAGATTTTTAATGTAAAAATCGAGTAATTAGTGACATTATTTCGACTTTAATAGTTTAAGTTGGAATTTGGCCATAAAAATTTAACACGATGTCATATATATTATTTCCAGCATGTATAAAATTTTCGAGAATTTTATCTTATTTTATGCTTGAGAAATAATTTTAAATGTTAAAATCGTACGATATATGACGTAAATCGTTAAAATTTGCAAATGTTGTTAATAATGGCCGAAAATGTAACCCATATTAGTCATATGTGATATGTTCATCATGAAAATATTCTTGGGAGCCTAAAGTTTCAGATTTGATTTGTATTGATTTAATTTTGTTTTGTTAAAAGTAGCATTTAAATTAAATTAAAGGAGGCATGCTTTAAAATTTCGGCTATGGGGCAATGTGCCATTTAATTTTCTGTTCATCTTGTGTTCTTAAAAAGTTTTTGGAAGGTATAAAAATATTATTAGTATTTAATTTACATTTATGAAGTTAATTATTGAATTTTCGGACTTAAATTGCCCGTTTTACGTGTTATTTTCGAAATAATAATAAAACCGTGTAAAATACTAATATTTTAACTTTCTGAAAATTTTAAGAACATTCTGGATTTTTCAAAATTTGAATTTTGAATTTTCGAAATTTTAATGTCTCTTTTGAATTTTATATTATTTTTCCCGAAAAACCGAGTAATACCGATCAATATTATATTATATTAAGTTAATTCATGTTCAAAGTTTGAGTAAGACTAAAATTTTGAATCCTATGCGAGTTAGGATGATTAACTTAAGGATGAAAACCGTTTCATTTAATGCATAGTGTTGTTAAGCGTTAAAACACGCAATTCCATAAAAACCGAGGTTTACGATAACTATTTAAATAAGTGTTTTAAATAGGACGATTTGGCTTAGGATTTGCATGTTAATTCATATTTATATAAGCATTGCATATTTATATTATGAATGTCATGATTTATTTTTACGTAATTTTGGGAATTATGTAATTTACTTAGTATGGCCTAGTTTTTAAATCGGTATTTCCCGTAATGTAAGGGGTTACCGATTCGGTTGTAATTTTGTGATCTCGTATCACCCAATTGTAATTTTCTATTTTATAATGTATAAAGTAGACTAGAAAAGTTGTAATATTTGTTAAATCCGGAGTTCCTTGAAGACGGTGCCATTCGGAAAGGAGTTCCGATCAAGACGGTGTTTACCTCGAAGTGCGTGCCGCGTGAAGTTCAAGGGACCAAAGGAGTTGGTTTCCGAATTTGTACTTTGTTATTTCTTTTCTAGGAAAGGCCATACTAGGGTTTTATTTATGCTTTTATTTTGCTTTTATATGTTTGCATGCATAGCCAAATCGTCATACATCGTATCATGCATGTTTCGACCTAGTCGACCTAGTCTTTTATTTTATCGATAATTCACCGACTTAGTTCACTTAAACGGAGATAGATAATAATTTGACTAGATCTCTTACAAATAAATATTGAGACTTAGCCTTACCAAAAAGTACGGACCCATGAATCCCTTCTTCACAAAATCGTAGGCTCGGCTACACCGGGGTACTAAAATTGTCACATTGGGTAAGTGGGGTAATAAGATTACACCTTGAAATTTGGTTGATCTCAACGAAAGTATTCGTAACCGTAGTTGCAATAAGTTCGGGCTAAAGATAATTTTAAGAAAATTGTCGACCGAGAGTTCTAAGAGTAGAACCGATTAAAGAGTTAATCCACCAAATTATACCAATACGGGTTGAATCGGCTACACCGTGCCCGGATTAGTATGGGTTTGGGTCTCGGGATTGTTTACTTAATTGGGTAAGAGATCATTAAGTAAATACATAACTAAACTTTTTAAAAGTTTCTAGTTTAAAATTATGAATTTAAAATGATGTTGTTTTTCCTTTTATTATTGTAGTTTAATTTTCAACATCGACTATGGCAACCAACGCTCCACCTCTCACTAACGTATCATGGCTTCGATCCTTTATGGATCGTTGCAAACTCGATAAGCATGGTTCCAATTTTAAGGATTGGGATGCGCAATTGCTTTTGGCCGCTCAAGGTGACGATAAGAGTCGTTACCTATCCGAAGCCGCTCCTCCCGCTCCAACCGCTCGTTCCGCGGTCGGAACTCGTGAGGCCTATGAAGCCTACATGAAAGAGTCTTCCGCTCTTAAGAATGTGCTCATCTTCTCCATGGAGCCGGATCTCCAAAGGAGTATGATTAAGTTGACCACATCATATGAGATATACACCAAGCTTGCGACCATGTTTTCGCAAACTCCAAGGGTGATTCAATATGAGGCGGCTTCCGCCTTCTTTGACATTACTTTCAAGGAAGGGCAAAAGATAAGCCCTCATGTGCTCAAACTAGTTGAGCTCGCGGAGACTCTCAAAGCTCAAGATGTTGATGTTCCCGACTCTCTTATAATTGACCGAGTTCTTCACTCGCTCAATAAGGTTAAGGCATATGCTCAATTCCGGGTGAATTTCAATATGCGAAACCAAGAGACCTCGTTAGACGAGTTGCATAAGATGCTAGTCCAAGCTGAAAGGGACATGGGACTTCATGAAAGTTCCACCAAAGATGTTTTGAACATCGAAAAGAAAGGGAAAACGAGCTTCAAGAGGAATGCCTCGAAAGGCAAGGGCAAGAAAACGTTCAAGCCCAAAGCGACCAAAGAAAAGACCTTTTCGAAAGGCGCTTCCACCTCGTCTTCAAAAGAGCAAGACAAGTGCCATTATTGCACGAGGATCGGTCATTGGAAGCGAAATTGCCCCAAATACTTAAGCGATCTCAAAAATGGGAAGGCAACCGCCGTAGGTAATAATTCTCGCGTATAATTCATGTCGTTTATCAACTTATGTATAGTGATACAAATGTGTTGATATTTACCCTTTTTAAATGTTTTAAAGGGGCGCCCCCGAATAATGATAAGGGCAAGGACAAGGAAGCTTGAAGTTCCTTACTTGGATGGCTCCGGTAGCATCCAATTGATCGAAGACTTGAAGAGCTAGGCTCTAATTTTCATATCGTCTTCTTTCATATTTTGCATTTATTTATGGAACAATTTAATTTTCTTGTAAGACAAGGATTAAAATCCTAAAACAATGGTTGTAATTTTGGATATTAGTGACTTGGTTTTCAACCCGAGTCACTACTTTTGTTCTTAATCAATGTTTTGATTTCTCAAATAAATTGCAAACCTTGTTTAAACATGAATGATAGAAATTTAATATTGATACGATCAAGTTTAAAAGAATCAAAGAGTTGATTAAAACGGAGAACTACACCCCATGAGATAGATTCAATCAAAATGAGACTATATCAGTTCATTATAAGATTTTCATTTTAAGTGAAAATGAGAATGTATTCATCACACCTATCAAACTTCAAACATTCAAACACATTGGTTGATCGAAATAGCTATCCTTAAACAAGTAAAGGTTATTGTTAGAAGGATAGAGTGGGAGAAAATATTTCGTTCACTAACCAATGATGTGAATAAAGGAGAGATCTTAGAGAAGATTCTTACTTGGGAGTCTTAAGAAGAACCCTAAGTGAATTGAAGAAACTACGGGAGGACACTCGAAGAAAGGTTCTTTGTGTTCATTGTTTCATAGAGAGGAAACAAAGCCCTAAGTAATTTGAAGAAACGACGGGAGGACACTCGAAGAAAGGTTCTTTGTGTTCATTGTTTCATAGAGAGGAAACTTGAAACCCCGTATGAAATCATCGGTAGGAAAACGGTTCCTATGTAGTTATAAAGAAATTATCATGTCATATTCGTCTCAAGGAAACGAAGACATGATAAGAAGGTAATGAATGATTGAATGGAAACAGATCACTATAGGGATAGTGATAGTGATAATGATTTAAGTAAAAGGTTTAACATGCGAGAAATGAAAGGTTCATTTAAGATATCGAGAGGTATTGATTTTAGTGGGAGCGATCTTTCATCAAAAGAATTAAACCTACCATTTAGAGAGAATGGGTGATTCTTTAAGAGTAAAGAATAAGAGGTACTCAATTTAGATGAGCGATATTCATCAAAGAATTGAAACCTACCATTTAGAGAGAATGGGTGATTCTTTAAGAGTAAAGAATAAGAGGTACTCAATTCAGATGAATAAAATAATTATATCATAAGATGATGGAGCTAATGGGAAGGTTTATTATATGGATAATAAAAGGTCGCCCACTAGAAGTTAGAATGGTTGGATACATTATTCATAGCGATGAATGAAACCATTATCAAAATAGCCAAGATGTTTGAAAATTGTAAAAGTGATGAAATCACTAATAAACTACAATATAGATTTCAGTACATAAGTGACTATAGAGAGTGATTTTAATCCCTCCAGTATATTGATACGTCACAAGTTATGAGATAACAGTGGGAGCTTTCCTCCGGAAAGGAAACTCAAAATCTAGAAAGAGTTCTAGAAATGTACTCAAATAGAATCATATTATACGGGATAATATGAGAATAAAGGAGACCAAAAGTTGTAAGTTTTGCTATCATGAATAAAGGTTATTCGCATGAATAAAGGTTTATTCGCAAAACACTAATACAAATAGATGATTGTGCATCAAAATGCAATGTAATAGTGTTGACTATTGTTGCATGACAACATCATTTGAGTTATTATTAACTCAAAGTAAAAGATACTTTGTCAGAATCCAAATGGGTTGTATGAGACAATATTGAACCCCATAAGTGAACTGGATTGACTTAGTATAGCCCCTAGCCGCTTACATGAGGTGACGTCTCAAAGCGACTAGAGTGTGAGGCGATTGATGGCAAGTTCAAGTGCCATAGAGTCATATGTGATGACTAGTCGATCACATAGGCAGACTGTAAGAGACACTCTGTCGGGCAATGTGACCGCTTATAGAGTTCTGGAAATTTTATAGCCGGGTCGTGGCGAGAGCTGCTATAGTATTCTTGTGAGTCAATTCTTTGACTAAAGACTACTCTCCCAAGATGGTACAGTTTAGGCATAACTTTGATCCATTCTCTACGACTTTTCGTAACTGGAGTCAAATGGGATTGTTTTGGGTTGTGACTGACTGTGACTAGTTGAAGGAAGTAGTGCGATAGAAATTGTCCACCCCTTGTCAGGGTTGTTCAAATCTCAGGGCCACTCGAGGAGTAATTAACTGGAAATGCGTGGCCACGCTCGGAAGGTATCTATGGTAGATAATTCCGGTCAGACAGTTATTCTCCAGATCGAGGAAACCATTCATGATATGATCAAATGCAAAAACGACCAGAGAGAGACATCTTGCATTGAGTGGGAGATTGTAATAGGACAAGAGAATTGGTGACGCACACTTGTCGAGGACAAGTGGGAGATTGTTGGGAAATGTGTCCTCAACAATAGTGCGATCACGTAATTAAATCTCATAACGAGAATGCGCAAGGGATGATACGAATTATTAGTCAACTGACCAACATTAATTGGTAATGATTGGCTAGCTAGAGTTTGACATTACTGTCGTATGACGGTGGTGGTCAGTTGATCCCTTTAGGTCACACCTTTAGGACAATTCCCTTAATTGATAAAATGATCAAATGTATATTGATACGATTTGATCATATTCCTTAAACTCGTATATCGAGAAATTAGAGGTTAAATCTTAATGTAAGATTTATGTTTAAAATTGAAACGTGTCAATTGTTAAACATTAAACGATATTTTATATCGTTATTAGAATGAATTGGGTTAAAATAATACAAAGGTTGTAAATCGTATTGACGATAAAATATTATTTTACAATGGTAATTTCGAATTACTTGTTAATTGAATAAATATGATTTATTTAATTATGTATAATATTTATTGGATAAATATTTACATATTTCAAATGTACTAAAGTATTTTATATCTAAATGACATATAAGATGTCACACTTTATAAAATTGTACATTTGACAAATTGTAAAATAAAGTCCATAATATGGACTATGTGGCACGGTTAAGTGGGGTTAGTTGTGTGGGTGATTAGTGTATTTATCACACTACAATGATTATGTTAGACATAATCCTTGAGTCCCCAACCTAGTTAAACACCCTAGTGTCTTGAGAACACAACATGTTCCCTCTTTGACACTCCCTAAGCCGGCTACCCCTTCCCAAGTGAGCATGCTTAAATTAGTTTATATGATAATTAAAGAAGCATGCTCATGATATATATATAGTGATATGTTAATCATTCATTCTTCTTCTTCTCTTCTAACCCTAGCCGAAAACATACACTAGTGAGAAGAGATTGTTTTGAACCTCTAATAAGTTATTATAAGATAATAAAACATATACTAATAGTAGTATTCAAAATATATTTCTAATAAGAGAGATTAGAAATAGTTTAAGGAAAAACCGATTCCTAGTCTAGCATACAAAGTTTCGGTTCTATAGGGCTTGTCTTGGTGCATCCGGAGGAGGTATTCTATATTGGGTACTCGGAGGATCATCCTTGCAATATACTTGGACCGTGTGTAAGGACTCGGTTTACTCCTTATTTCCGCATTTAGTAGCATGCATAAGATCTAATAAAAGAGTTTATTATTTTGTTAATTAAAAAGTTAATTAAAGGTTTTGTTAGTATGACTATATTAGTTTATGAGCAACTAGTTAAACCCAACAATTTGGTCAACAAAAGGAAGGGGAAATGGTCTTTCATGGTGGCGGCATTTAACTGTCTATAATCAATGCACATCCGCCACCCAGTCACTACTCTAGTAGGTATTAATTCATTTTTCTCATTTTTAACCACAGTGGTCCCTTCTTTCTTAGGAACCAACTGAACTGGGCTAACCCACTTGGAGTTGCCAACTGAATAAATAATACCTGCATCAAGAAGTTTCATCACCTCAGCCATAACTACCTCCTGCATCTTAGGGTTCAACTTACGTTGACCCTGTCTGTAGGGCTTATGCCCTTCCTCTAACTCTATCCTATGCATGCAAACATCAGGACTGATGCCCTTAATGTCATCCAAAGAATAACCTAAAGCTTTCCTGTTCTTTTTGAGAATAGCCATTAAGGCAGAATGTGACACCCCGCGATATAGCATAAAAATAAAAAAGTAAATTGCAGCGGAAATACGATACTTTTAAAAACTTTTCAACATATTTATTAAAACTTTTCACGGAATATCAAAACAACAAGCGGAAGACTAAAACTAATACGAAAGTATAAATTATAAACGAATACTTAAATAAACGAGGGATAAGGTATCCCACAGTAACAACATGAATTATATCTAGACTAAGCGTAAGGGTAATTGTCGAATGATCAACAATGCTCGCTAGCCTCACGTCTTCCCCAAACAGCACCAACCTACATTCATGAAACATGAACGCCACAGTCAGTGGGGAGTAACTCAGGGTTCTCCCAGCCACTTTACGTCAGAAAACATGTAAACGGTAATACCAAACATCATATACATATGAACATGTATATAACTTGAGAAACAATAATACATATATTACCAAACATGAACAACAAGATCAATGAGTAATCAATAAGTCAAAGCATGTGATAACAGCATAATCAACATGTGTAACAGAATTAAAGCCAACATATGAGATAGTATCAGAATCAAGGAAACATCCAAGCAAAGAATACACATAGTCAGAGCGTATAACCACTGGCTCTGACATACCAGAGCGTATAACCACTGCCTCTGGCTACTGGAGCGTATAACCACTGCCTCCAGTTACGGAGCGTATAACCACTGCCTCCGAAAGCATGAATAGAATGAACGCCGTCAGAGCGTATAACCACTGCCACTGACGTACCAGAGCGTATAACCACTGCCTCTGGCTACTGGAGCGTATAACCACTGTCTCCAGCTATGGAGCGTATAACCACTGCCTCCGAATACTATGTATAGCGTATAACCACTGCCTATATGCCTAAGACCTGGCCAGACCTCTCGATGTAATACCTTACACCGAACGACACACGGGGACCGGAGCGTATAACCACTGCCTCCGACCAATCCCGAACATAGATAAATTCCCATTGCATGGGTGGCTTTAGTTCATTACAGTGATACACAAATCGTACCACCGCTATCTATTCACATGCAAGGCAACATAACCGTCACCACACAATTTTAGGATGACATAACCGTCACCTACACATGCTTAGGATAACATAACCGTTACCCACTTATTTAAACATACATGAGTCCACAAATGATGAATAAAACAACACTTGTATTCGTTCCATGCCGAAAAAGAACACACAGGATTGAATAATGAAACAAAAGTTCTAAACGCATTTCACATTACAGCTGTCCTCTACCGTAAAATTCATAATTAATTCAAATAAAATCCAAATGATACAAGACCAATTGGGTCGGATTAATAAGACTTTTATCTACAATATTTGTCAAATAAACATTTTCAAAATACGAACTTAACAGGGGGTTATTGTCTGATCTTTACAGTGTCTCAGAAATCGTCACACAAAATGTATTGCTTCATAAAACGGTTTAACAAATCATTTTGGGGCAAAACAAACTCCTAACATCATCTAAACTCTTCAAAGTTTAATTATTGAAAAGTACCAGAATAGTTTCAAAGTATAAAAATGGTTTTCGAAACAATCTTTGAGCTACTGTCCATTCTGCGAGTATTTCAGCGCAATGTTCGTAAATAATTTATTGTGAACAAACGACATGCAAGAAAATTACGAAATTTCAGAGGTAGAATCTACACTCAAAATAAACAGGGGTTTATTTTCAACATTTTCAAAGACGGATAATCTAAGATATCGAAATAAATTGTACAAGACAATGGACAGATTTGTCAAGGTGCTGAAACTTATCAAATAACCAAAGTAAACCAAGCATTATGAATTTGAAAGACTATCAAACTAATCATCCTCAAAGATCACAAACTCATTTAACCATACAATCCTTAATGAAGTTCCACAACTAGAATATCATCCAACACAACCATGCAAGATGAAAATCATTCAAACATATGACTTATAAAACTAATCATTCAACTAATTAACCAAACACAATTCTAGTATAATAAACATTACTAGCAAATAGCACACATGCAAACAAAGACGGTTAAAGTCGAGTAACCCATCACCGTTACCTTATAACTCTTAAATAAGCATGATTTGAACTTAAAGCCACTCCGGTTTGGACAACCGAACTAGCTACACACAAATAAACGAGGTTAGCTAAGAGAACCGTGTCTTAAAGGCCACGACAAGAGGACTATAAGGAAGAAATATTATAATTTTATTACATAGAAATATGGAGGACGAGGAGAGGAAAAGATAGGCGCGAAAATCGTCGAAAACGGATAAGAAACGAAAATTTTACGACCGTTTTACGGTTGAGGTGCACAACAATGGTGTTCGTCTTGTTTTGAGTTTTGTGTTCTTAGCTGAAAAAAAATAAGTAAGGGAATAAAGAAGAAGGAATGAAGTAGAAGGAATGACCTTGGGCAGCAAGGCAAAGTTCTATACTTAGCCAAGTGTCCCAAAGGACATGTGGAAAAGAGTAAAGAGTAAGCAACGAGCGTGGGTCTCGTTTGCGGATGGTCCGTGACAGCCTTTCGTATTTGCGGCATAATTTCCTCTACAGAACTCGTATTGACGTGTTTTCGGTGGCGTTGGAAAGCTAAGAAAATGAGCTACAACTTTTATTTTATAAGCAAGAGCTAAATATGCCTTTAAAATATCTTAAAATTAGTAACAAGGACAGAGTAACATTTTACAAGTTTAAGGATTATAAGTTTAAGACGGACATATTAATATCATTGTCAAAAACGATATATTTTAAATGGAAATTTCTTTATTGTGGAACATACTTATTATTAAAATAAGATTTTAAATAATATATAATGACTTGGAAATTACGGGGTGTTACAATCACCCCACCTTTTAAAAAGTTTCGTCCTCGAAACTTGAAAGCAGAAAAACGGTAAGTCGTAAAGACAAGGTAAATAACCAAAGCGTTTACCAAAATTTGATATTACAAAACTTAGATTTATTTCAAAGACTTCGAAAAGAGTTTCTAAAGGCACAAGTCCTCATCCATGGAACAAGAGGATTCTCGTTGCGCATTCAAGAGCCCAACATTCCAGATTAGGGACAAGTCCAAAACCAAATCATATGCCGATAAGCGTAATACGAGTTATTGGACGTCTCCAATAACTAGTCTTACATCAAATCAACGCTAAAACCAATCAAAATTATAAAGCATTTCAAACTTTTCAAAACATGTCATTTCGAAAGTAAACTTACATTTTTGATTCCGTAAAATAAGTAAGATTGTAACAGAAATTAAAATTTTCAACAACAAAAGTAAGGTAACACAAATGCGGTTAAAAAAAATACAAATGGAAAACATTTTAATCACTCATACAATACACAAGCATGAAAGCTACATATCATCAACCGAAGAGGGTCGAGTCGGTCCTTCAAAGAACGCAAAACACAAAAGGTCACAAAGAAGCTAACTAAAACAAGGTATCCAAACCACCATCTTCATGGCTAACGACGGTACTCAACAAGAGATTAAGGATGCATAAACAACAAAGTAACAGACGCATGAACAAAAGAGGTTTAAGGCTAAGGAGGAAGATAATTCTTCGGATTACGGAAATCACTAATCACTCAATCCATAAATGAGTCATCATCATCATGGTTTCTTACACACCTCAAAAGTCAACTCTTTCAATCACACAACTCTCAAGGTTTCCTCAACTCAATTTGGGTCACTCACTTCTAGGTCATCCACGATACAAGTTATCACATTACCAAAGGGACTTCACAACTCTCGATTATTACTCAACAACCAACATCCTTCATAGAGCTTGATCCAAAATTACTAACAAGGTCGAACTCATACCCAACTAGCATAGGCTATATGTCCCTAAACAAGGTAAAACACCAGACAATGATATTAGACTAGATTCCATCGTACTTCCATACCTCTAAACAAAAATCCATTACACACATATCGATAACCAAAGATATGAACGCGACACTCTCGGAACTGTACTTACTCTTATGCATAGGACTATGAGATAATCATCCAAAACATCTAATGCCAAAAGTATAAACACGTTATTCTTCAAACCGTAACTATTCCCAACACATGACTACGGGTTAAACATCCAAGGCATTCAGACCCAAACTTGTCAAATCTCATCGACCCAAATCACGGAAACATCTCTTAAACCTTGACTACCATACTTCATTAAAGTAAAGTGATCATCCCAAAGAAAGTCTCATAAGAGTAACAACTTTCACCCAAACGGTCTTTAGGTAACCATCAACACCCTTAAAGATAACACCAAAATTATCAACCTCACGGTTGGTACTAATCCACAAGAAGCACTCATACCTTCAAACTTTTAACTTGAAACCATCAAGATGGCACACTACCTAATACTACCCAAACGTCACCAAACGCTAACTCTCTCAACTATGTCCGATTAAACAAGGCCAAGGATCCTCTAAGCATATATCACTATTCCACAAACGAAATCAACCTCACACCTAGTCCAAGAAGAAAGGGAACAAGGCTCATGACGGTTAAAGATATGATACAACTTAGAGACAAACGCGATATAGGAGCTTGAGAGAGAGAGAGAGAGAGAGACATAATATGGCGGCTAAGAGACTCTAGCTTATGGACGCCAACAATAGCGAAGCCATGAGAAGAAAAATGAGCATTATAGGTAAGAAGATATTTGACGTAAAGAGAGGTCAAGTAAGCTTTGCTATGAAAGCATAACTCTATGGAATTAGCATGAAAGAAGAAAGAAGAAGAGAAGCGTTGAGGAAAGGGTATGATTTAAACTGACACAATTCCCAAGGCTCAGGGTTCCCAAAATCCTCACAAAGGTCTCATCTCCTATTTACCAATTCAATCACACCGAACTATCACTTTCGAAGAATCGTTTCCCAGATGGTTCACCATACTATAAGTTCTTTCAAAGTTAAGGGTGTATGATTATCCCAATTTCGACTATTCCATAAAGTTTCAGGTATCTCTATGTCTTAAATTCCTCAAACGACACTTCTGTAATACTCCAGGATAAACCATTTATATACCATTGCTACTTCACAATCTTTATACTCCATATATTATCAACTCTCTAATTCCTTCAAGTCCCAAATCTTTTATTACTCATCAAATTACTCAATTCTAATCTCACACAAGGAGTAAATCCTTTGAATTCATCAATACCTCAAAAGGTGAACACTAAGATCCACTATTGACGTCTTCACACCTCTATATACGAATCCAAACGTCCATTAAACATCGCAACAACGAAATCTCACAAATCCACAAGTTGCACCTTATTACATCAATCAGACATCCAAAGATATGATCTTCAAGTAACTCCTCAAAGGTTACACCTCTAGTCCAATCAAATAACTAAAAGAGTAAACTTCAGTCAGTTCCTCTAAAGTTACATCGCTAACTCTTTCAATACTCGTCCATCAATATACACGATTCTTATCCTCCAAAAGTAACATCCCAATTAAAGTCAAACGCAATTCCCAAAGTCAAGCATTACTGTTTCACTTCACTCAACCATTCATTTTCACTAGCATCCCAAGTATATTTTCCAAATTCATTTATGACTTCTAACACCTCATTCATACTCTTAAAGCCACACATTTTAATCCACTAGTCCTAAATCCCAAATATGATTCCCAAGATTAAAATCCACCAAATACTGCACATATAATTCAATATTTTAAACCAAGATTCCACCAACCATTTTCACTCACTATGTAGGGCAAACAACTAAGCATTAGAATCACCAAGACATGACTTACTACACTTCCTAAACGTTTTCAGTAACATTACTTTTCAAAATAAGGGCTAGGGGTTATCCTCGAACACAATCCTCAATATCAAACCAATATAGGCTACCTATGAAGCGCCATGGGAAAAAGGCAGGTAACAAGCATAAGGTTAATTCGGGAAGTTACGAAAGTAGCTTCCGAGTTAAGATAGAAAAGAGTTCGGGAAAAGGAGGATATGCATCAAGAAATTAGGAAGAAGGTGATGCATGATGAGCTAGGAGTATCTTCGGTGACATAAAAGCATCCTTCAACGATAGTACGAATCTTCCATCTTCGGTAGTAGACAATAATCTTGAACGCCATCCAGGTAAGGTCATGGTTCACCAATCCTTGAGCACAAAAATAAAATCTTTGACAATAACAAATATGTTAGACCTAACAAGAACAATCACATTACAGACTACCACTTGGTCCTTAAGTCTACCCATCTCTCATTCATTATTTCAGGTCAAGTTCAAATTTAAGTAGGGGTACACGTGTGTGCGTCGGGAGCATTACTGCTCCGATACCAACTGCGACACCCCGCGATATCGCATAAAAATAAACAAGTAAATTGCAGCGGAAATACGATACTTTTAAAAACTTTTCAACATATTTATTAAAACTTTTTCGCGAAATATCAAAACAACAAGCGGAAGACTAAAACTAATACGAAAGTATAAATTATAAACGAATACTTAAATAAACGAGGGATAAGGTATCCCACGGTAACAACATGAATTAAATCTAGACTAAGCGTAAGGGTAATTGTCGAATGATCAACAATGCTCGCTAGCCACACGTCTTCCCCAAACAGCACCAACCTACATTCATGAAACATGAACGCCACAGTCAGTGGGGAGTAACTCAGGGTTCTCCCAGCCACTTTACGTCAGAAAACATGTAAACGGTAATACCAAACATCATATACATATGAACATGCATATACCTTGAGAAACAATAATATATATATTATCAAACATGAACAACAAAATCAATGAGTGAGCAATAAGTCAAAGCATGTGATAACAGCAAAATCAACATGTGTAACAGAATTAAAGCCAACATATGAGATAGTATCAGAATTAAGGAAACATCCAAGCAAAGAATACAAATAGTCAGAGCGTATAACCACTGCCTCTGACATACCAGAGCGTATAACCACTGCCTCTGGCTACTGGAGCGTATAACCACTGCCTCCAGTTACGGAGTGTATAACCTGTGACAACTCGTGTTTTGAAGTACTTTATTAGTATTTGATGTTATATGATGACCAGTTTGTTGACCATGGAATGGTGAACTTCGGGACGAAGTTCATTTTAAGGGGGGAAGACTGTAATACTCCGTATTGTATTGTATTCTAATTCATTCATTTGTATTATATTACTTTAACGTGTGATAATTAGTTGAACGTTTTAGATCGATAAATAGTTTATCGCTTACGTGTCTTATATTTTGTATAAGAATAGTGAAGTGTCGGGTACGGGTTTTAGTATCGTGTCACGCTCTAGTTGTGCTTTAAGGTTTAGGGATGCGTGCAAGGGTGTCGGTTGGGCCTCGAGGTGCGTGTTATGGGTAAAACAGCCCAACTCGACACATCACTCCACTGCTCAAACCACAACAAATTCTATCTGCTGCCCATACATATAAGCTCCTCGAAAACCTAACCCTAAACCTAAAGCGCCTCCCACTCTCACATCATCTCACAGCCGACACATCATAGTTCAAGAAGGAGGGATCAGTTGGTGGTTTAGGGTGGTCCTTGGTGGCTCGATTGGTGTCTAAAGTAGGGTACGCGCACTGCCTCTCTATTTTTTCAGTTTTCCTGCTCAGTTTCAATTCGTGTTTTGTTTGTATAATCGTGTTGTTATGAGCATATCTTTGTTTATCTTTAATCTATGAAGTTCACTAGTCAATTTTGGATCAGTGGGTGGTCGCCGTTGGTCTCTGTGACCGTCGTACGTGGTGGCTAAACCACCATGTCAGAGTCATTTCGTGTTTTGTTACAGGTTGCATTGCTGAACGTGAATGTTTGTGGTTGTTTTTGAAAGAGTTATAGGTTGTGTCAGTTATGGGCTTTTGGTCTAGTTGTTGGTTGCAGTCAAGGGAGTTGTCTGGTGGTTCTTGTGGCGGTTATGGGGGTGTCGTGAGGGTGTTAGAACGAGACTCGTTGGGGGTACATGAGTTGTTAGGGTGTCGGTTTCAGAAGAGTGTTTCTGGGCAGGGATTTTATAAGGTTGGTTGTGGGTGGTATGGTGGTGTCGAGGCTTGGTGGTTGCCACCAGGGTGTCATGGGTAGTGTAGGGTGTCGTGGGTAGTGCTTAGTTATGGCGGTGGTGGTGTTGGCAGGTGGTTAGGGGTGTGTGTAAGGAGGGTGGTAACACGGGTAAGTACAGGAACTGGGTTTGGGTTTGTGACCAGCGTGTTTTGGGGTTAGTTCGATGGCTGTCCAGGTCGAGTGTGGAGTGCTGGTCAGGGTCAGTTGTTGCACCATGGTTCGGTGGTCTCAACCACAGTGGTGTGGTGGTGGTTCGGGCTGTGGAAAGGTTGTCGAAGGAGTTGTGAAGTGGGTTGGTCGGAGGGCTGTTGGTTACTATGTTGTTGTTGTCACGTCTTTGATAATAGCTATGGTTATTCTTATTATTCTTATTATTTTTATGATTTATTATTATTATTATTATTATTATTAATATTATTATTATTAGTTGTATTATTATTGTTGTTGTGAGTTATAATTATATGATAATGTGTTATTTATGTTATTATTGTTATTACTTATATCTTTTTAGAAATTTATGGTTATTATATTATTAAGGAATATTGTGATGACTACTAATTATTTATATTGTTATTGTTATTGATTTAGTAATAATTGATTATTTGACTTTATGCTATATTTGGTAAGTCTATATATAGTAAGTCTATAATTAGTAAGTCTATATTTGGCTAAGGATAATTGATATGTATAATTAGTTAATATTGATTGGCATGTGTATGAGTGTGTTGATATGTATATTTACAATGTGTGATAAGTAAATCAATTATGAACATGATCGAATAATTGTTTAATTGTCTGAGTAGAAATTGATATTCAATACTATTATAGGAACTGAGTTCGACTGTTCAAAATGGAACATTTCTAGCAGTTGTTCGGTTGTCAATCCACAATTGAGGTAGGGGAAATATATTATGATTCATGTTATGACATGAAATGTGTAAGTGATGCGTATTACGAGTTTGATATAATTGATTATTACTGTACTGTGGATCGTATTAATATTATTGATCACTGTGGAGATCGGGAGGTGTGAAATGGGTCTTGTGATATGGGTCTTGTGATATTGGGTCTTGTGATATGGGACTTATGATATGGCCATGGGAGGTGCGGTGTGATGGTGGTGTGGTGTGATGGAGGTGTGGAGTGATGGAGGCGTGGAGGATGATTGAATGAAATGGAGATGGAGGAGGATACGGTTCTACTGTTATTTATGTCTTATTTGTGTTACCTACTCAACCTCGCGGTTGACCCTGTGTATTCGTGTGACACCTACGATGATCCGGAATGGGGAGTAGATTTTACAGGTCAGTGACAGATGGATTAGGAGCTTGGGCATGGAGAGAGACATGGCATGGACCTACTTAGAGTTAGATCACATTTAGATATCGTCAGTTGTACTTTTATTTTATCAAGTTTGGACCTTGTAGTTGTTGTAATACCAAGTTTAATTTAATCAGTATTTTATATAAAGTACTTTGGTTTGTTTACCTCGTTATTCACTACCTCGGATATACCGGGATGGTAACAGTCCTATTTATTTGAGAATGTCTTGCTAAAGGCTCTTTAATAAATGGGGGTGTTACAAAGTGGTATCAGAGCGAACGATCCTCAGGCCTAAACCAAATGAATAATAATGAACGTAGGAAGAGTCAAATAAAATGAACCCCGAGATGGGACTGATAGGAGCCCCAAAAAGGAACGGGATGAGTTAGGGGCCCCCTCACACCAAACCTGGGCCCTTTCTGTTCTGTCTCGGGAACCCAATGAGAGTAATTGAAGAGTGGGGTAGATTATATAGTGACCTAGTTATCGTATGCTAACAGTTTTGCATGGGCGGAATGAGGTTAGTCATGATGTGATACATGGTTAACGATGTGAAACGAAAGAATATGGTTGATATTGGCATGCTAACTTATTTGAATAATTGAGTGAAATTTTAGTGTATGAATGGCACGAGTTGCGACTTATTAATTATATGATGATATGCATGCGGCTTCCTGATCCCTGAACCCTTAGGTAGAGATATAGTATAAGGATATGAGTAATGAGTTGGCGATAGGGGCACCATAAGCTATAACTACCTAAGAGGTTAGATGTAGGAGAGATATGATCATGATTGACTGGAATGGTTAGTAGAGCCAGCTATGCTATGTCGTTAAAGGATGTGGAACCAAGTTAAGTCTTATGGGTAAAGCTAGTAGACCGAACCGGTTTGACATCTCTTATTTGCATGCCTTATAATTTGCAAGAGTTTACTGTTTGGTTTACTTTGCAAATGTGAACGGGCTTTGAGATTTATGATTGTTATTATTCTACTAATTGCCTTAGTAATTCATGTCTAGTGATATGTTGAATATATTGCTCTAAGCCATGAATGTATATAGTCATGTATGGTATATATCGTATTTAAAATTTTATGCCTACTCTGCACATTTAAGTTCGTTATGAAGTTAGTAATCAATAAGGGACCTCATAGTAGTCCCTAGTTTATATTTCCATACTTGGATAAGATGTGATCGTGTGATGGTGGAAACTAATTTATTTAGATATACATGTATAACTATCAAGTTATTTAGTTGATCCTATTTTCTTTTTTTTTAAAAACCTTTACTGTTTTTTAGATGACAACTGCAAATGAAATGTCGACTGAATGTTAATATGGTATAGGGTGATATATATGCTTTAAATGATCGTCAACGTGTTTTGGAATAAGAAAGGTTGAGTTTCGATGTAGTAATGTAAATTTGCAAAGGAAACAAAATTTTAATAAATTTCTTTCAGAATGTTACCTGGTTTGTACTAGCTGTCATTTTACATGTGTTCCAAATATGAGTATGAAAATTTTATGTATGATAACCTTCTAAGTTGGTTTTACAATGTTTTTGTTTCATGCTAATATGAGTTATATATTGGGATAAATAAATCTTTTAGTTGACAATGGTCAGATTGCTACTGCACAGTCCCGTTAAATCCATGTTGTAAAGCAAGTCATTTAAAGCGTGTTTACTTTTATGTAAAATTTCAACTCCACTGTTTAGGACATTCGTAAGCGTTTTCAAAATGATAAGCCATGTAAATCTTATCGAGTCGTTATGTAATTATGCTTTTTACAAGTTGCTACGTAATATTTAAATGGTGAAATTGTGATTTATGTAAGCTTCATATAAAGGTTAATCAAATGTGAATTTTGTGATGTTACTACGTGATATCCTGTTATGAAACTAATAACATGAATAGTAGGCATATGACATGAATATGAACCTCATTATATGATAGCGTAACCTTGTTTACATCATCAAGTTTAATATAGAATAGTTTCAATTATACCTACACTCTTACTGTCTAGTATTACGACCTCAAACTAATTGTGTGACGTTCGTATGTGATGTCAAAATTATGTTATCAGAGGAGAGTCTTGCCAAGTTGTAGAATGAAATTTAACTGGTAAGCTTATTAGCATGATAAAGCAATCTGATTATTATGCGTAATGGAAATCATTTTGAACGATGTTAAAAGTGTTGACGTTCTTTCATATATTTATGGTATACCGTTGTCTAGATCGTTGAGACACTAACCTTTATAACACCTTCATGTATATTTTTATGTCACAAACTGAATTGCATTTGCTCTGTTTAAAAGTCTGACCATACTAGTTTGAGTTATTAATTAGTTGACATGTGAAATATGAAGTACTAGTCTTGTGAATTCGTTACCTCTATCGTTCAAGTTTTCATAAGTCATGAGGAACAAGAACAATGTCCTACAAAAGAAGAATCGGAATGCCTCCAGGTAGTCTTAAATCTGAGTTGTAGATGGTAAGATTGTCCTGAATTGAGTTTATAACTGTCACAAACTACCTTTTATTGCTCCAAACATTTCAAAATATTTTCAAGGTAATAAACAAGGAAAAAGCTTGATGTTTGATAATTATGATGATTGTATGCAAATGACAATCCTGTAGCTATGTGTAGATGAAAATCGGCTTGAATGTTAATTGCTGCGCATCGTATAGATCTCTTATTATGCAGATCATGTATAATAATAGCTCCATGATAAAAGATGTAATATGAGTGGACGGGAATGTACCTAAGTGAAATATACTGCCTAATTGATATCTGGGAATGTTAAACGATCTTGCGAAGTCTAAGAATTATGAATATCTTGTGAGGCATGTCCATGTTCCATGTTTAATTACGCGCTATGTCTTTTCCTAAATATGGTTTTGCTTCAAAATATGGCTATGAACATGAAACCTTTTAAATTGTCATTTAGGAACTATGAGTTTTCTTGATTATTTATGTAGTTGTAAATACTGGCTTGCGTTGAAATTTCATGGGTGTGTAAGTGTTACCTATTCCGAACCTGTTTTACTGCGTAACATGCCCCTACCGACCCTAATACTTTATTATTGTTCGAGGTTATATGTTATATGATAGTTGATGAGCCTCTTTTGAGTACTGATTTGAGTTGAATATTAGCAGTTGTCCTTTTATTCTGATGGTTAAAATTTTCTATTGATGTGATAGTTCTTTTGGTTGTTAGTAATTGATTAGTCTGAGTTATGTACAAGTTCATGTTTTATGGCGTACGCGTTCGTGTTTTATGAATAAGTGGAATGATGAGTAGGTATACAAGTACGTCAATGGACTTTGAAGGTAAGTACTGATGAGATTGATTTGATAAGGTCGGTTTGGTATAAAAGTTTCTTAAATGGAATATTTGACAATATTGATATCGAGACGGGGATGAGAATTGGTTGCTGGTTTGAGTTATGAGTTATTAGGCCGTTGTGCCACGTTGTGTCTACGGACCAGTATGACCTTGGTTGTTGAGTTCTGTCCTGAGTTTGAAATAGATATTGAGGTGGATATATTGTTTTGCGGTCTAGAAACTTTATACTGAGGTTACGGGGACGTAACCATGTTTTAAGGAGGGTAGGATTGTAAAATCTTAATGATTTTATGGTATGGCTTGTTGTTATGACATGGTTATTTGGTATGTTGTGATTGTTGAATACATTTGATAATCTTGTTTACTTCTGTTGTGCAATTTTTATTTTAATTGTGTTCCGTGAGGTATCCTTTAACTTAGTTATACGTTAAAACTTTGGGGACAAAGTTTTTTTTAAGGAGGTTAGAATGTGACAACTCGTGTTTTGAAGTACTTTATTAGTATTTGATGTTATATGATGACCAGTTTGTTGACCATGGAATGGTGAACTTCGGGACGAAGTTCATTTTAAGGGGGGAAGACTGTAATACTCCGTATTGTATCGTATTCTATTTTATTCATTTGTATTATATTACTTTAACGTGTGATAATTAGTTGAACATTTTAGATCGATAAATAGTTTATCGCTTAAGTTTCTTGTATTTTGTATAAGAATAGTGAAGTGTCGGGTACGGGTTTTAGTATCGTGTCACGCTCTAGTTGTGCTTTAAGGTTTAGGGATGCGTGCAAGGGTGTCGGTTGGGCCTCAAGGTGCGTGTTATGGGTAAAACAGCCCAACTCGACACATCACTCCACTGCTCAAACCACAACAAATTCTATCTGCTGCCCATACATATAAGCTCCTCGAAAACCTAACCCTAAACCTAAAGCGCCTCCCACTCTCACATCATCTCACAGCTGACACATCATAGTTCAAGAAGGAGGGATCAGTTGGTGGTTTAGGGTGGTCCTTGGTGGCTCGATTCGTGTTTTGTTTTTATAATCGTGTTGTTATGAGCAGATCTTTGTTTATCTTTAATCTATGAAGTTCACTAGTCAATTTTGGATCAGTGGGTGGTCGCCGTTGGTCTCTGTGACCGTCGTACGTGGTGGCTAAACCACCATGTCAGAGTCATTTCGTGTTTTGTTACAGGTTGCATTGCTGAACGTGAATGTTTGTGGTTGTTTTTGAAAGAGTTATAGGTTGTCTCAGTTATGGGCTTTTGGTCTAGTTGTTGGTTGTAGTCAAGGGAGTTGTCTGGTGGTTCTTGTGGCGGTTATGGGGGTGTCGTGAGGGTGTTAGAACGAGACTCGTTGGGGGTACAGGAGTTGTTAGGGTGTCGGTTTCAGAAGAGTGTTTCTGGGCAGGGATTTTGTAAGGTTGGTTGTGGGTGGTATGGTGGTGTCGAGGCTTGGTGGTTGCCACCAGGGTGTCATGGGTAGTGTATGGTGTCGTGGGTAGTGCTTAGTTATGGCGGTGGTGGTGTTGGCAGGTGGTTAGGGGTGTGTGTAAGGAGGGTGGTAACACGGGTAAGTACAGGAACTGGGTTTGGGTTTGTGACCAGCGTGTTTTGGGGTTAGTTCGATGGCTGTCCAGGTCGAGTGTGGAGTGGTGGTCAGGGTCAGTTGTTGCACCATGGTTCGATGGTCTCAACCACAGTGGTGTGGTGGTGGTTCGGGCTGTGGAAGGGTTGTCGAAGGAGTTGTGAAGTGGGTTGGTCGGAGGGCTGTTGGTTACTATGTTGTTGTTGTCACGTCTTTGATAATAGCTATTGTTATTCTTATTATTCTTATTATTTTTATGATTTATTATTATTATTATTATTATTATTATTAGTTGTATTATTATTGTTGTTATGAGTTATAATTATATGATAATGTGTTATTTATGTTATTATTGTTATTACTTATATGTTTTTAGAAATTTATGGTTATTATATTATTAAGGAATATTGTGATGACTACTAATTATTTATATTGTTATTGTTATTGATTTAGTAATAATTGATTATTTGACTTTATGCTATATTTGGTAAGTCTATATATAGTAAGTCTATAATTAGTAAGTCTATATTTGGTTAAGGATAATTGATATGTATAATTAGTTAATATTGATTGGCATGTATATGAGTGTGTTGATATGTATATTTACAATGTGTGATAAGTAAATCAATTATGAACATGATCGAATAATTGTTTAATTGTGTGAGTAGAAATTGATATTCAATACTATTATAGGAACTGAGTTCGACTGTTCAAAATGGAACATTTCTAGCAGCTGTTCGGTTGTCAATCCGCAATTGAGGTAGGGGAAATATATTATGATTCATGTTATGACATGAAATGTGTAAGTGATGCGTATTACAAGTTTGATATAATTGATTATTACTGTACTGTGGATCGTATTAATATTATTGATCACTGTGGAGATCGGGAGGTGTGAAATGGGTCTTGTGATATGGGTCTTGTGATATTGGGTCTTGTGATATGGGACTTATGATATGGCCATGGGAGGTGCGGTGTGATGGTGGTGTGGTGTGATGGAGGTGTGGAGTGATGGAGGCGTGGAGGATGATTGAATGAAATGGAGATGGAGGAGGATACGGTTCTACTGTTATTTATGTCTTATTTGTGTTACCTACTCAACCTCGCGGTTGACCCTGTGTATTCGTGTGACACCTACGATGATCCGGAATGGGGAGTAGATTTTACAGGTCAGTGACAGATGGATTAGGAGCTTGGGCATGGAGAGAGACATGGCATGGACCTACTTAGAGTTAGATCACATTTAGATATCGTCAGTTGTACTTTTATTTTATCAAGTTTGGACCTTGTAGTTGTTGTAATACCAAGTTTAATTTAATCAGTATTTTATATAAAGTACTTTGGTTTGTTTACCTCGTTATTCACTACCTCGGATATACCGGGATGGTAACAGTCCTATTTATTTGAGAATGTCTTGCTAAAGGCTCTTTAATAAATGGGGGTGTTACATAACCACTGCCTCCGAATGAATGAATAGAATGAACGCCGTCAGAGCGTATAACCACTGCCTCTGACGTACCAGAACGTATAACCATTGCCTCTGGCTACTGGAGCGTATAACCACTGTCTCCAGCTACGGAGCGTATAACCACTGCCTCCGAATACTATGTATAGCGTATAACCACTGCCTATATGCCAAAGACCTGGCCAGACCTCTCGATGTAATGCCTTACACCGAACGACACACGGGGACCGGAGCGTATAACCACTGCCTCCGACCAATCCCGAACATAGATAAATTCCCATTGCATGGGTGGCGTTATTTCATTACAGTGATACACAAATCGTACCACCGCTATTTATTCACATGCAAGGCAACATAACCGTCGCCACACAATTTTAGGATGACATAACCGTCAACTACACATGCTTAGGATAACATAACCGTTACCCACTTATTTAAACATACATGAGTCCACAAATGATGAATAAAACAACACTTGTATTCCTTCCATGCCGAAAAAGAACACACGGGATTGAGTAATGAAACAAAAGTTCTAAACGCATTTCACATTACAGCTGTCCTCTACCGTAAAATTCATAATTAATTCAAATAAAATAGAAATGATACAAGACCAATTGGGTTGGATTAATAAGACTTTTATCTACAATATTTGTCAAATAAACATTTTCAAAATAGGAACTTAACAGGGGGTTATTGTCTGATCTTTACAGTGTGTCAGAAATCGTCACACAAAATGTATTGTTTTTATGTTTATTTTGGTAGGATAGGCCACACTAGGACTTTTATTTACGTTTATTGCATTTATTTTATGCTTTCATCGATAATAGCTTGCATCATATTCCGCCTAAAACCAAACCACCTATAACATGCCTGAAAACTGACTCATGTAGAGGTTACGCGTTAGTTTTCTGTGACAATACAGATGTCACATGTCACATGCAAAGCCATCACTTTATTTCATTCATTCATGTATATGCTAGATATTAGTTCACTTAAAATGGATAAATATAAGTTGATGGGGTCTTCCTCGTATAACCAAAAATGAGACTAGTCTTCATAAATCAAACTCCCATGAATCCCTTCTTCGTCGGTAGGCATAATATGACCCCTTCTACGTCGGGTAAGTGGGAACAGATGATTTATTTTATCTCAACATCGTGGTCACTCGATACTATCTAACGACTGTGATGGACTAATAGATAGGATTTACGGAAATCTATCGACCAAGAGTTCCAACAGTGGAATTAGCCAAGCTGTAGGCTTATCAATATACGGAATTGAGTCTTGGGATCGTTTATATAATTCTTGAGGGAGATCAATTATATAAATGCATGAGTCTACGAGTTTAAATACAATTTAAAATAGACTTAAATCACAACGATGAGTTGCTTATATGGTTTTGTTTTATCTTCTTTTCAGTGTAGAACACCTCATCAAAACTGCTGTATAAGAAATGTCTGGTGAAGACCCAATGCCAAGTGCCAAGCTAGCACGTGAATCTTGGCTTAAAGCCTTCATGGACTCCATGAATCAGTCTACTAGACTGAGGAATGATGGGTCAAACTTCTCTGACTGGGAGGCAGCGTTACGGAATGCTGTCATTGCTGACGGAATGCTCAAGTACTTAACTGAGCCCATTCCGGCACACCCATGAACTGGAGCTAGAGCTAACGAAGTTCGCGCTCATAGCGACTTCGTCATGGAAGCGGGTGCGATAAAGAACGTACTCATCTATGCAATGGAATCCAATTTGCAAAGACGCTTCATATCCTATGGTGCAAACAAGATTTTCACCACGCTCATTAACGAATTCTCGAAAGCTCCGAGAATCGTTTCTTATGAGCATACCTGTCGCTTCTTTGAAGCGAAACTCCAGAAGGGCCAAGCTGTTAGCCCACATATTCTCAACATGATTGAGAATATCGAGAAACTGGAGGCCCTAAACTGCAAGATCAGTGAGAACATAATCGTTGATCGAATGCTTCATTCGCTTCATGATGGGTTCGCCCTCTTCAGGGCCAACTATTACATGAACGACATGAAGAAGACTCCTCATGAGCTCCACTCCCTTCTCGTACAGACCGAGAAGGATCTGAAATTAAGTGGGAGCGTGAAGCAGGATGTTCTCATGATCTCCAGTAAGGGTAAGGGTAAGGGGAAAGTTAAAGCTCAGGGTGACCTAACGGTAGGTAAGCCTAAGTTCAAAAAACCAGGATTCGCCAAGAGTGGGTCAGATGAGTTGAGCAACTCACAGGGCAAGACAAAGAGTAAGGATACTAGCATGGAAAGCCACCATTGCCACAAGATTGGGCATTGGAGGCGCACATGCCCCGTGTATCGTGAGGACATTAAGGCAGGTCGCGTTATTCCTGCTGGTATGTCTTCTTCTTCTTTTATTCACATGATTGAGATTAACCATGCAAGTTACGGAACTTGGGTACTAGATACTGGTTGTGGTTCTCATCTATGTAATCATGTGCAGGGCCTCCGAAACCAAGAACTCCTCATCAAGAGTGAGGTTGACCTGCGTGTCGGGAATGGAGCACGTGTTGCTGCAGTCTCGAGGGGAACATACGTGATCCAGCTTCCAAGTGGATTCGAGTTATCTTTATATAACTGTTATTATTGATGCCCGTCGTTGAGGGTACCAAAGATAAAATTTATAAGTCCTAAACTTTAACTATAGATAGCGAAAGTCAGGGTCGAACCATAGAGAGGTGGGGAATGTTTATTGTTTGATGTTAGTGTTTTAGGGTATCAAAATTAGGTGTTTGATTGATTATTGCTAAGTCTAAAACAAATATAAAAATAAAGCAAGTAAATAAAGATGAGAATAAACTATAATAAAAGAGATGCTAGGATGTTTGGGTAATAAATAGCTAAGATAGTATAAATCCTAAGGTCAACATGTATTGCAGTCGCGTAAGGGGTGTAACATATCCTTTAGGTCTATGCTACCTAATAGCTCCTTTCGGCCAATGCTATTAGTTCCTAGGTCTCACGATTATTGGGTGTCAACAATAAAGGTGATTCCTAAATTCTAGGTCACATACCTTTCAGTCTTTGAGTAACCTGGCCGTCTTAAGGTGTAAACCAATGCCCTTCCCGTATCTTTCAATCTTGGGTAGGTCATTACTAACATCCTACAAGTCTCCCTTGGGTCTCATTGCAGGATACTATAGTCAACAAAGTAAAACGAAACAGAATACAAACGCGAGTGGGTCGACCGACCAGCTAGCCCAGTCTGCCGACCACAGCCTCGGTCGACCGACCTATTATGTTGGTCGGCCGACCAAGACTCTGCTACAGTCGGTCTCGGAACCTATACTACCTACGCATATTCATCCCTTACATCCTAACATATGAAATTAGCTACTCATGTTTGCTAAAACAACAATGGAAATAGGAATAAACATGGAGATCATAATGAACATCAATCTTAACATGCAATAATAATAAAGGCTTGGGATTCTAACTTAACCGTATGCAATAATTCTAAACTAACAATAATGAAGCAGAAATTAAGAGAGGAATTACCGGAAATAGAATTAAGGCAGAAAAGGAACAAACTTTATTGATGAATGCTTGAAGGATTGATGAACAAAACTAAAAGTATTTGAGAATTACTGAAATATTACAACTAGAGATAAAACTGAATTAAAGACTGAATAAAACTTAATGGAACTGAATAAAACTAGATGTAAACTGAATGATATTTTTCTGAATGCCTAATTCTAAACAAGAGATTAGTTTATATAGGCGGAGAATTAAGAGTTTCCTTAAGACCTAAACACTGCTATGGGCTTCCGGAAATATTCTGAGTCTGCGCTGAGGTCGGTCGACCTACTATGTGGGTCGGTCGACCTGTTTACGGGCTTCAGAGATTTCTGGGCTTTCCATAACAGAGGCCTGGTCGGCCGACCCAAATAGTAGGTCGGTCGACCCTTATTCCTGTAGGATTGCTTTGATTCGTCTCGGTTTGACTTATCTGCACTTGGTTAATGCTTTGAGTTGACTTTCCTTCGTTCCTTGGCTATGAAAAATCTCGAGGGCATAAGTTTGGCATAAAATCGTCCATTTTCCGCATAAATCTGCAAAAGAGCATAAAAATACGAAAGTAGACAATAGTTGGGAAATAAAGGCTAAAACATAGTAAATGAGCGACCAAATGCGTGTAAAAATAGATGTAAAACATCATAAAATAGACACGCATAAAATTCCCCAAACCAAACATTGCTTGCCCTCAAGCAAGAAATAGACTCGATCTTAACTAATGGAACGATTTCAATCTCAGAGCGAAATTTACATGTAAGCCTAAACCAATGCCAAGTACAAAATGAGAAAGTATTTAAATCATGCAAACGAGTTATGGTGTCGTCAAACTTTGCAAAACTGGAGACTATAGAGACTTTATACCATGGACTCTCGCGTTACGCTCGAGACACTCATGAAGCAAAGGGTGAGTATATGTAGAAGATAGAAAGAAGTATTTTGTAAAGACACTCACCTAACTGCGACCCATGAAAATATGCCTGTCATCTAACATGAACAAGAATTCTACAACTATGTATAAACATACTCATTAAGTGACTCGGATACATGCAATTGGGGTAATAAAAGATGTGTGAGGTAAAAGGTAAAAAGTGGTGAATATGTTTTTGGATTTGTGGGGTTAGTAGCCGCAAGCTAGTAAAACCGGTTCCCAACAACATATTTCACGACTTTTTGATATTAAGAAAGTGCTCTTTTGTAGCACAACTCTCACATTATATATAAGAAAGGACCCCTAAATATTTTTGAATGAAGTACGGGAGTGATAACATGTAAAAGAAAGGGATTTTCGGAACGAAATTTTGAAATTGCCAGTTGCTCGACCGACCCATATTACTAGTCGGTCGACCGCCTATTCTGTACAGCGGCCTTCTTTTCTTCGGAATCACTTGTGTTAACCAAGTCATTCTTCCTCAAACCTGAAAAAAACATTATATATGCGCCCAAAAAGTGCGCGAGATTCCAGAACCAAGTCCAGAAGTCTTAACTATGCAAACAAAACGAAAGAGTTCTAAAAACTGAAAGCAAACAAAATTAAAAAGTCTCAACAAACAAAAAGTAAATTGTCTTAGGAGCTTAAAATTTAAACAACTATCCGCTAAAGATGCGGAATATCTCGGACCACGGCTTTTGACGATATGCCGTAGTCTCCACGGTGTTTGCTTGAATGGCAAAACACGTCTCCTCTCCGTCGCAAAGAATATGCGAGGGACTCTTCTCTTGAGCTTTTCTTCTCTTTTTCTTGTCCTCCTCATCCACAATATCCGGATCCTCATCCTCCTTGTAGCTTAGGAATCCTAGCCCTCCTCTTTGCACAGCAACCTCCTTGATTGTGGGTTTCCCCAAACCAATTCCTGCATTAGTCACAATAGAAGCATCCTCCATATCGCTCCCAATCTGGGGCGGAGGTGTAAAAACAGGTATAGGAGTAGGTAATAAAGTGGGAGAAGTAGTGATGACCTTATACTTCTTTTCAGAAGCAATAGCATTACAAGTAATAGGGGTCATAGCATCCTTCTTCCTATAAGATAGACCATAAATAATAGAATGCTTTCCTACTTTGAAGGTCAAGGTACCAGTACCTACATCTATAATGGCTCATGCAGTGTGGAGGAAAGGTCTCCCTAATATTATAGGTATATGGGCATCCTCAGGGATGTCCAAAACTACGAAGTCGACTGGGAAAAAGAACCTGTCAATGCGCACAGGGATGTTTTCCAACACCCCTATGGGTTCCATGGATGTACGGTCAGCCATCTGGACAGTCATACTAGTTACTGCAAAATTGGTCATTCCGAGTTTTAAGGCTACGCTTAAGGGCATGACACTGATACTAGCTCCTAGGTCGCATAGGGCATTTTCAACAGGGAAGGTTCCTATATTGCAGGGTACAGAAAAACTTCCAGGGTCCTCCAGCTTATGAGGGGCAATGACATGTGATAGGAAGCTGGAGGACTCTTCAGTAAGGGCTACTGACTCAACCTTATCTAAAGACCGCTTTCTTGACAAAAGTTGTCTCATAAATTTAAGATACGAAGGAACCTGTTGAACTAGTTCTAAAAACGGAACTTGAACATTTAATGATCGAATTACGTCTTTGAATTTATCAAATGATACCTGTTCCTTGGTCGGTATGAGTCTCTCTGGAAAAGGAGGGGCTGAAGATTCAGTATTTGCAGCCCTTCTCAGAAACCTAGGGGTCTTATCACCCCGAAAAAGGAAGTCCCTTAAATTGTATGGCAATTCGGGTCTGAAAGCGTTCGCCTGTTCAGCATCGGGGGTCGGTCGACCCTCATCCTCGGTCGGTCAACCGTCTTCCTGTACAGCGGGATTTTCCGGAATCTGCTCAGAGGTCGGTCGACCTGGCTCCTGGGTCGGTCGACCTTTTTCGCTGCTGTTCGGCTTCGGCTGTTTCGCTTTACCCTTCTCGCTTGCTTTCTCACTTCCCACCTTAGCTCCACTTCTCAAAGATATGATGTTTAGAGTCTCTTTCTTTTGGTCCGTCTTGGTCGGAAGTTGACCCGGAGCCCTAGTATCGTTCTTGCTTGCGATTTGAGCAATCTGAGACTCTAACATCTTCATCCCCACTTCCCTTGCCTGAGATTCCTTCTGAACTAACCCAATGAGGTTTTGGATGAGAGCATCCGTATTGGGTGGTGGGTTCGAAGGTGGTTGAGGGTTGAAGGGTGGTTTTTGGAGACCTTGCTTATGTGGAGGGATGTATGTGGAATTTTGTTGGGGTTGTAGGTGTTGTGGGTTGAGAACATTCTGGCTTGTCCACCTCATGTTGGGATGGACATTATTATTATTTGGGTCATAAAATTGTTCCCACGATAGTGCTGAAAAGCGGCACATGTCTCATTAGATGAGGTGCAAAATTTTGACACGTGCCCCTCTCCACCACACCTCTCACAAACAAAAGGTCCGTCTTGAACGGCGTTCACCTGGTACATACCTCCTTTACTTCCACTCCCAATATCGAACTTCCCACCACTCTCTAGCTTATCTAACTTGGCCATCAAGGCCTCAATAGCAGCTATGTTAGACTCAGCTTTCCTTTGGTTACCACGGGAAGTTCCATGTCAGCACGGTGGACAGCAACATCTTCTATTATCTTGAGACCCTTAGTCTCTCCAGAATTCTCTTGGAACCTTCCGTTGGCTGCAACATCTAAGTAGGCCCTGTTGTCATCATAGAGGCCATTGTAGAACTGGTTGCAAAGAAACCATTGTTCGAACCCATGATGTGGTATGGATCGAACAAGTCTCTTGAACCTGTCCCAAGCCTCACTAAAATCTTCATTAGGCCCTTGCTTGAAGCTTGTTATCTGTGCCCTTAGAGCATTGGTCTTGGCCGCAGAGTAGTACTTCCTGTAGAATGCCAAGGCCAAGGTGTTCCAGTCTGTGACTCCCGCAGCAGTGCGGTCTAGATCTCTATACCATTCCCTTGCAGAATCCCTGAGAGAGAAGATGAACATAGTTTGTTTAATCTGGTCCTGTGTCACTCCTTCTGGGGGTGCAATAGAGCATATGTAATCTGTGAAGATTTCAATATGCTTTGCAGCATCCTCATTGGTCGAGCCTCCAAATTGGTTTTTCTCAACCATAGTGATGTAGGCAGGCTTGGCCTCGAATGGCTTCCCAGTACCTGCAGGTAAAGTGAACCCTTTGTATAGGTCCTTCACCTGAGGCATGGAGTGGCTGGCGATAGTAGCTTCCTCGGCCATGTTCTCGTCTTCTTTTGGAAAAACTTGGAAATAGGTATTTGATGGTGTTTTTGGTGTGGATGGGTTGTGGGGTGAGTTTGGTTGTGACTGTGGTGTTTTTGGAGAAGGTGGTTTTTCAAAGATATCCTCTTGGAATAGGGACGATGGTGAACCTCCTTCCCTACTCTCTAAAAGTTGCTTCCTCTTTTCTCTTAAAGTCCTCTCAAGCTCGTGGTCAAGTGGTAGGAGTTCTCCTTGAACTGACCTGCGCATAAGATGGAAACTACAAGAAAAAAGTGAGAAGGTTTAAGGAACAAAAGTTCCTTAAACAAAAAGAAACAAAAAACAAGAAACAATAAACACTGGCGTCACCTCCCCGGCAACGGCGCCAAAATTTGATGCCCGTCGTTGAGGGTACCAAAGATAAAATTTATAATTCCTTAACTTTAACTATAGATAGCGAAAGTCAGGGTCGAACAACAGAGAGGTGGGGAATGTTTATTGTTTGATGTTAGTGTTTTAGGGTAATAAAATTAGGTGTTTGATTGATTGTTGCTAAGTCTAAAAAAAATATAAAAATAAAGCAAGTAAATAAAGATGAGAATAAACTATAATAAAAGAGATGCTAGGATGTTTGGGTAATAAATAGCTAAGATAGTATAAATCCTAAGGTCAACATGTATTGCAGTCGCGTAAGGGGTGTAACATATCCTTTAGGTCTATGCTGCCTAATAGCTACTTTCGGCCTATGCTATTAGTTCCTAGGTCTCACGATTATTTGGTGTCAACAATAAAGGTGATTCCTAAATTCTAGGTCACATACCTTTCAGTCTTTGAGTAATCTAGCCGTCTTAAGGTGTAAACCAATGCCCTTCCCGTATCTTTCAATCTTGGGTAGGTCATTACTAACATCCTACAAGTCTCTCTTGGGTCTCATTGCAGGATACTATAGTCAACAAAGTAAAACGAAACAGAATACAAACGCGAGTGGGTCGACCGACCAGCTAGCCCAGTCGGCCGACCACAGCCTCGGTCGACCGACCTATTATGTAGGTCGTCCGACCAAGACTCTGCTACAGTCGGTCCCGAAACCTATACTACCTACGCATATTCATCCCCTACATCCTAACATATGAAATTAGCTACTCATGATTGCTAAAACAACAATGGAAATAGGAATAAACATGGAGATCATAATGAACATCAATCTAAACATGCAATAATAATAAAGGCTTGGGATTCTAACTTAACCGTATGCAATAATTCTAAACTAACAATAATGAAGCAGAAATTAAGAGAGGAATTACCGGAAATAGGATTAAGGCAGAAAAGGAACAAACTTTATTGATGAATGCTTGAAGGATTGATGAACAAAACTAAAAGTATTTGAGAATTATTGAAAGATTACAACTAGAGATAAAACTGAATTAAAGACTGAATAAAACTTAATGGAACTGAATAAAACTGGATGTAAACTGAATGATATTTTTCTGAACGCCTAATTCTAAACAAGAGATTAGTTTATATAGGCGGAGAATTAAGAGTTTCCTTAAGACCTAAACACTGCTATGGGCTTCCGGAAATATTCTGAGTCTGCGCTGAGGTCGGTCGACCTACTATGTGGGTCGGTCGACCTGTTTACGGGCTTCAGAGATTTCTGGGCTTTCCATAACAGAGGCTTGGTCGGCCGACCCAAATAGTAGGTCTCGTCGACCCTTATTCCTGTAGGATTGCTTTGATTCGTCTCGGTTTGACTTATCGGCACTTGGTTAATGCTTTGAGTTGACTTTCCTTCGTTCCTTGGCTATGAAAAATCTTGAGGGCATAAGTTTGGCATAAAATCGTCCATTTTCCGCATAAATCTGCAAAAGAGCATAAAAATACGAAAGTAGACAATAGTTGGGAAATAAAGGCTAAAACATAGTAAATGAGCGACCAAATGCGTGTAAAAATAGATGTAAAACATCATAAAATAGACACGCATCAATTATGTTCCTAGTTTATCCAAAAACATTATTTCAGTTTCTGCACTTGACAAACTTGGTTTTTCATTTGTAATAGAGAATAATAGCTGTATTTTCTCGTTACACAATATGATTTATGGCAAGGCATTTTCCATGAATGGAATTTATGTTTTAGATCAAACCACCGAAATATTACATGTGAATAACAAGAGATTGTTGGTGACAAAGATCAAACTTACCTATGGCATTGCCGTATGGGACATATAAATGAGAAACGCGTAAGACAGCTCATACAGAATGGAGCTATCTCGGCCTTTGATTTCGAATCATACGGCACGAGTGAATCATGTCTCATCGGTAAGATGACTCGTATTTCCTTCAAAGGTGTTGGAATGCGCGCTACCGACCAATTAGGACTCATACATACGGATGTATGTGGCCCAATGTCGATCAACGCACGAGAAGGCTATAGGTATTTCATCACTTTCACGGATGATTTGAGTAGATATGGCTATGTCTACTTAATGAAACATAAAAGTGAATCCTTTGACAAGTTCAAAGAATACCAGAATCGGGTACAAAACCAACTGGGAAGAAAGATTAAAGCACTTCGGTCTGATCGTGGTGGCCAATATCTTTCTCACGAGTTTGATCAACACCTTAAAGACTGTGGCATCGTGCTACAGTTGACTCCACCTGGAACACCACAATTAAATGGTGTGTCCGAACGGAGAAATCGAACTCTGCTTGATATGGT
Organism: Silene conica; assembly: GCA_029255685.2. Lineage (NCBI taxonomy): Eukaryota > Viridiplantae > Streptophyta > Magnoliopsida > Caryophyllales > Caryophyllaceae > Silene > Silene conica. The sequence continues at coordinate 34,625,873 of CM055313.2, read as the reverse complement.
TCGATCCATGATGAGTCGCACCGTTGTGCCTGATTCATTGTGGGGCTATGCTCTTTTGTCAGCCGCTCTAATACTTAACCGAAGTCCGTCTAAAGCTGTTGACAAGACTCCATACGAATTATGGAAGGGAACGGTCCCTAACTTGTCCTTTATTCGGGTTTGGGGCTGCAAGGCTTATGTCAAGTGGAGACACGAGGATAAGCTCGGCCCGCGATCGGTCAAGACATACTTTATAGGATATCCAAAAGGAACGTTTGGTCATTACTTCTACTCGCCAACCGAACAACGTGTTTTTGTTGCGGCTAGTGCGACGTTCTTAGAGAAAGAATTTCTTGAGAACAAGTCGAGTAATAGAACCTTCGATCTATCGGAGATTCAAGAACCAACTACCGAGCAACCATTGGAGGAAACAGTTCCTTCAACCGAGGCTGCGGTAGATATTCCTGAGGAACCTAGGAGGTCGGGAAGAGTCTATATTCCTCCGGACAGATACATTGGTATGGTCGAGGAACATGATATAGATGATGTCTTACTCCTAGAGGGTAATGAACCCACAACCTATAAAGGTGCAATGATCAGTTCTGACTCAAAGCTATGGCTAGAAGCCATGCAATCCGAGATGGACTCCATGTATGAGAACAACGTGTGTGATCTTGTGGACCTAGCTGCAAAGGTACGTCCCCTTCAATGCAAATGGCTTTACAAGATAAAGCATGTCGTGGAAGGACAACAAGATATCCACAAGGTAAGAGTGGCAAGCCCACTCCTACCCAAGACCTAATTCGGTCGGCCAGTGTTACAAAAGGAGAGGACTTCTCTTTTTGTCAGGTTACTCTTCTACTGGTATTATTATTCTCAGACAATTAGGGTTTTTGAGAGCATCCTTCTCCCAAAACTCAGATCTCACATCTAAACCTCATAAAAACTCTACCCATTTTGCAAGGCAATTGGAGAGCCTTTCTAGCACACGCGGCATCATCTCCAACTAAGTCTTGGGTGCAAGTTATAGGAGGGAATTTACTTTAATTCCTGTTCTTAGGCCTATTCAAGCAAGGACCCAAGGTTGTAATTCTTTTCATGTTTTTATTAACTTATGACTATAATCACAATTGTATATTTCGTTATAATCCTTCATGTTTTAGGGCGAATACATGTTTTATTCCCCACAAGGGATTCCCAGCCAGGTGGCCGGCAGCCGGTCCACCGGCTGAGGATCCTATATCCTCGGTTTTTATTCATCAGCTGTGCATTGGGAAGGGACTCCCAGCCGGCTGACCGGCAGACGGTATGGCACCGGCTGAGAGCCCATGTTCTCATAGAATCGTCTTTAACTTTTGATCGGGTCGTCCGCTTTGCTTGTGACTTGTTCCATATGATTTGTATGTGTGTTTGAGGTCCCCGGAGAGAGGATAGAGACCCCCCGGCCGGATAACCAATAGGGAAACCGGCTCTCCCTCAACTTATTTCCTGGGCTCAATTAAGTGTCGATTAGAGGTCAGTAAAGTTAGGACTAAGGACTTGGTTGTAGTACATATCGGAATATGTCTGAGTTGGGACCGCTATAGTACGATATGTACTGATGTCTGATGCATGTCAAGGTATGATCTGAGTTGGGATCCTCTAGTTTGACATGTGAGTGTTTGTGGCGTGGCGGACATGTCTGATTTGGGACCTCTAGACCGTCACGTGTATGGATGATGCGGTAGGAGATGTCTGAGTTAGGACCTCTGTCCTTACGTGAGTTTGTATGACCGTGGTGAATTGGATCTGAGTAGGGATTTTGATTCACTACGAAGGGTAATGGTTCTGACTGAGTTGTGTTATGAAGCATTATTAGCGAATTGGTATCCATCAGTGCCTGAGTTGCGGCTACGGGTGTATGCTTGCTGATTTGTGTACCAAGTTTACCTGAGTTGGGGTGTGACTTGGGCACTGCTGATTGTGTTTAGTTTTTACCTGAGTTGGGGTTAGTTCTAGATACTGTTGATTGCATCTACTTGCCAGAGTTGGGGTACAGTGTCAGATGTTGCTGAATGTTGGTGTGCTTTTATAGAGTATTGTTATCTTAGTATTGTTCGTCCAAGGCATTGGGCGACTCTTAGTCTGGTTTCGTAAATGGTTTAGAGTGAAAGCCCCCCGGCCGGGCAACCAGAAGGGAGACCGGCTCTCATTTCAAATAGTTTCCGAAGTTAGTTGAGAGCCTTTGCGCAAGTGATGCATGTTGACATGAGAGTTGATATATATATGTGCTTCGCATGTCATAAATGTTGGAGTATGTTGGATGCCTTATGTGTTACATGTTGCTAACAATAGGTGGCTAGGAGAACTCTAGTCACTCCCCACTGATTGTGGCGTACATGTTTTCATGTATGTAGGTACATGACAGGTTGTTGGTGGGTTACAGGAGGCTAGCGAGCGATGATCCTATCATCGATGACTTACCCGTTATCGTTTGGCTAGACCTAGTATTTGGATATATATTTGAGTGCCTGTAGGGATGAGTCATCCCAAGCTGTTTTTGTACTTATGGTTTTGCGTACTTAGACTTATATACTTATTTATGTTTGGTACATTTCAGTTGTATAGTTTGTTTTAATTCACCTCGTTTTACCACACATGTTAAAGTTTAAATTCCGCGTAAATTTTGGCATGTTTGTATGTTTCATCTTTCCGCTGCGACGATGGGTTTTACATTTTCGAAACGGAATTCGGGACATGCTAAAATGGTTTTTTCTTCAAAGTGGTGAAAAAATGCAATAAACAATCAACATAGATAACCTATAGGGCAGTATCATCATCGTAAACTCCATTCCGACTCGACTATATGCAAAAATAAACGTGCATTTTTTGTATTTTTGAAAAATTATATGAGAAAAGATAAAAAGAAATGAAAAGAAAAACTAAAAATGCATAAAGTAAACGTGAATGCATGCAAAAAATGAAAAATGCAGACGCAAAACGATGCATTACTCCTCCCCAAACCAAATCAGACAATGTCCTCATTGGCTACAGCATACAAGGGGAAAGGGGGTACACAACCTAATACATGTTTCTACGGGATACATATACAAAACTAAGAAAACAAAAACAAAAATATGGAAAAAGGAAAAAGGGAACTCACAACCTCCCCAAACCAGTGTCTATGCATCGCTCTTCTCCGCGTCATCCTCCTCCTCGGAACTCCCGTCCTCATCACTACTGCTCCCCTCCTCACTACCACTCCTCTCCTCCTCTTCAGTACTCTACTCAACCTCATCATCACTCCCCTCAGCCTCCTCCTCAGCTCTAGCACTGGCCCTCTGGACTCCCGCCTCTACGCATAGCCTCACCTTTCTCTATACCGGTGTCTCCACAGGCTCCTCGGATGAGGACTTTTGGTACCTGGCATCTGGGTATCGGTGGAAAGAAGGGTGTGGGCCACTAAGAGGACGGAATGTGCCGATGCGCATCCTCCCGTCATACTCAGGGAAGCTGGTTAGTGAAAAGTCTCGATGAAAGACGTACTGCGCCCTGAGAAGCTCAAAAGGCAAAGGATCACGGTACCCTCGGTCTGCGACCGTAGGTACCTCAAAAAGTGGAGGAAGTATGAAATGAGCCGTAAGGGCTAATGAAGATGATGATGCGGGGGTGGGGTGGGTGTAGGTGTAGGTGTAGGTATAGGTGAACGTGTTGTGGTAGTCGCTGAGATGATTGAGAGGGTTGAGAACCAGATGATCCTTCAACCTCCCTCTCATGTGAAGATCGATTCCTCTTTGCAGAGGAAGCTAAGAAGGGTAGACGGTAGGATGGTGGGTCAGGTTTCACTCCCTATGTAATATCTCGTATTTTCATAGTTCGTATTTTTATAGTCATTTTATATTATTGTCAAGACGGGGTACAATCATGTTCTATTCGATACGTATTTTGTTATAATAATAATATTAGTTATATATACTCGTTAAGTGTAATATTTATTATGTACATCGACATTTTGATAATTAAGTTATTATCGAAACTCGGGTTGTGACTCGGAATTTATTGTTATAAGTTTTATATTATGTTATCGTACTTTATTTATCGCAAAAATGTTACGTGTTATAATAATTAAGATGAGGGACGGTGTGTGTAAATGGGCCAAGTAAAACATTTCAACCGACCCAAATGTTTTGCAACCTACTCGTGTAAACTACAAAACCTACTACGAAAACTCACGCTCACATAAGGTCCCTCCCTGCCGCCTCTTTTTTAACTCACGCTCTACCCTACTTCTAACCCAATCTTTACACAACCTTCACCCCACGTTACAGCCACCACATCAGAGAGGATAACGGAACTTTGCACGGCGGGTTTAAGACGGTCTAGGGCTTCTCGAATCGAGTCGTGAAACAGGTATGTCAGCCGTGTTGTAGGGTTTGTGTAGAGTTTTGTTTTCTGTCGTAAGGTAGTTCGCTCGTTTATCAGTTTATAGCTGCTCGTATATGCTGGTGGTAGTCGGGGTAGGGGTTTAGTGGTCGTCACGGTGGTGCACCGTCGGAGTGTCGCCGGGAACAAGTGTGGTTGGTTTCTGCTTGTATCGGGCGTTAGTTCGTTTGAACAGGGATGTCTGGGGGGTGGTACCACCGTTGACTCGGGGGAGGTCGACACGGTGGTACCACCGTTGCGTAAGACTGACGTCGGGGGTGGTAATGGTGGTAGTTGCAGGAGGTGTTTCGCGTGAGAATGCTGTCGGTAGGGGTTGGTTCAGCGGGTTACGTCGGCGGTTGTTGAAGGGGTTGTCGAGGGCCGGTGGGGGAACAGGCGGGCGTGGGTTTGGAAGTGGTGGTTGTCGGTTGTGGTGGCGGTGTCACACGCGTGGGGATGGGGGCTGTTAGCGCGGGTTGTTAGTTCGTTGTCAATTGTTTACTATATGAATATTAGTATGTTAATATTATTAATATTATTATTAGTATTATTATAATATTTACGTTATTACTACTACTATTATATTACTAATATAGTACATGTGGTAGCAAAAGTAGTAATGTGTTATTTTTGTATCAATTGAGTTTCTATTTCGGGAAGTTTCCATTTTTGGAAACTTTCCACTTATAGAGGTTGCTATTTATAGAAAGTATACGTTGACTTATGGGGGTTCGGGAAGTTTATTGATTCGTTATAAATACGTGTTTAGGTAACAGTTTCCGCGTGGAACACTTCTAGCGAGCTTTGGACTTATCTTCATATCTGCTATTCGAGGTAGGGGAATACCATATGCCTGTTGATGAGTTATTTGATTATTAAACGTTGTTAACAATGTTCATCTTATTATATTGAATGAATGTGATATATTGCTTTATTTGATTGAATAATTCTGTGACACGATACGATGTGACGAATAATGGGTCTTGTGATATGGAGCGGAGTATATTGGGTCTTGTGATATGGAGCGGAGTATATTGGGTCTTGTGACTGGTGTGGAGTATATTGGGTCTTGTGATTGGTGTGGAGGTAATGGGTCTTGTGATCGGTGCGGAGTTTATTTGGCGTTGGATCGGTGCGGAGTGTATTTGGCGTTGGATCGGTGCGGAGTTTATTTGGCGTTGGATCGGTGCGGAGTTTATTTGGTGTTGGATCGGTGCGGAGTTAAGGGATGATTGATCCCAATATATATATTATAAGTTTGTTTATTTATTTTCCTCTACTCAACCTCGTGGTTGACCCTGTGTATTCGTGATCACCTGTGATGAACCAACTTATTGGGGAGCAGATTGACAGGTGGCTTAGACTTGGGAAGCTATGGGAAGAGAGAGCTTGGATTTGGACCGGCCTAGAGTCTAGATCATATAGTCGTTTGTCATGAGTTTTATTTTCTTTCACAAGACAGTTTGAGTTGGTTGTATAAACTTGCTTATGAGTTAACATTAATAATTAAAGTACTGTTTATCTTTCCTTTGTATCTACTGCCTCGGGGAACCGAGATGGTAACACTCTTATTTATCTGGGGAGTCCTAGTACAGGCCCTTAAATAAATGGGGGTGTTACACCCTAGTAGTGGTGAGGGGTGAGAGTGAAGGTAATATCTCACAAGGAAGGACTACTGAGCGAGCCCCAGCAATCCTCAAGGTCCTACAGTCAGCGTGGGCAAACCAGGTCAGCTAGACAATGGCTCCTAGAGAGAGGTGGATGTCGTGGGAAACAGGCTCACCACTAGGCAAAGCGTAAAAAAGGTATCGGTAAATCCTGGTGACGAGACCGCCGCCTGATACCCGTCGTTGTGGGTGTCAAAGATAAAATTTATAAACCAAACTAAAACTATAGATAGTGATAGTAAGGGTCGAACCACAGAGAGACAAGGTTGATTCTGTTTGCTAATTTTTAATCTACAAAATAATAAAAAGAGGGTTTGATTGATTGTTGCTAGGTCTAAAACAAGAATAAAATAAAACAAGTAAATAAAGAGGAGAATAAAAATATAATAAAAGAGATGCTAGGATGTTTGGGTAATAAACAGCTAAGATAATATAAATCCTAAGTCAACATGTATTGCAGTCGCATAAGGGGTGTAACATATCCTTTAGGTCTATGCTACCTAATAGCTCCTTTCGGTCTATGCTATTAGTTCCTAGGTCTCACAATTATTGGGTGTCAACAATAAGGGTGATTCCTAAATTCTAGGTCACAAACCTTTCAGTCTTAAGTAACCTATCCGTCTTAAGATGTAAACCAATGCCCTTCCCAAATCTCTCAATCTTGGGTAGGTCAATACTAACATCCTACAAGTCTCCTTTTGGTCTCATTGTAGGTTATTATAGTCTGCAAATTAAAGCGAAACGGAATTCGAACACGAGTCGGTCGGCCGACCTGTAATGGTGGTCGGTCGACCTCCTGCCTGCGACATGTCAATTCGGGAACTATACTACCTATGCATATTTACTCCCTACATCCCAACATATGAAATTAGCTACTCATAACTATTGAAACAATAATAAAAATAGGAATAAACATGGAAATTATAAAGAACATCAATCTAAACATGCAATAATAAAAAGGAAATTAAAATAAGACGAAAAGGAGATTAGGAACTTTGGTTCCCCATGGTCAAAACAAGTCAATGAAGGGTAAGAATAATCAAATAACACAATCCCAAGGAACAAAGAATAAACCTTTAGGTCAATATTCTACCTAATCCTTACGGTCTTAGGGTTCCTACAAAAGCACTAAACTTTCGTTCAAGGGCAATCCCAAAGTTGTTGTTAAACTAATCCTAATAATCTTTCAATCCCAAGGATTAGTTCACCAACAACAATGGGGGATTGGTAATTTAATCATAAAACTATCAAAATCAAGTCTTTACATGGTTCCCCTAATTCCTAATCACAAGAATTAGCTATGCATACTTTTTATCATGGAACTAACAATTACCAAGAATATTAAAGAGATGAACATAATCAAAGATGATAATAAAAGAGTAAACATGAAATAAGAAATAACAACAAGATGAATAACAAGATTGAATAAAAAGGAAAGATTAAATTGTGACAAACTTACAACTTAATTGGAAAATCTAAGAACAAAGATGAAAGCTTGAATAAAATCTATGATAGAAAACTAGATTAAGAACTTGATGGTAATCTTCATAATCAACCCTAATTACGAAATCTGGCTTAAATAGGCGGAAATAAAGAGTTTCCCAATGACCTAAACACTTGTATGGGCTTTTCGGAAACTTCTGGGTCGGTGCTGTGGTCGGTCGACCAATATTTTCGGTCGGTCGACCGCTTTACGGATTTTATGCAATTTCTGGGCTTCAGGCAAATTCTGGGCTTTTCAAAAAGGCACCTGGTCGATCGACCTACTTTGTTGGTCGGTCGACCAATCTGTCGGGACTGCAGCGCGCATCGTTCTTAAAACAGCTGCCATTTCTTCGTTACTTATCGAAATCAAGCGATTCTCGCGGCGTTGGAAAGCTAAGAGGATAAGCTTTCACCTCCAACTGGAATCACTCCATTATCAGCTCTAGAACTTGAGATATAGCCATTTGAGACAGGCTGCAATGTCGAAGATCGATTCTTTGCTTGTAAAAGTTATCTTTAGGCCTTGAAATGTGCGCTAGGCTTCGTTCCTTCTTATCCTTAGTCATGAAAAGTCCCGAGGGCATAAATTTGGTATAAAATCGTCCCTTTTCCGCATAAATCTGCAAAAGAGCATAAAAATACGAAAGTAGACAATTGTTGGGAAATAAATGCTAAAACATAGTAAATGAGCGACAAAATGCGTGTAAAAATAGATGTAAAACATCATAAAATAGGCACGCATCACCGCCCACGAGAGCACCGGTGACTCGGCGACCTATGTCGTTAAAATGAGTGGCCACGAGGTAGTCTATGTTAAGGACAAGGGGGTCACCGCTATCGATGTTAAGGTAACCCGCGACTATGGCTAACTCGATGTTCTTAATGTTGTTGGGCTCTGGTCGGGTAAAGATGGTCTCTCCTAACAACCGAAGAAACATACGAACAACAGGAGTGTTGACAAGGGCAACCTTACGACTAGCGTAGGGTACATGGGAAAGGGCTGCCCAAAGCTGAGGAACTAGGTTCCTCGGTGGTCTCACTGAACTTGTACTAGATATCCCTAAAACCTCCCCAAACCTAGATAAGGTCTAGGCGTACCATTCGTTCCTGAGTCGAAAACGAATGGAGAGTGCGTCACGCTGGGCATTGTAGATGTCAGGGGAGAAGGAATAAGAGTTAAAGAACTCTAGAGTCGGGACTCGGTAGGTGTACTCAGTCATAGTGGCCAAACCAAACATCCCCGTCCGAGTCAGCATGTTAAAAATGGGTCTAGTCAAACTGAACTGGTCTAGGTCGGGTCGATACGGAAACTTACTAAATCGGATAGCTCCATCCAACAAAAACTCCATCTGCTCACGTTGATGTGGAGAATAGAAATATACCTCTGGTATCTCATGTAGTGGTGGAACTGCTGGTGGAGCTGGTTTGCGCGACAATTTGCGCGGTGGCATCCCGAGTACGGACTTCCTCCCCTTTTGGCTCAAAACCATCATCTTCTCCTTCCCCTTGTCAGACGAGGAAGAAGGTGCAGCGGTAGTGGTGACTGTTGTGGGATATGAGGTGGTGGCAGTGATGCGTGTCTATTTTATGATGTTTTACACGCATTTCAGAGCTCATCTATGTGGTTATAGCTATTATTTCTCTTATTTCGTCTACTTTCGTGTTTTGGTGCATTATTGCAGATGAGTGCGGAAATGGGTGGATTTTGAGTCAAACCTGTCCTCGAGTGGATTGCATGACTAATGACATGAAGGAACAATCAAGGAATAAAGCCTAGCGCGCATTTCAAGGCTTAAAAGACAAATTTCTGGAGCTATAAGAACTGACATACCAGCTATATCAGTCGACCGACTGAGCACAGTGGTCGGTCGACTAATGTACCTGATGAGCAAGATTTCAGAAGTCATTTTATAAGATCAGAAGCTTCAACAAACCCGACAACTGGTCGATCGACCAGTACCAGCGGTCGGTCGACCACTCGGCCTTTTTCGGAAAGTTATTTCTCCTATTTCGTCTACTTTCGTATTTTGGTGCATTATTGCAGATTAATGCGGAAATGAGTATATTTTGAGTCAAACCCGTCCTCGAGTGGATTGCATGGCTAGTGACATGAAGGAACGAACAAGGAACAAAGCCTAATGCGCATTTCAAGGCCTGAAAGACAGATCCCCGAAGTCATGAGAATTGACGTACCGGCTACATCAGTCGACCGATTAGGCACAGTGGTCGGTCGACCAATGCAACTGATGAGCGAGATTTCAAAAGTCAAATTAGAAGATCAGAAGCTTCGACAAACCTAGCAACTGGTCAGTCGACCAGTACCAACGGTCGGTCGACCAGTTGGCCTTTTTCGAAGATTAAGAGGCGTGATTAAGCCCATAATTATGTTTAGGGTTTTGAGGAAAGGTTTGCGAAATTCCTACATTGTTGGGGCTGGTGTCTGATGCCCGTCGTTGAGGGTACCAAAGATAAATTTATAATTCCTAACCTTAACAATAGATAGTGAAAGTCAGGGTCGAACCACAAAGAGGTGGGGAATGTTTATTGTTTGATGTTTATGTTTAAGGTAACAAATTTGGGGATGATTGGTTGATTACTATATCTAAGGTGAAGATTAAAATAAAACAAGAATAAAAAGATGAGAATAAATATAATAAAAGGGATGCTAGGATGTTCGGGTAATAAATAGCTAAGGTAAAATAAATCCTAAGGTCAACATGTATTGCAGTCGCGTAAGGGGGTGTAACATAACTTTTTAGGTCTATGCTACCTAATAGCTCCTTTCGGCCTATGCTATTAGTTCCTAGGTCTCACAATTATTGGGTGTCAACAATAAGGGTGATTCCTAAATCCCAGGTTACATACCTTTCAGCCTTGAGTAACCTATCCGTCTTAAAGTGTAAACCAATGCCCTTCCCGTATCTTTCAATCTTGGGTAGGTCATTACTAACATCCTACAAGTCTCCTATTGGTCTCATTGCAGGATATTATAATTTATAAGAAAAGACGAAATAAGAAAACAGACGCGAGTGGTCGACCGACCGGCTACTCCAGTCGGCCGACCACGGCCTCGGTCGACCGACCGACTATTTCAGTCGGCCGACCGTGGTCCTGCTACAGGTCGGTTTTTTCGGATTTTATTTACCTATGCATATTATCCCCTACATCCTAACATATGAAAATTAGCTACTCATAACTGTTAAGACGAATATAAAATTGGGAATAGACATGGAAAACATAGTAATTAATCTAAACATGCAAGATTCAATAAGGCTTGGGATTCTAACTTAACAATTGTAGTAAAAGCAATAAGAACAATAATAAAACTAGATCAAAGAGGAATTACCACAATTGGAATTAAGGCAGAACTGAATAAACTTTATTGAATGCTTAAGAATTCTTGAATAATGCTAAAAGATGAACTAGATGGTAGAAGATGATATATGATAAAGCATATGAAAAAGCATACCTAACCCTAATCACAAGATTTGTTTATATAGGGTAAAAACTAAGAGTTTCCTAAAAGCTAAAACTCTACTTTATTTCCGAAAATAAATCGTATGGGCTTCGTTCTGGTCGGCCGACCCGTATAGCTGGTCGGTCGACCACTTCCTGCTGGGCTTCTTTTATTTCCGGCTCTTTCGTGAAAATTGGACTTTATGAAAATCGGGCCTGGTCGGCCGACCCGTTTAGCTGGTCGGTCGACCGCTTCTGCACGGAAGTCTTCGGATTTCTTCTGTTTTGACTCTTGGTACTTGATTTTGACTCCAGTTGACTTTCCATTTATTCCTTAATTAAGCTAAAGACTTGAGGATACGAATTTGGTGCCAAATCGCCTCTTTTTCGCATAAATCTGCAAAAGTGCATAAAAATACGAAAGTACACAATTTGTGGGAAATAAAGGCTAAAACATAGTAAATGAGCGACCAAATACGTGTAAAAATAGATGTAAAACATCATAAAATAGACACGTATCAAATTCCCCAAACCAAACCCTTGCTTGCCCTCAAGCAAGAAATAGACTCGATCTTAACTAATGGAGCGATTTCAATCTCAGAGCGAAATTTACATGTAAGCCTAAACCAATGCCAAGAACAAAATGAGATAATATTCAAATCATGCAAACGAGTTATAGGGTTGTCAAACTTGAAAATATAAAGACTATAGAGACTTATACCATGGACTCTCGCGGTACGCTCGAGACACTCATGAAGCAAAGGGTGAGTATATGTAAAAGATAGAAAGAAGTAATTTTGTAGAGACACTCACCTAACTGCGACCCATGGAAACATGCCTGCAATCTAACATGAACAAGAATTCTACAACTTTGTATAACAATCTCATTAAATGGCCTAGATACATGCAATTGAGGTAATGAAAGATATGTGAGGTAAAAGGTAAAAGTGGTTAAGATGTTTTTGGATTTGTGGGGTTAGTAGCCAAGCTAGTAAAACCGATTCCCAACAACATACTTCACGACTTTTTTGATATTAAGAAAGTGCTCTTTTGTAGCACAACTCTCACATTATATAAGAAAGGACTCCCAAATATTTTTGAATGAGGTACGGGAGTTATAACATACAAAAGAAAGGGATTTTTGGAACGGAAATTTTGAATCTGATAGTGCCAGACGGTCGACCGACCAATAGAGGTGGTCGGTCGACTGGCTCTGTATTTTCCGGATTTTTTTTCTTTTTCTTTTCTTTCTTTTCTGAATTTTTCTGTTCTTTTTCTTTTCTTGCTTTCTTTCTTTCTTTTCTCTTTTTGCTCATAATAGCATACAAACCAAGATGCCTAAAAAAATAATCCAATGACCACAAATACTAGCTTGGAAAGGTAGGCTAAGTATGGGATGTAGTTTTGGGGGAATAAAAAAAGCAATTTTGGTTATGTGAAGCTTATGGGTAAATATGAGAAAATGGATCCCAAATGCACGTATCAAGACTCACAAAACGAGATAATAAAACAAGTATATAGCAATTCAAGTTCATGTTTATGCATATTGATGTAACATGTTCTAAGGGGAGTACTACTCACATCCTAGACGACTGGTTTAAGAATGAAACCAGGAATAAGGCTCTAAAACTTAGAATGTATAAGTAGGTCGCCAAGGTATAAGTCAAGTCTCAAGATATGCAAGTTGACAAAAACTCGTAGATATGCAAAAGACTCTTATACTAAAACAAGTTGACAAGGCAAGGTAAAGGCATAAACATGTAAGATAGCTAAATCATCCTTGAAATACTCTCGTTCCGACTCGACCTATATGCTAAAATAAACGTGCATTTTTTGGAATTTTTGAATTTTTTAATTTTTAATTTTTTTGGATTTTTTTTTTATTTTTGTATATATAAGGAAAATAAAGAAAAGAACGATGCAAGACAGAAATGCAATAAACGTGTGACAAAATGTAATGCATGTAACACAAAACCATTCCCCAAACCAACCCGCACAATGTCCCCATTGTGCATTAGCCTAAGTAAAGGTTTCAGAAAATTAAAAGACAAATGCAAGTAAAATAAAATAAAGGAAAAACTGGAAAGAACTCACTGGGTTAAAAGATGCATGAGAAAAACCTCCCCAAACCAGCGTAAGCTGGGAGGTTTTGGTGGCTAGCAGTGCCACTCAAGTATCCAAGTTGATTTTGCGGTTCCCAAGGAAGAAAACGAAAGACTGCGACGGACAGTAGGTCGACCGACCGGTGTTTCTGGTCGATCGACCTCCTGTGAACAGCGAAAAAATCTGCGATACGGCGCGTCTGGTCGACCGACTGATGTTTCTGGTCGGTCGACCAGCTGAGTCCTGGAGGTCTTTGTTTCTTCTCGGAAATCCTGAAAAAGCAAGAAAATATGTGCGCCCAACAATGCGCGAGATGCCAAAACGATTCTAAAAGTCTTAACTACTAGCAAACCGAACTAAAAAGTTTCACACAGCATAAAATAAATTGTCTTAAAACTACAACTTAAAAACAACTATCCGCTGAAGATGCGGAGGATATCCGACCACGGCTTCTGACGGCACGCCGTAGTCTCCACTGTTTTTGCTTCAGTAGCAAAACACATCTTCTTTCCTCCGTCGCAAAGCATATGCGACGGTCTCTCTTCTTGAGCCTGCCTCCTCTTCTTTTTCTCTTCTCGATCCACGACATCTGGATCCTCATCTTCTTCATAGCTCAGGCATCCCATTCCTCCTCTCTGGATGATAACTTCCTTCTCCTTGGGTTTCCCCAAACCAGTTCCTGCAATAGTCACGATAGAAGTGTCCTCCCTATTGCTCCCAATCTGGGGCGGAGGTGTAAAAACAGATACAGGAACAGGTAATAAAGTGGGAGAAGTAGTGATGACCTCATACTTCTTTTCAGAAGTGATAGCATTACATGTAATGGGGGTCATAGCATCCTTCTTCCTATAGGATAGGCCATTGATAATAGAATGTTTGCCTACTTTGAAGGTTAGAGTTCCAGTGCCTACATCTATAATGGCACCTGCAGTGTGAAGAAAGGGTCTTCCTAGAATGATAGGTATATGGGCATCCTCTGGGATGTCCAAAACAACAAAGTCTACTGGGAAGAAAAACCTGTCAATACGCACAGGGATGTTTTCTAACACCCCTATAGGTTCCATAGATGTGCGATCAGCCATCTGGACCGTCATACTGGTCACTGCAAATTCAGTCATTCCTAGTTTTAAGGCAACGCTTAGGGGCATGACACTTATACTAGCACCTAGGTCGCATAAAGCCTTTTTGACTGGGAAGGTTCCTATATTGCAGGGGACAGAAAAACTTCCAGGGTCTTCTAATTTATGGGGGGCAATGACATGTGATAAAAAGCTAGATGACTCTTCAGTGAGAGCCACAGACTCAACCTTTTCTAGAGACCTCTTTCTTGACAAAAGCTGTCTCATGAATTTTAGATAAGAAGGAACTTGTTGAACTAATTCTAAAAATGGAACTTGAACATTTAATGAACGAATTACATCTTTAAATTTGTCAAAAGATACCTGATCCTTCGAAGGCACGAGTCTCTCTGGAAAGGGAGCAGCTGAGGATTCCGTATTTGCAGCCCTTTTTAAAAACCTGGGGGTCTTATCACCCCGGAAAAGAAAATCCCGTAAGTTGTTTGGCAATTCTGGACGAAAGGGAATTTCAGATGCTGCTTCAGTGGTCGGTCGACCAGTATCCACGGTCGATCGACCAGTCTCCTGTTCAGCTGATAATTTCGGATCCTGCTCCGCGGTCGGTCGACCCGATTCTTCGGTCGGTCGACCGACTTTGCTGCTACTCGCTGTTTTTTCTTTCTCAGCCCCCACTTTGGTTCCACTTCGCAGGGTTACGATGTTTAGGGTCTCCTTCTTCTGGTCCGGTTTTGTCGGAAGTTGACCCGGGGCCCTAGTATCATTCTTGCTCGCGATCTGAGCAATCTGGGTCTCCAACATCTTCATCCCCGCCTCTCTAGCCTGTGACTCCTTCTGAACCAATCCAATAAGATTTTGGATAAGAGTATCTGTGTTGGGTGGTGGATTAGAAGGTGGTTGAGGGTTGAAAGGTGGTCTTTGGAAATTTTGTTTATGTGGGGGTACATATGTGGAATTTTGCTGAGGTTGCATGTGCTGTGGGTTTTGAACATTCTGGCTTGTCCACCTTAAGTTGGGATGGACATTGTTATTATTTGGATCATAAAAATTGTTCCCA
This sequence comes from Silene conica, assembly GCA_029255685.2. Classification (NCBI taxonomy): domain Eukaryota; kingdom Viridiplantae; phylum Streptophyta; class Magnoliopsida; order Caryophyllales; family Caryophyllaceae; genus Silene; species Silene conica. The sequence continues at coordinate 34,610,649 of CM055313.2, read as the reverse complement.
CGATAATGCTGAAAAGCGGCACATGTTTCATTAGATGAAGTGCAGAACTTTGACACATGCCCTTCTCCACCGCACCTCTCACAAGCAAAGGGTCCGTCCTGAACGGCGTTCACCTGGTAAATTCCTCCCTTGCTTCCACTCCCTAGATCGAGCTTTCCTGCAGCTTCAAATTTTTCCAACTTGGCCGTTAAGGCCTCAATTGCTGACAGGTTGTACTCAGATTTTCTTTGATTGCCTCTGGAAGTACCATGCTCAGCGCGGTGCACAGCAACATCTTCTATTAACTTGAGACCTTTAGTCTCTCCTGAATTATCCTGGAATCTTCCATTAGCTGCAGCATCTAAGTAGGCCCTGTTGTCATCATAGAGGCCATTGTAGAACTGGTTGCAAAGAAACCATTGTTCGAATCCGTGATGTGGTATGGATCGAACAAGTCTCTTGAACCTGTCCCACGCCTCGCTAAAGTCTTCATTGGGTCCTTGCTTGAAATTAGTAATCTGCGCTCTTAAGGCATTAGTCTTTGATGCAGAATAGTATTTCCTGTAGAATGCTAAGGCTAAGGTGTTCCAATCTGTAACTCCCGCAGCAGTGCGGTCAAGGTCTCTGTACCACTCTCTTGCAGAGTCCCTAAGGGAGAAGATAAACATGGTCTGTTTAATCTGGTCCTGCGTCACTCCTTCTGGGGGTGCTATAGAGCATATGTAATCTGTGAAGATTTCAATATGCTTAGCTGCATCCTCATTGGCCGAGCCTCCAAATTGGTTTCTTTCAACCATAGTAATATAGGCAGGCTTGGCCTCGAATGGCTTCCCAGTACCTGCAGGTAAAGTGAACCCTTTGTATAGGTCCTTTGCCTGAGGCATAGAGTGACTGGCAATAGTAGCTTCTTCTGTCATGTTATCTTCTTCTTTAGGAAAAACTGGAAAGTGGGTAAAAGGTGGTGTTTTTGGTGAAGGTGGATTGATGGGAGAATTTGGTTGTGAAGGTGGTGTTTTTGGTGAAGACGGTGGTAACTCGAAAAGGTCTTCTTGAAATAAAGAGGATGGTGACCCTCCCTCTTGATTTGCTAGAAGTTGCTTTCTTCTTTCTCTAAGAGTCCTCTCAATTTCGAGATCAAGTGGTAGGAGTTCTCCTTGAACTGACCTGCGCATAAGAGGAAACTACAAGAAAAAGGCGAGAAGGTTTAAGGAACAAAAAGTTCCTTAAACAAAGAGAAACAAAAACAAAAAAAACAATAAACACTGGCGTCACCTCCCCGGCAACGGCGCCAAAATTTGATGCCCGTCGTTGAGGGTACCAAAGATAAATTTATAATTCTTAACCTTAACAATAGATAGTGAAAGTCAGGGTCGAACCACAAAGAGGTGGGGAATGTTTATTGTTTGATGTTTATGTTTAAGGTAACAAATTTGGGGATGATTGGTTGATTACTATATCTAAGGTGAAGATTAAAATAAAACAAGAATAAAAAGATGAGAATAAATATAATAAAAGGGATGCTAGGATGTTCGGGTAATAAATAGCTAAGGTAAAATAAATCCTAAGGTCAACATGTATTGCAGTCGCGTAAGGGGGTGTAACATAACTTTTTAGGTCTATGCTACCTAATAGCTCCTTTCGGCCTATGCTATTAGTTCCTAGGTCTCACAATTATTGGGTGTCAACAATAAGGGTGATTCCTAAATCCCAGGTTACATACCTTTCAGCCTTGAGTAACCTATCCGTCTTAAAGTGTAAACCAATGCCCTTCCCGTATCTTTCAATCTTGGGTAGGTCATTACTAACATCCTACAAGTCTCCTATTGGTCTCATTGCAGGATATTATAATTTATAAGAAAAGACGAAATAAGAAAACAGACGCGAGTGGTCGACCGACCGGCTACTCCAGTCGGCCGACCACGGCCTCGGTCGACCGACCGACTATTTCAGTCGGCCGACCGTGGTCCTGCTACAGGTCGGTTTTTTCGGATTTTATTTACCTATGCATATTATCCCCTACATCCTAACATATGAAAATTAGCTACTCATAACTGTTAAGACGAATATAAAATTGGGAATAGACATGGAAAACATAGTAATTAATCTAAACATGCAAGATTCAATAAGGCTTGGGATTCTAACTTAACAATTGTAGTAAAAGCAATAAGAACAATAATAAAACTAGATCAAAGAGGAATTACCACAATTGGAATTAAGGCAGAACTGAATAAACTTTATTGAATGCTTAAGAATTCTTGAATAATGCTAAAAGATGAACTAGATGGTAGAAGATGATATATGATAAAGCATATGAAAAAGCATACCTAACCCTAATCACAAGATTTGTTTATATAGGGTAAAAACTAAGAGTTTCCTAAAAGCTAAAACTCTACTTTATTTCCGAAAATAAATCGTATGGGCTTCGTTCTGGTCGGCCGACCCGTATAACTGGTCGGTCGACCACTTCCTGCTGGGCTTCTTTTATTTCCGGCTCTTTCGTGAAAATTGGACTTTATGAAAATCGGGCCTGGTCGGCCGCCCCGTTTAGCTGGTCGGTCGACCGCTTCTGCACGGAAGTCTTCGGATTTCTTCTGTTTTGACTCTTGGTACTTGATTTTGACTCCAGTTGACTTTCCATTTATTCCTTAATTAAGCTAAAGACTTTAGGATACGAATTTGGTGCCAAATCGCCTCTTTTTCGCATAAATCTGCAAAAGTGCATAAAAATACGAAAGTACACAATTTGTGGGAAATAAAGGCTAAAACATAGTAAATGAGCGACCAAATACGTGTAAAAATAGATGTAAAACATCATAAAATAGACACGTATCAGTGTCCTTGACAGTTAGTACAATGACTTATTAAATCTCTTAAAGGATCACAAGGGCATACTTTGGTATATTATCAGTTGATCCACGTTTATCAATAACGGTTGGCTTGCTAGATAAATTTGACGTTATTGTCATACGGATGGCGGTGATCAACTGGTTCCTATACGTCACACCTATAGGACACGTTTGAGAGATGTGAAGGTATGAAAATACAGTCACATTTATGCTGAATACGACTAAACAGTTAGTCAGAGGTATTGACTATTAAATTAGTCAATGAGATGTTGAGATAATTATTTAATACGGATTAAATAATGTTAGCTAATACGGATTACATGATTAATTCGTAAATTAAATATAAACAGTTATATTTAATTAAATATTGAATTCGTGTATTAATATAAGCAGTTATATTAATTTAGTTAATTATAGAATATCGTAATTTTTATCAGACCATTATTAATGTATCGACTACATTAATATCTGATAACGTGTATACGATTTATAATTAAATTCCGCGAATTATATTTTAGCAATTAGGGTCGAATCACGTATTAGAATACGGTAAGAGTGGAAAACCCACTCTCACCCTAACCCTAATTCGGCCGAGTATTACAAATAGAGAGAGACTCTCTTTTTGTCAGATGCCTCATTCTTACTGGTAATTTACATCTCAAGAAAAACCAGGGTTTTGAGAACTGTCTTTTCAAAAACCTAGATCTCACATCTTAAAACTCACAATAACTCTCCCCATATTGCAAGGTAATTGGAGAGCATTTCTAGCACACGCGACATCATCTCAGACGGGTCTTGGGTGCAAGTTATAGGAGGGAATTTCCATTAATTCCTGTTCTTAGGCCATTCGCGCAAAGGACCTAAGGTTGTATTCTCTCGTTCATGTTTTTTATCTTATGACTATATTCGCATATGTAATTTTCGTTATAATCCTGGAAATTTTAGGGTGAATACATGTTTATTCCCCACATATATAACGTAATACTCTTCCTCTGTTTTAGGTATTCAGTTTATAATCTAGTTTTCATTATCAAGTTTTATAATCCAGTTTTAGCATCTAGTTTAGCATCAAAATTAAACATCTCATAATTTTACTATTCAGTTTTACTAGTTTAGGGTTTGAGTTTTCTGATTTCTTGCATAAACATTCTGTTCCACGCATTGTTCAATAAAGTTCATCATTCCGTTCTTATTTCTGCCTTGTGTTTATGGTAATTCTCTTTATGTCAGTTGTTTACAGTTTTCATAGGATTAGTTCCGGTTAGTTAGAATCCCAAAACCATTTCTTTATTGTTTTCAATCTCGTTAATCATCTTAATCATGTTCTTTGTTGTTATTATAATTATAGTTTCTGTTTTTGTTAACATTATGAGTAACTAAACCCCACATGTTAGGATGTAGGCGACCTAAGCATAGATGGCGTAGTTTAGGGTAAACCCGAAGCCAGTCGGTCGACTCAGCGGATTGGTCGATCGACTGGAGTAGCTGGTCGGTCGATTCGTTTATGATTAGAATTGTTTTACTTCGTTAAGTGCAATATCTTTCAATGAGACCAAGAGGAGACTTGTTAGATGCTTAGTAATGACCAACCCGTGGATCGAGAGATACAGAAGGGCATTAGTTAACGGTTTAAGGCAACTAAATTACTAAGATTGAAAGGTATGTGACTTAGACTTTAGGAATCACCAATCATGTTGACAACTAGCATTAGTGAGACCTAGGGACTAGTAGCATGGGTCGAAAGGAACTACTAGTTAACTCGGACCGAAAGGACTAGTTATACCCCTTACGCGACTATAATACGGACTTATCTAGATTATCTACCATCATAGCTATAGCAACCCGAACATCCTAACATCCTTTTATCACTTGTTTACATCTTAAATTTTAGTTTTACTTTTGTTATTTTCGTTACTAGACTTAGTTCAAAACAAACCAATCAAAACCCCCCTTTTACCTTAGACTAAAGATGAAAACAGTTAATATCTCCCTTCCTCCTTGTGGTTTGACCCGTACTTTCACTAGCTTATATTAGTCTTAGTTCGGAACTATAAACTTTATCTTTAACACCCACAACGACGGGTATCACTAGCGAGCGATGTACTTTTATCGACATGACATTTACCATTATCCACTAGTACAGAAATGTCATTTGGCAACGGTCGAAAAGCACATATGGCAACGATTCCACGGCCGTTGTAAATCGGGGCGTTGCCTTAAACAATCACCTACGGCAACGGTTATCAACCGTTGCCAAAAGTTATTTTTGGCAACGGTCAACGGTTGTTGTTAGTAACCGTTGCCAAAAGTTATTCTTGGCAACGGTTGTTGTTAGTAACCGTTGCCAAAAGTTGTTTTTGGCAACGGTTATTAACAGCAAACGTTGCCTTATATATATAAAAGGCAACAGTTCATTTTTAACAACCGTTGCCGTTGCTCAATTAAAATTTTAAAAAAAAAATTATTCCAATAATATATTTTTGGGTAAATATAAAATTTTCGATTAAGATAATAATTAATTACAAAACCAATACATATACACTTCCGTTCTCAAAACAATAATGTACATGATTCTACAGGAACTTCAAAATAAGTCGAGCCATTAATGATTCTACATCTCGAATGCTAATATTGTCAATAGCTTTTCCATCACGCTCTATGTAACACCCCGTAATTTCCAAGTCATTATATATTATTAAAATCTTATTTTTAGTAATAATAATATTCCACATTGAATAAAATTCCATTTAAAATATATCGTTTTTGACAATGATATTAATATGTCCGTCTTAAAGTTATACTTCTTAAACTTGTGAAACGCTACTCTGTCCTTGATGATAATTCTAGGATATGTTAAAGGCGTAACTAGCTTTTACTTCTAAAATAAAAGTTTTAGATCTTTTTCTTATCTTTCCAACGCCACCGAAAACACCTTAATACAAGTTCTGTGGAAGAAATTATGGCCAAAATACGAAAGGCTGTCACAGATAATCCGCCGACGAGACTATCGCTCGTTGCTACCTCTTCCACTTGGCCTAAAACCTTCGACACATGGTCTTAGCACCTCTTACACTTGGCCTAAGAACTTAGACACCTACCTTAATCACTTCTTCCACATGTCCTAAGACTCTCGACACATGGTTTAACCGTCTCGACACTTTGTGTAAGAGTTTCGACACTTGGTGTAAGAGCTTCGACACTTGGCATAAGAGCTTTGACACTTGGCAATAGCTTCCGACACTTGGCTTGAACATGCAAAGCATGTTCCTTGCTGCCCAAGGGCTTCTTCATTCTTCTTCCTTCCTTTTTTCAGCCATGCACACAAAACACAAAAGAAGAAGGAACACCATTGATGCTTTTGCACCTCCACCGTAAAACGATCGTAAAATCTTCGTTTCTTATCGGTTTTCGACGATTTTTGCGCCTATATCTTCCTCTCCTCGCCCTCCATCTTCCTAGGTAATAAAAGTATCAAAATTATTCCTTAATATACTCTGGTCGTGGCCTTTAAGGCACGGTTCTCTTAGCTAACCTCGTTTATTTGTGTGTAGCTAATTCGGTTGTCCAAACCGGAGTGGCTTTGAGTCAAAATCATGCTTATTGAAGAGCTAAAAGGTAACGGTGATGGGTTACTCGACTTTATCGTCTTTGTTTGCATGACTATATGCTAGTAATGTTTAGTATACTAGGATTGTTTTTGGTTAAGTAGTGGCATGATTAGGATAATAAATCATATGTTTGGATGAATTTCATCATGCATGCTTGTGTTGGATGAGTTTTTAATTGTGGAAATTCATTAAGGATTGTATGGTTAAATGAGTTTATGATCATTGAGGATGATTAGTTTGATAGTCTTTCAAGTTCATAGTGTTTTGCTTACAATGGTTAATTCATGATGTTTCAGCACCTTGATAAATCTGTCCATTGTCTTGTACAATTTATTTCGACATCTTAGAGTATCCTTATTTGAAAATGTTGAAAAGAGACCCCTGTTTATTTTGAGTTAAGAGTCTACCTCTGAATTTTCGTAATTTTATTGCATGTCGTTTGTTCACAATAAATTATTTACGAACATTGCGCTGAAATACTCGCAGAACGGACAGTAGCTCAAAGATTGTTTCGAAAACCATTTTTAAACTTTGAAATGATTCTGGTCCTTTTCAAAAATTAAACTTTGAAGATTTTAGATGATGTTAGGAGTTTGCTTTGCCCCAAAATGATTTGTTAAACCCGTTTTATGAAGCAATACATTTTGTGTGACGGTTTCTGATACACTGTAAAGATCAGTCAATAACCCCCTGTTAAGTTCGTCTTTTGAAAATATTTATTTGACAAATATTGTAGATAAAAGCCTTATTAAACCTACCCAATTGGCCTTGTATCATTTCGATTTTATTTGAATTAATTATGAATTTTACGGCAGAGGACATCTGAAATGTAAAACGCTTTTAAGACTTATGTTTTATTAATCAGTTTCGTTTATTCTTCTCCCGTATGGAATGGTCTTAAGTGTTGTCTTATTCATCTTTTATTGGCTCATGTATGTTTAAATGAGTGGGTTAACGGTTATGTTATCCTAAGCTTGTGTAGGTGACGGTTATGTCATCCTAAATTGTGTTGGCGACGGTTATGTTGTCTTGCATGTGAATAGATAGCGGTGGTACGATTTGTGTATCACTGTAATGAACTAACGCCACCCATGCAATGGGAATTTATCTATGTTCGGGATTGGTCGGAGGCAGTGGTTATACGCTCCGGTCCCCGTGTGTCGTTCGGTGTAAGGCATTACATCGAGAGGTCTGGCCAGGTCTTAGGCATATAGGCAGTGGTTATACGCTATACATAGTATTCGGAGGCAGTGGTTATACGCTCCGTAGCTGGAGGCAGTGGTTATACGCTCCAGTAGCCAGAGGCAGTGGTTATACGCTCTGGTACGTCAGAGGCAGTGGTTATACGCTCTGACGGCGTTCATTCTATTCATGTAATCGGAGGCAGTGGTTATACGCTCCGTAACTGGAGGCAGTGGTTATACGCTCCAGTAGCCAGAGGCAGTGGTTATATGCTCTGGTATGTCAGAGGCAGTGGTTATACGCTCTGACTATGTGTATTCTTTGCTCGGATGTTTCCTTGATTTTGATACTATCTCATATGCTGGCTTTAATTATGTTATATATGTTGATTCATGCTGTTTTCACATGTTTTTGACTTATCGCCCACGCATTGATCGTGTTGTTCATGTTTGGTAATATATATAATTGTTTATGAAATTATATACATGTTCATATGTATAAGATGTTTAGTATTACCGTTTATATATTTTCTGACGTAAAGTGGCTGGGAGAACCCTGAGTTACTCCCCACTGACTGTGGCGTTCATGTTTCATGAATGTAGGTTGGTGCTGTTTGGGGAAGACGTGTGGCTAGCGATCATTGTTGATAATTCGACAATTACCCTTACGCTTAGTTTAGATTTAATTCAAGTTGTTATCGTGGGATACCTTATCCTCGTCTATTTAAGTTATTTTGTATAATTTATACTTTCTCATTAGTTTTTAGTCTTCCGCATGTTGTTTTGATATTCCGCGAAAAGTTTTAATAAATATGTCGAAAAGTTTTTAAAAGTATCGTATTTCCGCTGCAAATTATTTGTTTATTTTTATGTTAAATCGCGGGGTGCCACACTCTACCACCGTATCCCCCCTAAACTCTTTAGCCTCTTGACTGCTTCCTAATTGAATCACTGTCGGATCACTGGAAACTGGAGCTGGCTCACACAATTTTATTGCTCTATGCAAATCTTCTAAATGACCTCATTTCGGTTAGTTTATAAGGCCTGCAAGTATTAAGAAACCGACAAAGTCAGGAAATCACTCTTATAGATAAATTATACACCTTCAACATAAACTCGCATCATGAAATGAAGCTGCCATGTCGTAGATAGTTCTTTAAAACATCATTACGCGTCAAAATTACACACATTCATCTTCAATTCTCTGCAGCTGTACTGCGTGTATTTTTCAGCCACATAACAGGCAATCTTTTAATTACGCCTGATGCCGAAGGAGCTAACAGTATACCTAGCTGTTGAACACAAAACAGTCTACTACTGTAAGACATATAAATTGATATCAGCTTCTACTCAGAATTAATGGTTTCAAATCAACTGCTAACGGAACATAATGCAACACTGCATAGATGATCAACTTCCAAAAGTAAATAACGTCTATGTCACAACAGCATGAAACTTGGACACTTCATTACAAGGCAAACATTCAGATTTAGAGTAAAGTACTAAATTTTTGCCAATACATACAAAGTACAACACAACAATAAACTAAACAAGAAATCTAGATTATTATCACTCCAATAACATTTTATAGAGAACAACTTAACAACAGAGCAGCAGTAACGACAACAATAACCACAATATAGCAATATCACCGGAGTTAGTCCGATAGTTTGTCTGACTAACTCCGGTGATATAAACTATATAAACAAAATCTCCTCATAGCCTAGAGCAAAATTAGAAACCGTCAAATAAACTATATAAGAAACACCAAGAGGATATGAACAAGGGAATAAAAGGGCTGACTGTACTGAATACCTAGCCATTTGGGATATGAGACTTGTCATACCGTCCAAGATCAGTGCCATCAAAATCAATGAACACTACCAAACTATAATGATCATTATTGGCCTTGTCAAACAAGCTAGCTAACTGTTATCACTATCCCTGTGCAACAACAGCAACCCAACAGACTAACACAACAGCAAAAACTGCTTATTGCAGCCTACTTGCAGTGCTCTGCCAACCAGCAATAAGCATACCCTCGAGAACAGAATATAGGCAGTGCATAATCAATAGCATGGAGTTTCAGACGTTAAAACATACCAGCAGACAAAGAAAAGAATGACGGCACAAGCCCTTGATCCTCCTGGATTCAGAGCTTTCCAACAGCAGCAGCATCGGCTAGGTATCATCACAATAGCTTGACTCATCAGAAGAATGTAAGCCTGAAATAGATTATTGGTTGCTACTTCATCCACTATGTCATCATAAGGAGGAAACGAGTTGTATAATGCAAGCCCTCCTGCATCGTGAATTAACAACCTTTAGTCTTCTACTGTGAGATGCTTGATTAATAGTACTCCCGTATATGAGAGTATGAGAATGTGGACATATCTATCATTTTAATTACATAAGCAAGCATAACGGAAGAAACAAACAAGCATTAATCTACTGGACATAAATGGTAAGTATACTATATCAGAGTCATAATAGTTGCATACACCTAAAATAGAAAAAAAAAACATTGATCCAATGTAGAATATAAACCTTTTGAAAAAAAAACACGAATGGTAAGTATACTATATCAGACTTATATGTATCGCAAGCTTTCCAAGCTTCTAAATAATCCTTGATGCACCCGAAACTCTAGCACCTTTAGCAGCCTGAATACACAGGTAAAAACAATGAAACCAACCCCAATTGAATGATGAATTGGCAAAAAGGCAAAAAAATGGACAACTAGACTAATTCAATAAGGGGCAGAGAAAGATGAGCATAATCCACAGAATAACATGGTCCAATACCACAGAGGTTAGAATAGAATCTATATTTGAAAATACATCCGATCCCTCTTCAAAAGGCTGTACAATCATATTCATCCTCACATTCATGTTTGAATTCTAGTAGCCTGGTCGGTCAGATCCTGCGCAGACAGAAATTTGCTAACTAACCAGTCATAATTTAAATAATACCAAAAAAAACATTATTATTCTTACTATGATTATTATTATTATTGCAAATTACAGTAATATTATTAGTCTGACTAACAGTATTTAATGCAATAATTCGACATATAAAACAAAAGCAAGTTGTTTTAAAATGTTACCGACAGTATTTAATCTTTAAACCAAAACACTGAAGTCAAACGCAAACATAAATCGCAAAACAAAAGTCACAGTATATCATTATAACAAAACCGCAACGAAATCAAAGGAGCAAAACAAAGGAGCCCAAAATTGGAATTACAATCCCTACTTGTTAAGACAAAGACAATATGTAAGCAACGGGTCATACCAAGAGCAGTCTTAGAACTCAATTGACTTCTCTTAATCAGATTGACATTAGCTTCTGTAAGCAGTGGCTTTGACATATTTTCTCCGCAAGAATTCCGACACAACAAAAACCCCCACTGCCACTCCCAGTCACTATCACATATGCTTCTGATTTACCTGCATCAGGTGTCAACTACTTTCACTTCAAAGTGTACAACAAGACATTACCCTATTGCCTAAATGAGTCCCATAAATTCCGAGGTAAGGGGTCTGATGTACGTAGCCTTACTCCTGTTTAGCAAGCCAATTGTGTTTTAGTTGTGATCGAATTCCATAGATATCAGATCATCGAGGCGGAAGTTGTTAAAACCTATATTGCTTCTACACACTTGACTCTAAAATCTAAATGTGTAGTTACCCGAATTGCCAATAGTCCTTACCTAACGCCTTACTGAATCATATATCCAAAACATTGTTAAAAAAAATACACAAGGAGAAGGATTGGAGTCTCACAACAATTAAGTAATACAAAGGAACCCGAATTTTTAAATAAGAAGAAAAGCTAATTGAAATGAGTAACACTAATCAAATTTAATTGAAAATCCTAACCAACCCCAATAATTAATTGTACCCAACCATGATAAAATTAACGAAATCACTGTACACAAACATCATACAAAACCAAAATTTAGAGAAATAGTGAGGATAGAAGAGATGACGCTAAACCTTTTTGCTGCCGACAACGAGGTGATCGGTCCGATTAGATTTTTAATCCCTTGCAGAATAACAATCAAATTAGGTAAAAGTGAAATAGATAAAAAAACGCAATCGAACAAATTGAATTGGACACAGTAATTTAAAAAAGAGTTTTTTGTCATATAACACCTAACATTTACACTGTCTGTAGAAATAGTACCTAAAGTTATTTTTTGCCCAACAACACCTAACATTTTCTGTTTTTTGTCTAATAACACCAAAATCAGTTTTCCGTCAAAAAAAGTCAAGATTCCGTCTTGACTAACGGTAAATTTGATTTGACGCTTCTTTCTTTTCCCTTTATGCATTTCATTACCCTCTTCATCATCCTTTTCTAAACCCAATTTCCCCTTTTGCTAATTTCTCTTCAATTAAACTTAATTTTCCTCTAATAAAATACTTATGTAACCTCCCCTTAGTTATTTAATTCCTCAATTTTCAAGTTAAAACCCCAAATTGGGCTTACTTTGTCCGGTTTTCTCCTTTTCCCTCAGCATCCTTTCAACCCAATGTCTTATTCAAGCTCATCCAGAGACGGGTTTGCGTGGGTGTTGCTTTTTCAAGTTGATTGATGAAGATATGAGCTATTGGCAAAAAAAAGTGTTATAAATGGCTTGTTGAATGAAAATAAGTCACTTAAGAATAAGATTCATTGTCAATTACTTTTACAATGCACCAGTCAGTGGAAAAGAATAAATGAAGAAATAAGGTCAAATCAATTTCACCGTTAGTCAAGACGGAATCTCGACTTTTTTTGACGGAAAAATGATTTTGGTGTTATTTGACAAAATACAGAAAATGTTAGGTGTTGTTGGGCAAAAAAAATAACTTTAGGTACTATTTCTACAGACAGTGTAAATGTTAGGTGTTATCTGACAAAAAACTCTTAAAAAAAAAGAGGAAGAGATAAAAACCTGTTAAAAATGAAAATGATGAGAAGGAAGACAGAGGTGAAATTGGTGAGTTGAGTAAAGCTATGGTGAAATCGGTGAGTTGAGTAGAATTAGATGACGCAAAACAATATTGGAATTGATAGTAGATTTAAGGATTACGGATTAGGGGATCTGAAGAGGCGAGCCCGAAAAAATTGATAATGGGATTTTGGAATACGAGTAATACATATGGCAATGGTCAATACAAAACCGTTGCCTTAATTGTGTACAAAAAATACATATGGCAACGGTTTTTGAGTGGACCGTTGCCGTATGAGTTTTTCCTCTATATTTGGCAACGGTTGTTGTTAACAACCGTTGCCTTTTCTAATAGGCAACGGTTATTTTTAATGACCGTTGCCATTTGTCCATGCCTAAAGCCATTTCTGTACTAGTGATCGCGTAGCTAGACTTATCTTTTTTACTACAGTTTTGGTGCATGTGGGGATATCCTATCCTGGGCTGTTGCTTGTAATTATTACTTTATACTTATCTTAGTTTTATTTCTTCCGCATTGTTGTTCGTAATTTACCTCGCCTGTTATTTCTAATCATGTCAAAAGTTTTAATTCCGCGCAAATTTCATGCATTTTGTATGTTTTACTTTCCGCTGCCGCAAGGGGTTTTACATCTTAAGTCTGTACGGTATCCTTAGATGTAAGTCGGGACCTTTTGGCGTAAGGCTCAATCTAGGTCTCTCTTAGGTGCTTATGGTAGTCTTATTTCTAAAGATAGAGTGTAGTTGTTGTGTGTGATTGATTGACTGAGTTGTGATAGATGTTGTTGTCATCCTTTACAAGGATCATTATCTCTATATAAGTGCCCTTAGAAGGAATCCAAGGGACGATATCTAGTTATGTGATAAGGATGTGTACATTACGTTCGACCTAGTTGTAACTCAAACCCGCTTGACCCGTCCATTGGTATGTGGGGAGGGGGTTGACTCGATGTGCCCCAACATGCTTGATATCTAAAAATTTCACAATATATATTAAACATAGTGAAAAGATTTGAGTTATGTAACTGTAGGATGTCATTAAATGTTAATTTGAAAGCGATTTCAGTTACGAAAAGTTATTACATCTTGGAAATTGAATTCTGTTATGAATTATACAAAATTACCATATTGGCCTTGATAAAAGAAAATAAACAAGATTACAATATAATTGAGGTAGTACCTATCTTTTCAAAGTAAGTATTTCTTAATGAAATGATATTTAATGTAATTAGGAGGATTGAATTAAACCAATTACAGAAAGAAATACGAATTATGTTGACTGATATTTGTTAGTAAATTATCCATAGTTATTCTTAATGTATGTCTTATCTTAACTTATTAGCAGAGAAATAATTTAATATTGAAAAAAGTAACTGAAAACAATATGAAACAAGAAAATAGCCATCCATTATTTTTCACGTAAAGCAATTATATAGCACCGTAAGAGTATAATAATACCGTTTCATACAAGAATTCACTGAGAAGACGATTGGACTAAGGTTGACCAAAAGTAGTCACGTGAGAATACGATCCAAAGTCACTTACAAGTAAGAAATCACACCAAATGCAAGTCAGTCACCCCTCTAGTCCCATCATATTAGTACTATAAAGCACCCACGTTAACGTCACTAGAATTAAAAAAAAAAAATAACCTCTCTTTTTCTCTCTTAGTAATCTCCCGCTTCACTCACTCAACTCAAATAATGGAGGAGTTGCCGCCTACCTTGGATGACGGCGAACTTTGGCTTCCTTCTGATATTTTTCCCCCTGATGATTATCATCCTCAAACTCATCATACCCGTCCATTCACTTCTCCCGCTTCTTCCATGGAGATTCGTAACCGTGCTTTTCTTGATCGTCCTCCAAATCCTGCGTCCAATCCTGAGGTACTCCATGTTTTTAACTAAAAAATAGACTACATTTTATACAGCTCCTTCCTTTATTTTTTTTCTTTTAAATGTATGAGGTAATTTAATCAAAATTAAATAATTGATTGAGACCGAGTCGAGACATATTTGCTATAAATTCTATTTTTTTATTATCGGTTTTTGCGTTTTATTGGTACTGTTCTTTATCGAATGAGATAAAAATGTGTATAAAAAATTGTTTAAATTTGTTTTTACACAAAACTTGCAAAAAAAAATCCTACTACCAGAAGTATAAGAGTATCGTATAAGCATGATATATTTAATTGAGTTTTTGTATATACTTGTTGAGCTTTTAAACTATTTTGAATTATATTTTAGTTTTTAATATTAAAATTAAAATATAGTTGAACCTATATAGATTGTATTTTAGTTGTATAATAATTTTTGATTCTCAATATTTTGTCAACGAGTTCATAAACTTTATCATATAACTCATATTCTTTCTAATAAACCTCGAAATATTTATTAAAAATCTAACCTCAAAATATGTATAGTAAATTGTATACCTCTGGTGTATAATTCACTCATTGCAAAACTTGGCATACATGGTGTTTTAGATGATGTTTCATTTTTTTGTTTTCCGTTAACACAAATTCTGATTTGTGACAGCAATATTCGTCGCAAGTTTGTAACGGGTCAAATAAAACTCATTTAGGAAGATAAAGACAAACCGTTTGTGGTTTTTTATGCACTCTTATTTTTGTGTTATCTAAACAAGTGGATGTATTTGACTCGTCGAAAGGTTGTGACGTATATATCTGTCACAAGGAAGACGTATTGTTCAGTTACAACTAAAATTTGTGTTTTTAGAGGTATTAGGTACGATGACTCCCTCCTTCAACTTATTCTTCATATGTAATTTTTATTTCAAGATGAACTGTTGACTATAATTTTTATAAAAATATTTATTTAAAAACAATAAAAATTATTATTGAATTCTTAAGAAAAACATTCTCCACTATCACATTAAACAAAGTAAAACATATATAAAGTAAATCGTAAAACATATATAAAGTAAATCAGTAAATCTCAATGAAGACGGAAATATCGGTCATAAGCAATTGGTGAGAATTTAAAGCATTTACCACTGAACCACTAGATTTTTATTGTACATTTAATAGGATAACATATATTTATACTCCAATATTATTATAGCATATCTCCTTTTCATATACGTGTAAATTGAATATTTTAACAACTAACAAATTATATTATAGAAGTATTGGATAAATGCCTTCAATTAGAGACGGTTTCACATAATTTATTATGAGATTATTTAATATTATAAATCCAAACGAATAATAAAATAGGTGAAAGAGCGGTTAAAATAAAATGAGTACATTTATTATGTATATATACGTATAAGTATAATAAAAGAACAACTAGACACTTGCAATCCCACATTAATTTTTTCCCCGCCTAACATTCTCTTAATATTATTTTATTTTTGCAATTCCACACAAATTAGCATAATGAAAAAAAATATTCTTAAAAATATTTCATTTGAATATTAATTAATTAGTAATAGCAAATACTCATTTTATGGGATGAGATGATACTGAAAGACGGAAAATTGTACCTATTTTTAAAAATGGAGAGGTTTTATAATAATTGTGAAATTAAAGTGGTACATAATTACATATTACATAATATTAACCTTTTGATTCATCATAAAAAAATACTTGCATTATAAGATCAGCTTAAA
Organism: Silene conica; assembly: GCA_029255685.2. Classification (NCBI taxonomy): domain Eukaryota; kingdom Viridiplantae; phylum Streptophyta; class Magnoliopsida; order Caryophyllales; family Caryophyllaceae; genus Silene; species Silene conica. The sequence goes on along the minus strand of CM055313.2, from coordinate 34,594,445 downwards.
TTGTTTACAATTATTATTTTGGTTAATATGTTATTTCTTTGGAGCAATGTTAAGTCATTGATTAATTTTACAAATACTTAAATGCTCTTAGAAACCCGTTTTTTTACACATCAAACATATTTTATTGGCTCATTGACCTTGTGATAAAATAGCTATAAAATACTATAAATTCCACTATTTTGTATTATTTACATACATATAAGTATATAAGTATCAAACCTATAGTTTTGGGAAATTTTTTTACGAGGGTATATATTGGCTGTTCTGAATGAAACAATTAGCGAATTACTAATGAGTCGTTTTCAACATAACTATGTTATACCAAGGGTGTTGAATAAAAATATTTATATTAATTTAGTGTAAAAGCATGTACCAAAAGTGTACATGCAATTCACCAAAATTATGGTTAGTAACGGGTTTTACACCCTGTTTTTTTTTTTCCAGAAAAGAGTTGAACTGAACTGGTCGTAGTGAAGCAAAACTGAACCGAACAGAATTGAAATAAGAGTTAACTATACATAGCCTATTTCGTTCCATGTCATTAATAATTATACAAACGTTGTTGTATTAAGAACATATGGAAAATATACGATATTTATTTTCTATGTGTACCTTTTAATTTTAATTATTTGATCCTATACATTTTGATTATTAAATCAAAATAAGGATGTGTTGATTTCGGTGAGGCATGTACCCTTTTAGTTTAATGTTAAAAGTATAATAAACGTTGAATTTAAATTTAATATACTTTTATTTGTATGGGTAAAATCTTATACATTTATATTTAAATGAAATAATACTACAACTATAAAATTTTAAATTGGTATTTATATTTTTTTTACATGCCCGTGTAATTTTACACGGGTCCTATACTAATAGTTATATTGAGAAATTAACAAGTGTCTCCAAATACGAACATAAATATAAAAATAACGGATAAAATATAAAAAATTTCATATATTGGACAACAAATATTTGTCTAAGACAGTATACAAATTCATCTTGAAAAAATCTAGTAACCACTTTACCCGAAAAAGAGTTGTGTTTAAATTCGTATATTTATCTAACACAAATTTTCATTGAAAACGGATACTATTCATCACAAGTTAAAGACGGATAGTGCTCCTCTCACATAATGTAAGGTTGCACTATCCATATGATGCTCCATTTTCTCCCATTTGCATGTCCACTTATATTTTTCTGAGAGTAATGTATCCGTCTTCAGCCTATGACGGATATTAGCCGTCATAAGCAAGACTCTTTGTTTATGTAAAACCATTTTGCATAAGGCTAACCTAGACCTGTCAAACGGATTAAATAGGCGGGTTACAGGTTGGGTAGATACGGGTTTGGGTAAAATATGGGTCGGGTAAAATATGAGTAAAGTGAATGCGGGTATCAGGTCGGGTTCGGGTAAAAAAGCGGGTCAAAACATTTTTTTCTCGCATTTTTTAAAACTTCTTTTATATCGTAATTCCTACCATTTATACGTTTACTCTCTTCTTTCTCGTCTTAAAGTCAACTTAATTGTCAGCACTCTTGCCATCACCACCAACATAACCAACGTTATCGTCATCGTCACCCCCACTAACTCGCTAAGTACGACAATGAGACTCAAAAGCAACAATAATGATGACGTGACATATGATATGTGGTGATGATGTGGCAATGTTAACGTGAAGTGTGGCTCAGTTCGACATAATACGATGAAAGTGGCGGTATGACACACACTTCGAGGAGATGACGTGGCATGTGGTCCTAGGTGATGAGGTGATAATGATTATGTGAATTGAGGTAAAATTGACAGTGTGACACACACTTCAAAGAGATGAGGTGGCATATAGTCCATCAGAGGTGACAATGCTAACGTGGAATATAATTTAACGTACTACACTGAAAGTGACGATATGACATACACTTCGATGTGATGCCGTGACATCTGGTATAAGATGATGATTAGTTGGTGGTGCTGACGTGGAATGCAATTTGACGTACTGCGGTGAAAGTGACGGTGTTATACACACTTTGAGGTGATCACGTGACATGTTGAGATGATGACGTGATCGACATACCGTATATATTTACATATTTCTCTCAAAAATTTATAAGTCATTAATACATATATGACATTTTATATTTTAAAAATGATATATTATCTTGACCCAACAGTCAACCCGCACAGCGGATCGTGTTTTGACCCGCCGTTTACGGGTCAAAACGGGTTGGGGTTGAAAAACCGGGTTATTTACGGTTCACTTACAAGTCGGGTTACGGTTAATTTTTGAATAGGGTCAGGTTTTGACAGGTCTAGGCTAACCTATTGGCCAATTACTTTTATAATTTAGTTGTATTTACAATTTCTTTTAGTTTAAATTCAACTCAAACGAGACAATATAATATCTCATTATTAACAAAACAATTTGTCTTATCTATACACGTAACATGTATTTGATTTATTTTAACTTTAAAATGAATGTATTATCTTAAAAGAGGTATATTGATGAAAAATATTACTCCCCTATTCTTTTTATATCACCCCATTTCCCTTTTGAACACTATTCACAATCGAGTATTCAACATCAGTTTTCTCTCAATCCGTTCACGGAAATATATTCATGTGAGATCTTTTTTGGATTGTCTTGATAAGAGGATTAAGAATATCAAACTTTTATAATTTTTAGTAATATGTAACTAAAGATATAATCAAAACAAAATGAATATCGGCAAACGTGTATAAAGAATGGAGGTAATATAAAAAGAATGGAGAGAATAGTAGTTAATTAGTTATCATGTAAGAAGGGTTTATGATGTGTTTTTTTACATGTTACCATTGTTAATTAAAAGTAAATAGTGATCCCTATAAAAAACAAGTCATTTTATAATAAAAAAGGTGATCATTAATTAACCAAAAGTGATAACTATTTATGAAAAAGTAATCACTTTCTAAAACCATCCCCAAGCAAAAGGTCGATTTAATCGAGTCAATAACATATTAACCCTTAATCTCACCTTATTGATATTGACCCTGTTTTACCCTCCCAAGCAAAATGTCGATTCAATAACATAAATTTTTTTTTTTTCTAATTTGTAACCAATGAGAGTTTGCCACATAGGGGGTCAATAAATGAGTCAATTTACTCCACATTGGGTCACAAATTTACGCTCAGCACCTTTGGATCAATTCTAATTTTCTATTAATTGTAATTAACTTACCCAAGCAAGCAATTGACCTAGCAATTGACCTTGCTTGGAGATGGTCTAACAACACGAACTTTTACATTTGCCGCACGAGCGATCTTTCTTGAGAGGAAAATTAGTGGAAAAATATTGTACAATCTTATCTATATAATTGCTGAATCATTTCTCAAGCTCTGGTTGAGCCACGTCATCAACCCAGGCTTTATTTTATTTTTAGTTTTTTAATTTCACTCAGGTGGGTCCCGCATAATATATGATGAATTTCCTGCAACATAACCACCTAATATTCTACGTATTCTAAATAAATGCCTAATATCGTATATTCAGAAATATTACGAACAATTTTATATAAATCATGAATTTAAATAATTAGAAATACATATTATCTGCGTGATAAATAGACAACAATTTAAAACAACATTAAAATAACGTAATATTCATATACAACCATTTCCAATTTCCTAATACGAGACAATTTAAATAATTAGAATTATTTAAATTAGACAACAATATAAATAATTAAAATACACATTATGATTAATACCAATTTATAACCATAAAAAATCGAACATACAAAATTTAAAACACGATTAGAATAACGTAATATTAATATACAATCAGGAACAATGTACAAATTCAAATATTTTACGAAAATCAAATTATAAACAACACCGTTAAAACTAAAACTTAAAATCAAATATATTCGATATAAACTACCAACCGCCATTCCATTTTCGAAAAGGTGACATTGATAGGCAACCGGGAACATTCCGCTACGACAAATCCATTACAATGGCAAGAATATTCGTCATGTCAATCGATTGTCAATTCTACAAATGGCCACTATTTCGAAATAAAATCAAGGGCCACGTTTTCCGAATTTCAATATGGGCCAACCAACAACCTCAACCCACTGAAATCTGTCAGCCTCATTGAAAAGTGAAAAGAAAAGAAAAGGAAATTGGAATGGTAATAACTAATATGGCATTAAGCATACCGAAATTTGGCGAAAACATCTTTGTACAATTTGTGTTCTGTGAATATTGCAATGAATAGTTGTTTGCCAGACATTTGTGGGAAAAACAAAAAGAAGAGATTAGAACCACCGCAATCTTAAATCTCTCGCAATAAATATTACAGAATATTATTTAATCTTTCAAATGCAGTAAACGCACTCACCAACTCCTAATCACCGCATACCATCCAAAATTACTTCATCATCAATTGAAAATTTATAATGCATTATTCAGGTTTGTAGAACAATTAGATTCGATTTTAGAGAAGAAAAGGGATTAATTGTCTAGGTTTAGGGAAAGGGTATAATACGGAAAGTTAATGAAAAAGTGTCTCTGAAAGAGTAAAATTCGAATGTGAAAAACACTACAAAAATAACGCGATATACTGACGGAATAACTGACGGAGTTTTTTTCCGTCATATTTTTTTAGTTAACTGACGGATTACTGACGGAATACTGACGGACGTGTTTCCTGACGGAAATCCGTCAGATAAATCTGGCGCGTTGACCAAAGTCAATGGCGGTAAAAATTACTGACGGAAAATCCGTCAGGATTCGTCAGATAACATTGGAGTTACTATTAGTCGTCAACAAATTTTTACGTAGGATGCACAATGTTACTCCTCATATATTTTTTAACTCGGCAAAGTTAATCGAATTGAACTAACTGAAAGAATGATAAACTAATCGCTATTTTAAAATAAAAAAACAAATTACATCCGCATTGGTATTTAATTAATTTGTAACAATTATGAAAATAATAATGTCAATTTAAAATCGCATTATTTTAAACAAATTTCAAAAATATTAGAATTTTAATAAATAACCCGTGCATTTTTTGCACGGGTTGAACACTAGTAAGTTGCAAATTTCCAATAGATTTTGAAGAAACGGGTTGATAATGACAAATGCCTGATTATTGTATGTTCGTAGAGGCTGCGGATGTTTGGACCAAGAGCATGCTACGCTTTAACTTCTCCTTCCTCAACTGGTTGCCATGTCCTGACAGTGGGCCCCCCAGTTGACCGTGGTCACTTCAACCTTTCTCAAACCGGACCAGGTTTTCAGTTCCCTGGCCACCCAGCTTTGCATCCCAACTACATGGTGCAACCTGTCCATCCTGGGGTACCAATTTATGTTTCTTCTCTTAATATTCTTTTTGGGAATTTTATGTTATTGTCCAGTTGATCAGGTACACTCAGACTTATATTCTTGAAAGAGTTTAGTGGAGTTTGGAACTTAATAGAGTAATTTTAGGAAAAAAAATTAAAAGAGAGTAATTTTAACAATTTTGATTTCAAAAGCGACTAAAATCTAATTCACTCTAAATAATTTGTTCATATAATTATATACTCCCTCCATTCTTTTTATATAACCCAATTCCCCTTTTGGACACTATTCACAATCGAGTATTCAACGTCAGTTTTCTCTCAATCCGTTCACGGAAATATATTCATGTGAGATCTTTTTTAATTTGTCTTGATAAGACGATTAAGAATATCAAAATTTTATAATTTTTAGTAGTATGTAGCTAAAGATATAATCGAAACAAAATGAGTATTGACAAACGTGTATAAAGAAATGGGGTGATATAAAAAAAATGGAGGGAGTATCATTTTACAAAGATATTAAACAATCTGTTAATCTAAACCGACAATTACCACACTTCTAAACTAATTATGATAAATAAATCTGTTAGTCAAATCTGCTAGATCATTCTGCTAGGCAAATATGCCTTTTAAATCTGCTTCAGTCAATATTAATCCGCTATTTACCAAACACGACCTACATCTTAAATAATTCTGATTATAACACAATACTAATATGTAAATATGTAAATTTATACCACATGTGACATGACTGAGCATGGCAAACATGTAATCGACTTTATAACTCATTAATATCATGAAGTCAAAATCTTTATAAAAAACCAATATATTGCCGTCATGTGAGAACCACAAATAAGCAAATTTTATGCGTTCGGTTCATTTTATTTCGGATCCTATAAGTTCAATTCAATTCAGATTCTATAAGTTCAGTCAGTTCAAAAAAGTTATATACGGAGTATTATTTTTAAAAACCGACACAAAAACATTAGACATTAATTATTCGATACATATATACATTTTTTTTTGGGATAATTCACACGGTACCCCCCGAGGTTTGGCTTAATTCACGTGTTACGCCTGCGTTTAACTTTGTGCACATGGTACCCCTCAACTTTCATTTAAGTGCACAAACTGCCTTTTGCTTGACCTCCATTATGACGCCGTTAAGTCCCTCTTCATTCTCTAACTTATTTCCCCCTTTTCCTAATCTATTTCCCCTCAATTCCACTCATAAACAACCATCATGTTCAACTCATCACTTCTTCAGCAACAATCATCATCATTAATCAATTACCACAATTCTATCATCATTGTTCATCATTTTCCGTCACCATCAATCACCCCCGTCTATAATTTCGAACTCGGAATCAGAACCAATTCAACCATTGACAAGTATCATCACCATTTATCAAAGCTTTAACCACCATTTTTGTTCTCAAACTCGGTCACCATTAATTCCATTATACACAGCCTCCCTTGCTCCACTTTGCGAACCCAGATTAAGGGAAAAGTATGAGATTAAGGCGAAAGAGTTGAGGGATAGCGGGGAAAAGGTTGTGGGATTGATAAAGGTTAAGTTGGACCTAGAGGGATATAGTGGTAATTTGCTAAAAGAGATTGGTTTGTGGAAAAATTTGGGGTCGAAAAAAGATCGGTGAATTGGTAATTTGGAAAAAGAAAGGTTGTGGGATTGATACAGTAATGATAGTAAATGAGTGAGGAATCAAAGGAGAAATGAAGGATTACATGACAGAAGTCGAAACGATTAAATGAGTGTTTAAGAGAAGGGAAGAGATGGTGGGAGAGATGCAAAAGGAGATGAATGAATTGCAGGTTTCTATCTTAGAAGCGAAGAGGAAGCAAAACATGTCGACAATGGTTTCTTCAGCAACTACGATTTTAGCAACTGTTGTTTTTATCCTTTATACTTCTGGAGTTCACTGAAAAGGAACCGGTTTTATGCCTTAATTTGTAGGAGTATTTGTTTTGTATTAAGCTGAGTTGAACTAATTGAGAGTCAAAAGAGTTTTCTTTGGGCTGCGAAGATGGCATGTTTTTGTTTCCATAGTCGTAGTTGTAGTACTGGTTGAGGGATCATCATTGTGTTATATGGATTGGTGATGATGATTGTTGTTGATGGAGGGATGAGTTGAAGATGATGGTTGTTTATGAGTAGAATTAGGGGAAAAGAGGTTAGGAAAAAGGGGGAAATAAGCTAGATTAGGGGGACTTAATGGCGTCATAACGGAGGTCAAGGTAAGGGCAGTTTGTGCACTTAAATGAAAGTTGAGGGGTACCATGTGCACAAACTTAAACGCAGGGGTACCACGTGAATTAAGCCAAACCTCGGGGGGTACCGTGTGAATCATCCCTTTTTTTTTGGTGAAATGTGAGTATAAGTATTATATCAAAGGTAAACGTTCAAAACTGTACAAGAGATACGAGGATCAAGCCCCCTGACACACATTATTGGATACATATATACATTATTATTTTTAAAATAAAACAATCACAAGTCATTATTTTTTATTGTAATGTAATCGTAGAATAATATATGAACAAACCAATATATAAAGCGGGAAAATGTCATTATCTTACCAAATCAAAATGAGCATTAAGAATAGTATAGGATTCATAGAAGCCATATATATAGACCAATAAGTCTTGCTTGCGACGGGTCACCATTTGTAACGGATATTTTGTGAGATAAAATGATAAAATATGAGTTAGTGGAGAAAGGAGACCACATGAATAGTGTTGGAGAGAGAGAAAAAGTGGGTATTTTGTGAGAGGAAAACGGTATCTGACGCAAGCTTGCGTAGGATAGTGTCGTTGTAAATAAAAATTTGTGTATATAAACATTAGCTGGGAAAAAAAGAGACCCTACTGACTTCTTGCTATCATAAGTGAGTGAACTTTCTCATACTAAAGAAGGTTAAGGCGGGTGAAGCATGACCTAAAACAAAATGGTTGGCATTCAATTTAAGTTTACTAGAAGTACAGGCAGACTGGTCTTTGAAGGTCTTTACTTTAACTCATAAGTTGAATTGCGAAAAAAAGGTACCTTTAGTTAACTGGCTTCTTGATAATGTTAATTAAATGAGCAATGTGCTGATAATCCATCAACTAAAGAGGGTACTCATGGTGAGCAAGAGGGTAATTCGACAACTCAAAATGATATTACTATGTATGGACGATAATAAAATTTAATGTACAAATGTTGTCTACAAATTTTTTTTTGTTACTATGCCACCCCTCTCCTCAAATTCTGGATCTGCTCCAGACTAGAAGTATAGGCAGACTGGTCTTTGAAGGTCTTTACTCTAACTCATAAGTTGAATGCGGAAAAAAGGTACATTTAGTTACCTTACTTCTTGATAATGTTAATTAAAATGAGCATTATGCCGATAGTCCATCAACTCAAGATGATACTCATGGTGAGCAAAATTCGACATCTGAAAACGATATTACTATGTATGGACGTTAATAGAATTTAATGTACAAATGTTGTCTACTACTCCCTCATATTCCCAATAACTGTCCCATTTCAGGTTGGGTACGGGAATTAAGAAATTCATTTGTTTAATGTAAAGTAATGTGTGGGGTGAGAAGATTGGAGAGAGGGATTATTGATTATTATTTTGAGTAGATGTGATTAAAATAAGTAATGTTGTGGGGTAAGGTGGGGTATTGTTGTGAATTAAAGTGATTAAAATAAGTGTAAACATTTACCAAAAATAGACAATGAGACATTTAGGTGAATAGACGGAAATGGATAATGGGACAGTTATTGAGAATAGGAGGGAGTATTTTTTTTTCTTACTATACCATCATTACCCTCAAATCCTGGGTCAGCTCCATGTTTGGGGATACTAAATTTTGTTTGACGTGTTATTAAATCACTTCTAAGACATGATTTTTATATTTTAGAGTTTTGTTTTAAAAATTAATTATTATATATGTAAAAGAATGAAAACAAAATTGTTCATAAAGTATTTTTTTTAAAAAAAATAATGTTTCTTTAAAATAATTTAAATTCGAAGTATATGTAAATATAATCTCTTTCATTAAATATAATGCACTTTAATACTTAAACTAACAACAAATGTAAGTGGTTCAATGATTTAAAATCTGGCAAGTTACCTAAAAGGCAGAGGTTCAAACCTTATAAATACGTAACACTCGTATCCGAGATGAATGTTTTCGTGTATTGTGTGATAATCAGGCCCGAGTAGAATTTTTTCGTGTATTTTGTGAGAGTCAGAGACCGTATACTATTTATAGTCGAAATAGAGCAGTTCGTGGAGCAAAAAAAACACTTCACATTAATAGTGATATTTGACTGATTGTTACAGCTTTATATACACTAAATGGACAAGCCACATCACACAAATCCAAAAAGATAAGAGTCGAGCCTGAGTCAGGTTGGCGCGCGACTGTTACGACTCAATATACACTGAATTTACAAGTCCACATCACAGAAATCCAAAAATATAAAACCCAATCCCGAGTAGGGCGCGCGACTGTTACTCCCTCCATTCTTTTTATATCACCTCATTTCCCTTTTGGACACTATTCACAATCGGGTATTCAACGTCAGTTTTCTCTCAATCCGTTCACGGAAATATATTCATGTGAGATCTTTTTTAATTGGGATTTTCTACAAGATAACCCCGTGTTTTTCCAAATTCTACGAAATAACCTTACCTTTCTATTCAATACACGTGGTAACCCTATACTTTATAAAAACTTTTTAGCATGACATCTACTTTACATTCTGTCAAATTGGATTGTTAAGTATGATAATTTGACTAATTTTGTATGCTAACATTAACCTCCGTTAATAACTCCCTTCTAATTTCATTTCTTCTTAATTTTTTCCCCTCTAATTTAACCCATTGTCTCTCACATCCTCATTTTCTTTTATTTTTTCAATCTCAATTTCTCATTTTCCACAATTCTTCAAAGTAAAACGTTTGATTTCCAAACTTTATATTCAAAGTAAATGAACATCATTGTGAACTGAATTGAAAACCAATCAAGCAACAAAAGTACGTGAACGACCATTTTATATCATTAGAAAAAAAAACGCAAAGATTTTTCTGTTTAAAGACAATAGCAAATAACCACCAATAAAAAAGATAAATGTTAATTAATTTTCTTCCCACAAGATTTCTGTAAGATTATTAAAAAAGATAGAGGAGCATGTGAATGTCATTAGTGTTTTGACGGTAATGAATGAGAGCGGCTAAGTGTTCTTTTTATTTGAGTTTCCATATCATTGCTAATTGTCTACTAATTGTCTATGAACATGAAAATTTTGCCCCAATTGGACAAAAGGCAAAGTAAAGGTCATGGTAATAAGTTTATATAAAGTAGAGGGTTATCATGTGTATTGAATAAAAGGGCAGGGTTATCTCGTAGAATTGTAGAAAAGATGGGTTACCTTGTAAAAACTCCCTTTTTAATTTATCTTGATAAGAGGATTAAGAATATCAAAATTTTATAATTTTCAGTAGTACGTAGCTAAAGATATAATCGAAACAAAATGAGTATTGACAAACGTGTATAAAGAAATGGGGTGATATAAAAAGAATGGAGGAAGTACTACCCTATATCGACTGAATTTTAAAAATGGGTTGTTACTCTCAAGAAATTGTTTTGCAACCTTGTATTGCATGAATGAATTTCTAACCTGGCATTGTTGGGCTTTGAATATGTAACATCAGGTTCCTAGGCAACTGATGGAGACTAGAATGGCTAGGAATTGTAGGCCCCTGCTTGGGCGACAGCCGAACCCGCCATTGAACAATGCTAATAATACATTTCAGGCAAATGATGTATCATTTGGCTCTCGGATGAGTAATTCTCAAGGCCCCACCTCAGGCACTGGAGTGTTTATCCCACGCGCCAACACCTCCAACTTCAACATTTCGAACACTGCGAAAATTTTTACAGGTGATGGCTTCTTTGTAATTTTGACATGTGCCTTTGATATATTTATTGATATATAAATCAACGAGGTTGCTGTCAATTAGGCATCGTAACACAATCTCAAATTTTTCCCACTTAGGATAGGATTGATTTAGAAGACTCAACTTAAATTTTGTTAAAATTTCGGTAGATTACTGATAGTTTTGAGTGAGTATTGCTTAGGACTTAACAAAGTTATTTCAAGACTATCAATAATCATAACCTAATTATATTACCTGTTACGAGTATAATAAAAAATTGAAAAAGTAGGCATATCAACACTATTATTTTTGTTCGTTTTATTTGCACCTTAAGGGTGTGTTTGGATTGCGCAAAAGGAGGGAAAGACAGGAGTGGGAGAAGGAGGGAAAAAGAAAGGGAGAGAAGGGGAGGGAGAATGGAGGAGGTGATTTTTCTTCTAAATCTCTCCTTTATTGGAGAGAAAACAAATTGTCTTAGAGGTGGGAGATGGAGGCATCCATTTCCCTTACCTCCAAATCGTTCTACTTCCATTTAGCTAACCAGACAATAGATTTCTCATCCCTTCTAATCACTCACCTGCCTTTTCTTTCAAATCCTCAAATTCAAATCCAAATACACCCTGATGAAAAGTATATACACCGATAAACTTGTGAAAAAAGGTATAAATTATATATGCTTGGTCTGAGGTATAATTGGTGTGTGTATAACAGGAGTGCAAACCCAAAGAATCTCAGCAAAAGGTCCAGGCATAGGAATTGGAGAGTGTAATCAGCATCATGAACTGAGTTCTTCTGAAGTACGCCTGCCCGAAGAATGGACATACTAAATAACTTAAGACAAGAGTGGGTTCTAACCGTAGTACTATAGTTATTGCTACTCTAGTGCTGTAAGGAAACTACCCCTCTTTGACTTCTGTTCTGTTGCATGAGAAATTGTGTTAGCAACTTCAGCTTCTAGGTTTCAAGTAATACCTACCCCATGCATGCATATGTGGTAAAATGCTTTTTAAGTAATAAATAAATTCAAGGTTGATGTTGTTCAATATTGTTCAATAGATGTTTTAGAGATAAATTGTCCATGGCCCCTCAGTCATGACTTCCCAGCAACTTTAAATACTTGTGGAAGTCTTACATTATTTACTTATATTGAAATCGAATCCTTTGAATTCATGTTGATGAATTTTAGTCTGGGAATTTCGGAATCTACGAATTTGATTGATTTCGGACGTAGGTTCAACATAGGATGTCAACTCTTAATCCCAAATTTTCATTTGTCATGGACATAATCGTCGTAAGCTTGCGACGGGTCAAGTTATATCCATGAATAAGGCAAAAGTAGGGAGACTAGGGAGTAGCAAATTATTTTGTGTTATTCACCCATATGAATAGTACTTGATCCGTCGTAATTTTGTGACGGATATATCCGTTATAAAGAATATTTTTCCGAAATGAGAGATTTTCGCTAGTAAAAAAAGCCCTATCGTGTCGCAGCTATCGTGACGGTTCTAATAGAAAACGACATAAAAGGCAAAAAAAAATTGGCGGGAAGGATTTTTTTAGGCTATAGGGAGTCTATTGTGACGGTTTTAATAAAGAACCGTCACGAGAAAATAAATTATTTGTGTTGGTTGTAAGTCAGAACCGCCACGGTAAATCATTTGTGACAGTTTTAATTATAACCGACATTAATAACGACACTAAATATAGTAATAAAAGCCAACATTTTTTTTTATCAAAAACCGCCACCGTATACATTTTGTAACGGTTTTAACTATAATAGACGTATTTACTAATAAGAGTTTGTATTATATTGAAGTAAACTGCTAGTAGTGTTCATCGCGCCTCTCTGCCTCTCTGCCTCTCTTCATCTCCTACTTTAATCTCTAATTCAATTTCTACTGCAATTCTAAATCACGATATATCAATCAATTCCTTCACTTTGCAATTATCAGACTTCGCAATTATCAATCAGTTCCTTCGCTTACTTCAAAGGTTCATCAGACTTGATCCACGATATCTCCTCAATCAAAGGTGTGCCATACTACTATTGCTTTTCTATACTATCCATTTCAGTAATATGATGTCTATTTTGATATTCATCTCATACCTATACTGCTATTAGGCGTGAGGAGGATTCTGCTATTAAGGAGTTGAGGTGATTAATTTGTTTGTATTTTGACTGTTCTTTTGCTGATTTAATTGAAATTTGAGTGTTCTATCTGGAATCGTGTTTGCCGTCTATGTTTGTATCACAATCTATGTTGGATGCGTTTTCAATTATCAGACTCAACTATTTTTATGAAATCCTCTTGCTTTATCAATGAAGTACTGAAACGGTGTGATATGAAGAGGGAGTATCATAGACAGCAAGTCGGCAATTCTTCTTATATACGAGTATTAACATTTGGATTTGGTCATCTCCCTAGACTGAATAACTAGTTGTTCTAGTTAATCGTCAAGATGAATATTAATCATGCTACTTCCAACGATGACATGAGTCCCTGTATAGTGATGAAATCAGTAACACAATAAAAATTAAGCAGTAATTGGGGTTTAATGTCGTTATTTATGAAATCAGTAGCACACAATAAAGAGAGTAAAACTTCGGTAGTATTTGGAGTTTGATGCTGTTATTTATTTGTGTAGGTATATGAGTTTTAGCGGCCATGCTAGGTAGAACTGTAGATGCGAGCTATGAGACAATTTGGTTCTGGTAAGTGTGTTCATGTTAGGCTTCATTAGGTCGGGGGATAATATTGTATGATCTTTCCAGCAAGACGGACTTGAAGTTGGAATTAGATTTCTTATTTTGTTTATGTTAAGGGACATCCTATATATAAAAGCAACAACCACAGTGCTTACGTGTCGCACTGTGGTTGAAAGCTCCTTTTTTAATCTTTTTTATACAAGGGGCCCCACCATGATCTATCTTTACCTTTAATTTAGGAGAATGAATTTAATTCGATGAAATAGTGTGCCGTGGGATTTAAATTGCTCAATATTAAAACAAATTTGTTAACTTGATTATGATAAAAAAAAAAAAAATAACAAAATCAAATGCTGAAAATCCAATCTTCAAATTTAATATACAGTAACATGAACTTAATAAAAACACCAGTAAATATTCAAATCTGTTAATAGCACTTTGTCAATTTGATGGAAAAAGGAAAAAAAAAGACTCGAAGAATAAAAAATACTACTACTAATAATAATGATGTAAAAATGAAAAAAGAATTATAGAAATTATTCACAAAAAACAAATTTATGAATAAAATATTACGAAGTACATAGTTAAATTTGTGAGTAAATTATTCACAACACCATAGGTATTAGATCTACAATTCTATAAGTAAAATATTCACATAAAAAAATTTTAAATAAGGTGCAAAATATTTAAATATGTTAAATTTGCATTAAATGAAAAATAATATAGAGTCTAAAAATTATTAAGAAAGGCAAAAAAACTAATTTCCCTGAAAATAAAAATGATTGAAAAAACGTGGTAATGATATGCATATACAAAACTACCTATTGAGAATGAGGAATCGTCGTCTAGATTAGACAAGAATAGTTTGAGTGATTATATTTATACCCTAAGATTAAAAGGCTTGATTAATGATGATCTTGAGTAAGGGGGAAGAGACTTTTAAAATTTCATATATTTTGAGTGAGAGGGTGAATTTATCAGGGAAAGAAGAATTAAAAGTCGGGAGTAATGTAGGGAAAGAAGGCGCATTATAGGTGTAGCGAGATTAGGGATGTGAATTTTTGTTAAAGCCATTAAAAGAGATTGGGAAAGATGGTGAAGTGGGAAGACAAGAGTAAAATAGGTTAAAATTTTAAATAGAAAAGTGAAAAAAAATAAGTGATGGTCATATCAATGCATAAGCCCAAGATATTTACGTATCAATTGGACAAGTTATCCAATTGGACTTATCGCTTCGTTTGGCGGATTACATAAAAGCGGTTCGGTTCACTGTATTAATTCATTTCGATAGCCAATTGTTAAAGATTGTCGATATATTTTTACACATTAACAATATATTTTAGTAAAATATCGAAATCTTTGTTAGGTTCGATGTTTACATTCTCTAAATTTTTTAAATTGCAAAAATTCAAATTTAAAATTGAATGACTTGATACAAAACATATTCATCTTTTTGAATCCCTTCTAAATATTAACAATATTTAAATTAACATGTTCGTGCAATTTGACCATGTCTTTGTTATGTTTGTATTTAAATAGAAGTTTTGAAATAAATGAGATATATATTTTTGTTGTTTGTTTAGGTAGTTTGAATATAAATGATTATTTATATAATTAGAAGTATGTAACATTATCGTTTACTTTTAGTTACTATATATTTATTTAAATATTATATGCTAATTTCACGGGTTTAAAGATTAACAATTTCACTATTTTAACTTAAACGTGCACGGGTCAAAATTTTACTTTTGTCCCTGATTACTAATTAAAGCTTTGTATTTAATCAACCATGGGTCAAAATTTCTACTTTAAATATGCACGGGTTCACTAAATGAAAAACGGGTTTAACAATTTCTACGGTGTGCAATTATTCAGATTCATGCATTAGCCGAGAAAATGACATATTATATTAGAAGTACTTATTAATTGACCCTAAAGTATCATTTATGTTAATTGCAAATAAATTTTTTAATTCACATCTATATAGTTTTAAATATGACTTTATAACACAATTATTACATATGCAAATTAAATTTGTTAACAAAAAAAGAAATTTATTTTACTACTTTACTTTAAAATTTATTTCCAAAGATAATTAAATTTAGAAGGAGATAATAATTAATGTACAAACTAATTTCAAATATTTACATTTTAATATAATAAGAAATTTTTAAAAGCTTACCCGTGCAATTTGCACGGTTTTAAGACTAGTGTCCTATAACAAGGGAATGACAAGGGCTCTTCCGCCTGCAATCGGGAAATTAACTAAGCTAACTAGCCTGTAAGATCTATCATCTTCTGATTATAATGTCAATCATCAGTTTGCTGGGATCTCAAATGTATTCCCAGCTCAAATTTAATCTGTCTCTCTCGTACTTTAGGATCTTGATCAGCTGCAGTTTTAGCGGAGAACTTCCTGTTGGTGTTGGACCTCTCACAAACGTGATCTTTTTGTAAGAAACTTTTATTCTGTGAAATTTATACGTTTTAATTAATTTTGATATCCAATTGTTTTACACACATTCTCATTTAAAATGAAAGTATTCGTCTTAAGTTTAAGAATGGGTCAAATAATGACCCATTTGCATAAAACAAAAATTTTGCTCTTCTCTAGGTTTTTTCATTTTTGTCTTATTCATGTAATTGGATATTACTTGACTTTAGACGGGTATATCCGTCTTATGAAAGACGTATTGGTTGTGTTAATGTTTTAAGTCATATGATCGTAATTTAATTCGTATTAGCAGCTTTTAATTTAATGAATTTTTGACTGATTCTTGTTAATTTGGTTGGCAACATGCAAGTTGGTACATGAATTTCGTGCAGATAATCCTTATGTCTTTATAATTGGATTAGCAGACATACTTCTTGTTGACAATTTCTAATTGGGTCCCCTAATCATAATTTGATTCATACATATGAAGAATAAATCATCCTGTTGAATTTGAATAGTTTGATGTCATCACCCATGTTACTCGGATTTGTTTAGAAGTATTTGTTACGGGTGTGTGTCTAAGTGCCGGACTTAGCTACTTTTATGACAAAAACCACATATTTTGGGTTAAAATGAGGTATCCAAGTGTTAAAATAGTGCGAGGCTCGAGTATGCGAGAAAATAAGAATAGTAGGAATTATCTTAAAAGGTTGACCCAACGTTTTTTTGTTGAAATGTGAATTGGTATTACTAAAAAAAGCCAACAAAAAATTAACAAAATTACATATGTGCACACCCACTGCCAGTTATTAAAAAACTTACAGCATCTCATATCACATATGGTTGACAGCTAGACTACCAAACCAAAACATCTGATATGATGAACATAACATACTAAGCACCGCCCTCTTCTCAATATCCTTTTCAGATACAGCAAATTGGGCATACTCTCATGCTGCGTTTCCTACATTTATTCATAGCTTCAGAGCATCTACTGATTCCTCTATCAGATCTTTAGATATCGTCAGGTAATCTTGCAAACCCAACTCTATTTCAGTACGCCAATCAGAACAGGAAAATACTTGTAGTGCCAAAATTCAATTAGTTTTTCTGCAAAATGGTGTCTCATAATTAGTGTAATCAGCAGGTCCATTTTTGCATCAATTGTTGATATGCACTTGTTAATATATCAGGTAACATTTGTCTGATACGTCTGTTGGCTTCTCCTCTGATCTTAGTAGCAATTCTTACAGGCAGATGTTCAGAACGCAATGGTTAAAGTGCTGCTGATTTGCTTTCCATTTGAGTGTTTCAAGCTGACCTTCTTCTGATCTGCCTCTTCATTTCCTCTTTGATAAGAGTAGCCATCCTTGCTGGTAAAACCAGAGTAGAATTATGTTTAGCATTATTTCTTTGGTACCAAATGTGAGTGTAACAAGCCATCTAAATAAGACAGTGAGCCAGGCAGTTTCAGCTTGTTTCCTGCAGTAATGTGTCCTGCCATATTCACATTGATCCTAAACCCACACGACTGCTCAACAGAAGTTATCACTTGTCTGCTATATGGACATTCAAACAACAGATGAGATTGAGTTTCAAGAGCACTATTGCAAGCACATCATCTATAATCAGTAGAGCATCCATGCTAGAACAGTTTAGCATTTGTATTCAGAACCTGGTGCATAGCAATCTATGTGACCATGGAATGTTTAGGGTAGTTAGTTCCATCTATTCCATACCACTGGAGAGCCCATTCAACCACTGGTTTCTTTGTTCTTAACCACTGGTAACCTTCTCTGGCAGTTTAGGTTGCCTTTTAATTCATTGTTTTTTTATTTGTTTACATTTGATTAAGATATTCCTTGTTTGGAATAGTCCAAGGCTGAAGTTTAAAAAAATCTATCATTTTTCTCAATCCCTTGTCTGCATTCGAGGCTTTATTTTATTTATTATTTATGATTCATACTATTTGAGCTTGGAAAACCATCCTTTTTTTCCCTCTTCCCCTACTCCTTACAACTGTTTCATATGATGCATCTTATTCATTATTGTTGACAATTGAGATACAGTAATGGCCCAGAAACTGGCGCGTAACTAAATAGGGCCTTGTGATAAAGAACAACTAAAGGACCATTCCTTTCTTGTTTATGCCACCTAGTGGAATGCACTCTTCTCTTTAGATCCGGAATCATTTGGGGTAGATGTGGGAGGCTGATGCTTAAGAATGCCTCTGTTATTCTGCAAGATGTTGATATCACGTGGTCCAAAAACTCATTTACACACTTTAATCAGGATGCTGATTTTCAGATGCTTGCGACCATTTATTTATGGATTGTGTGAATTGTCACTTTGATTTATGTGGTTGACTGTTTAGAGTGATTTGATAGTGGCTTATTATCATTATAATTGTAATATTGTAGTGTGATGTTGATTATGTTAGGCATATTTTAATTGACAAAGAGTTCTTTTCTTGATTTCTAGAGGGGGAATTATAAGTTGTTGCTTGGCAACTTGTGAAATTTTGTGATATACAATGTTGATTTTTGTTTCTTGATCCTGCATGTTCGTGAAAGTATATAAAATATCTAATAATGCTTTTGTGTCATTTTGTAGGTACAACATTCCTCCTCATTCTGAAGCTCGGGTTAATATCCAAGTCCAAACAAAAGGTAATCATGAAACATCTTGAAATCTTTTGTCGTCTGCTGCGTATTTCAGACCATTTGTATGTTTTTTGTATGGGGGTAATCTTTAACATGTGTAGCACGATGTCAAATTGTCAACTGGTGATACTATAGTTTGTTTTTTGAATAGTGTTTGTAATGTCCAATACCAGCTGAGCTAGCAGGTGTTTGGCTTATATTTATGAAGGTTATATCCTATGGTAAATGGAATCCGTTACCAGTTTTGTTTCTTATGGTATTAATATTACTTGCCTAATGGTAGTCAGCACCAGCATATTTACTAGCGAGACTTGCATGAGCCTTAGTTTTTACGGTGTTAGTCTGCTAGGAGGGGTGCTAGGAGGGGAGCATCTGTGTTGGTGCGGCACAATACATGTATGAAACTATATGTTTTTTAATTTATCCCCTTTTTTAAATGTCCAATTTATCCCCTTTTTTAAATAACACTATGCTATTTTATATATTTAGTATCCCCAACAACCCGGAGATTACGAGTGTGGTTATTATGTCATGAAATGGATGTATAATATAATATTTTATTACTCAAAGGGCAGTGTGGAACAATTTGAGCAGATATTTCTTATTTTTATGTAAAAATATTTATAGTTTACTTAATTTTTTTTTTTGAAAAAAAAGCATCTCATTATTGCTTTTCTTAAATGTAGATTATTGAAGATTCAGCCAAGTCAGTTGAAGATATGAATAAAGTTAAAGAGCCGTGGGCTACAAAATGTTGCAAGAGATGTAGTTTAGATTAAATTATTGGATTTTTACTTGTTACTTGGTTGAGGTTATTACTGAGGATACTTGTTGCTTGTTTTCTCGGATTACGCTTCGTTGGAATCATAATAGTGTTATGGTATTGTTGGATGAGAATATGAGATGTATGGTTATTCCGAAGCTATTGTATGAAGCATTATGTTGTTGGTAATTGATTAAAATTCTTTGCCGGTATTCTTCCATCAATATTTATATTCGGCCAGCATCGATTTAGAGGAGATGCTTTTTTTAGAAAATATATATGGTGACGGTTCTTAAATTGGAACCGACAACATAACATACCATAAGGTGATGTTTTTTAACTCACAACCAACATCGTAGCATACAAGCAAGTGACGGTTTTAGACTCAAAACCGACACCATAGCTTAAATTATGGCGACGGGTTGGGTCTCACAACCGACACCATAGCTTACCCTATGGTGACGGTTTTAGACGTAAAACTGACACCATAACTTACGCTATTGTGGCGGTTTAGACCCCTATGGTGGCGGTTTGGTACTCACAACCGACACCATAGCTTACGCTATGGTGACGGTTTTAGACGCGAAACCGATACCATAGCTTATGACACCCGTCGTTGAGGGGTGCCAAAGATAAGATTTATAAAACCTCAGCTTAAACTTAGATAGGATAAGTCAAGGGTCGAACCACAAGGAGACAAGGTTAATTATGTTTGTGAATTTTAAGTCTATTGCAAGTAACCAAAAAAAAGGGGGTTTTGATTTGAGATTTAAACTAACAACTAAGGTAGCAAACTAACAAGAAAATTAAAATAAGATAAAACGGAGATTTGGAACTTTGGTTCCCCATGGTCAAAACAAGTCAATGAAAGGTAAAATAATCAAATAACACAATCCCAAGGAACAAAGAATAAACCTTTAGGTCAATATTCTACCTAATCCTTACGGTCTTAGGGTTCCTACAAAAGCACTAAACTTTCGTTCAAGGGC
This sequence comes from Silene conica, assembly GCA_029255685.2. NCBI lineage: Eukaryota > Viridiplantae > Streptophyta > Magnoliopsida > Caryophyllales > Caryophyllaceae > Silene > Silene conica. Next base: position 34,573,612 of record CM055313.2, on the reverse strand, counting down.
AATCCCAAAGTTGTTGTTAAACTAATCCTAATAATCTTTCAATCCTAAGGATTAGTTCACCAACAACAATGGGGGATTGGTAATTTAATCATCAAACTTATCATAGCCAAGTCTTTATCATGGTTCCCCTAATTCCCAATCACAAGAATTAGCTATGCATACTTTTAATTATGGAACTAACAATTACTAAGAGAATTAAAGAGATGAACATAATTAAAGATGACAATAAAAGGGTAAACATGAAATAAGAAATAACAACAAGATGAATAACAAGATTGAATAAAAAGGAAAGATTAATTGTGACGAACTTACAACTTAATTGGAAAATCTAAGAACAAAGATGAAAGCTTGATAAAAATAAAGAGGTTCTTTCTAATGGAATTACTTTCTTCCTAATTGAAGAGTCTAGGTCTCCTTAAATAAGAATTATTACAAGATTAGGAAAGTAGAAACACAAAACAGAAATCCGGAACAGCTTCTGGTCGGTCGACCAGACATACGGGTCGGTCGACCGATTCTGGCACTGTTGGTTTATTTTTCGCAAGAATGGGCTTTTGTGAACTGGGCTTCGGTCGGTCGACCGCTATTGCGGGTCGGTCGACCGCTTCTCGTTCTTTCCGTCTTTAATTCGGCCCAATATCAATACTCGAATGCACCATCCGGATCCTTGCTCCATATTAGTACTTAAAACAGCTTCCTAAAGGCAAATAAGGCTCGGTTTTGCTCACTTCCGCGTATTCCTACATATAAAACATAGAAATGCCAAAGTAAACCGTTTCGGGAGAAAAAGCAACTAAAAGTCACGAAAGTGTAAGAAAATACGTGCCAAAAGACTAAATAAAATGCATAAAATGGGCACGTATCAAACTCCCCAAACCAAACCTTGCTTGTCCTCAAGCAAGCACTAAGACTCAAAAGAAAAAAAAACTTCTAATGGAACGGATTTCATACTTTTCACAACCAAACACAACACTATGCCTAACCAATTTAATGCATCCTTCAACTATAATCAAACATAATGTCAAGAGCAAAACGAGTTAGACATGTTGGAAAAGCATGCTAAAATTTCAACCTTGCAAGACTCATTCTAATTGGACTCTCGCGGTACGCTCGAGACACTCATGAAAGCAAAGGGTCAAATGTATATGTGAAAGATAAGAAGATAAATAAAAGTAAGGACTCTCACCTATCTACGACCCGTAAGAACATGCCTGCAATCTAACATGAATAGAATCTCTACAACCGTACATATGCATTCCCACACTAAATAACCATGACACATGCCGAGGCAAATTTGGAATTGTGAGGCTAAAGGTAAGAAGGGGCTTAAAATAAGTTATGGGAAGAGGGGTTAAACCGAGCTAACAACCGTCTATCCATACTATAAGATCACTTCTTATTGTTTTCTTTTTTCTTTCATACATGCCAATGCTCAAAGTTTTGGAGCAAAAATCACAATTCCTCCAACTTTCTCCCCTTTCTTTTTTTTTTCTTCTTTTTCTCTCTCTTTTTTTTTTTTCAGAAAACTAACCTATTCAATGGTCCTGGTCGACCGACCGGGAAAACTGGTCGACCGACCAACCTTGAAAACAGGCTGTTTCGGTTATTTCCATTAATTTTTTTTTTTGATCATAAAATTTTTTCGTGTCTTTTTTTTTTTTTTCTTTTTTTTTTTTATATCATTCTCCCAAAGTCAAAATCTATCATTGAAGCATAAACCAAAGGATGGCAAAAACAGTCCCATCACTACTTTACTAGCTCGGCTAGGGTAGGCAATTTTTAGGATGTAGCAAATGGGTAAAATGATTCAATTTGGCTATGTGAGGATAATGGGAAAAATGAGAAAGGGGTACCTCTACCACATGTGTCAACAAACCACAAACCCGAATGCATACAGGTATTAAGAAGACAAAATTCATATTTATGCATATTGATGTGACATGCCTCAAGAGGAGAAACTACTCACAAACCTACTGTTGGGAAATGTGTCCTCAACAATAGTGCGATCACGTAATTAAATCTCATAACGAGAATGCGCAAGGGATGATACGAATTATTAGTCAACTGACCAACATTAATCGGTAATGATTGGCTAGCTAGAGTTTGACATTACTGTCGTATGACGGTGGTGGTCAGTTGATCCCTTTAGGTCACACCTTTAGGACAATTCCCTTAATTGATAAAATGATCAAATGTATATTGATACAATTTGATCATATTCCTTAAACTCGTATATCGAGAAATTAGAGGTTAAATCTTAATGTAAGATTTATGTTTAAAATTGAAACGTGTCAATTGTTAAACATTAAACGATATTTTATATCGTTATTAGAATGAATTGGGTTAAAATAATACAAAGGTTGTAAATCGTATTGACGATAAAATATTATTTTACAATGGTAATTTCGAATTACTTGTTAATTGAATAAATATGATTTATTTAATTATGTATAATATTTATTGGATAAATATTTACATATTTCAAATGTACTAAAGTATTTTATATCTAAATGACATATAAGATGTCACACTTTATAAAATTGTACATTTGACAAATTGTAAAATAAAGTCCATAATATGGACTATGTGGCACGGTTAAGTGGGGTTAGTTGTGTGGGTGATTAGTGTATTTATCACACTACAATGATTATGTTAGACATAATCCTTGAGTCCCCAACCTAGTTAAACACCCTAGTGTCTTGAGAACACAACATGTTCCCTCTTTGACACTCCCTAAGCCGGCTACCCCTTCCCAAGTGAGCATGCTTAAATTAGTTTATATGATAATTAAAGAAGCATGCTCATGATATATATATAGTGATATGTTAATCATTCATTCTTCTTCTTCTCTTCTAACCCTAGCCGAAAACATACACTAGTGAGAAGAGATTGTTTTGAACCTCTAATAAGTTATTATAAGATAATAAAACATATACTAATAGTAGTATTCAAAATATATTTCTAATAAGAGAGATTAGAAATAGTTTAAGGAAAAACCGATTCCTAGTCTAGCATACAAAGTTTCGGTTCTATAGGGCTTGTCTTGGTGCATCCGGAGGAGGTATTCTATATTGGGTACTCGGAGGATCATCCTTGCAATATACTTGGACCGTGTGTAAGGACTCGGTTTACTCCTTATTTCCGCATTTAGTAGCATGCATAAGATCTAATAAAAGAGTTTATTATTTTGTTAATTAAAAAGTTAATTAAAGGTTTTGTTAGTATGACTATATTAGTTTATGAGCAACTAGTTAAACCCAACAATTGGTATCAGAGCAAAATGGTTGTTTGCATGCTTTCCGTTTCGTTTTTACGGAGTTATTATGATAACAAAAATAAAACTTGGATTTTCGTATGATATAAGATATGGACGAAATATTTTAAGCATGAATACCTACTGTTTTCTAAAATGTTTTAGAAGATTTGGAATATATTTTGCATGAATATTGATCATTGGTATTTTAATTTCGGTTTTTAATACGTTTTAATGGTTAAAAAAAATGATTAATTTTGGGAAAAATAGTTAAAATTAACTTCTGGCCGAGATTTTTCAGTATGATATCACATGTATTTTCTATAATTTGAATATGAATTTTCGTAAATTATGGACCTTTAAATCGTGTGATATGGATTTTAATGGTTAAAATGCAATAAGATGAATAAAAATGGGTTAAAATAGTTATATTATGAATTTGACTATAAAAATTTATGAGGATGTCACATGCAATATTTAAAAATTATGTTGAATTTTCCAGAAATTTATCTCAAATATTGCAATATTATAGATTTTTAATGTAAAAATCGGGTAATTAGTGACATTATTTCGACTTTAATAGTTTAAGTTGGAATTTGGCCATAAAAATTTAACACGATGTCATATATATTATTTCCAGCATGTATAAAATTTTCGAGAATTTTATCTTATTTTATGCTTGAGAAATAATTTTAAATGTTAAAATCGTACGATATATGACGTAAATCGTTAAAATTTGCAAATGTTGTTAATAATGGCCGAAAATGTAACCCATATTAGTCATATGTGATATGTTCATCATGAAAATATTCTTGGGAGCCTAAAGTTTCAGATTTGATTTGTATTGATTTAATTTTGTTTTGTTAAAAGTAGCATTTAAATTAAATTAAAGGAGGCATGCTTTAAAATTTCGGCTATGGGGCAATGTGCCATTTAATTTTCTGTCCATCTTGTGTTCTTAAAAAGTTTTTGGAAGGTATAAAAATATTATTAGTATTTAATTTACATTTATGAAGTTAATTATTGAATTTTCGGACTTAAATTGCCCGTTTTACGTGTTATTTTCGAAATAATAATAAAACCGTGTAAAATACTAATATTTTAACTTTCTGAAAATTTTAAGAACATTCTGGATTTTTCAAAATTTGAATTTTGAATTTTCGAAATTTTAATGTCTCTTTTGAATTTTATATTATTTTTCCCGAAAAACCGAGTAATACCGATCAATATTATATTATATTAAGTTAATTCATGTTCAAAGTTTGAGTAAGACTAAAATTTTGAATCCTATGCGAGTTAGGATGATTAACTTAAGGATGAAAACCGTTTCATTTAATGCATAGTGTTGTTAAGCGTTAAAACACGCAATTCCATAAAAACCGAGGTTTACGATAACTATTTAAATAAGTGTTTTAAATAGGACGATTTGGCTTAGGATTTGCATGTTAATTCATATTTATATAAGCATTGCATATTTATATTATGAATGTCATGATTTATTTTTACGTAATTTTGGGAATTATGTAATTTACTTAGTATGGCCTAGTTTTTAAATCGGTATTTCCCGTAATGTAAGGGGTTACCGATTCGGTTGTAATTTTGTGATCTCGTATCACCCAATTGTAATTTTCTATTTTATAATGTATAAAGTAGACTAGAAAAGTTGTAATATTTGTTAAATCCGGAGTTCCTTGAAGACGGTGCCATTCGGAAAGGAGTTCCGATCAAGACGGTGTTTACCTCGAAGTGCGTGCCGCGTGAAGTTCAAGGGACCAAAGGAGTTGGTTTCCGAATTTGTACTTTGTTATTTCTTTTCTAGGAAAGGCCATACTAGGGTTTTATTTATGCTTTTATTTTGCTTTTATATGTTTGCATGCATAGCCAAATCGTCATACATCGTATCATGCATGTTTCGACCTAGTCGACCTAGTCTTTTATTTTATCGATAATTCACCGACTTAGTTCACTTAAACGGAGATAGATAATAATTTGACTAGATCTCTTACAAATAAATATTGAGACTTAGCCTTACCAAAAAGTACGGACCCATGAATCCCTTCTTCACAAAATCGTAGGCTCGGCTACACCGGGGTACTAAAATTGTCACGTTGGGTAAGTGGGGTAATAAGATTACACCTTGAAATTTGGTTGATCTCAACGAAAGTATTCGTAACCGTAGTTGCAATAAGTTCGGGCTAAAGATAATTTTAAGAAAATTGTCGACCGAGAGTTCTAAGAGTAGAACCGATTAAAGAGTTAATCCACCAAATTATACCAATACGGGTTGAATCGGCTACACCGTGCCCGGATTAGTATGGGTTTGGGTCTCGGGATTGTTTACTTAATTGGGTAAGAGATCATTAAGTAAATACATAACTAAACTTTTTAAAAGTTTCTAGTTTAAAATTATGAATTTAAAATGATGTTGTTTTTCCTTTTATTATTGTAGTTTAATTTTCAACATCGACTATGGCAACCAACGCTCCACCTCTCACTAACGTATCATGGCTTCGATCCTTTATGGATCGTTGCAAACTCGATAAGCATGGTTCCAATTTTAAGGATTGGGATGCGCAATTGCTTTTGGCCGCTCAAGGTGACGATAAGAGTCGTTACCTATCCGAAGCCGCTCCTCCCGCTCCAACCGCTCGTTCCGCGGTCGGAACTCGTGAGGCCTATGAAGCCTACATGAAAGAGTCTTCCGCTCTTAAGAATGTGCTCATCTTCTCCATGGAGCCGGATCTCCAAAGGAGTATGATTAAGTTGACCACATCATATGAGATATACACCAAGCTTGCGACCATGTTTTCGCAAACTCCAAGGGTGATTCAATATGAGGCGGCTTCCGCCTTCTTTGACTTTACTTTCAAGGAAGGGCAAAAGATAAGCCCTCATGTGCTCAAACTAGTTGAGCTCGCGGAGACTCTCAAAGCTCAAGATGTTGATGTTCCCGACTCTCTTATAATTGACCGAGTTCTTCACTCGCTCAATAAGGTTAAGGCATATGCTCAATTCCGGGTGAATTTCAATATGCGAAACCAAGAGACCTCGTTAGACGAGTTGCATAAGATGCTAGTCCAAGCTGAAAGGGACATGGGACTTCATGAAAGTTCCACCAAAGATGTTTTGAACATCGAAAAGAAAGGGAAAACGAGCTTCAAGATGAATGCCTCGAAAGGCAAGGGCAAGAAAACGTTCAAGCCCAAAGCGACCAAAGAAAAGACCTTTTCGAAAGGCGCTTCCACCTCGTCTTCAAAAGAGCAAGACAAGTGCCATTATTGCACGAGGATCGGTCATTGGAAGCGAAATTGCCCCAAATACTTAAGCGATCTCAAAAATGGGAAGGCAACCGCCGTAGGTAATAATTCTCGCGTATAATTCATGTCGTTTATCAACTTATGTATAGTGATACAAATGTGTTGATATTTACCCTTTTTAAATGTTTTAAAGGGGCGCCCCCGAATAATGATAAGGGCAAGGACAAGGAAGCTTGAAGTTCCTTACTTGGATGGCTCCGGTAGCATCCAATTGATCGAAGACTTGAAGAGCTAGGCTCTAATTTTCATATCGTCTTCTTTCATATTTTGCATTTATTTATGGAACAATTTAATTTTCTTGTAAGACAAGGATTAAAATCCTAAAACAATGGTTGTAATTTTGGATATTAGTGACTTGGTTTTCAACCCGAGTCACTACTTTTGTTCTTAATCAATGTTTTGATTTCTCAAATAAATTGCAAACCTTGTTTAAACATGAATGATAGAAATTTAATATTGATACGATCAAGTTTAAAAGAATCAAAGAGTTGATTAAAACGGAGAACTACACCCCATGAGATAGATTCAATCAAAATGAGACTATATCAGTTCATTATAAGATTTTCATTTTAAGTGAAAATGAGAATGTATTCATCACACCTATCAAACTTCAAACATTCAAACACATTGGTTGATCGAAATAGCTATCCTTAAACAAGTAAAGGTTATTGTTAGAAGGATAGAGTGGGAGAAAATATTTCGTTCACTAACCAATGATGTGAATAAAGGAGAGATCTTAGAGAAGATTCTTACTTGGGAGTCTTAAGAAGAACCCTAAGTGAATTGAAGAAACTACGGGAGGACACTCGAAGAAAGGTTCTTTGTGTTCATTGTTTCATAGAGAGGAAACAAAGCCCTAAGTAATTTGAAGAAACTACGGGAGGACACTCGAAGAAAGGTTCTTTGTGTTCATTGTTTCATAGAGAGGAAACTTGAAACCCCGTATGAAATCATCGGTAGGAAAACGGTTCCTATGTAGTTATAAAGAAATTATCATGTCATATTCGTCTCAAGGAAACGAAGACATGATAAGAAGGTAATGAATGATTGAATGGAAACAGATCACTATAGGGATAGTGATAGTGATAATGATTTAAGTAAAAGGTTTAACATGCGAGAAATGAAAGGTTCATTTAAGATATCGAGAGGTATTGATTTTAGTGGGAGCGATCTTTCATCAAAAGAATTAAACCTACCATTTAGAGAGAATGGGTGATTCTTTAAGAGTAAAGAATAAGAGGTACTCAATTTAGATGAGCGATATTCATCAAAGAATTGAAACCTACCATTTAGAGAGAATGGGTGATTCTTTAAGAGTAAAGAATAAGAGGTACTCAATTCAGATGAATAAAATAATTATATCATAAGATGATGGAGCTAATGGGAAGGTTTATTATATGGATAATAAAAGGTCGCCCACTAGAAGTTAGAATGGTTGGATACATTATTCATAGCGATGAATGAAACCATTATCAAAATAGCCAAGATGTTTGAAAATTGTAAAAGTGATGAAATCACTAATAAACTACAATATAGATTTCAGTACATAAGTGACTATAGAGAGTGATTTTAATCCCTCCAGTATATTGATACGTCACAAGTTATGAGATAACAGTGGGAGCTTTCCTCCGGAAAGGAAACTCAAAATCTAGAAAGAGTTCTAGAAATGTACTCAAATAGAATCATATTATACGGGATAATATGAGAATAAAGGAGACCAAAAGTTGTAAGTTTTGCTATCATGAATAAAGGTTATTCGCATGAATAAAGGTTTATTCGCAAAACACTAATACAAATAGATGATTGTGCATCAAAATGCAATGTAATAGTGTTGACTATTGTTGCATGACAACATCATTTGAGTTATTATTAACTCAAAGTAAAAGATACTTTGTCAGAATCCAAATGGGTTGTATGAGACAATATTGAACCCCATAAGTGAACTGGATTGACTTAGTATAGCCCCTAGCCGCTTACATGAGGTGACGTCTCAAAGCGACTAGAGTGTGAGGCGATTGATGGCAAGTTCAAGTGCCATAGAGTCATATGTGATGACTAGTCGATCACATAGGCAGACTGTAAGAGACACTCTGTCGGGCAATGTGACCGCTTATAGAGTTCTGGAAATTTTATAGCCGGGTCGTGGCGAGAGCTGCTATAGTATTCTTGTGAGTCAATTCTTTGACTAAAGACTACTCTCCCAAGATGGTACAGTTTAGGCATAACTTTGATCCATTCTCTACGACTTTTCGTAACTGGAGTCAAATGGGATTGTTTTGGGTTGTGACTGACTGTGACTAGTTGAAGGAAGTAGTGCGATAGAAATTGTCCACCCCTTGTCAGGGTTGTTCAAATCTCAGGGCCACTCGAGGAGTAATTAACTGGAAATGCGTGGCCACGCTCGGAAGGTATCTATGGTAGATAATTCCGGCCAGACAGTTATTCTCCAGATCGAGGAAACCATTCATGATATGATCAAATGCAAAAACGACCAGAGAGAGACATCTTGCATTGAGTGGGAGATTGTAATAGGACAAGAGAATTGGTGACGCACACTTGTCGAGGACAAGTGGGAGATTGTTGGGAAATGTGTCCTCAACAATAGTGCGATCACGTAATTAAATCTCATAACGAGAATGCGCAAGGGATGATACGAATTATTAGTCAACTGACCAACATTAATCGGTAATGATTGGCTAGCTAGAGTTTGACATTACTGTCGTATGACGGTGGTGGTCAGTTGATCCCTTTAGGTCACACCTTTAGGACAATTCCCTTAATTGATAAAATGATCAAATGTATATTGATACGATTTGATCATATTCCTTAAACTCGTATATCGAGAAATTAGAGGTTAAATCTTAATGTAAGATTTATGTTTAAAATTGAAACGTGTCAATTGTTAAACATTAAACGATATTTTATATCGTTATTAGAATGAATTGGGTTAAAATAATACAAAGGTTGTAAATCGTATTGACGATAAAATATTATTTTACAATGGTAATTTCGAATTACTTGTTAATTGAATAAATATGATTTATTTAATTATGTATAATATTTATTGGATAAATATTTACATATTTCAAATGTACTAAAGTATTTTATATCTAAATGACATATAAGATGTCACACTTTATAAAATTGTACATTTGACAAATTGTAAAATAAAGTCCATAATATGGACTATGTGGCACGGTTAAGTGGGGTTAGTTGTGTGGGTGATTAGTGTATTTATCACACTACAATGATTATGTTAGACATAATCCTTGAGTCCCCAACCTAGTTAAACACCCTAGTGTCTTGAGAACACAACATGTTCCCTCTTTGACACTCCCTAAGCCGGCTACCCCTTCCCAAGTGAGCATGCTTAAATTAGTTTATATGATAATTAAAGAAGCATGCTCATGATATATATATAGTGATATGTTAATCATTCATTCTTCTTCTTCTCTTCTAACCCTAGCCGAAAACATACACTAGTGAGAAGAGATTGTTTTGAACCTCTAATAAGTTATTATAAGATAATAAAACATATACTAATAGTAGTATTCAAAATATATTTCTAATAAGAGAGATTAGAAATAGTTTAAGGAAAAACCGATTCCTAGTCTAGCATACAAAGTTTCGGTTCTATAGGGCTTGTCTTGGTGCATCCGGAGGAGGTATTCTATATTGGGTACTCGGAGGATCATCCTTGCAATATACTTGGACCGTGTGTAAGGACTCGGTTTACTCCTTATTTCCGCATTTAGTAGCATGCATAAGATCTAATAAAAGAGTTTATTATTTTGTTAATTAAAAAGTTAATTAAAGGTTTTGTTAGTATGACTATATTAGTTTATGAGCAACTAGTTAAACCCAACACCTACATGAAATTGGTCATGGATGTCACCGATTTATTAAGCTCTAATCCTTAGAATATGTAGTAGCTTGCCAAGAAGACAGTCAAGTCTAATAATTTAGCATGAAATCAACAAAAACTCGTAGATAATGCAAAAGACTAGCTTGAAAATTTTTGAAAAATGCAAGGCAAAGCAATAAATGATATGTGAGGCATAACTTGTATTTATCCGTTCCGACTCGACCTAAAAACTTAAGACAGAGAAGAATGCGCGACAGGGAAGAGCGCGCGACAAGAGAGGATGAAAACAAGAAAAACACCTAAAGGAAGGAAAAACAAAAGACACAAAAACAATTGCATACTCACAAAGGAGTATGCAAACACCCTCCCCAAACCAAAACGCACAATGCCCCCATTGTGCTCATCAGCATACAACCACAGCATAAGGATGGGGGTAGGCGAAAAAGAAGCAAACAAAGAAAGGAAAAGGAAAAAGACTAAAAACTACAAAAAGAATCTAAGGAGGAAGAAGGGGAAAACTGGAAATCTAGAGGGGAAAATTGGAAATCTAAGGGAGGAAAACACTTACAAAGGAAATGTGGACCTCCCCAAACCGAGCCAATCAAGGGGGACCTCCCCAAACCGAACCCCAAAGAGGGTAAGGTTAAGCACGTCCCTATCCCTCTGAGTCGTAAAACGGCTCAGGATCCTCTTCTCCTTCCTCCTCATCGCCATCCTCCTCAGACCCTACTCCTGTTCCTGAGGCAGAGCCTGAAGCTTCACCGTGGTCACGACCGCCTGCGAGAGGTGTGTACCAGGTGGGGTGAGTCCATGGGCCGGTTGGGAGCCTACCTTGTGTAGCATACTCCCTGTAAACCGGGTATTGGAAAAGACTATCGTTCAGCTGTTTTTGGCTGAACTGCCTGCAAAGGCTCGCCATCATTTGTGGCATAGATCTGTCATCAACAAAAGGAGGAACATAAACATTAGGAGGAGCAGTAAAATCAGATGGGTACCCCGTCCCAGATGTGGTATGGTGGCCACCGGGAGCAGGGGCCCTGAAGCCTCTAGCGGTGCCTCCCCTAAGTGGGAGGCGGTAAGACGGGAGTAATGGTCGGGGTTCCCCTACAACATTAGAAAGGGGAAGCATAGTGGGAGCCATGGTGATGGGGATGCGGTCACTGAGATAGGTGTCTATCTTCCAATAATCTCTCCTGTTTACCCAACGCACGGACCTGACATAAGCCATGTCCATGAACCAGGAGAGAGGGTCGACCGCATCCTCATAGCGAGGGAACTGGGGTACAAAAGAGCGGGCTAATCGGGTGACTAGCCCACCACAGACAATAGTAGTCAAGGAAGTTCCCTCGCCTACCGACACAAAATGAGAGGCGACCAAATAAGCAGTGTTGTAAAACTGCTGACCCGTACGTCTGATGTTAAGATAACCAGACAAAATGGAGAGCTCAATGTTGTTAACATTTTGAGACTCTTTGCGGCCGAAAACAGTGTTGGCCAACAGACGCAAAAAATAACGGGGGGTGGGAAGGTGGATGGTACTGTTTTTCTTCTTCACATCGCTGGAATCAGAAATACAGGACCACATATCAGAATACGACCCCGTGGGGTCATCAGTAAGACCCTCAGAAGACAAGCCTAAAATTTGAGCAAATTGGGTTAAAGTTAAAGCATATGTTTCATTGAACATGCGAAAAGAGATGCAAAAATTATCATAGCCGGAGCGAAGTGCCCCTAAATCAAAGGTGAAGGAGGAAAAGAACTCAAGAGTGAGAAGGCGGTAGGTGATCTCGTCCATAGTGACAAGTCCTGCAAACCCGGTCCCAATGAGCAAAGATACTACCTCGTCATGGCATCCCAAGGCATGCAAGGCTGGAACAGAAAGGAAACGGGTGGCCACAACCACGCAATAGGCAGTAAGATGGAGGAATCGGGCCTTCTGGGCCGGAGTGCTGAAAGTGATTTGCGGATAGTTTGGTAAACTATCCGTGTCCTGCACCGCCAAACCTCTCGTCCGAGAGACACGTCCTCTAGAAGTGCTTGTACCCGAAGTGCGTGCGCGCTTCCCACCTTGATCACGGCTAGACATCGTAAAGCTGAAAAGTTCAAATGAAGATATAAGTCTTATGAGCATGTGAAAACATTGCTTAAACAAAATTAGGCATGAAAAATGCAGAAACAGAAACTTATAAAACAGGCTCTGGTCGGCCGACTGCATATGTAGGTCGGTCGACCACTTCTGTGAGTAAACACGTAATTTTTGCAGAACAAACGGTCGGTCGACCAATTTACGAAAGAAATTCAGAAACTGCAAAAAAATAAACTCAGGAAAACAAGGTCCTGGTCGGCCGACCACTGTTTCGGGTCGGTCGACCGACTATCGTCAGAAAAGTGCAGATCTGTAAATTAGAAACCCAGAAAATTCAAATTTCGGTCGGCCGACCTCAGTTTCCGGTCGGTCGACCGTGAACAGTGCAAAAGTCGGCTTTTCGCGGTTGAGTTCGCGCGAAAAAGGGCATAAAAATTGAAAGGAAGAATTAAACTAACCTAATCAGCACGAAATCATCCAAAATTTACAGATCTAAGCATATAAAAGCAAAAGGAAGAAGAAAACTAAGATAAAAACACACAAACAAGCATGGGAACGGAATTAAGAGCAAAATTGAACTTAAAAAGATAAACTAATACTACCTAAAACGGAAGTAAGGAGATATAAAACTAAAAAGAGAGAAAGAAAACTAAGGGAAACATACCTTGGATGAGGAAATTGAAAGAAAGTAAGTGAATTGGTGAAGGATGAAGGTGGGAGAATTTTTCTAGGGTTTTAAGAGAGAAAGGGAATGCTGGTAGAGTGAAGAGGTGAAAGCAATTATTGCATTTTCAAAACACAAATTACCCATGACCTTTGACTCAGAAAAAATAAAACCGTAAAAAAAAAACGTGGTCGGTCGACCACAAAAGTCGGTCGGTCGACCGACGTCCTTTTACCTGCTCTGCAATTTTTACTTACTCTGTCAGGAAAATTGAATAAAGCTGTCAGTTTGGTCGGTCGACTTAATAACTCGGTCGGTCGACCGCTGTACTGACGGATTCCCTTTTTTTTTTTCTTTTTCTGCAGAGATTTCAATTTTCACCTAAGGATAAAACGAAAAAAAAAAAAAAAAAAAAGAACAACAAAACGTAAAGTTAAACTAAAGCACGGGTTGCCTCTCGTGTAGCGCTGGTTTAAGAGGTCCCGCACGACCTTTTTACCTTCTAAGGAGCATCTTAAAAAGGGTCAAAGTAAGAAACTTCGACTTTTCCGACAAATTCATTTTCTCCTCGGAAGTGCTTCACATATTGGCCATTGACTTTGAACCTCTCGCCAGATGAGGTTTCTAATTCGATTGATCCGAATTTTGAGACAGCTGTGATGGTGTAGGGTCCGCTCCACCTGGATTTCAGCTTAGCAGGAAAAAGACGAATACGAGCATTAAAAAGCAATACCCTATCACCTACCTGAAAATCACGTCTAATGATTCTCTTGTCATGCCAGCGCTTTGTTTTCTCCTTGTAAATCCTGGCATTGTCATAGGCTAACAACCTGAATTCTTCTAACTCATTAAGCTGCAATAAACGTTTCTCACGGGAAAGATTAGGGTCTAAGTTAAGATCACATATAGCCCACCAAGACTTACGTTCTAACTCAACTGGTAAATGACAAGTTTTACCATAAATCAATCGGAATGGTGACATTCCTATTCGGGTTTTGAACGCGGTTCTATAGGCCCATAAAACATCATCAAGTTTTAGGCTCCAATCTTTCCTAGACTTAGAAACTACTTTGGCCAGGGTCTCCTTGAGTTCTCTATTAGAGATCTCAACTTGACCACTAGTCTGAGGGTGATAAGCTAAACCCCTACGGTGTTGGACACCGAATTTATTTAACAAGTCACCCAAGCGTTTCTCCTTAAAATGCATACCTCCATCACTTATGACAACCCTAGGGACACCAAAACGAGGAAATATGATTTTTTTAAACATCTTAATAACAGCCTTTGCATCACAATGGGGAGTAGCAATAGCTTCTACCCACTTAGACACATAATCAACAGCCACAAGAATATACCTGTTACCTTGACTACTAGGAAAAGGTCCTTGATAATCAATGCCCCAGACATCAAAAATCTCTACCTCTAAAATACCAACTTGTGGCATCTCTTGTCTTTTTGAGACATTCCCAGTTCTTTGACAGGCATCACAGTTACCTACAAAATTCCTACAGTCAGCATGTAAAGTAGGCCAATAAAAACCAGACTGCAATAGCTTGGCCACGGTCCTAGATGGACCGTGGTGACCACCATATGCAGAAGAGTGACATGCTTCCAGAATGTCCTTCACCTCCCATTGGGGGACGCATCTCCGGATAAAACCATCTCCGCATTCTTTAAAAACATAAGGGTCATCCCAAAAATACTGTTTTGCATCGAACATAAATCTCTTCTTTTGTTGCCAAGACAACTCTGGAGGGATTTTACGTGTAACAGCAAAATTAACATAATCAGCATACCAAGGAGGGGGATAAGAACCTGAACTATTAATGATAAATAAACTCTCATCAGGAAACGAATCATCAATAGGTAAGGAATCTTCCCCATCAGTCAGCTGTAGGCGAGATAGGTGGTCAGCTACCACGTTTTCCGCGCCTTTCTTGTCCCTAATCTCAATGTCAAACTCTTGGAGAAGGAGTATCCACCTTAAAAGTCTTGGCTTTGAATCCTTCTTTTGAAAAAGACCTTTTAAGGCTGCATGGTCAGTATAGACAATTACCTTATTACCCACTAAATATGACCTGAATTTTTCTAAGGCAAATATGACAGCTAGCATCTCCTTCTCGGTGGTGAAATAATTGACTTGAGTCTCATCCAGGGTGCGGCTCGCATAGTATATAGCATTAAGAGCCTTGTTCTTCCTTTGACCGAGCACAGAACCTACAGGGTAGTCACTAGCATCGCACATGATCTCAAAAGGGAGATCCCAATCTGGTGGCTGGATGATTGGTGCTGAGATCAAAGCTTCCTTCAACCTGTTAAAAGCTGAAAGGCACTCATCAGAAAAATCAAAGATGGCATCTTTAAGAAGCAATTGTGTAAGTTGTTTAGCAATTTTAGAAAAGTCCTTAATGAAACGCCTGTAAAAACCTGCGTGTCCTAAGAAACTTCTCACCCCTTTGACGTTAACAGGAGGGGGTAATTGCTCAATCACCTGCACCTTTGCTTTATCTACATGTATACCTTTATCTGAAATTAGATGCCCTAACACTACCCCTTCAGTAACCATAAAATGACACTTCTCCCAGTTTAAGACAAGGTTTACATCAATACATCGCTGCAAGACTTTATCAAGATTAGCTAAGCATTGATCAAAAGCATTACCGTAAACAGAGAAATCATCCATAAATACTTCCATAATATTTTCTATAAAGTCTGAAAAGATACCCATCATACACCTTTGAAAAGTAGCAGGAGCATTGCTTAACCCAAAAGGCATCCTGCGATAAGCAAAAACACCCTGTGGACATGTAAAAATAGTCTTACTCTGATCATCAGGATGGATGGGAATTTGGAAGAAACCTGAATAACCGTCTAGAAAACAGAAGAATTTATTAGAAGCCAGTCTTTCAGTCATTTGGTCAACAAAAGGAAGGGGGAAATGGTCTTTCTTGGTGGCGGCATTTAACTGTCTATAATCAATGCACATCCGCCACCCAGTTACAACTCTAGTTGGTATTAACTCATTTTTATCATTCTTAACCACTGTGGTCCCTCCCTTCTTAGGAACCACCTGAACTGGGCTAACCCACTTAGAGTTGCCAACCGGATAGATAATACCTGCATCAAGAAGCTTCATAACCTCAGCCATAACCACATCCTGCATCTTAGGATTCAACTTACGCTGTCCCTGTCTATAAGGCTTATGCCCTTCCTCTAAATCTATTCTGTGCATACAAACATCAGGGCTTATACCCTTAATATCATCCAAAGAATAACCTAGAGCTTTTCTATTCTTTTTAAGAACAATCATTAAGGCAGAAAGTTGGTCAGGACTAAGTTTAGAGCTAACAATCGCAGGGTACTGTTCAGTATCATCTAGGAAAACATATTTAAGATTAGGAGGAAGTGGCTTACGCTCTGGTGCTTTTACCTCAACTGCCTGAACAGAATTAGTATCTATAGAATAACACATGTTTACCAGACTTGCATTAGCTAGGCTTATGAGCTTCTCATTCTCTTCTTCAGTGAGCTCATATTCCTCTTCCTCTTCTTCTATCAAATCCAGCTTTTCAGCATCCTCAGCTGGATTACCTGCACACTTATCCAAAATCGTCAGATCATCTAAGGGATCCTTGGTCAAGGATTCCCTCCAATTAAGGATAACATTCCTGTCTATAATATCGATGGAACAACAAGTATCATCAGTAGGAATAGTTGCCTTATGGGCAAGACTAAACTCGATAGTGTCATCCCCAATCTCTAAAGTAATGGTCCCGCGTTTGACATCTATCACAGCCCCAGCTGTGTGTAAAAAAGGTCTACCTAAAATAATAGGTATTTGACTATCCTCAGCAATGTCTAAAACAACGAAATCCACAGGAATAAAGAACTTTCCCACTCTTACTAGGACATCCTCCAAGACCCCTAGCGGTCTTTGGGTTGATCTATCAGCCATCTGTAGGGTAATATTGGTGACTTTAAGTCTACCTAAACCAAGTCTTTCACATATAGAATAAGGTATAACACTGACACTAGCCCCTAGATCACAAAGGGCTTTCCCTATTACATGATTACCTATGGTACAAGGGATGGAAAAACTACCTGGGTCTTTTAACTTGGGTGCTATATTATCTTGTGAAAGAACATAACATTCCTCCACAAAAACAACAGCACCGTCGTCCTGAAACTTCCTCTTACGACTTAAAATATCTTTCATGAATTTAGCATAAGAAGGTACCTGGGTAATTAAGTCAGTGAAAGGGATGGTCACCTCAAGATTCTTCACCATCTCCAAAAACTTACCAAATTTCCGATCCTCTTTTGAATTTTTCAGTCTTTCAGGATAAGGAACGGTGACTTTAGCCATAGGATCAGCAACCTTTGGCTTTTTCAGCTGTAAAATTTCGGTCAGGCCTTGAATGAAGGAGGGATCCAGCGATTCCGGAGTCAAAACAGCACTCTGCTCAGGAACGTCGGTCGGCCGACCGGTAGCAGTGGTCGGTCGACCAGAGTCTGCAACATCTGAATTTTTCTCTTTTTCAGAATCTGATCTCACGTTAGGAACCGCGGTCGATCGACCTACAGTAGCGGTCGGTCGACCTCCTGTTCTTTGACGGGATCAGATTCTTTGTTCGGAATCTTGGCTGGATCATCCTCTTGAGTTGATTCTTCACAAACACGACCACTCCTTAGATTTATGGCGTTTAGCGTCTCCATGGGTCCCTCACGACTAGCTGGAGAGCTAGTCCTTTGGTTGGCTATGTTTTTCAAGTGATCTTCAAAAAACTTTGAGGAGGTAAAGTGAGCCTTACTCATCTGCATAACTGCCTTTGTTAAAACATCAACAAGGGTTCTTAAGTTCTAATCTCACCCGTGTTGTCAACCGTAGTAACTAGGTTCG
The DNA here is from genome assembly GCA_029255685.2 of Silene conica. Classification (NCBI taxonomy): domain Eukaryota; kingdom Viridiplantae; phylum Streptophyta; class Magnoliopsida; order Caryophyllales; family Caryophyllaceae; genus Silene; species Silene conica. The sequence goes on along the minus strand of CM055313.2, from coordinate 34,555,527 downwards.
CACTTTCAAGCTTTAGCTGGGTTGCCTCAAGCTTTTCAAAACGGGCTTCAACTGTTGTCTCAAGAGCCATTACTCTATTCATCTCCACATTCAGCCTTCTTGAATTCCCACGTGAACCTTTAAAAGTAGCCCTATGCACTGCCATGTCTTCAATGGTTTTCCAACCCTTCATATGGTCGGTGTTATTCTGGAATCTTCCATTGGCAGCCACATCAAGAATCATCTTATAGTCATCGTAAAGAGCGTTGTAAAATAGGTTACACAGGTCCCATTGTTGAAGGTTATGGTGAGGGATAGAACGGACCAATTTCTTGAATCGATCCCATGCTTCACAAAATCCTTCATCAGGTCCCTGTTGAAAGTTACGGATTTGGTTTCTCAAGTCCTCGGCTTTTGCAAGAGGGAAGTATTTCTTGTAAAAGGCCAATGCCAAGGAAGTCCAATCCGTAATCTCCTCACTTGTTCTGTCAAGGTACCGATACCAATCTTGCGCGTCATCTTTTAATGAGAACAAGAACATAGTTGCCAGCACCTCGTCTCTAGTCACCCCTTCAGGTAGGGGTATGGAACAACAGTAATCCGTGAAGGTTGTAACATGCTTTATTGGATCTTCGTCGGGTAGACCAGAAAATTGACTCTTCTCCACCAAAGAGACATGAGTTGAGCGGAGTTCAAAGGAGCCAGTGGTGGGGGTAGGCAAGGTGAATCCCTTCGGTACATCTTTAGCCTTCGGCTGTAGGTAGCTATAAATAGAATCCATAAAGAGAGTACTCAAGCCTTCCTCTCAAAAACCTGTCTTCTAAAACAAAACTAGAAGAAAAGGTAAGAACGGTCTTAAGGAACCTAAGTTCCTTAAGACAAGAAAATAAACTAGAAATTAACAAACAAAATTATACCGTCTCCCCGACAACGGCGCCAAAATTTGACACCCGTCGTTGAGGGGTGCCAAAGATAAGATTTATAAAACCTCAGCTTAAACTTAGATAGGATAAGTCAAGGGTCGAACCACAAGGAGACAAGGTTAGTTATGTTTGTTAATTTTAAGTCTATTGCAAGTAACCAAAAAAAAGGGGGTTTTGATTTGAGATTTAAACTAACAACTAAGGTAGCAAACTAACAAGAAAATTAAAATAAGATAAAACGGAGATTAGGAACTTTGGTTCCCCATGGTCAAAACAAGTCAATGAAAGGTAAAATAATCAAATAACACAATCCCAAGGAACAAAGAATAAACCTTTAGGTCAATATTCTACCTAATCCTTACGGTCTTAGGGTTCCTACAAAAGCACTAAACTTTCGTTTAAGGGCAATCCCAAAGTTGTTGTTAAACTAATCCTAATAATCTTTCAATCCTAAGGATTAGTTCACCAACAACAATGGGGGATTGGTAATTTAATCATCAAACTTATCATAGTCAAGTCTTTATCATGGTTCCCCTAATTCCCAATCACAAGAATTAGCTATGCATACTTTTAATTATGGAACTAACAATTAAGAGAATTAAAGAGATGAACATAATTAAAGATGACAATAAAAGGGTAAACATGAAATAAGAAATAACAACAAGATGAATAACAAGATTGAATAAAAAGGAAAGATTAATTGTGACGAACTTACAACTTAATTGGAAAATCTAAGAACAAAGATGAAAGCTTGATAAAAATAAAGAGGTTCTTTCTAATGGAATTACTTTCTTCCTAATTGAAGAGTCTAGGTCTCCTTAAATAAGAATTATTACAAGATTAGGAAAGTAGAAACACAAAACAGAAATCCGGAACAGCTTCTGGTCGGTCGACCAGACATACGGGTCGGTCGACCGATTCTGGCACTGTTGGTTTATTTTTCGCAAGAATGGGCTTTTGTGAACTGGGCTTCGGTCGGTCGACCGCTATTGCGGGTCGGTCGACCGCTTCTCGTTCTTTCCGTCTTTAATTCGGCCCAATATCAATACTCGAATGCACCATCCGGATCCTTGCTCCATATTAGTACTTAAAACAGCTTCCTAAAGGCAAATAAGGCTCGGTTTTGCTCACTTCCGCGTATTCCTACATATAAAACATAGAAATGCCAAAGTAAACCGTTTCGGGAGAAAAAGCAACTAAAAGTCACGAAAGTGTAAGAAAATACGTGCCAAAAGAGTAAATAAAATGCATAAAATGGGCACGTATCAGCTTACCCTATGGTGACGGTTTTAGACGCAAAACGACACCATAACTTACCCTATTGTGGCGGTTTAGACTCCTATGGTGGCGGTTTGGGACTTACAACCGACACCATAGCGTACCCTATGGTGACGGCTTTAATGCACAACCGACACTGTATGGTAAGCTACGGTGGCGGTTTTCGAACCGACACAAACATTATGTGACCCCAACAATCACGTCACTAGAAAACCGACACTAATGGGGTATTAGAACCGGCACCGTAGGGTATAATTCTACTAGATTCACAAATTAATTAACGAAATAGGTATTTTTGAAATTTATTTCTGGAAATGGTCCACGTAGGATCAGATTTCCCGAACCTGGGACAAAAAATCAAGTCGCTTGGGGGTGAACGACTTGAGACTTGGTCACTGTGCCGGTGAGCGATGAGTTAATAAACACCTAAAACTATGCTAGCAAGCAAACTGGATTCCTAAATCACGCCATTATTGATAAAAAAATCATGGAACTATGATAGCAAGCAAACTATCTTCCTAAATCACTCACATACGGAGCTGCCATGAGCCTTTTTATCACCGTCGTCGTCATCATCATCATCACCATCATCATTCTCATCATCAACGAGATCTTAAACCGAAGGAAGCCTTCTCAGAAGACGGTAGACTTTCCTGCACACTATCTGTTGGAGGAAGTGTCCTCGACAATAGTGTGTTGACGTAATTAAAACTCATTTGAATGAAACACAACTGGGAGTGTTACTCTTTTAAAGTCAACTGATCAACATTTATCGATAGTGATTGGCTGTCTAGAGTTTGACATTATCGTCATATGATGGTGGTGATCAGTTGATCCCTTAAGGTCATATCTTTAGGGAATTCCGTCTCAATGGAACAATTAATTAATATTGTATTGGATACAAATTAATTAATAACTGGAAATTTTGGAAATAATTTTATATGACGAATATTTTTATAATGGGATTATAATAATGAAAGTCAAGGTAATGAAATCGTTTTGTTACTCGGTTTTTATTTATTCGCTTGGGAAACGATTAAATTAAGAATGAACACGGTTGATCATAAAATTACAAAGAGTTGTAATTAAATTATGACATTACATTTTTATGCAATAATAATTTCGAAATTATTAGTGCAATTATTTAAATGTAATAAATTTGTAAATTGTAAATTTTAATAGTTAAAATTGCACAATTAACAAATTGGGTCATGTGTTATGAAACATGTATGACATGTTACAAATTAACACAATTGACAAAGATAAAATGGGTCCCTTTGGTGCCCCATTTTCAGCCGTGATATTGTATGTATGTGTGTGGATTGAGTGTATAAATTAGCAAGTGATAGTGTGTGTAAGTGAGCAAGGTGATGGTGTGTAAGATACACAAAGCATATGTGTAAGGAATATTGCTCACTTTATGTAAGAGCACAAGAGGCATGCATAGGCCATCTTGGCTTATGTTGGCCGGCCAAGAGTGAGCAAGGTAGCTCACCTTTGCTCTTTAAATACACTACAACACACTTCACAAAAGACTACTAGTTTTTGGCTAAGTCTTTTGGTGCTAACACACACACTACAAACCTTATTCTCTCTAAGTTTCTAAGCAAAATAGTTTTTACTAAGAAACAATTATTTCCATTACTAATAATATTAAGGGTAATATTATTAATATTTCTAGTATACTAATACTAATTTTCTAGTAACAAAATTAGTAATAGTTTGAGATCGGGTCCTTGATACGCACCTTTAGGAGACGATTTTTGTTAGATCGTTTAAGGGTAATTTCGGTGGCTTGAAGACTCAAATAATAGGTGATTATTGAGTATAAACCTTCTAAAACCAATGTAAGGACCATTACATCTTATGATATCATCATGCATGCATAAGATCCATTTAACTTTTATAACCTAAACTTAAAGAAACAAAACTCACATTAGATTTGAGTATAAAATCAGGAACTTAGTTTCCTACACTATCACCATCCTTATCATCATATTCATCATCATCACAATTTTCATCATCATCGTCATCGATCTTCATCAGCATCATCACCTTAATGAACAACTTCTTCGGCGTCCTCGTCATCATGATCGACAACATCAACAACCTCGTGTTTTTCCTTATGGCCGTTCATGGCATTCACTATGACATTGATTTTTTTGTTTTGAGGAAAACATGGGAAACAAGGAAACAAGGGAGATGAGAGAAAGGAGGAAAAGGAACAAGTCGCTCACTCGCACGGTGACTTGATTTCTTGGCCAAAATTGTATTTGCTGATTGTTCTCCAGACCGATTGAGTTGTAAAAATTGTATTAAATAATTCCCTTGAGATATGCACTCGATTCTTTTTCCTATGATTAGCTAATTCTTTATATTTTCTAAAAACTATAATCGCTCGCACGTTAGCTAAGCGGTTATTTAATTATGATTTTTGTAAGTTGCTGCATAATGTTTAATTGGTGAAATTTATATTGTGAGTTATTTAAGTTTCATATAAAAGTTTAATCAAATGTGAATTATGAGATGTGACCACATGGTATCCTGATATGGCACTAGAAAGATGAATAGTAGGCATATGATATGGATATGAACCTCACTATATGATAGCGTAACCTTGCTTATTTCGTCAAGTTTAATACAGAATCGTGCCAATTGTACCGACGCTTTTACCATCTAGTAGTACGACCTCAAAATAATTATGTGCTGCTCGTATGTGGTGTCAAAATCATGTTTATCTGAGAAGAGTCTTGCCAAGTGGCAGAATGAAATTTAACTGGTAAGCTTATTAGCATGATATAACAGTCTAATTGTTATACGTAATTGTGATTATTTTGAACAATGTGGATCTTGTTGATATTTTTTTCGTATATTAATGGTATATATACCATTGTCTAGTTCTCTGCGATAATAATCTTTATATCTTTTCATGTATGTTGTTATGCCATAAAGTGAAGTACATATTGTTATGTTTAAAATCCGATCACGATATATTGAGTTATTAATTGGTTGACATGTGATTTATGGAAGCACTAGCCTTGTGAGTTCGTCTATCTGTATCGCTAAATTTTCGTAATTCACGAGCTACAATTTACAAGAATAATGTTAGAAAAGAAGAACCAAAATGCATCCGTGTGTAGTCTTTTTTCGATCTATAGCTTGTAAAATTGCCTTTGATTCGTGTTTATAAATTGCCACAAAATTTCCACTTTATTGTTCAAAAGTTTCAAAATATTTTCAAAGTGATGATTATTTATGATAACGCTCGATGTTTTGATAATTATAGTAATTGTTTGCAACATGACCAATTTCGTAGCTACGTGTTGATGAAGTTCTGCCTGAATGTTTAATTGTTGCGCATTATATAAACCTCTTAGTTGCAAATCATATATATTAACAATTTCATGATATATGATGTAATGTGAAGGGATGGGAGATGTACCTAAGTAATTTTTAGCTTATTGATATCTAGGAATGTTAAACGGTCTTGTTAGTCTATGATTGGTGTATATCTTGTGTAATATGTCAATGCTCCATGTTTATTTACGTTAATTAATTTTGCTCCATGTCTTTTCTAAAATATGACTTTGCTTCTATAATATGTTATGAACGTGAAACGTTTCAAATTGTCATTTATGAGATACGAGTTGCTGATTGTCCACATTGGTGGGAATATGCTGGGTTTGTGTTAAAATTTCAAGGGTATGTAAGTGTTACCTATTCCGATTCTGTTTTACTGCGTAACACGATTCTACCGATCCTAATACTCTTGTTATTGTTCGAGGTTATATGTTTACATGATAATTGATATGAGTTTCTTGCGAGTGCTTATTTGAGTTGAATATTAATATTTATCCTTTTATTTTGATAGTTAAAATTGTCTACTGATAAGATAATTCTTTGGTTTGTGAGACGGGTGAGTTGTGAAATGGGAGAAAACTTTTGGTACCTAATTAGTTGTGTTGTGTTAAATATTTTTTTTTGGTTGAACTAATTTGGACAAGAGTATTATGGTAATGTCCTTCCAGCATGAAATTCATTATTATGAAAGATACGATGAGTAAACACTAGAGAACTAATGGTACGTTGCTAAGTGAGCTAGTAAGTACAAGTTCAGAGTTCAGATATTGATGTTAAGGATTCGCTTTGGTCTTTTGGTTGATAAGCTCGAGTTGTGTTCTGGTCGTATTATTATCATTGTTACCTTTGATTAAGACTTGTGGGTGAGTAGCTTAAAGTTCATTCTTTAAGTGTTGTGCACAGTTCTGTGAACCTTCGACGATATTGTTGTTATTATTGATATTGAAATTGAGATGGAGATTGGTTACTTGTAGTGAGTTATGGGGCCTTTGTGACGAATTATGATTATGGTCCAGAGTGACCATGGTTATTGAATCATGCTTATATGAATTTGGAATCGATATTGAGATGGAAGTATTGTTTTGGAGGTATCGCTTTTGAGTTAAATGCTAATTCACTCACCCATTGTCTTTGGTCTTAGGTTCAATGATGAGAATACGATACTTGGTTACTTGGAGTAAGGTTTTATGAGATAGGGTAATGAGCTAGGATTTGTATAATGAGGTTACAGGGACGTAACCATGTTTTAAGGAGGATAAGAATGTAAAATCTTGATGATTTATGATATGGCTAATTGGTGTGTCATGATTGTTTGAATGTACCTGATAAACTTGATTTCTTATGTTTCGTGAAGTATCCCTTTAGCTTCGTTATATGTTACACTTTGGGGACAAAGTTTTCTTAATAAGGGTAGAATGTAACATTTCGTGTTTTAAAGTACCCTTATTAGTTCTTGATGCTATATGATGTCACACCTTGTGTTTGTTACGTGCCTAATCACCAGAGTGTTGACCATGGGGTGGTGAACTTCGGGACGAAGTTCCTTTTAAGGAGGAACGACTGTAATACCCTCTATTTTTGATAGTTTGTAATGATGGGTGGTTTTATATTTTGTCAAGACGAGATATAGTTATAATTTATTTGATACGTGTTTCCTAGTTGTTACGATAATTATTTTAATATATCATATGGAATTGTGACACTATTTTCATATATAATTTATAGTTAATTATATTTAAATGTATTAGTTATATGTACTCGTAAATTTTAAGTTACGAGTCGGAAACAGAGTGTAAGCCCTCGAGATGCGTGATGGGCTATTCATCCCAGGTTATGTGTGACGTAGTGGGCTTGGGCTGTTTAGACCATGTTTACCCAAGAGTAAAGTAGAAAAAAAGGGAAAAGAAAAGAAACCCTAGATTAACAACTCAAAGCCATCGACAACCTGATAACCCTATTCACCACGCCTCTTGGCTGCCTTCATCGACAAACGTCTGCCTCCATCAACACAACCTACAAAACATACTCACCCTCCTACATCTCGTCTGCCTCTTTGCTCCATCACACCCAAGAACCCCTCCTTGAGAACCAAAAGAGAATAAAGAACCACCATCATCACCATTTTCATCCGTATGCGTGCATAGGTGAGTTTAACACCTCGTTCTTTTTACGTTTCAGACCGTCGACTGTGAGTAATATGTTATATATAATAATTGTAGTATGAGTAACTTGTCCATCGTCATAAAGCAACCATAGGACCACCGTGGCATCACTAAAACCACCGTGAAAGTCGACATCAAGGGCGTGTTTATAATCCGTTTTCCATATGTTTTATTCTGTTCGCTTTGCGACTCATTCGTTATGCTTTGGCTAATTTATGTCGTGGGCCATGAGTCATGTTATTGGTATTATAATAGATGAGGTTGGGGGTGGCAAGGGGTGCGTGGTGGCCGGAGCAGGTTGTTTTGACAGCCTGTTCGTTAATGCAGGAACAGGGGAACCGTGGTGTTGCTACGTGTTTGAGGATGGCTGTTTCAGAGGGAGGTGTGGACTCGAAGGCTAGTGTTTAGCATCAGGGGGTAGTGGGAGATGCGAGGTGTCTTGGGAGGTGGCTGGTTGGGTTAGTGGTGGTGTTAGTAGGAAGTTATGGGGCTGTCTACAAAGGTTCGGTATAGTAGTGCAACGGAATGTTGTTGGTGACCAGTGAGGTTTGTGTGGGGAATAAAGCATGTATTCGCCCTAAAACATGAAGGATTATAACGAAATATACAATTGTGATTATAGTCATAAGTTAATAAAAACATGAAAAGAATTACAACCTTGGGTCCTTGAGCGAATAGGCCTAAGAACAGGAATTAAAGTAAATTCCCTTCTATAACTTGCACCCAAGACTTTGTTTAAGACGATGCCGCGTGTGCTAGGAAGGCTCTCCAATTGCCCTGCAATATGGGGAGAGTTTTGTGAGGTTTTGATGTGAGATCTGAGTTTTGGGAGAAGAATGCTCTCAAAACCCTAATACTGTGAATTATGAATTACCAGTAGTTGACAAAAGGAGAAATACTCTCCTTTTGTAACCTACACGGTCAGCCGAACGGGTTTAGGGTAAGGGTGGGATTTTTCCACTCTTACCTTATTCCCTTGCGTGATTCGACCCGTTTTGCTAAATATTATTCGCGGTATTTATTATAAATCGTATGCATGTTATCAGATATTAATACATTTGATAACATCAATAATGGTCTGACAAAATACGATATTGTATAATTGGTCAAATTAATACAACTGTTTATATTAATACGCAAATTCAATATTTAATTAAATATAACCGTTTATATTTAACTTTACGAATTAATCATGTAATCTGTATTAGCTAAAATTATTTAATCCGTATTAAATAATAATCTCAACATCTCATTGACTAATTTATAGTCAATACCTCTGACTAACTGTTTAGTCGTATCCGGCATAAATGTGACTGCATTTTCATACCTTCACATCTCTCAAACGTGTCCTATGGGTGTGACGTATAGGGACCAGTTGATCATCGCCATCTGTATGACAATAACGTCAAACTTATCTAGCAAGCCAACCGTTATTGATAAACGTGGATCAACTAATAATAATACTGAAGTATGCCCTTGTGATCCTTTAAGAGATTTAGTAAGTCATTGTACTAACTGTCAAGGACACCAGCCCCAACAGTTTGGGCTAGTGTCGAGGGCTGCTAGGGTTGAGTCAAGGGTGGTGGTCGGGATCTTTAGGTGCGTTACGGTGCAGTGGTCACAACCACCATGGATGGGTGGTGGTTCGGACTCGGTAAGGCTGTCGTTAGGGTGGTATAAGTGGGCTGGTCAGGGGGGCTGTTTGGGGTGTTGGCTTGGCTGTTGTGTCGTGGGTAATATGTCAAGACGGTTAGTGCTAGTTTAGCTGTGTATTGCTTGGTTAATTATTATTATCATTCTTATTATGTTTAATATTATCTTTTATTGTTTGTTTGTATTCTTATTATTATTATTAATGATATTATGATTATCATTGTTATTAGTTTTGGTTATTAATAAATATTGTGACTATTATTAATTATTTAAATTGTTGTTGATACTGATTTAATAATAATTGATCAATTGATCGTATGCCATATTTAGTAAGTCTATATATAGCAAGTTTATATTTAGCGGGTTTATAATTGACCAATGATGATTGATATGAATAATAAGTTAATATTAATTGGTATGTATATGAGTATGTTGATACGTATATTGATAGTGATGATTGAATAAGTGTATCAATTAAGAACATGATCGAATAATTTCAGTAGTGTTTGGTGGTATGGTTAGATGTTGATATTAAGTACTATTTATAGGATCCGAGTTCGAGGTGGAATAATTCTAGCAGCTGTTCGGTTGTCCTTCTGCAATTGAGGTAGGGGATATATCTCTATGGTTTGTGTTATGACATGAAGTATGTGTGATGTTTATTACAAGATTGTTATAATTGATATTGAATGTTGTGGTGGAATATTTGATTATTATTAATTGTTGTGGAGAACGGGACTTGTGATACGGGACTTGTGATATGGCCATGGAAGGAGTGATGTGATGGAGGTGAAGTGGATGACTGAATGATGTGGATATGGCGTGGAGTGATTTTGGGTCTTGTGACATGGAGACGAAGTGGTGTTCTAATTTATTATAATGTGTGTCTTATTGATGTTTACCTACTCAACCTCGTGGTTGACCCTGTGTATTCGTGTGACACCTATGATGATCCGTAATGGGGAGCAATTTTGACAGGAAAGATGGTGCTGTGGGAGCATGGGATGGCGTGAGCACTTGGATGGACTGACTTAGATTTAGATCACATACTTCGAAGTTATCAATTGTACTTTAGTTTCCGCTGTGTAGTATTTGTAACATCAAAGTTTAAATTTAATCAGTTTTTATATAAAGTACTTTGGTTTGATTTACTTTGTTATTCACTACCTCGGACATTCCGAGATGGTAACAGCTCTATTTACTGAGGATGTCTTGCAAAAGGCTCCTTAATAAATCGGGGTGTTACATTCCTAGAGTTGATTCTTTTGACCATTGACTGTTTCTTGAATTAAAGGGCAGTTTTGGGTGACTTTGATTTCTTTCTCACTAGTCGACCGTAACTGGGGCTAAGCTGATATTTTTGGGTCATTTCATACTACGCTTCTATCTGCAAGATTCGAGTTGAGGAAAATATCCAACCTTTAGCAGGTTTTGTTATTTCTCAGGGCCACTCGAAGAGTTGTTACTGAAATGCATGGCCATGCTCGAATAATGATTCGTTATCAGTTGAGTTACTCTCTAGTCGGGAAAACCCCTCTTGATCTTGATCGCTTGTAAAATACGACCTTGGTGAATACAAATTTGCAAATTGTTTTACATTGAGTGGGAGAAATTTATGGATATTGAGGATCGTTTATCGCACATATACTTGTACGGACAAGTGGGAGATTGTTGGAGCGAGTGTCCTCCACAGTGTTAGTGTGATAACATGTATAAATATCTCAAAGGTTCACAGGGTATAATTTGTATTATAATTAGTTGATTAACGTTTATCGATAACGGTTGGCTTGCTAGAAGTTGAACGTTATTGTCATACAGATGACGGTGATCAATTGGTCCCTAAGAGTCACACCTAAAGGATTTAATCTGAGAGATATAATTGGATGAAAATGTAATCATATTGATACCTTATACGACTAAACTGTTAGTCAGTGTAATGATGATACGATTATTTAATTCTGATTAATTGGCTGAGACGAATTAAAATGTTAATTCGTAATTAAATGTAAAATGTTACATTTAATTAGTATGTGTAATGTAATTATTTAATAAAGATTGAATAGTTTAGTTAAATTTAAACGGTTATATTTAATTAGTAAATTATAAATATACGATATTTATAAGATAAACATTATACACAAGAGAGGATCAAAACCGATCTTATACTGATAAAATTGGTTGAGCCGAGTGGAGTAGTGTTTGGTTAGTATGGATGTGGTACTCGGTCAGTTCCGAGTTTGTAGCAGTTTAGGTCTACTCAAATACGGATTTTAGAAATCCTATCTAAACTCTGCAAGGTGGTTAAGGTTATGTATAAGAGTTATACTTATTCACAAACACCTCCTACTACTATATATACTAGCCTCACGACACACATACATTCAAGAGTTCCAAAAACAGACATGATACTCCCTCCTCTCTCCATTTCATCATTCACAAAAATTAACGGTAATGTTTGCAGTTTCTAGCTCTAGAAAGGGTATATCTCAGAGCCTGTTGGGTGCAACAATTAGGAGGATATCTATTTTGATATCTGTTCTTAGGCCTCTTGCAAGGACCAAAGGTTAATTCTTGTTCCCAATCCTTGTATCTTGTATTTATTTTATGACTGTAAATCACAATTATTATCTCGTTATAATCATGCATATAAAGTATTGGGATATATACAGATATTTTCCCACACACATTTTGTTGGAGGAAGTGTCCTCGACAATATTGCGTTGACATAATTAAAACTCATTTGAATGAAACACAACTGAGAAAGTTACTCTTTTAAAGTCGACTGATCAACATTTACCGATAATGATTGGCTGTCTAGAGTTTGACATTATCGTAATATGATGGTGGTGATTAGTTGATCCCTTATGGTCATATCTTTAGGGAATTCCGTCTCAATGAAATAATTAATTAAATATCGCATTGGATACGAATTAATTAATAACTAGAAATTTGGAAATGATTTTACGTGACGAATATTATTGTAATAGGATTATAATAATAAACGGTCAAAGTAATAAAATTGTTTTATTATAAGGTTTTTATTTACTCGTTTGGGAAACGATTAAATTGAGAATGAACACGGTTGATCATAAAATTACAAAGAGTTGTAATTAAAATTATGATATTATATTTTATAATATGGTAATTGAGAATTACTAGTAGTATTATTTAAATGTTATAAAATTGTGAATTATGTATTTTAAAGAGTTAAAATTGCATAATTAACAAATTGGGTCATGTGTTATGGGACATGTGTGACATGTTACAAATCAACACAATTGACAAAGATAAAATGGGTCTATATTATTACCCATTTCAGCCGTGTATATGGTAGTATATATGTTGTGATTGCGTATGTTTTACACAAAGCCTAAGAATAGGTGTGTAAGAGTGTAAGGAATATGTAAGGCATCTTTATTCCTTTTGGCATTGTGTAAGAGGCCATGCAGTGGCCTTGGGTGTGCATGTAGGCCGGCCATAAGGCTTGTGTAACAAGCCTATGTTACTCAATATATACACACCATCCATGAACATGCATTAGAGGGCGTAGTACTAGTTGATGCTTGTTCACAAACATACTACAACTTCATTCATTATATTTTTCTAGAAAATTAAGTTTTCTAGCAAGATTAATTATTTCCATACTAATAATATTAAGAGTAATATTATTATTATTATTTCTAGTATACTAATTCAATTTTTTCTAGTAACAAAAATTGTTTTAGTTTGAGATCGGGTCCTTGATTAGAGCTTTTGGAGACGGTTTAAATATAAACCGTTATAAGGGTATTTCGGTTCACTCGAGACTCAATAATAGGTGATTATTGAGTATAAACCTTCTAAAATCAATGGAAGGACATTCATTCTTCTTTTGTAATCATCATGCATGCAAGATCTTATTAAGTTTTCAAGCCTAAACTTAAAGAAACAAAACTCATATGAGATATGAGTATATAATCGGAAATTCGATTTCCAACAAGTGGTATCAGAGCATTACAGTTGTTGCATGCATGATCGGATTTATGTTTTGTGTTAATTAGATTAACACATATTATTTTCGAAATTTTTGTGTTTATTATGATAAATCACAAAATAATTTTGCATGTTAAAGTTCCTGGTTCTAAAATTGTTTTAGGACGTACAAATAATTTTATGGATTTTTATTGTTCATTTTATATTTATTTGTATTTTTTTTTATGTTTAAATCGGTTTTAAACAACAATTAATGGGAAAAATAGTTAAACTTAGTTTCTGGCCGAGATTTTTTTGATATGTTCTCACATGCATATTTTATATATTGTATAAAAAATTTCGTACCAAATGAAGTTATTATGCATGGATTATAATTTTTACGAGATAAATAGTTATAATATGAGTTAAAATGGGTATAGGAGGTTATATTTCGAATCTGACCTTGAAAATTTATGAGAAGTCACATGCAATATGTACAATACCTATAAAAATGTTCGGACTTGTTAGACTACTTTTGCATGATTAATGATTTTTATAGTAAAAATCATATTAATAGTGACTCAAATTCGACTTTAATAGTTAGAGTTTGAATTTTGCCAGAAACATTTTACATAATGTCACATGAAATATTTAAAGAATGTATAAATTTTTTGAGAATTTGTTCTCAAATAATACATGATTTATGATTTTAATGGTTAAAAACGGCTAAATAATGACTTATTGTGTTAAAAATAGTTAATTTTTAGGTTATGGCATAAAATTTTACCCATAGATGTCTTATATGATAGGAACATCGAATCCAAAAGTTGGATGTCAAAAAGTTTCTATTTTTATGATTATTAATTTTATGAGTTAATTGTTAATAATCGTAATACTTGAGTCATAAAATAAATTTTTCGAGTATGGTCTGATATTTTTGGTCATTTCCAGATTCTAAAATGTATTTTAGGATGACTAAAAATTTATAGCAATTTGTTGCAAGTTTTTATAATTTAAATCGGATTTTAACCATAAAAACGCCTTTTATACGATTTATTTAAGAAATAAACTAAATATTTTTACATGAGACCATTTGATTAACTTCTGAAAACTTTAAGAATGTTTCAAAATTTTAAATTTTAAATTTCGAATTTTTATTGACTCATTTGGCCATTTTCCTTTATTTTTCCCGTAAATACGAATAATTTATGAACAATAGTGCAAAATCAAGTTGAATCATGATCAAAATTAGTAGGGACTAAATATCGATTCCTAAAGTGTGTTAGGATGATTAACTTGGACATAAATGAGATTTATGTAATTTTTGGTGATTTTAATAGTTAAAATCACGCATATCCGTAAAAACCGTAAACAAATATGAGATATTTGCTCCTAGTAAAGGCGATTTGGCATTAATAATTAGCATGTGCATACATATTTTAATATTGCATTTTATTTAATATGAATGTCATATTTGAATGTTTTTATATAATTTGGAATTATGTAATTTTCTTAGTATGACCTTAGTTTTAATCAATATTACCCGTAATGAAAGGGGATATTGATTCGGTTGTAATTTATGTGATCTCGTATCACGGGTTTGTAATTTAATTAAAATTTCAGTTTTACAATAGAATAGTTGTAATATTTTATTGTAATTCCGAAGATCCAAAAGACGGTGCCACACGGAAAGGAGTTCCGTCAAGACAGTGTTTTCTTGGATGGCGTGCCTATGAAGATCAAGGGACCAAGGAGTTGGTTTCCGAATTTGTAATAGTTAATTAGTTTTTCTATTACTAGGAAGCCCATACTAGGACTTTATTGCTTTATTGCTTTTATTTGCTTTAATTATATGTTTGCATGGCCAAATCGCCATAAACATGCATATTAGGATAATCGTTAATAACGACCGTGTCAATTACAATTATCGAGTTCACCAATTTAATTCACTTAAAGGAGATAGATAATAAATTGACAAGACCTCTATATTAACAAAACAATTGAGATTAGCCTTACCAAATAGTAGAACCCATGAGCTTCTATTTCGTGGGGTGGTGCTAGTCCAGTGGGCAGTACGAACCCCATTACGTAGGATAAGTGGGGCGATGAGGTGGATTCAGTCTAGTGGGCGGATCCCATCTCGATGCAATTGAAATTTGGTTTGTACTCAATGGAAGTGTAGAGGACTAGTGGTCAATGTGTTCCGGGCTAAGATGAATAAATAATGATTTTTCATCAACCAAGAGTTCTATGGTAGAACCGGTTAATTTTAACCCACCAAACCATATCATTGGGTCGGAGTTTCAGTGGTTCACGATTTTGGGGGTATGGGTTTGGGTCTTGGAATCATTTATAAAATTGGATAGAGGTCATTTTATAGATGCATTAACTTGATAAAAATGTTTACAAGTTAAATTAAAACGATTAACATTTAATTTCTTCAAATGTTTAAATTTTGTAGTTAAGTCTTCAAATCAATATCATTCATGACAACTTCCACTACTCCAAACACTTCATGGTTGCGATCTTTCATGGATCGTTGTAAGTTAGAAAAGAATGGGGCAAACTTTGCCTGTTGGGATGCCCAACTTTTGTTGGCCGCAAAAGGTGATTGTAAAACCCAAGACTTCATCGAAGAATTACCTGATGAACCTGAGGATAATGCCACTGCCGCAGCTAGACGGCCCTATGAGACCTACCATAAGGAGTCTGCGGCGATCAAATTTTTTTTGATCTTCTCGATGGAGCCAGAGCTTTAAAGGAGTGCCATAAAGATTGGCACTGCCTATGAGATCTACTCCAGGCTTGTGACAATGTTCTCGAAAGCTTCGAGAATTGTCCAATATGAGACGGCATCGGCTTTCTTTGATCTCAATCTTAAGGAGGGGAAAAAGGTTAGCCCACATGTGCTCAAGTTAATTCAGCAGGTAGAAACCCTAAGGTTGAATCAAGTGGACATTCCTAAGGAACTTGTGATTGACAGAATCCTCCACTCCTTGTCTAGGGTGAAAACTTATGTACAATTCCGGGTGAATTTCAACATGAGAAACCAAGACACCTCCCTTGATGAATTGCACAATATGATTGTGCAAGCAGAAAGAGATATGAGCCTAAATGTTAGTGTCCCTAAGGATGTGTTCAACATTAATGTTAAGAGTAAGGGGAAGTTCAAAAGGAAGGGTAAGGAAAAGGGGAAGCAACCTTCCAAAAGTTCAAAGAATGTGTCTTCTGAGGCAAGCACCTCAAATCCCAACAAGAGCTCTCATCAAGGAGCTAAGTGCTTTTATTGCAATGGCAAAGGACATTGGAAGAGGATCTGTTCCAAATACCTCAGCGATCTCAAAGCTGGGAAAATTCTTCCAGTTGGTACAATAACTATCCCTATTTTATGATAATCTCAACTAATTTGAAATGCCACAAATAGCAAATGATTTTGATTAACACAATAGATATGATCTATTGAACAATAGTAGGATTATTTATTGGGTTTTGGTTGTGTGAAAGATTTAGAAGGTAAATTAAGTTGTGGATGGGATCTACGATTTGAGAAAAATTTACGCCTTATGATTTTGAAGGTAGATTAAGTTGTGGATTGGATCTACGATTTAAGAAAATCTACGCCTTATGAGCCAACGACCACGGCCCTGGAGGATACTTTGAGAATAAATTCTTAAAGTTAGTAAGGAAAAATTCTATACATGGATGAGATCCATGATAGAGTCCTCGTACAATATAAGATAAGATAAATGTGGCGAACTGAAAGTTCCCTCACACACAAAATGCATTATAAGATTAAACTCTTATATAAACTACGGGAGGACACTCGAAGAAAATTATTCAAAAGATTTTGCAAAAGCTCAAGAAGATGTTCTTGGATTTAGATGGTGATCTAAATGTGCCAATGCAAATTCTAAGGCCCATGAAATTTAAAAGATATACATGCTAATAAATGAGATTTATTGAGAGAAACATAGGTTGACATGTGGATGTCTACAATTTGCAAAGTTAGGTGTAACCTTGTTGAAAGTAGTAAAGTGATTAATTGAGAATGAATTCAGTAAACTCAAAAACCGCTTTTCAAAAGTGTATTTGAAAAGGATGTGACTATTGGCACATGTGGTTTAGTCTCAACCATTTTAATTCATTAAATGTTAAGGCACATTGAATTAAGTGGGAGCTTTATGATTTACGGATAAATAAAAAAAAGTTCAGTGGGAGTTCTCGCACCAGGATTTAAACCTATTGAGTCATTGGGATTACTTCGGGATTTTCAGATTCAGGCAAGAACAAGAGTTTAGTGGGAGTAAATGTTATCTAAAACAACTCATTGCTCGTTTGGAATGAAGCATTGATACTTATAAGCAGTATACGAGTTTTCAATTCTAGATGACAAATTGATATGATTTATATCTAATTAAACATGGGATGTTTGGTTGAGATTGTAAAAGACGTCTTGTTGTTAGTATTAAGGTTGTTCATGGAGATGAAGATAGAATAACCATGATGAGATCATGGAAATTTATCGAACCTTAAAGTACTATATTTACACGTTTTGAACTACTAATGTTTCCGCCATTAGTATAGTCGTGTAAAGCTGGATGCATACCGCTTGCAGGATAACTTGTTCAAGCAGGTGTTAAATCAATGATTAAACCATAATGAATTGTCAAAGTATTCTCCAATGGAGATGATAGACAAATTCAAGATTTTGGTAGATAACTTGGTCGTATGGTAAAAGGTTTACAACGACTCAAGTTCCAAGATATCAAGCGAAGATTCATGATAATCTTTGGCTCACATTCATTGACTAAGCATCTCAATGACTTGTATTTTAACTACATGGTCATCACAAGATTCTACAAAATATATAAGTTCACAAATTATGTAAAAGCATTGCTGTAGCTAGGAGTTACACAATGCACATAATCTTATTCGCTAGTCATGAGATGACTTATCTCTTTCAGATCAAAGAGCATGTATGGATATGATCCGCAAAGTGAACGCTCGCACGAATCATGGTAAACTTGGTAAACCCGATATGAAGATAATTACAATTATAGAGGAAGTGAACGTGAGGCACTAAAGCTAATTGTAAATTAAATGGTGTTCAAAGGTTGACCACTTGGATGGTGTAATCCACTAATTGTTTGAGTTATTAATAACTCACCCAACGTCAAGTAAAATTCAAATGGGATGGTAAGACCATATCGAATCCCATTAAAGTGAATTGAATTATCATGACCTCGCCCCTAGTTGCTTAAGTGAGGTAACGTCTCAATGCAACTAGATGTGTGATGCGATTGATGGCGTGTTCGATTGCCATAGAGCCATACGGTATGACTAGTCGATCACCTAGGCATAGACATGTTAAGATACATGACCGCTGATAGAGCTCTGGCGTACTCTTATTAAAAGATTGCCTGGTCGTGGCGGGAGCATCTATCGTGTTTCACATGAGTCAGTTATTGGACTAATGACTGTTCTATGAGGTGCATAGTTTTCAGATTAACTTTGATTTATGTCCTAACACCTTCGTAACTAAGGTTTATAAGGACATATTTTGGGTTATGATGGGTTATGGCCAGCCGGAAGGAATAGGTCGATTAGGAATTGTCCACCCCTTGTTAGGGTTGAGAAATATCTCTAGGCCACTCGAGGAGAAAAATAACTAGAAATGCGTGGCCACGCTCGGAAGGTATCTATGGTGGATAATTCCGGTCAGTAGTTATAACTCCAGATCGAGAAAAACCACTCTAGATTAAAATCAATTGCGGGCACGACCTAAGAGGACGCCATGCATTGAGTGTTGGAGCTAGTGTCCTCAACAGTTAGTGCGACAACACATATAAATCTCTTAAAGGAACACATGGTATACTTTGTATTTTAGCCAGTTGATTCACGTTTATGAATAACGGTTGGCTTGCTAGAAAGTTTGACGTTATTGTCATACAGATGACGGTAATCAACTGGTCCCTAAGAGTCACACCTAAAGGATGGAATCTGAGAGATATGATTAGATGAAAATGTAATCATATTGATACCCTATACGACTAAACGGTTAGTCAAAGTAAAGATGACATAATTATTTAATACTGATTAAATAATATTAGCTAAGACGAATTAAAATGTTAATTCGTAATTAAATATAAAATGTTATATTTAATTATGTGTAATGAAATTATTTAATAAAGATTAAATGATTTAATTAAATATAAAAGGTTATATTTAATTAGTGGATTATAATATAAGATATTTATAAGATAAAACATTACACAAGAGAGAGATATAACCGATTCTATAAAGATAGAATTTCGGTCTGAGCAATTATTAAGTTGTTCAGTCGTTATGAAGTGCTGTAGGTAGAACCAAATACTGATTTGGGGAATCCTAGTTGATGTCTAATAGCAAGGTTGTTTGCAGCTATAAATAGGACATTCACTCTGCACTTAAAGCACACGAGTTACACGACATACATACTCCCTCTCTCTCTGTAGCTTTCATCTTACACAAAATTAAAGGTAATTTTGCAATTTCTAGCTCAGGAAAGGGTATTTCTCAGGACATCTTGGGTGCAACGATTAGGAGGATATCTGTTTTGATATCTGATCTTAGGCCTTTGCAAGGACAGAAGGTTAATTCTTAATACCAATCTTTGTATCTTGTTCTTCGTTTATGACTATAAATCGTACATTATAAATTTGTTATAATCCTGCATATAAAGAATTGAGATTATATACAGATATTTTCCCACAAGTGGTATCAGAGCCTATGGCTTACAAATTTTATTTTTGTATGATTTTCATCAACTTCTTGAGAAAATTAAAAAAAAAAATAAATAAATTTGGCCGTGTATTTTAATTTTAGCCGAGACAATTTTTTTCGTCGTTTTCCTTTTTGATTTATTGTTGTTGTTGTCTTAAACAGTTAAAATAACAAAATAATAAATTTGTAGATATTTTAATTTAATAAGGATTGAATTAAAACGTGAAAGGAAATCGTCTAACATGTTCTTGAATGATATAATTTGCTAAATAAATCGATCCCACTATAATCTTGATATTCGTCTTAAAAGGTTAATTTGAATGATTAAGATTACAACTATATCTAATAAAGATTAGAATTTTGAAGGTTATCGATCTCGTATTTAGCAACCCGACATTAGTTATTCAAGTTCATGAGTTTTAAAAATTAAAAAAAAAAAGAAAATTTCGAAAATCAGGCTGTTAGGCGTGGTTTTACTATTTTCTGGGATTGCGACGTTTTCTTCTCGACGCTTTTCTGGGTTCCTAGCGCTTATGTATTCCTTTTCTGGATTTCCAGCGTTTTTGAAAAGCGTCGTCCAGTTTTGTGACGTTTTAAAAGTGTCGTTTAATTTTATTTTACCGCGTTTTTCCTGGAATCTTGCGACGCTTTGTGAATTTTTAAGCGTCAGTTCGTGACAAGCACTTTTAAAGCGTCGCCTAGTTCTTGGCTTTGTTTTCAGCACTTTTAGAAGCGCCAGAAGTCTGTTTCCAGCGGTTTTTTCCTTTTTCTTTGTTTGCGGTTGTTTGTTTGCAGCTCTTTGAGGTTTTGTTTTCCTTGTTTTTTTTTTCCTTTCTTGGTTTGTCTCGGCTATTTCTAAAAGCTTTTGGGCTATTTTTCTTTTAAGTTTTTTTTATACATTATAAATATAATGTGTAATTTTTGGGTGAAAAAGTTCACTAGTTTTGATACCTAATTATTTTAAAACGGTTTAAAATAATGTTGGATTAATTTATATTATACGATAACATAAATATGTTTGTTTGATTAAAATTATAAGATGAATTACGGAATTATCACATAATTTAAATCATTAAATGGTGGTTTGGTAAATTACTCTACATAATTATGGAATTATGTCTTGAAAGATTAATTTAATTAGTATGATGCATTATATATATTATATTGTTGAATGAATGAATGATTTTATTTACAATTTCGCAATCAGTTGTATTTTGTAATACTTAGTGTGGCCTTAGTAAATTATGTTTTCGTAATGAAGGAAGCATAATTTGTGATGTATTTATGAGATCTCGAATCTCCCTTGTGTAATATTTTTTTTTACGTTTTTGGGAATTAGAATGTAATAATAGGATTTTATTATGTAATTCTTCAAATGTAAATAAGAAGACCAAGACGGAGATTGGATTGCTCACTCCCACTACATCACGAAGAAGGAACATCAAGACAAGACAAGCTGTAACACCCCCATTTATTTAGAGGCCTGAACTAGGACCCTCCAAATAACTAAGGGTGTTACCATCTCGGTTACCCGAGGTAGTAGATAACAAAGGAAGTAATACAGTACTTTATTTAGTAATTAAAGTTAAACCAATGTCTCGAAAGTATTACAACTGTGATAAACCAAAACTAAAAGTTCAAGTACGGTGAAAGACTAAATAACTGAGCTATCACTAGACAGGTCTGATCCATGTTCTCTGCACCCTTCCAGCATCCATAAGTCTAAACCTGTCATTCTGCTCCCCAATAAATTGGATCGACGCAGACACAAACAAACAAACAACAGGGTCAACACGAGGTTGAGTAGGTAATATAGTCACAACATGAAATAACGCAATAACAAGTCCTCCATCTCCTCCACAACCATTTCTCCACCACACCTCCAACACACCACACCTCCCATGGCCATATCACAAGTCCCTTATCACAAGACCCATATCACAAGACCCATTCACAAGACCCGTTCTCCACAATAATCATTAATCATTCGGTCGCAATATATCACAAGTATTATAGCAACCAGATAACAAATATCTTCATGTCAGATCATATTTACAGCATAGATATTCCCCTACCTCGAAACTGCGGAAGATAACAGCAAGTGCGCAACAGCTACTAAAAATGTTCCACGTGGAAACCTCCACCTAGACATATATTATGTAATTAATAAAACTCCCTAAAACTCGTAATATACGTACATATTCTATTTATAGAAACCTTCTATATTTAGAAAGTTTTCCAACAAACAAGGTTACCCAAAATAGTAACTTTCTAATTATAGTAACTTTCTAAATATAGTAACTTTCTAATATAGGAACTTCGCTTCTAAATCCGTCATGTTCATATATGCCATATTAAATACTAACCCATAAATATAAACAACCCCAAAACTTACTATAATAATATTTATAATAATAATAACAATAATAATAATAATAATAAATATTAAAAGTAAAATTAACAATTAACCCAAACAAACCCGTGACATCAACCCCATGTACAACAGCCCTAATAACCACCATACCACGCCCCATCTGCCGCCAACAGCTACCACCGCCTATACCCAGAACCACCTTCCACCATTTCAACCACCAGCAGCCCCCTTGCCGGCTGCCGGTGACCTGAACCAGCCACCCCAAACCGCCTGACTCCTCGCCCCTCTTTCTGACCACGCCCTCTTTGACAACCCTTCGACACCAGACCAGCCACCGCCAACACCCGACTTAACCACCAGGTCTTTCCCTTGACTACAGACTCGAGAGACATGGTGGTAACATCGTGTCGACCTCCCCCGAGTCAACGATGTTACCACCCCCAACACCCTTGTACACAAACCAAAAACCCAGAAAAACAACAATTAGAAAAACGCCTCCCTGACAGCCCCTGTTTAACCCCTTATACCACCACGACCAACCACCCTTATCCACCGTGACTACCACCCCTGACATCCCCTAACCATTACCCAACTCCATACATGAAGACCATAAAAACAAAACTACAGATTTACCAATAAAACGCATGATAAAAGTTGCAGAATAAAACTCAGGTATATCTGATTATAAGACGACCTCCTGACACCGAATTAGCCACCTTCCAAGACATCCCTAGGCAGCCAACGACGGTCCTCTTATAGTCTACACATATTCATTACATATTCTAGTATAAAAGTATGTAAAAACAATCAAGAAATACTCGTGTTACACTCCTCTAAACCATACACGAAAACCATACAGCAACCAGAAAATACCGTGATGATGGTAAACATACCAGATCTCTGGCCAATTCGAACCACCTTACGTCGGCCTACAACCACCGTGCACATGTTCCTCTCCTTCTCTACTGTGGCGGCTAGGGTTTAGTGTAGTTGTATTGGTGTTTGAGTAGGGTTTAGGGTATGTAATACTATGCTATATATGACGGCAGAGTAGGGATTTGGTGGTTTTGTTTCTGAAAACGAGAATGGGCTGCTCCCATTGTCACACATTTCGAGGCCCAAAGCGAGATGCAACAGGTCACAGGTTCGATCCTCACTAGCACCATACTACTATCATCATTTTGGATGGCTTAGGTCCCCAAATCGAATCCCACAAAGCCCAGTTCGCATATCATTAATCGAATGCTCGAGAGATTATTTAACGCACAACCCGTAACTATTATATAAATTAAATAAATAAAAACGGATTATTACAGTCTTCCCCCCCATAAAAAGGAACTTCGTCCCGAAGTTCACCCACTCATATCGCCAGCAACCATACGCACAATCGTTTGAAAAAAATAATGAAATGTTACATTCTACCCCACTAAAAAAAAGAGTTACGTCCTCGTAACTTACCTCAATCGAATAGTTGCGGATAACGCTCCTTCATGGACGCCTCGGGCTCCCAAGTAGCTTCCTCTATGTTGTGATTGGTCCACAAAACCTTCACTAACACTGTCTCTCCATTCCTAGTCTTTCGAACCTTCCGATCCAGAATCTCCTTTGGAATCTCAACGTATGCAAGTTGCTCATCTACCTCAATCACCTCATGGCTCAACACATGCGAGGGGTCGCTCACATAATTTCTTAGCTGAGAAACATGGAACACATTATGGACCTTGGATAATGATGGAGGTAAGGCTAATCGGTATGCCACCTCTCCAATTCTATCCAAAATCTCAAATGGTCCGATAAACTTCTGGCTCAGCTTGCCTCGCTTCCCAAACCTCATAACACCTTTCATAGGAGATACCTTCAATAGTACCCTCTCACCGGCCTCAAATGAAATGTCACTCCTCTTGAGATCTGCATAACTCTTCTGTCTATCCTGGACAGCCCTCATTTTCTGTCTTATCACCTGTACTTGCCCAACCATTTCCTGAATCATTTCCGGACCTAAAACCACAGCGTCAGCTCGATCGTCCCAACACACAGGACTCCGGCACTTCCTCCCGTACAACGCCTCAAATGGAGCCATACCAATACTGACATGGTAGCGATTATTATAGGAGAACTCTATCAACCCTAGTCGGTCTTCCCATGATCCCCCGAATTCTAGTACACAAGCTCGTAACATATCTTCCAGAGTCTGAATGGTTCTCTCCGTCTGACCATCCGTAGCTGGATGAAAGGCCGTACTCATTTTCAACTGTGTGCCCAACGCGGATTGCAGCTCTTGCCAAAATCTGGAGATAAATCTCGAGTCGCGATCGGAAACAATATCCTTGGGGACGCCATGCAATTTGACTATATTCTGCACATATGACTTTGCCAATTCAGCCTTACTCCAGGTATCTTTCATTGGAATGAGGTGCGCGGACTTGGTCAATCTATCCACGATTACCCAGATCATGTTGTTACCTCTCTGAGTTCGAGGCAACCCCACGATGAAATCCATAGAAATATTCTCCCATTTCCATTCAGGTACATCCAACGGCTGGATCTTTCCTTGAGGTCTCTTATGCTCACGTTTCACCCTCTGACACGTCAAACACCGCGACACGAACTCGGCAACTTCCTTTTTCATATCGGGCCACCAAAAAGTCTTCTTAAGATCTTTGTACAATTTGTTACCCCATGGGTGAACGGAGTATGGCGTAGCATGAGCTTCAGTCAAGATTTTTTTTTTTCAATTCATCATTATCCGGAATACACCATCTCCCACTGAATCTCAGGCTATCATCAGCATGGACACTGAATTTGGATTCAGTCCCACTATCACTTCCCTCGATCATTCTTCGCCACTTTTGGATCCTCAAGTCTTCCTTCTGCAATTCCCTGATTTCTCCATACAATTCTGGTTCTACTGTCAGATCACTCAGAGTATCCCCTTTCCGAATCATGTAAATTCCCACTTCTCCCAACTCGTTATGCAGTCTGACCCTTGATCTGGCACTTTGCAAAGCATGGACATATTTTCTACTCAAGGCATCGGCAACTACGTTAGCCTTGCCCTCATGATAGACAATCTGCATATCGTAGTCACCAATCAGCTCTATCCACCTCCTTTGTCTCATATTCAACTCCCGCTGGGTGTAGATGTACTTGAAGCTTTTGTGGTCGGAAAACACCTTAAATGTGGCCCCGTACAGATAATGGCGCCACAGTTTCAGTGCAAAAACCACAACCCCCAATTCCAAGTCATGAGTAGGATAATTCTCTTCGTAGGTCTTCAACTGCCGGGAAGCATAAGCTATCACTCTCCCATTTTGCATTAGCACACATCCTAGCCCATGCTTCGAAGCGTCGGTATATACTTCAAAGTTGTCACTTCCATCTGGCAAGGCAAGGATGGGAGCTGTTGTCAGACGTTCCTTCAGAGTTAAGAACGCCTTCTCACAACTCTCATCCCAAATGAAGCGATTCTCCTTTCTCATTAATGATGTCAATGGCTTGGCCAACTTTGAGAAATCTTTAACAAACCTCCTGTAATACCCGGCCAATCCCAGGAAACTTCGAATCTCTCCTACATTCTTCGGGGTTTGCCACCTGGTCACTGCTTCAATCTTTCTAGGGTCCACAGACACCCCCTCCTTGGAAATCACATGACCCAAGAAGGCAACCTTCTCCAACCAGAACTCGCACTTACTCAGTTTTGCATACAACCCATTCTCCTCTAGGGTCTTCAACACGGTTCGCAGATGTTCTTCATGCTCTTCTTTATTTTTAGAATATACCAAAATGTCGTCGATGAACACAACCACGAACTTATCCAGGTACGGACTGAACACCCGATTCATCAAATCCATGAACACTGCTGGTGCATTAGTCAACCCGAACGGCATAACCACAAATTCGTAGTGGCCATACCTTGTTCTGAAAGCGGTCTTGGGGATATCCTCGTCTTTAATTCTCAGTTGGTGATAACCCGACCTCAGATCAATTTTTGAGAAAACTCCGGCTCCACTCAACTGGTCGAACAGATCATCGATTCTAGGCAAAGGGTAGCGGTTCTTAATAGTCACATTGTTCAGCTCTCGGTAGTCAACACAAAGTCTCAGACTCCCGTCCTTTTTCTTCACAAAAAGTACTGGTGCTCCCCAGGGTGATACACTAGGTCGGATGAATCCCTTCTCAGCCAATTCATCCAGTTGCTTCTTCAACTCTTCCATTTCTTTTGGTCCCATACGGTAAGGTGATTTTGATATAGGTCCTGCACCTGGTTTGAGATCGATAGAAAAGTCGACCTCCCTCCTAGGTGGTAATCCTGAGACGTCGTCCCGGAACACTCTCTCACTACAGGTATCTCGTTAACACCCGGAGCCTCCGCCTCACAATTCCACATTTGACACAAGATTAAACTATCCCCCTTCCGCAGACTCGACTTAAGGGTATTAACTGATATGAACTTGACCTTAGGTTTAACCATGTATCCCCTATAGGTCACTCTCATCCCCTTAGGTCCCCTCAGAGAAATTTTCTTTTGGTAACAGTCGATGAAAGCTCGATATTTCCCCAGCCAATCCATTCCCAGAATTACTTCAAAGTCCCCCAATGGAAACTCGATAAGGTCGCAATGGAAAACCACTTCCCCAATCTTGATGGACACACTCCTAAAGACTCTATTACATGACACTGATTCCCCGGATGGTATTGTTACAGAATCCTCAACCCAATCGTAGGTATCAAGCTCTAACACCCTAGCATGTTCTCTAGATACAAAAGAGTGAGTAGCTCCAGAATCAAAGAGTACAAAAGTAGGTTTAAGATTCACAAGAAAGGTACCAGTCACGACATGAGCGTCATCCTTGGCAGCCTGCTTCTCCACGGCAAAGAGTTTGCCACTGGTCTTCACTCCACTCTGGCTAGTAGTGGCTGCTCCTGACTGCTGATTGCCCTCAGCTGCGGTCTTCTAGTTACTACCACTCCCGTTGTACTGGTTATGGTGGGATCGGTTTTGATAATTATTATAGCTCCTCTGGTAATTGCTGTTAGTACCAGATCTCGAATTTCCCCCATAGCCTGACATAGGAGTACCGTAGCCTCCACTGCCTGAAGTACTCATGCGGGGCCCACTGTACCCCGAAGTTGGAGTACGGTAACCCCCCAGATTGATATCCGCCTGAGGATCGACACACAGCTTGCTTATGTCCCATCTTTCCACATCCATAGCACACTATACCCACGGAACTGGTTCCCGTACCCCCACACCTATAGTTACCACTACTCTGGTTCTTTGCACTTGCTGAGGTATTGTGGTTAAAGTAACCACTGTACCTGTTGGTATTCTGCTTTTTCGACCCCGAGCTCTCACTCAAGGCCTCCGTCTTCCTTTTATCACTCCTCGTCTTCTTTTCCTCCTTGATCATATCAGCTAGTCTCCCAGCTACCCCAGCCCGCAAATAGATGTCACGGACTGTGGTGGGTGGTGCAACAATGAGTCTCTTCTTGACAGCAATGGTTAACCCCCTTTCGAACTTCATGGCTACATTGCCTCATCCATCCCCATCTCTCCCACATGGCTCAGCAACTGAAGAAACTTCTTGTAGTATACCTCTACCGACATCTCGTCAGTCATTCTAAATAGCTCAAATTCCTCCCTCAGCTTGCTCTTTTGAAATTCAGGTAGAAAGACTTCGAACAAGATCCTCTTGAACGCGACCCACTCCACATGATTGATTTCATCCTCGACAGCAGCTTCTCGAATCTCTCCCTTGTTCCCAGTCCACCAATCGCCAGCCATTCCCCTCAAGTAATGAGCAGCTTGATCTACTCTCAGCTCTTCTGGACAGTCTATCAACTCGAACGAGTTGCTGAATTCCCGACACCATTCTCCAAGTAGGTGAGGTTCCCCTTCCCTGGTGAATTGGGTAGGGTTATGCCTCGCGATTATGGTACTCATCTTAGCAGCATCCATGCGTCTGGCCTTTAAGGCCTCATTTTCAGCTATCAGTCGGTCTAACTCTTCTTGTGTGATATTCGCTGCGTTATTCCTTCTTGGAGGCATTCTATGACATACAAGAAAAGATGAGTCCCGGTTTTAAGTAGGGTACTCATTCGTATTAAGGTTATAACCTTTAAACATCGGATTACATATGCAACTGAGATATACGTTAATAGTATTTTCCTACACATGGCTCAGGGATCACATAACCGCATATCATTAGACATGGCATACTATCATGGCATACTATTAAGGTAACACTGATTATCGCATGTATCCACAACATCTTATACTCTATGTAAACAACCACATAATTCTGATACTCATACTTTTCTTTATATTCATGCCATTCATATATATAGAAGGGTTCTTACAACCTTTATCATGCTTTTACCACAAATTCCACCACTTCTTATTCTACCCTTTTCGCTCGTATTCACTCAAGGTATCCGGGTAAAACAGAGAGGGCCTATGGTTTAGTGTGAGGGGGCCCCAGACTCATACTTCCCCTTTAGTGTGCTCCTAACAGTTCTATCCAGGGGTTCATTTTATTTAGACTCTTCCTACATTCATTGGGTTCATTAAGTTAGGCCTGAGGATCGTTCGCTCTGATACCACTTTGTAACACCCCCATTTACTTAGAGGCCTGAACTAGGACCCTCCAAATAACTAAGGGTGTTACCATCTCGGTTACCCGAGGTAGTAGATAACAATGGAAGAAATACAGTACTTTATTTAGTAATTAAAGTTAAACCAATGTCTCGAAAGTATTACAACTGTGATAAACGAAAACTAAAAGTTCAAGTACGGTGAAAGACTAAATAACTGAGCTATCACTAGACAGGTCTGATCCATGTTTTCTCCACCCTTCCAGCATCCATAAGTCTAAACCTGTCATTCTGCTCCCCAATAAATTGGATCGACGCAGACACAAACAAACAAACAACAGGGTCAACACGAGGTTGAGTAGGTAATATAGTCACAACATGAAATAACGCAATAACAAGTCCTCCATCTTCTCCACAACCATTTTCCACAACACCTCCAACACACCACACCTCCCATGGCCATATCACAAGTCCCTTATCACAAGACCCATATCACAAGACCCATTCACAAGCCCCGTTCTCCACAATAATCAATAATCATTCGGTCACAATATATCACAAGTATTATAGCAACCAGATAACAAATATTTTCATGTCAGATCATATTTACAACATAGATATTCCCCTACCTCGAAACTGCGGAAGATAACAGCAAGTGCGCAACAGCTACTGAAAATGTTCCACGCGGAAACCTCCACCTAGACATATATTATGTAATTAATAAAACTCCCTAAAACTCGTAATATACGTACATATTCTATTTATAGAAACCTTCTATATTTAGAAAGTTTTCCAACAAACAAGGTTACCCAAAATAGTAACTTTCTAATTATAGTAACTTTCTAAATATAGTAACTTCTCCTCTAAATCCGTCATGTTCATATATGCCATATTAAATACTAACCCATAAATATAAACAACACCAAAACTTACTATAATAATATTTATAATAATAATAAAAATAATAATAATAATAATAATAAATATTAAAAGTAAAACTCCAAGTCAATCATAGAATGTTTCATTGCACAAATGGTTTAGCTGAAGCGTCCATTTGTAAGCAGTTGTACTGCTAGTCAGTTTTTTTTACATTGCTCACGTTGTGCGATGTTTTTCTGACAGTCAGACTTGGTCTCTGCATCAGTCTGAGTTTTTTTTCCCCGTGGGGGTTTTTTTAGAATAGGGGGCTACTCTGGTCTCCTTTGTAGTATAGTTATAGGGTCTTTGTATTAATCTCATCATTTTAAGATATAAAAGATCCTTTGCTTTCTGCAAAAAAAATATTAAAAGTAAAATTAACAATTAACCCAAATAAACCCGTGACATCAACCCCGTGTACAACAGCCCTAATAACCACCATACCACGCCCCATCTGCCGCCAACAGCTACCACTGCCTATACCCGAAACCACCTTCCACCATTTCAACCACCAGCAGCCCCCTTGCCGGCTGCCGGTGACCTGAACCAGCCACCCCAAACCGCCTGACTCCTCGCCCCTCTTTCTGACCACGCCCTCTTTGACAACCCTTCGACACCAGACCAGCCACCGCCAACACCCGACTTAACCACCAGGTCTTTCCCTTGACTACAGACTCGAGAGACATGGTGGTAACATCGTGTCGACCTCCCCCGAGTCAACGATGTTACCCCCTCCAACACCCTTGTACACAAACCAAAAACCCAGAAAAGCAACAATCAGAAAAACGCCTCCCTGACAGCCCCTGTTTAACCCCTTATACCACCACGACCAACCACCCTTATCCACCGTGACTACCACCCCTGACATCCCCTAACCATTACCCAACTCCATACATGAAGACCATAAAAACAAAACTACAGATTTACCAATAAAATGCATGATAAAAGTTGCAGAATAAAACTCAGGTATATCTGATTATAAGACGACCTCCTGACACCGAATTAGCCACCTTCCAAGACGTGCCTAGGCAGCCAACGACGGTCCTCTTATAGTCTACACATATTCATTACATATTCTAGTATAAAAGTATGTAAAAACAATCAAGAAATACTCGTGTTACACTCCTCTAAACCATACACGAAAACCATACATCAACCAGAAAATACCGTGATGATGGTAAACATACCAGATCTCTGGCCAATTCGAACCACCTTACGTCGGCCTACAACCACCGTGCACATGTTCCTCTCCTTCTCTACTGTGGCGGCTAGGGTTTAGTGTAGTTGTATTGGTGTTTGAGTAGGGTTTAGGGTATATAATACTATGCTATATATGACGGCAGAGTAGGGATTTGGTGGTTTTGTTTCTGAAAACGAGAATGGGCTGCTCCCATTGTCACACATTTCGAGGCCCAAAGCGAGATGCAACAGGTTACAGGTTCGAGCCTCACTAGCACCATACTACTATCATCATTTTGGATGGCTTAGATCCCCAAATCGAATCCCACAAAGCCCAGTTCGCATATCATAAATCGAATGCTCGAGAGATTATTTAACGCACAACCCGTAACTATTATATAAATTAAATAAATAAAAACGGGTTATTACACAAGCTTCTAGGGTCCATTGCTGAATGGATTCCAAGTTGTATTTTTGTTCTTTTTGATAGGATAGGCCACACTAGGACTTGCTTTCCGCTTTGGTTTTCATTCAGATGTTTGTTTTGCATCATTTTTCCGCCTAAACCAAACCACCTGAATTGCATGAAAATTGACTCATATAGTATGTATGCTAGTCTGTGTTGACATAAAGATGTCACACGTTTTTTCCTTAAAGCCATCACCTTAGTTTATTTGTTCACTGAAATGAATTAAAAATAAAGATGATGGGATCTTCCTCTATAACCTAAAATTGAGATTAGTCTTTTATAAGTCAAATTACTATGAATCCCTTCTTCGTCGCCAGGCATATAGGACCTTACTTTCCATATGACCCCTTCTACGTTGGGTAAGTAGTAGCTGTTGACTTATTTTACCTCAACATCATGACCCTCGTACGATCCTGTGGTTATGGTGGACTAAAGATAGAATTTACAGAAATTTATCGACCAAGAATTCTAAATGTAGAATTAGCCAAGAGGTTGGCTTATCAATTTACTGAAATTGAGTCTTGGGATCGTTTATATAGTTCTTGAGGAAGATCAATTATATAAATGCTAAAGTCTTCGCATTAAACTGTTTTTGCTAGACTATTTACAAAACGATGGTATGCTTATTATGTTTTAATTTCTTCTTTACAGTGTAGAATTCAGCTAAACAAAACAATAATACTACAAATACTATGGCTGGTCATAATGACGCCCCTATGCCTAGTGCCACACTAAGAAAAGAATATTGGCTTAAGGCTTTCATGGACCACATGAATCAGTCCACGCGACTGAAAAATGATGGGTCCAACTTTGTGGACTAGGAGGCTGCATTACGGAATGCAGCTGTAGCTGATGGTATGCTCAAGTATTTAACTGAGCCTTTACCACCTAACCCAGGCCCCACTGCTAGAGCTAACGTATCACAAGCTTATAGTGATTTCGTTATGGAAGCGGGTGCGATAAAGAACGTACTCATTTTTGCAATGGAATCCAATTTGCAAAGACGCTTTATTTCCCATGGTGCAAATAAATTTTTCACCACGCTCACAAACGAATTCTCAAAAGCACCGAGAATCGTTTCATATGAGCACACCTGTCGCTTCTTCGATGCGAAACTCCAAAAGGGCCAACCAGTTAGGCCACACATTCTCAATATGATTGAGAATGTCAAGAAATTGGAGTCCCTGAACTGCAAGATCAGTGAGAACGTAATCATTGATCGAATGCTTCATTCACTTCATGATGGTTTTTCCTTATTCAGGGCAAACTATTACATGAATGACATGAAGAAAAGTCCTCATGAGCTACACTGCCTTCTCGTACAGACCGAGAAGGATCTTAATTTGAGTGGGAGCATGAAGCAAGACGTTCTCATGATTGCAAAGAAGGGAAAGGGTAAGGGAAAAGCTCAAACAGAGCTAACATCAATAGCTAAGCCTCCTAAATTCAAAAGGGCCGGATTTAAGAGTGGGCCTGGTGAGACAAGTAGCTCACAAGGCAAGACCAAGAGCAAAGACGGTAACATTGAGTGCCACCATTGCCACAAGACTGGGCATTGGAGGCAGAACTGTCTAGTGTACCGTGAGGACATAAAAGCAGGCCGCGTCACTCCTGTTGGTATGTCATCTTATATTCATATGATTGAGATTAACCATGCAAGTTTCGGAACTTGGGTACTTGATACCGGTTGTGGTTCTCATCTGTGTAATCATTTGCAGGGCCTAAAAAACATCACACCTTTCGCAAAGGGTGATGTGGACCTGCGAGTCGGGAATGGAGCAAAAGTTGCTGCTGCTTCCATGGGAACATATGTGATCCAGCTACCGAGCGGATTCGAGTTATATCTGTATAACTGTTTTTATGTACCCAGTTTATCTAAGAACATTATTTCAGTTTCCGTACTCGATAAAGACGGATTTTCATTCTTAATAAAGGATAAGAGCTGTATTTTCTCTTTAAATGGAATGGTTTATGGTAATGCGGTTTCCATGAATGGTATATATGTCTTAGATCAATTGACTGAAATATTACACATGACTAATAATAAACTAAAGGTTGGTGACAAAGATCAAACATATCTATGGCACTGTCGTATGGGACACATGAATGAGAAACGTGTAAAGCAGCTAATACAGAATGGCGCTATATCTCCATTTGATTATGAATCATTTGGCACATGTGAATCATGTCTCATAGGCAAAATGACTCGTATTTCCTTCAAAGGTGTTGGAATGCGTGCTGCTGAACTATTAGGCCTCGTACATACAGAAGTATGTGGACCTATGTCAATCATCGCACGAGACGACTATAGATATTTCATCACTTTCACGGACGATTTAAGTAGATACGGATATGTCTACTTAATAAAGCATAAAAGTGAATCATTTGAAAAGTTCAAGGAATTCCAGGCGAAGGTTGAAAACCAACTGGATAGAAAGATTAAAGCACAACGATGAGATCGTGGTGGTAAGTATCTTTCGCATGAGTTTGATCAACACCTTAAAGACTGTGGTATAGTACTACAGTTAACTCCACCTGGAACACCACAATTAAATGGTGTGTCCGAACGGAGAAATCGAACACTATTAGATATGGTTCGATCCATGATGAGTCACACAGTTGTGCCGGATTCATTATGGGCCTTTGCTCTATTGTCATATGCTCTTATACTTAACCGAAGTCCGTCTAAAGCTGTTGACAAGACTCCATATGAGATATGGAAGGGAACCGTCCCTAACTTGTCCTTTATTCGGGTTTGGGGCTGCTAGGCTTATGTCAAGTGGAGACACGAGGATAAGCTCGGCCCGCGATCGGTCAAGACATACTTTATTGGTTATCCAAAAGGAATGTTTGGTCATTACTTCTATTCGCCTACCGAACACCGCGTTTTTGTTGCGGCTAGTGCGGAGTTCTTAGAGAAAGAATTTCTCGAGAATAAGATAAGTAATAGAACCTTCGATCTGTCGGAGATTCAAGAACTAAATACTGAGCAACCAATGGAGGAAATCGTTCCTTCATCTTCTGTTGCGGTCAGTATTCCTGAGGAACCCAGAAGGTCGGGTAGACACTCCATTCCTGCAGATAGATACATCGGTATGATCGAGGAACTTGACGGAGTTGACGTTTTTCTCTTAGAGAGTAACGAACCCGTGACCTATAAAGGTGGCATGACCTGTTCCGACTCAAAACTATGGCTTAATGCCATGCAATCCGAAATGGACTCCATGTATGAGAATGACGTATGGGAGTTGGTTGATTTGCCTGATAAGGTACGACCTCTTCAGTGCAAATGGCTTTATAAGATAAAGCGCTCCATCGAGGGACAACCAGACACCTATAAGGCACGACTAGTGGCAAAAGGTTTCACTCAAGTGCAAGGGTTGCACTATGATGAGATTTTTGCACCCGCGGTCATGCTGCGTTCCATTCGGATTATCTTAGCGATTGCTGCATTTCCTGACTACGAAATATGGCAAATGGATGTGAAAACCGCCTTCTTAAACGGTTATTTGGATGAGGACTTGTACATGGTACAACCCGAAGGTTTCACAGATCCTAAAAATCCTAAGAAAGTGTGCAAGCTTAAGCGTTCCATTTATGGACTTAAGCAAGCATCTAGGAGTTGGAATCATCGCTTCAACCAAGTGATAAAAAAGAATGGTTTTATTCGATCAGTCGAAGAACCATGCTTATATATCAAGTCGAGTGGGAGTAAGATCGTCTTTCTGGTGTTGTATGTCGACGATATACTCTTGATCGGAAATGACATCCCTCTCTTATCTTCGGTTAAAGTATGGTTAAAGAACCATTTCCAGATGAAAGATCTGGGTGAGGCACAATGTATATTGGGGATCCGTATCTATAGAGATAGATCACGACGGATGTTATCACTGAGTCAGGAGTCTTATATAGATAAGATTCTTGACAGATTCAGCATGGCCAACTCCAAAAAGGGGTTACTTCCGATGATCTCGGGGGTGCATTTGAGTAAGACTCAGGCACCTAATACACCGAAAGAGGTCGAGCGCATGAGTCGCATTCCTTATGCGTCAGTTATAGGATCGATCATGTATGCTGACACGCCCAAAACGTCGCAATTAAAGACGCGCAAATTATCAATTTATATACCACAAAACATGCTAATTATACTAATTATAAAACAAGTATAGCAACAAGTAAAGGGGTCGAACCCAAGAGAAGGAGGGTTTTGCTAATGGTTTCTAAAGATGTAAATAGAAAAATTAAAACTAATTAATAACAAGTATGTAAAGATGGGGGGTTTTGGGGTGGTTGAGAATGCAAACAAAAGCAACACTGCTACAAAAAAGGCCTAAGACATCAATTATAAGACACCTGTTTTTTTTCTAACAGATTTCTTAACGTAAGACACCAGTGATTTAATATAACAAGTTTGCAATCTTTAAATAAGAAACCTGTCATTCAGATACCGGTTTCCTATATTTTAATTTTCAATTTATTTAATAACTAAGAAACCTGTCCTCCAAAATCCGGTTTCCTATATATTAATTTTCATTTTATTTAATAACTAAGAAACCTGTCATCCAGAATCCGGTTTCCTATATATTAATTTTCAATTTATTTAATAACTAAGAAACCTGTCCTCTAGACTCCGGTTTCCTATATATTAATTTACAATTTATTTAATAACTAATAATAATAAATTAATCTTAAATAATATATTGTTTAATTAATTCTACTAGATTCACCGAGTAATACATGCATACCTCTATCTCTTAACTTACCATAATCCACCGCCTAACACATTTTTTAAATAATAATTATCAATATCTACTTAAATATATCAAAGACACCGGGTGTAAATGAGAGTGGTGTCATAGACAGGGGCGAACCCACCTTAGAGCAAGGGGTAGCAGCCGCTACCCCAAACTTAAAAAAAATTGGTTTAAAAGTCGGTTTTTTGCGACCCCAAATATTGCTAAATAGTAGATAATTAAATGTTATCCCAATAAATCTACAGTAAATATCTTGTGGCTCAATGGTACAGCCATTAAATATCCTCCTTGTGGTCGTGGGTTCGAATCCCATTGCATGTATTGTTTTTTTTAAAATGAACCATGCCAAAGACACCGGGTGTAGATGAGAGTGGTGTCATAGATATATGCCAAAGACACCAGGTCAAAGACACCGGTTATTAATAAAACAAGTCTTTTTAATTATTAGATAAGATACCAGTTCCTCCAACAGGTTTCTTAACCAAAGACACCTATGACCTAGACACCTGTTATAAACAGGTGTGTAAGGCCTTTTTCAACAGGTTTCTTTGGCCTTTTTTGTAGTAGTGCAAACAGCATTCAAATAAGAGTGAGTAGCAAATAACCAAACAAACAAGTATTAAGATGAAAGATTATCAAGTTTAAGAAAGATTTAACCCAACTCAATAAAGTGAGACATTTTACTTAATAAAATCTCTTAATCAATCCTGAAACTAGAATTATTGTCCTATTAGTGAGATAAAATCTCCAAATTCCCTTAATAGAGGCCAACAACAAGGAAATCACACTTAGCAATTGACCCAACTCATTAATTTCTGCTAGTGGAAATCACACACATAGGATAGATAACAAGAAGATAAAGCAATAGAAATCTAATAGGTGCAATTGCTCACAAGGAAATCACACTCAATGAGTAATCACAAATTAATCTCTCTAATGTCAATTAAATCAAGAAGAAATCACATTCATTAATTCAATGACAAGTTGTTGCAAAATGGGATTACAAGGAAACACACTTAATAAACCCAACAACAATAAATTAAGGAAATTGGTGAGATTTAAACAACAAGGAAATCACACTTAGTTGTCTTAATCAAACAAAATTCCAAAATCATAACAATTAATCCAAGAGATTAATAACAATAACAAAAACCAAGGAAAGATTAGAGTATCTTACAACCAAAGATCGATTACACCTTTGAGTTGGATTAAGAGAAGAGATTAACTCTCCATTCAAGATCTAAAACCCAATTAAAAAGATAATATAAGATGGTAAGGGATGTAATGAGATCATATGAAAACCTAATGTAATTCTCTCTTTATATCCTAAACCTAATTGGGGATATGGGCCTCCAAACACAAGGTTAAAGAAAGTTGGCGAAACAGGGCAGCAGGAATCGGCACGGTGCCATTTTTGGAAATGAGAAAACCGCACGGTGCGGTTTTGCTTCTGGACAGCAATTTTCCAAAACCCATATCTCCCTCGATACTTGGCCAAATGAGGCGTGTGACCTATCGTTGGAAAGCTAAGAACATAAGCTTTCACCTCCACTTAGCCTTGCATCATTTGGAGCTCTAGAACTCAAGATATACCCATTTGAAATTGATCCTTATGCAACCGCAACCTTAATTCTTCAATGGCTTCATACTTCCAATTCCTCATGTCTTAGGTAGTCTTCTTTCATGCTTGTAGATGTTTTGCACCATACTAACTTCAAGACATGCCCTTGCTTCCGATAATTGCACAAAATTCCATTACTAACCCCGACACTTGTAAATTGGCAATAATGACGTAAATCATGTAAAATCGCATCCCAATATCGCTTTATTGTACTTAGAATATGCTAAATAGATAGTAGAAATACGAGCTCATCATATGCCATGATATGCACACGTCCAGACGTGGAATATGCTTTGAGTATAACGAGTCGGTACCAAGGCAATCCAGGTGAACCACACTGGATGGCTGTGAAAAACATTCTTAAGTACCTACGGAGGACTAAATATTGGGTATTGACTTATGGTGGAGGCACTGAGCTTTGCGCAAACGGTTACGCAGATGCTAGCTTCCAAACGGATCGAGATGACTCGAAATCTCAGTCTGGATTCGTTTTTACTCTTAATGGTGCTGCTGTCAGTGGGAAAAGCTCCAAGTAAAGTGTTATTGCAGATTCTACTACTGAGTAAAAGGAGACAGTGATAGACAAGATTGCGACGGATGACAACATCGTAGATCCTCTCACTAAACCATTAAGACATGATAAACATGAAGGGCACGTTATTTCAATGGGAATTAAACGTGTTCCTGAGTTGTATTAACTACTTTTTGTGAATTGGATATTGTATCTATTTCATATACTATTTATAACACCATCGATTTTGTTTTATATATTGTTTTTCATGTGGATTGTACTAACAACATTGAACACCACAAAAGTGAACTGAATTACATTATATTTGTTTTAGTCCGTAATCGCCTACACGAGCTGATAACTCTGGCAATTATTTTGTGACGTCGATTGATGGTGGGTTCAATAAACCATAAGTTAAACCGTTGACTGATCGATCACAGATACTAGATTATAACGATAACTCGTAGGACAATTTTCGTGACGACGCAATGGAGTCCTAAATGTTATTGAACATTCGGTGCCGGGTCGTGGATAGGACGTCCATCGTGTTCTTTGAGTCGATTCTTTTGACTGTCGACTGTTTCTTGAGATAAAGGGCAGTTTTGGGTGACTTTGATTTCTTTCTCACTAGCTGACCATAACTGGGGCTAAGCAGATTTTTTTTGGGTCATTTCATACTGTGCTTACATCTGCAAGATTCGAGTTGAAGGAAATATCCACCCCTCATCAGGTTTTAATATTTCTCAGGGCCACTCGAGGAGTAGTAACTGAAATGCTTGGCCAAGCTCGAATAATGATTCGTTATCAATTGAGTTACTCTCTAGTCGGGAAAACCACTCTTGATACAGATCGCTTGTAAAATACGACCTTTGTGAATACAGATTTGCAAATTGTTTTACATTGAGTGGGAGAAATTTAATTGGATATGAGAATCGGTTATCGCATATACACTTGTACGGACAAGTGGGAGATTGTTGGAGCTAGTGTCCTCAACAGTTAGTGCGACAACACGTATAAATCTCTTAAAGGAACACAGGGTATACTTTGTATTTTTAGCCAGTTGATTCACGTTTATCAATAACGGTTGGCTTGCTAGAAAGTTTGATGTTATTGTCATACAGATGGCGGTAATCAACTGGTCCCTAAGAGTCACACCTAAAGGATGGAATCTGAGAGATATGATTAGATGAAAATGTAATCATATTGATACCCTATACGACTAAACGGTTAGTCAAAGTAAAGATGACATAATTATTTAATACTGATTAAATAATATTAGCTAAGACGAATTAAAATGTTAATTCGTAATTAAATATAAAATGTTATATTTAATTATGTGTAATGAAATTATTTAATAAAGATTAAATGATTTAATTAAATATAAAAGGTTATATTTAATTAGTGGATTATAATATAAGATATTTATAAGATAAAACATTACACAAGAGAGAGATATAACCGATTCTATAAAGATAGAATTTCGATCTGAGCAATTATTAAGTTGTTCAGTTGTTATGAAGTGCTGTAGGTAGAACCAAATACTGATTTGGGGAATCCTAGTTGATGTCTAATAGAAAGGTTGTTTGCAGCTATAAATAGGACATTCACTCTGCACTTAAAGCACACGAGTTACACGACATACATACTCCCTCTCTCTCTAGCTTTCATCTTACACAAAATTAAAGGTAATTTTGCAATTTCTAGCTCAGGAAAGGGTATTTCTCAGGACATCATGGGTGCAACGATTAGGAGGATATCTGTTTTGATATCTGATCTTAGGCCTTTGCAAGGACAGAAGGTTAATTTTTAATCCCAATCTTTGTATCTTGTTCTTCGTTTATGACTATAAATCGTACATTATAGATTTGTTATAATCCTGCATATAAAGAATTGGGATTATATACAGATATTTTCCCACATTGAGTGGGAGATAGTAATAGGGCAAGAGAATTGGTAACGCATACGAATTAATTAATAACTAGAAATTTGGAAATGATTTTACGTGACGAATATTATTGTAATAGGATTATAATAATAAACGGTCAAAGTAATAAAATTGTTTTATTACACGGTTTTTATTTACTCGTTTGGGAAACGATTAAATTGAGAATGAACACGGTTGATCATAAAATTACAAAGAGTTGTAATTAAAATTATGATATTATATTTTATAATATGGTAATTGAGAATTACTAGTAGTATTATCTAAATGTTATAAAATTGTGAATTATGAATTTTAGAGTTAAAATTGCATAATTAACAAATTGGGTCATGTGTTATGGGACATGTGTGACATGTTACAAATCAACACAATTGACAAAGATAAAATGGGTCTATATTAAGACCCAATTCAGCCGTGTATATGGTAGTATGTTGTGATTGTGTATTTTTTACACAAAGCCTTACAAAAGCCTAAGAATAGGTGTGTAAGAGTGTAAGGAATATGTAAGGCATCTTTATTCCTTTTGGCATTGTGTAAGAGGCCATGCATTGGCCTTGGGTGTGCATGTAGGCCGGCCATAAGGCTTGTGTAACAAGCCTATGTTACTCAATATATACACACCATCCATGAACATGCATTAGAGGGCGTAGTACTAGTTGATGCTTGTTCATAAACATAATACAACTTCATTCATTATATTTTTCTAGAAAATTAAGTTTTCTAGCAAGATTAATTATTTCCATACTAATAATATTAAGAGTAATATTATTATTATTATTTCTAGTATACTAATTCAAATTTTCTAGTAACAAAAATTGTTTTAGTTTGAGATCGGGTCCTTGATAAGAGCTTTTGGAGACGGTTTAAATATAAACCGTTATAAGGGTATTTCGGTTCACTTTAGACTCAATAATAGGTGATTATTGAGTATAAACCTTCTAAAATCAATGTAAGGACATTCATTCTTCTTATGTAATCATCATGCATGCATAAGATCTTATTAAGTTTTCAAGCCTAAACTTAAAGAAACAAAACTCATATGGGATATGAGTATATAATCTGAAATTCGATTTCCAACACATTTAATACTTACTCTTAAAATATCACCCCGGGCGATAGCCTACGTAGCCCAGACCCAGTTTCACTGTAAAACTCCTCGCGGCAGCGGAAAAGTAAACATACAAAACATGCCAAAAATACGCGGGAATTTAAAACTTTTGACATGATACGGAAAACATGCGAGGTGTCTTAACAATATAAAACATGCGGAAGAAAAGAAACATAAATAAGTATATAAGTGCGATACAAAAGCAACCCGGGATAGCATATCCCTACAAGCTCAAAATACTGAAACGTAAGTCTAAGGTCTGGCTAACGAAAGGTAAAAGTCGACGATGATGGATCATCGCTCGCTAGCCTCAACGTAACCCCTGCAAACAGCCTCATGTACCTACACACATACAACATGTGCGCCACAGTCAGTGGGGAGTGACTAGAGTGCTCCTAGCCACCTATTGTCAATAACATGTAACACGTAAAACATCCAACATACTCCGACATTTATAACATGTGAAGCATATATAACAATATCTCAATCTCATATCAACATGCAATACTATGCAAAGGCTCTCAACCAACTTCGGAAACTATTTGGAAGGAGAGTCGGTTTCCCTTCCGGTTGCCCGGCCGGGGGGTCTTTCAATCCAAACCATTTATGAAACTAGACTAAGAGTCGTCCAATGCCTTGGACGAGCAATCCTAAGATAACCAAGTATAAGACATTCTTATACACAAACTAAAGCATGCTCAACATACAATTATATCAACAAGAGATAGGTCACCTAGTGACTCGACTCTTACAACTATAGGCCAACCAAGTGACTCTACAAACAAGAGATAGGTCATCCAAGTGACTCTACAAACAAGAGATAGGTCATCCAAGTGACTCGACTCTTACTACTATGAGCAGGCCGACAATCGACTCGTCTATATACTACGACATCCCCAATCTCAGACTATACAACTCCCTAGTAGGACGACATCAAAAGACTGTCCTAGTCTAAACCTGGCCAGACTCTCGGAGCGCAAACGAATCACGATCCCCGATTCGACAAGTGCACAAGGCACCCCCAAGACCCGAACTAGCTAGGAACGAGATATGCCCGAAGGCGGGTAGACAATCTAAGACCTGACTGTGAGAACCAAGTCACTACGGCCAACCAGCTACACAATGCAATCAGGTGAGAACTCGAGTACTATATGTAAAACCCCTCGCGAAAGCGGAAAAGTAAAACATACAAAGTACCAAAAATGCAGCGGAATTAAAACTTTTTAACAAAACTAAACATGCGAGGTGCTTTAGAAATCTAAACATGCGAAAGATAAAACATAAATAAGTATTAAGTGCGATACAAACAGCCCGGGATAGCATATCCCTACAGGCACAAAATACTGAAACGTAAGTCTAAGGTCTAGCTACACGATAAAGGTAAAAGTCAACGATGAAGGATCATCGCTCGCTAGCCTCAACGTAACCCCCTGCAAACAGCCTCATGTACCTACACACATACAACATGTGCGCCACAGTCAGTGGGGAGTGACTAGAGTTCTCCTAGCCACCTATTGTCAATGACACATAACACATAAACATACAACATACTCCAGCATATATAAAACATGTGAAGCATACAAATCTCGATATCTCATCTTTCATAACGTCATGCAATACTATGCAAAGGCTCTCAACCAACTTCGGAAACTATTTGGAAGGAGAGCCGGTTTCCCTTCCGGTTGCCCGGCCGGGGGGTCTTTCAATCCAAACCATTTACGAAACTAGACTAAGAGTCGTCCAATGCCTTGGACGAACAATATTAAGATAACCAAGTATCATACAATCACAATCACAACTAAAGCATACTCAACATCCAATTATATCAACAAGAGATAGGTCATCCAAGTGACTCGACTCTAACAGCAATAGGTCAGCCAAGTGACTCTACAAACAAGAGATAGGTCATCCAAGTGACTCGACTCTTACAACAATAGGTCAGCCAAGTGACTCTACAACAAGAGATAGGTCATCCAAGTGACTCGACTCTTACAACAATAGGTCAGCCAAGTGACTCTACAAACAAGAGATAGGTCATCCAAGTGACTCGACTCTAACTAGATTGGTCAGCCAAGTGACTCTACTAGAGTACTATGAGCAGGCCGACAATCGACTCGTCTATATACCACGACATCCCCAATCTCAGACTATACAACCCCCTGGTAGGACGACATCAAATGACTGTCCTAGTCTAAACCTGGCCAGATTCTCGGAGCGCAAACGAATTACGATCCCCGATTCGACAAGTGCACGAGGCACCCCCAAGACCCGAACTAGCTAGGAACGAGATATGCCCGAAGGCGGGCAGACAATCTAAGACCTGACCGTGAGACCAAGTCACAACGGCCAACCAGCTACACAATGCAATCAGGTGAGAACTCGAGTACTATAGCAGCGCACAACAGGTTTACACAAATCACAATATGTCATCTCAAAGATGTACTCCAACTCAAACTCGAATGACAATCATTTCATATATATCTCATCTCTAAACATCCATGTAACACTTAGCCGACTTCGGGAATTAATTTGAGGCGAGAGCCGGTTTCCCTTCCGGTTGCCCGGCCGGGGGGTCTTTCATCCTCAAACCCATTACCGAACCCGACATAAGTGCCGCCCAATTTCTTGGGACTTCAAACAAGCATACAATTCATATTAAATAACGTATATTCTTTACGGAAATCATTACGCATATAAAATAACAAAGAAACGTAAATTAAATATATAGTTCATTCGGAAAATAGAAACAAGAACTAATTTAAAATTTCACATTATATCCTCATATTGTCTAAATAAAATTAACATGTGAGAAATTAATATAACAAGTCGTATTTTAATTATTCGGGAAACCGATTGACTAATTAATCATTTAGACATGCTCCGTAAAATAAAACCTTAACCCATTATTAAATTCGTAACGATTTCTAACGTATTATATTTAAACGTAAACAAGCTACCAAGAACGTACGTAAATTAATTAATTCAAGCAGGCAGGCTAGCACGTATGTAAAATAATATAAAATAATAAAATTATTAGTGTGTAGTAACCACACGCAG
Organism: Silene conica; assembly: GCA_029255685.2. Taxonomy (NCBI): domain Eukaryota; kingdom Viridiplantae; phylum Streptophyta; class Magnoliopsida; order Caryophyllales; family Caryophyllaceae; genus Silene; species Silene conica. The sequence goes on along the minus strand of CM055313.2, from coordinate 34,510,932 downwards.
CAACTCTAACAATAATAATAATTAGTAGTATAATTAGTAGTATTAGTGTTATATGTATAATAAATAATACTCGTAGTAGTTATATGTAGAAATAATAGTGGTAAGTAGTTTTATGTGAAGTAGCAGCCATTAGTAATACTAATGAGTAGTAGTAGTTAAATTAGAAATAATAAACAGTAGTAGTTTAGTATGTTTATACGGTAAGTAGTAGGTAGTAAATTAGTACGGTAATAATAATAGATTAGTATAGTCTGTTGGAAAATTCATGCTTCGCAAACAATGAAAACGAACAGCAACATCAACTATATAATGGCGGCAGCAGTGCGTAGAAAGCACGGGGACTTCAACAACAATTATAAGTGCAATAAGGAGCAAGACAACAACTAAATAGTAGAGTACCACATTGCAGTAGGAGCAAGCAGAATGAGCGGCAACCATTAACAAAGTGCAGTAGCAGCGGTAACATGAAAGAACGACACGAGATGTTGTAGCAGCGTTACTAAGCACGCCCAGCAGCATAACAAGAACAGAACCTCAGCAATGACGTGATAGACAGTAGCAGAACAGAGGCAACCAGCAGTAAGAAGTGCAGAAAAGGAAGCAGCCATTATAGTGGTACATTCACGCAGGAAATAGCAATGGCTAGTAGTGTACAGACTGATTTTTAACACATATGACAGTAGCACTCCACAGTGGTAACTAGACAGAGTGTAATGATTTTAAAATGAATGACAGCAGCAGTAGTATTCAGTACCCAGCAACAATTATAGAAGCATCAGAGCACTAATATAAAACAACAATGACACACTAATCCAACAACAATAGCACAAGGCAGTAATAATGGTGACAACAGTGCGGCGTGGTACTCAACATAACACAACAGCAACAACATTACACAACAAACACAAATTTGTGACGGATACTAATTACCCACTAACTATTAAACATAAAACCCATATCAATTTCACATAAACACAAGGAAATCACATGTCCAATTAATTTAAGACAAAGGCCGAGCTTTTCTCATTATCGTCACCTTAAAGAGCGATTCTTCACTTCTAATCTTGAACAAGGTACGAGTCCTTATCCGGGTCGTCCAAGTCGACACCTACAAACAACAAAAACGAGTTATTGGAGGGTAATCACGAGTTAACCTCAAAACAGCCCAGAAATTGATTTTGACGAAACGGAAAAAGAAAGAGATAGAAAGAACGGAAATGAAGAGAGGAATGCGATGGTGAAAACCTTATGTCAAACGGAGTTGAGATGAGAAAACGGATGATGATTTTGTGAAGGAGGAAAAGAGCAAAAATGGAAAAACAAGTCACTGTATTCTTATTTGGTGAAGGACAATGTAACGTGCAAGAGGAGGTAGAAGGTGTCCTTTATATCGACTTGAGTCGGGTTTGTTAAATGTAAGGAGCGGATACTTAAAACGAAATTACCAAGTAAACGGGAAGTCTTTAAATTAAACAAACTCAAGACGATACTTAACGGCATTTCTTAAAATAAAACTTACGGATTATAATTAAAATATTATTAATTTCCGTAAACTACTTTTAAATTATTAAAATTACCTTTATAAAAATACGGGCTGTTACAATCACCCCATCTTTTAAAAAGTTTCGTCTTCGAAACTTGAAAGCAATTACAAGGACAACATTAACAATTAAAACTTTCACAGAAACCTTGATATACAAAAGCTTAGGCTTCTTTCCAAAAATTTCAAAAGTAAAATCCGTAGTCGAGCCTCCATCAAGGAACGTTGGGGTTCTCGTTGCGCATTCAAGAACCTGACATTCTAGTCCGAAGGCAAAACCAAGGTGAAAATCAATGAAGAGTTTCAAAATTTAGACCGATCCAGTGTTGATAGGCATAGTACAGGTTATCGGACGTCTCCAATAACAAGTTCAAATGACAAATCAACGCTGAAATCCATCAAAACTGAAAAATTATCCAACTTCTCAAAACCAGGTTTTGCTAAAAAATCGACTTTTTAGATCTTTCAAACGTTGAACCAATAAAATTTGTAAAACAAAAGAGGTTTACAATCACAAAAAGGGAAGAAATTTTCCAAAGAAGTCACGAAACGGAGAAAGGAAGCGGTCTAAGGGAGAAAATTTCTGTGAGGGACACGAAGGAAGAACAAGGTTGAGCTCAAGACAGCGCTTTATCAGCAGAAAGAAAACATCAACGGAGACAACAGAGATCGAGTCGAGAAGGATGATAATTCCTCAAAACTCAATCACGGAAATTTACTTACAAGGTATTCCAAGAAGGCGAGCAACAAGGTTAAGTAGAAAAGTAAGAAGATAGTTTTCAAGTAAGATAGACAATTATTCAATAAGAAGGGATGTGCATCCGGATCAAAGAAGACGATGCACAAAGAAAGAGGAGTATCCAGGCTCAGAAGCATTCTCCAACGGTAGCACGAATCGTCCATCTTCGGTAGAAAACACCGGTCTTGATCGTCAAATGGATGAGCTCACGGTTCGTCGATTTGAAGATGTAAAAGTAAGATAAATGACAATCAACAAACACGTTAGACCTAGTAAAAGCAATCACATTACAGACTACCACTTGTCCTTAAGTCTACCCAAATCTCTCATTCATTATTCAAGTTATTGGTCAAGTTAAGTTTGGGGATTACATGAGTGCGTCGGGAGCAATATTGCTCTGATACCAACTGTAAAACCCCTCGCGAAAGCGGAAAAGTAAAACATAGAAAGTACCAAAAATGCAGCGGAATTAAAACTTTTTAACAAAACTAAACATGCGAGGTGCTTTAGAAATCTAAACATGCGAAAGATAAAACATAAATAAGTATTAAGTGCGATACAAACAGCCCGGGATAACATATCCCTACAGGCACAAAATACTGAAACGTAAGTCTAAGGTCTAGCTACACGATAAAGGTAAAAGTCAACGATGAAGGATCATCGCTCGCTAGCCTCAACGTAACCCCCTGCAAACAGCCTCATGTACCTACACACATACAACATGTGCGCCACAGTCAGTGGGGAGTGACTAGAGTTCTCCTAGCCACCTATTGTCAATGACACATAACACATAAACATACAATATACTCCAGCATATATAAAACATGTGAAGCATACAAATCTCGATATCTCATCTTTCATAACGTCATGCAATACTATGCAAAGGCTCTCAACCAACTTCGGAAACTATTTGGAAGGAGAGTCGGTTTCCCTTCCGGTTGCCCGGCCGGGGGGTCTTTCAATCCAAACCATTTACGAAACTAGACTAAGAGTCGTCCAATGCCTTGGACGAACAATATTAAGATAACCAAGTATCATACAATCACAATCACAACTAAAGCATACTCAACATCCAATTATATCAACAAGAGATAGGTCATCCAAGTGACTCGACTCTAACAGCAATAGGTCAGCCAAGTGACTCTACAAACAAGAGATAGGTCATCCAAGTGACTCGACTCTTACAACAATAGGTCAGCCAAGTGACTCTACAACAAGAGATAGGTCATCCAAGTGACTCGACTCTTACAACAATAGGTCAGCCAAGTGACTCTACAAACAAGAGATAGGTCATCCAAGTGACTCGACTCTAACTAGATTGGTCAGCCAAGTGACTCTACTAGAGTACTATGAGCAGGCCGACAATCGACTCGTCTATATACTGTTGGAGGAAGTGTCCTCGACAATAGTGTGTTGACATAATTAAAACTCATTTGAATGAAACACAATTGGGAGTGTTACTCTTTTAAAGTCAACTGATCAACATTTACCGATAATGATTGGCTGTCTAGAGTTTGACATTATCGTCATATGATGGTGGTGATCAGTTGATCCCTTAAGGTCATATCTTTAGGGAATTCCGTCTCAATGGAATAATTAATTAATATTGTATTGGATACAAATTAATTAATAACTGGAAATTTTGGAAATAATTTTATATGACGAATATTTTATAATGCGATTATAATAATAATAAAAGTCAAAGTAATAAAATCATTTTATTACTCGGTTTTATTTATTCGTTTGGGAAACGATTAAATTGAGAATGAACACGGTTAATCATAAAATTACAAAGAGTTGTAATTGAAATTATGATATTACATTTTATATAATAATAATTTCGAAAAGTTGGAATATTTATTTAAATGTAATAGATTTGTAAATTATGAATTTTAATAGTTAAAATTGCACAATTAACAAATTGGGTCATGTGTTATGAGACATGTGTGACATGTTACAATTTAACACAATTGACAAAGATAAAATGGGTCCATTTTAGACCCATTTTCAGCCGTGTATGAGTGTAGTGTGTGGGTTGAGTGTGTGCTAAGTGATTGTGTGTGTAAGTGTATGTGTAAGGGTGTAAGAATATGTAAGGCATATTGCTCCCTTTTTGTAAGAGCATAAGAGGCATGCATTGGCCATCTTTGGCTCATGATGGCCGGCCTATTGCCCTCTCAAGAGAGCAATTGTTGCTCTATTTAAGCAACACTTAGACACCACCTAATAATATTAAGGTTTTTGTGGATACTTGCAATCACATACACACTACAACCTCCTTCATACTCATGGTACTTAGAAATAGTTTTTCTAAGTTAGAAATTATTTCCTATACTAATAATATTAAGGGTAATATTAATTGTATTTCTAGTATACTAATACTAATTTTCTAGTAACAAAATTGGTGTTAGTTTGAGATCGGGTCCTTGATACGTACCTTTAGGAGACGATTTTTGTTAGATCGTTACAAGAGGTTTTCGGTTATTTGAAGACTCACATAATAGGTGATTATTGAGTATAAACCTTCTAAAACCAATGTAAGGACAATTACTTCTTATGATATCATCATGCATGCATAAGATCTTATTAAGTTTTATGACCTAAACTTAATTAAACATAACTCACATTAGATTTGAGTATAAAATCAGGAACTTAGTTTCCAACAATTGGTATCAGAGCATTACGGTTGTTGCATGCATGATCGGATTCATGTTTTATGTTAAAATCGGTTTAACATACTCATTTCGAAAATTTCGAAATTATTGTGTTTATTATGATAAATCACAAAATAATTTTGCATGTTAAAGTTTCTGTCTCTAAAATGGTTTTAGGACATAAAAATAATTTTATGGATTTTTATTGTTCATTTTTATATTTATTTGTATATTTTGTAGTTTAAATCGGTTTTAAACAACAATTAATGGGAAAAATAGCTAAAAATAGTTTCTGGCCGAGATTTTTTGATATGTTCTCACATGCATATTTAATATATTTTATATGATTTTTCGTGAGAAATGGAGTTAATATGCATGGATTATGAATTTTATGAGATAAATAGTCACAATATGAGTAAAAATGGGTATATAAGGTTATATTTCGAATTTGACCTTAAAAATTTTATGAGAAGTCACATGCAATATATAAAGTTCCTGTATGAATTTTCGAAATTATTGGAATTATTTTGCATGATTAATGATTTTTATAGTAAAAATCGGATTAATAGTGACTTAAATTCGACTTTAATAGTTATAGTTGGAATTTTGCCATAAAAACTTTACACAATGTCACATGCAATATTTACAGTATGTATGTATGTTTTGGGAATTTATTCCCAAGTGATGCATGATTTATGATTTTAATGGTTAAAATCGGATAAATAGTGACTTATTGTGTTAAAAATAGTTAATCTTAATATTATGGCATGAAATTTTACCCATAGATGTCTTATATGATAGGAACATCAGATCTAAAAGTTGGATATCAAAAAGTTTCTGTTTTTATGATTATTATTTTTTAATGAGTTAATTAGCTAATAATCGTAATTTATGAGTCGAAAATAAAATTTTCGAGTATGGTCTGAATTTTTGGGTCATTTTCAGGTTCTAATATATATTTTAGCATGACTAAAAAAATTTATGGCAAATTATTGCAAGTTTTTATAATTTAAATCGGATTTTAAACCATAAAAACGGCTTTTATACGATGTATTTAAGAAATAAACCGTAAATATTTGCATAAGACCATTTTATTAATTTCTGAATTTTTAGAAAATTTCCAGAAAGTTTAAAATTTTGAATTTTATTGACTCATTTGGCCGTATTTTGTTTATTTTTCCGGAAAATACAAGTAATTTATGAACAATAATGCAAAATCAAGTTAGATCATGATCAAATATTAGTAGAGACTAAACATTGATTCCTAAAGTGAGTTAGGATGATTAACTTGGACATAAATGAGATTTATGTAATTTTGATGATTTTTATAGTTAAAATCGCGCATATCCGTAAAAACCGTAAACAAATATGAGATATTTGCTCCCATAAGGCGATTTGGCATTAAAAATTAAGCATGTGCATACATATTTTATTATTGCATTTTATTTAATATGAATGTCATATTTTGAATGTTATTTATATAATTTGGAATTATGTAATTTTTCTTAGTATGGCCTTAGTTTTAATCAATATTACCCGTAATGAAAGGGGATATTGATTCGGTTGTAATTTATGTGATCTCGTATCACGGGTTTGTAATTTGATTTTTTCAGTCTTACAATAGAATAGTTGTATTATTTTATTGTAATTCCGGAGATCCAAAAGACGGTGCCATACGGAAAGGAGTTCCGACAAGACGGTGTTTTTGGATGGCGTGCCAATGAAGTTCAAGGGACCAAAGAGTTGGTTTCCGAATTTGTAATAGTTAATTAGTTTTTACTATTACTAGGAAGGCCATACTAGGATTTTATTGCTTTGTTGCTTTTATTTTTGCATTATTAATATGTTTGCATGCACAGCCAAATCGCCATAAACATGCATATTAGTTTAGATCGTTAAAAACGACCGTGTCAATTATAATTATCGAGTTCACCAATTTAATTCGCTTAAGGGAGATAGATAATAAATTGACGAGACCTCTATATTAAACAAAACAATTGAGGATTAGCCTTACCAAATAGTAGAACCCATGAGCTTCTATTTCGTGGGGTGGTGCTAGTCCAGTGGGCAGTACGAACCTCATTACGTAGGATAAGTGGGGCAATGGGGTGGATTCAGTCCAGTGGGCGGATCGCATCCCGATGCATTTGAAATTTGGTTTGTACTCAACGGAAGTGTAGAGGACCAGTGGTCAATGTGTTCCGGGCTAAGATGAATAAATTATGATTTGTCATCAACCAAGAGTTCTATGGTAGAACCGTTTAACCCACCAAACCATATCTTTGGGTCGGAGTTCCAGTGGTTCACGATTTCGGGGTATGGGTTTGGGTCTTGGAATCATTTATAAAATTGGATAGAGGTCATTTTATAGATGCAATAACTTGTCAATCTCATTTACAAGTTTTTCAAAACGATAAATGTTATTTTTTCCTTCATCTCTTGTAGTAATTGAAAAATGGATGCTTTCAATAATCTCATTCCCATCACCATTGATAACTGGCAAAAATACTGTGAAGATGATCCGACTAGAGAATTGCGCTTTATGATCGACAACAATGGAAAACTTTGTCTAGTAACCACTTCTGCTCCGCCTAAACCAATCGTGATGACTGATCATGACTATGATAATCTTATCTCTCAAATGAACTCAATGTCTTTAGAGACAAAAGGGGATGAGGAGATGAGTGGGAGCACAAGTGGAACACCTCTTTCCATTAAGAATGGAAGGAAGTTCAAAAGGATAAAGAGAGGAAAGCGACCCATGAAGGGAGTAGCTAGTGGGACTACTACAACCAAAAAGAGGGGTGCTAAACCTTCAGAAATTTGTCACCATTGTTTTGAGTTTGGCCATTGGAGGCGTAACTGCCCCACATATTTGGAGGACATCAAAGATGGAATCATCACTCCAAAGAGTAAGACTCTAAGTGAAATATATGTTATTGACATTAATTTCACCTCCTCTATAACATGGGTATTAGATACTGGTTGTGGATCTCACCTTTGTAATCATTTACAGGGGCTAAGAAATGTGGAGAAGCTAGACAAAAGTGACGTGGATCTCAGACTTGGAAATGGGGCTAAGGTAGCCGCTTCTTCAAAGGGAACCTACGTATTACATTTAGCTAGTGGTTATGAGTTGAATTTGAAAGATTGTTATTATGTACCTTCTTTATCTAAAAACATCATTTCGGTCGCCATGTTAGACATGGAAGGTTTTTCATTCATGATCAAAAATAATTTTTGTGAAATACATCGAAATGGCTTGGTGGTGGGCCAAGCAAATTCCATAAATGGGATTTATGTACTCAACAACTCAAAATCTATTGATGTCCATAATGTGCAAGCAAAAAAGACTAAAATCAAGTGATCCAAATGAATCGTTCATTTGGCATTGCCGTCTAGGTCACATAAATGAAAATCGCATTAAGAGATTAGTGTCGACTAATATCATCAAACCATTCGACTACATATCGTATGGAGTATGCGAATCATGTCTTCTTGGTAAGATGACTCGATCACCTTTTAGTGGAAAAGGTGAGAGAGCCAGTGACTTGTTAGGACTAATACATACCGATGTGTGTGGTCCAATGACAATCACTGCAAGAGGAAATTATGACTACTTTATCACTTTTACTGACGATTTAAGTAGATATGGGTATATCTACTTAATCAAATACAAAAGTGAAGCATTTGAAAAGTTCAAAGAATTTCAAAATGAAGTAGAGAACCAAACCAATAGAAAGATCAAAGCACTTCGATCAGATCGTGGTGGCGAATATCTAAGCAATGAATTTGATTCTCATTTAAAAGATTGTGGCATAGTATCACAACTTACTCCACCAGGAACACCACAACTCAATGGTGTTTCTGAAAGGAGAAATCGAACCTTATTAGACATGGTTCGATCAATGATGAGTCTTACAGATCTCCCTGATTCATTTTGGGGATTTGCACTCCAAACCGCAGGAGTCCGACTAAAGCTGCAAATAAAACTCCATATGAGATATGGAAATGGAAGGTCCCGAATTTGTCATTCATTAAGATATGGGGTTGCAAGGCTTATGTTAAGAACAAGTCTTCCGATAAACTTGCACCCAAATCTGACAAATGCACATTTGTAGGATATCCACTCAATACTCGTGCATACTACTACTATAATTCTCAAGAAAACAAAGTGTTTGTGTCTCGAGAAGCTGTCTTCTTAGAAAGTGACTTCATTTCTAAAAGACAGAGTGGGAGAAAATTTGAACTTGAAGAAATTCAAGATCAAGAGCCACAAACAGAAGTAGAGATAACGCAAGAAAACGTTCCTTCGTCATCAAATGATGTAGTTCATGCTCCAGTACCTAGGAGGTCTGGGAGGGTGAGTCACCAACCTGAAAGATATATTGGTGTCATTGAGATAGGAGATGCTTTAGACGTTTTTCTAATGGAAAATGATGAACCATCCACCTACAGAGGAGCTATATCTAGTCCAAACTCAGCTTTTTGGCTTGAAGCCATGAAATCCGAAATTAAATCTATGGAAGATAATCAAGTTTGGAACTTGGTTGATTTGCCTAAGAACGTTAAACCGCTTCAGTGCAAATGGATCTTCAAAATCAAGAATGGCATAGAGGGACATGATGATGTCTACAAAGCTAGGCTTGTAGCAAAAGGTTTCACTCAAATTCATGGTCTACACTATGATGAAACTTTTGCTCCTGTTGCTATGTTGAGATCAATTCGGATTATGTTAGCAATTGCCGCATTTCACGATTATGAAATATGGCAAATGAATGTTAAAACCGCCTTCCTAAATGGGCATTTAGAGGAGGAGGTGTACATGGTACAACCTGAAGGTTTTAAGGATCCTAAAAATCCTAACAAAGTATGCAAGCTAAATAGGTCCATTTATGGGCTTAAGCAAGCATCAAGAAGCTGGAATCATCGATTCAATCATGTGATAAAAGAGAATGGTTTCACTCGAAGTGTCGAAGAACCTTGTTTATACATGAAGTTCAGTGGGAGCAAAGTTGTGTTCTTAATCTTGTATGTAGACGACATACTCCTTATTGGTAACGATGTTACCATGTTGACTTCAGTAAAGGAATGGTTAGGAAAGCATTTCCAAATGAAAGATTTGGGAAATGCACAACGCATACTGGGTATAAGGATCTTTAGAGAAAGATCCAAGAGAATATTGGCACTAAGCCAAGAATCTTATGTGGATAAGATACTTCGTCGTTTCAACATGGAAAATTCTAAGAGAGGACTAGTTCCTATGGGGAGTGGGATTTCCTTGAGCAAAACTCAATCACCCACTCCTGATCAAACAGAACATGTTGAACGAATGAAAGACATACCCTATGCTTCAGCTGTTGGGTCAATCATGTATGCCATGACTTGTACCCGTCCAGATGTGTCATATGCTTTAAGCATGACGAGTAGATACCAAGCCAATCCAGGTGAAAAACACTGGATAGCCGTTAAGAATATCCTTAAGTACTTGAGAAGAACTAAGGATCTGTTCTTAGTATTTGGAGGAGAAGGTGAGTTTAGTGTAAAAGGTTACACCGACTCAAGCTTTCAAACAGATGCGGATGATATGAAATCCCAGGCTGGCTTTATCTATATGATCAATGGTGGTGCGGTAAGCTGGAGAAGCTTCAAGGAGCCAGTTGTTGCAGATTCTACTACAGAGGCTGAGTATATTGCAGCATCAGAGGCTGCAAAGGAAGCTGTGTGGATTAGGCAGTTCTTGGAAGGACTAAGAGTAGTCCCTATAGCCAAAGATCCAATCACAATTCTTTGTGATAACAGTGGGGCTATCTTTCAAGCAAAGGAGCCTAAGTCTAGCAATAAGTCCAAACATGTACTCAGAAAATTTCATGTAATTAGAGACTTTATTGAAAGGAAGGAAGTTGCGGTTTGTAAGGTTGGGACAGAGGATAATATTGCTGATCCTTTAACCAAGCCTTTATCGCAGGCTAAGCATGACCGACATGTAGCATCCATGGGTCTTAAACGCATCCCAGATATGTACTAGATTATGAGGATGAAATAAAGTGTTATTTTTCGAATTGTTCATAATTCATTTATCGTAATAGAGTTTAAGTACTCAAAACTGAGGTCATAAAATTCAAATGGGATGGTAAGACCATATTGAACCCCATTAAAGTGAATTGAATTATCATGACCTCGCCCCTAGTTGCTTAAGTGAGGTGACATCTCAATGCAACCGGATGTGTGATGCGATTGATGGCGAGTTCAATTACCATAGAGTCATACGGGATGACTAATCGATCACCTAGGCATAGACATGTTAAGAAACATTTGTCGGGCTAATGACCGCTGATAGAGCTCTGGCGTACTCTTATTAAAAGACTGCCTGGTCGTGGCGGGAGCATCTATCGTGTTTCACATGAGTCAGTTCTTGGACTAATGACTGTTCTCTGAGGTGGCATAGTTTTCAGATTAACTTTGATTTATGTCCTAACACCTTCGTAACTGGGGTTTATAAGGACATATTTTGGGTTATGATGGACTATGGCCAGCCGGAAGGAATAAGTCGATTAGGTATTGTCCACCCCTTGTCAGGGTTGAGAAATATCTCTAGGCCACTCGAGGAGAATAATAACTAGAAATGCGTGGCCACGCTCGGAAAGTATCTATGGTAGATAATTCCGGTCAGTAGTTATAAACTCCAGATCGAGATAAACCACTCTAGATTTTAATCAATTGCCGGCACGACCTGAGAGGACGCCATGCATTGAGTGGGAGATAGTAATAGGGCAAGAGAATTGGTGACACACACTTGTCTCGGACAAGTGGGAGATTGTTGGAGGAAGTGTCCTCGACAATAGTGTATTGACATAATTAAAACTCATTTGAATGAAACACAATTGGGAGTGTTACTCTTTTAAAGTCAACTGATCAACATTTACCGATAATGATTGGCTGTCTAGAGTTTGACATTATCGTCATATGATGGTGGTGATCAGTTGATCCCTTAAGGTCATATCTTTAGGGAATTCCGTCTCAATGGAATAATTAATTAATATTGTATTGGATACAAATTAATTAATAACTGGAAATTTTGGAAATAATTTTATATGACGAATATTTTATAATGCGATTATAATAATAATAAAAGTCAAAGTAATAAAATCATTTTATTACTCGGTTTTATTTATTCGTTTGGGAAACGATTAAATTGAGAATGAACACGGTTAATCATAAAATTACAAAGAGTTGTAATTGAAATTATGATATTACATTTTATATAATAATAATTTCGAAAAGTTGGAATATTTATTTAAATGTAATAGATTTGTAAATTATGAATTTTAATAGTTAAAATTGCACAATTAACAAATTGGGTCATGTGTTATGAGACATGTGTGACATGTTACAATTTAACACAATTGACAAAGATAAAATGGGTCCATTTTAGACCCATTTTCAGCCGTGTATGAGTGTAGTGTGTGGGTTGAGTGTGTGCTAAGTGATTGTGTGTGTAAGTGTATGTGTAAGGGTGTAAGAATATGTAAGGCATATTGCTCCCTTTTTGTAAGAGCATAAGAGGCATGCATTGGCCATCTTTGGCTCATGATGGCCGGCCTATTGCCCTCTCAAGAGAGCAATTGTTGCTCTATTTAAGCAACACTTAGACACCACCTAATAATATTAAGGTTTTTGTGGATACTTGCAATCACATACACACTACAACCTCCTTCATACTCATGGTACTTAGAAATAGTTTTTCTAAGTTAGAAATTATTTCCTATACTAATAATATTAAGGGTAATATTAATTGTATTTCTAGTATACTAATACTAATTTTCTAGTAACAAAATTGGTGTTAGTTTGAGATCGGGTCCTTGATACGTACCTTTAGGAGACGATTTTTGTTAGATCGTTACAAGAGGTTTTCGGTTATTTGAAGACTCACATAATAGGTGATTATTGAGTATAAACCTTCTAAAACCAATGTAAGGACAATTACTTCTTATGATATCATCATGCATGCATAAGATCTTATTAAGTTTTATGACCTAAACTTAATTAAACATAACTCACATTAGATTTGAGTATAAAATCAGGAACTTAGTTTCCAACAATACCACGACATCCCCAATCTCAGACTATACAACCCCCTGGTAGGACGACATCAAATGACTGTCCTAGTCTAAACCTGGCCAGATTCTCGGAGCGCAAACGAATTACGATCCTATCCCCGATTCGACAAGTGCACGAGGCACCCCCAAGACCCGAACTAGCTAGGAACGAGATATGCCCGAAGGCGGGCAGACAATCTAAGACCTGACCGTGAAACCAAGTCACTACGGCCAACCAGCTACACAATGCAATCAGGTGAGAACTCGAGTACTATAGCAGCGCACAGCAGGTTTACACAAATCACAATATGTCATCTCAAAGATGTACACCAACTCAAACTCGAATGACAATCATTTCGTATATATCTCATCTCTAAACATCCATGTAACACTTAGCCGACTTCGGGAACTAATTTGAGGCGAGAGTCGGTTTCCCTTCCGGTTGCCCGGCCGGGGGGTCTTTCATCCTCAAACCCATTACCGAACCCGACATAAGTGCCGCCCAATTTCTTGGGACTTCAAACAAGCATACAATTCATATTAAATAACGTATATTCTTTACGGAAATCATTACGCATATAAAATAACAAAGAAACGTAAATTAAATATATAGTTCATTCGGAAAATAGAAACAAGAATTAATTTAAAATTTCACATTATATCCTCATATTGTCTAAATAAAATTAACATGTGAGAAATTAATATAACAAGTCGTATTTTAATTATTCGGGAAACCGATTGACTAATTAATCATTTAGACATGCTCCGTAAAATAAAACCTTAACCCATTATTAAATTCGTAACGATTTCTAACGTATTATATTTAAACGTAAACAAGCTACCAAGAACGTACGTAAATTAATTAATTCAAGCAGGCAGGCTAGCACGTATGTAAAATAATATAAAATAATAAAATTATTAGTGTGTAGTAACCACACGCAGCAACTCTAACAATAATAATAATTAGTAGTATAATTAGTAGTATTAGTGTTATATGTATAATAAATAATACTCGTAGTAGTTATATGTAGAAATAATAGTGGTAAGTAGTTTTATGTGAAGTAGCAGCCATTAGTAATACTAATGAGTAGTAGTAGTTAAATTAGAAATAATAAACAGTAGTAGTTTAGTATGTTTATACGGTAAGTAGTAGGTAGTAAATTAGTACGGTAATAATAATAGATTAGTATAGTCTGTTGGAAAATTCATGCTTCGCAAACAATGAAAACGAACAGCAACATCAACTATATAATGGCGGCAGCAGTGCGTAGAAAGCACGGGGACTTCAACAACAATTATAAGTGCAATAAGGAGCAAGACAACAACTAAATAGTAGAGTACCACATTGCAGTAGGAGCAAGCAGAATGAGCGGCAACCATTAACAAAGTGCAGTAGCAGCGGTAACATGAAAGAACGACACGAGATGTTGTAGCAGCGTTACTAAGCACGCCCAGCAGCATAACAAGAACAGAACCTCAGCAATGACGTGATAGACAGTAGCAGAACAGAGGCAACCAGCAGTAAGAAGTGCAGAAAAGGAAGCAGCCATTATAGTGGTACATTCACGCAGGAAATAGCAATGGCTAGTAGTGTACAGACTGATTTTTAACACATATGACAGTAGCACTCCACAGTGGTAACTAGACAGAGTGTAATGATTTTAAAATGAATGACAGCAGCAGTAGTATTCAGTACCCAGCAACAATTATAGAAGCATCAGAGCACTAATATAAAACAACAATGACACACTAATCCAACAACAATAGCACAAGGCAGTAATAATGGTGACAACAGTGCGGCGTGGTACTCAACATAACACAACAGCAACAACATTACACAACAAACACGAATTTGTGACGGATACTAATTACCCACTAACTATTAAACATAAAACCCATATCAATTTCACATAAACACAAGGAAATCACATGTCCAATTAATTTAAGACAAAGGCCGAGCTTTTCTCATTATCGTCACCTTAAAGAGCGATTCTTCACTTCTAATCTTGAACAAGGTACGAGTCCTTATCCGGGTCGTCCAAGTCGACACCTACAAACAACAAAAACGAGTTATTGGAGGGTAATCACGAGTTAACCTCAAAACAGCCCAGAAATTGATTTTGACGAAACGGAAAAAGAAAGAGATAGAAAGAACGGAAATGAAGAGAGGAATGCAATGGTGAAAACCTTATGTCAAACGGAGTTGAGATGAGAAAACGGATGATGATTTTGTGAAGGAGGAAAAGAGCAAAAATGGAGAAACAAGTCACCGTATTCTTATTTGGTGAAGGACAATGTAACGTGCAAGAGGAGGTAGAAGGTGTGCTTTATATCGACTTGAGTCGGGTTTGTAAAATGTAAGGAGCGGATACTTAAAACGAAATTACCAAGTAAACGGGAAGTCTTTAAATTAAACAAACTCAAGACGATACTTAACGGCATTTCTTAAAATAAAACTTTTGGATTATAATTAAAATATTATTAATTTCCGTAAACTACTTTTAAATTATTAAAATTACCTTTATAAAAATACGGGCTGTTACACTATAGCAGCGCACAGCAGGTTACACAAATTACAAAATGTCATCTCAAAGATGTACCACAAGTCAAACTCGAATGACAATCATTTCATATATATTTCCTCATTAACATCCATGTAACACTTAGCCGACTTCGGGAACTAATTTGAGGCGAGAGCCGGTTTCCCTTCCGGTTGCCCGGCCGAGGGTCTTTCATCCTCAAATCCATTACCGAACCCGACATAAGCGCCGCCCAATTTCTTGGGACTTCAAACAAGCATACGAAACATACGGAAAAAGAATCAATTAAATCCGACATGCGAAACATAAGTTTTGAACAAAACAATTCGATCAGGGGCTCTCAGCCGGTCAGCCACAGGCTGCCGGTTGGCCGGCTGAGAGACCCAATCCCTCATGCTCCAAACAAACAAAAACAATAATGAGGTACTCCCAGCCGGTCGGCCGGCTGCCGGTCCACCGGCTGGGAACCCTTTTCACAAATGCCTACGAAAGCAACAATCAACGACAAGAAGGTCTCCCAGCCGGCCGGCCGGCTGCCGGTCCACCGGCTGGGGACCCTTTTCCACTCTTCACCAATTTTCGTAAAAATCACAACAAATACCAAATGGGCTCTCAGCCGGTCCACCGGCCGCCGGCCTCAGACCGGCTGGGAACCCTCTGTCCCAGAAATACGCAATTCGCCATTCTTAAACTCAATCAAACCTTAAGGGCTTGGTTCTATACTTTGCGTTCACTTCTAAAATCACTATTAACAGCATATACAAACATTCATACCACATCTTTAAATCGTTTTCATGGATCAAACATTAACTTTCATAACCAACAATTGAACATCCATTTTTCCCTCATAAACAATATACCCATTATCAATACTCAATAAATCATATGAGAAACATGAAATCATCAAACCCTAGCATGATACTAACTAATTTACAGCATCACAACCACAATCCATATAGCCTAAACATGTTTTTAGTAACTAAACATACTAAAAATCATTTAAAGTGCTAATATAAGACAAAAGGCCGAGTTTCTCATTATCGTCACCTTAAAGAGCGATTCTTCACTTCTAGTCTTCTACTATGTACGAATCCTTGTCCGGGTCGTCCAAGTCGACACCTACAAACAACAAAAACGGGTTATTTGAGGGTAATTTCGAGTAAACCTCAAAACAGTCCCAAAATCAACTTTGACGAAACGGAAATTGAAAGAGATAGAAAGAACGGAAATGAAGAGAGGAAAGCGTAGGTGAAAACCTCGCGTCAATCGGAGTTGAGATGAGTAAATAGATGATGATGATTTTGTGAAGGAGAAAAGAGTAACAATGGAGAAATAAATGTTACTGTATCTTATTTTGGTGAAGGAGGAAGTAACGTTGGAAAGGGGAAGGAGGTGTCATTTATATTTAACTTGAGTCGGGTTTCTAAAATGTAAGGGGCGGAAAATCTTTAAAATGGAATTTACCAAGTAAACGTGAAATCTTTAGATTAAGCAACTTAAGACGGAACCTAACGACATTTCTTGAAATAAAACTTACGAATTATAATTAAAATATCATTAAATCCCGAAAATTACTTTATATTATTAAAATATACTTTTATAAAAATACGGAATGTTACATTCACCATTGATTACATGGACGTATTTTGATTTATGCCTTCCTAAAGGCGTCATTTACGTTTAAGATCACAATTTTGAAAATTTTCAAATGTTTTATATTTTAGTTTTTAATGCTTAGATGCCTTAATAATGATAAATGAAAAAACTATAAATCACTTTTACACGATTATCCGGTGGTCGTAGCGGATCATTTCTTTTATGCCAGTTTTTAGACCACGTGTCCGAATTCACATCATGAGTTTTCTTATTCGATTCTCTAACAAAAAAACAACTATAAATCACTTTTACACGATTATCCGATTTTCGACCGAAACTGGTCAAGTGTACCGACAACGTCAAATGTCTTCCGTTTCTTTTAAAATTTTTTTGTGCCCTCTTTATCTGACTCGATTGACCATCCTCGTGATTTCAGACATTTTTGGTCCGGGATCTGACATGTCTAAAACAATGTATTATACAGTGTAACTTGAGGTGTTTCGGTTGGTCGTAACGGGCCCTTTTTTAATGCTGGTTTTCATACTACGTGTCCAATGAGCATTATCTGGTATATTATTCGATTCTATACTAAAAAAAAACAACAATAATCACTTTTACACGATTATCTGATTTTTGGCCGAAACTGGTTTATAGTTTACCGGCAACGACAAATTTCTTCCCTTTCCATTTATCTGACTCGATTAACCATTTGAGCGATTTTCGAACATTATTGGTCCGGGAACTCAGAGACCTAAAAAACGTGTATTATACAGTGTAACTTGACTGGTTTCAATTGGTCGTAATGGCCAACATGCCATTCTTTGTTTTTATGCCGGTTTTCATACCACGTGTCCGAAGAGCATCATCAGCTATATTATTCTATTCTATAGCCAAAAAACAACTATAAATTTTTTTTACACGATTATCCAATATTTGACCGAGACAGGTTTATAGTGTACCTGTGAAGAGTCTATTAATCCGATATACTCAAGAGGGGGGGGGGGGGGTGAATTGAGTATTTAAAAACTTTTTAAACTTTTTCTTTTTGTAAAGGATTTGCTTATCTAAACCTGAACCAATTAATATGCGTAATGAACAATAAAAATAACTAGAAGAGCAAAAATAGAAAGGACACACGGATTTTTGAAGTGGTTCAGTTTCACAAGTCGAAACCTACGTCCACTATTATCGATTAATAATTTAGTACCTACTCCGGATTTCCAAATTATCAACCCTCTCGTACAACTTACAGATAGTTGTAACTCTACTAGTACCGTTAAATACTTGCCTATTTCGAGCACCATTAAATGCTCTTAGAACATCAAATATCGTTAAATATTTCACACACTACGAGGATCGCTAAATACTCAGCCTATCTTACGTTAATAAAAACGTGTTTCAATTGTTCCTTGATGTTCACGAATAGAATGAATATGAAAACTAATTAAGCACTATTGGTCTTATAACGATATAACAAAAACTGACACGAGTGTAGCACACGACCTTTCAAAAATCAAGACTTTGCAAAAATGAAGTGTAAAACTGTAAAAATAGTTTCTGCAAAATACTTATTTGTTATGCGTAAAAATGCGTGAAAGGCTTGAGTGTATTTTCATTTTTGTTCTTCTTATATAGGAACGATAGATTGTCTAGGATTCTAGTAAACCCTAGATACTCGAGAATAATGAGAATATTATTCTTTCGATAAAATCTATCTTAGATGTTTCATTAAGTAATTAATAATCTTAAAAAGATATAGACTATCTTAAAGATATATATATAATATTTACTAAACACTTTAGGTAAGATAATAATAGAATAAAAAGATTTTATCGTAAATATCTGAACTAATTTGTGCTCATGTATGATTCTTAAATATTTATCTCATAAGATAAAATATCCACCATATATCACAATTGTGTGCTAACCCTAATTACCCGTTGAGCCGCACGCAAATCGAGGCACTCGTTGTCTCGGCCATCCGTGGAAACCCTAATCATATTTTAGAGTGGAGAAGGACAACTAGGATTAGGTATGTACGTAATATGGTAATTAGAAGAGGCATCAACTCATAAGTCAATCATAATTCATGATATTACCAAATTCGTACATCCCAAGAGATTTTTTCCATAAAAGATATTTTACGCTCTAAACTATTTAAAATAAAATAGTTGGAAAGATTTCAAAAGCAAAACAGATTTTTGTTGTTGTATGCTCTTCACCGTGCAATCAAGGTTATAGCACTGAGCTATAACTTTGATTGCCTTTATACACAAGGTTATAGCTGCCAGTTGTAACCTTGACCTTATAAAAGCCAAGTTATAGTTATACCACTTATATGTCCCAAGAACCTATTCTATCTTGATCTTCCTGGAGATCTTCGGAATAACTTTTTGCCTTGACTTCCCTTGATCTTCTCTTGATTGATTTATAGGTCAATCCTTGAGCATTTGATCTTGATGCTTGGTGAAGTCTTGTAACATATGATCTCTTCTTCTTTTAACAATCATGTATGCTATATAGACTAGATAAACAATTAAAGGCAAGAGATACACAATCACAATTACTAAACTTGTCATTATATTTTGGAAATAGTTGTTCAACAAATTCTCACTTTTTGATGATGACAAATCTCTTTTAGAAATTGTCTAAGTGAATTTTTCTTTTAATTCAAACGAGTTCCCCCTCAATATATTATTGTCCTTCCGAAGTAATAACTAACTCAAGATCAAAATATAATTAACATGAGTCGAAAGTAATTAAGGAACATAAGAGACAACGGATTCCGACAAGGAGCAAGTTTAGGCAAATTGTTTACAATGTCGTTTTCTTACCTCTCTTGACATAATCGAAAAGACAAGAACAAACGTGAAATGGCCAGAATAATATATTAACGAAGCAAACAATAAACACGATAATCAATTGTCAAAAATGAGAAGTAATAGATAAGAAAGCACGTAGATTCATAGTAAAAATTGCCAACACACACATTAAACTTGTTATTGAGTCAATTGATATAAATTGAAAAACACGGCCCAAATACAAAATAGGGAAAACAAAATAAGTAAGGGAAAAAAGGATGGTGATGGTAAGGCTAGGCTAACGTATGGTTTTAACGGCGGTGGTAATAGGATGATTGCCCACGGAAGGTTGATTGGGTGTTTCGGGTTATTTGCTCAAAATTTTCAAGCTGATTTGTGTGATCACGTAAGTACATGTCGTAGTTCCGGCAAGTTTGTTTCAAAGTTTAGAGGCTTGATCGAGAGATCTTGCGCCCGAGTTAGGACGACATTCATTTCTTCACGCGTTTCACGACCAACCCGTATCACTTCCCCACCTGTACGAGATATATAACCCACCTAATCAGAGATTGTAAACACTTCAGCAAACACCGTCTGTGCGTTTTCTCCAAAGATGTCATCTTGGCATCCATTGATTGAAGTAAAAGATCAATTTCTGAACTTCCGATGCCATTGGATGATGACGGATTAGAATTTGAGGTAATCTTTTGTATCACGCAAGATTGGTGTTCAAGTTTCTCGGAAATCTGGGCCATGAACTGGTCCGAACTATCACTCAGCCCCCTGGTGATTTTCATCCGACTTTCTACTTCCTTCTTCATTAAAGGGATTTGTTAAACATCCTTACTCTCATGCTTTTGGATAATGCTTAACTCACCATTATTTGTCATAAAACCCATCAACCGTAATAATTTTTCTGTCATGTGTCTCTAGGTTTAACCCCATAACTTTCCGCTCCTACAACTCCTTTAGTTTCGAACATTCTTGACAACCACATTCCGTAAGGAAGGTCTATGGTTGCCGATACATTCTCTTTCTTTGCCACCTCACTGATTTGAGCAATCTGATGAATAAACAATTTCCCGAGATTGATTTTATATCCTTCAAATCAAGAATATAAAATAATCATCTTTTAACTAGACATTGTATCGTGACCTCCTCTTCTTGGACCTATAGACGTCCATAAAAACTTCAAAAGAACCCTGAGTTTGGAAGGCAGATGACTGGTCAGAGCAGGGCATGATTTCGTTTCATCCATAGTGAAGTATCGCTTGATGTGTAACACCTGTGACTCTGCCACATTTTCCTATTCTTTTCTTGGATCGATGTTTGGCCCTTCACTTTTGATTGATAACACCGAACAGAAATCCTCCACGGATAATCTGATTTATTTACCATTCACAAAACTAACCAACTCTCTGTCTCTCTCACTGACAGAGGGATATAATTGATAAACCTCGATTGGGTACATTGGACCCGAAAAACTTGCAATATGAACCTATTCTTGAAATTTCAAGAAGTCAGCAGAGAATTGCAATCCAGAATTTCCGTTTATCCACTCCATTGGGAAAGACCGGCCTCCATGAATAAAGTACTGGGCTAATTTGTGAGCTATGATACTCTCTATTTTGGTCATTCGGGCTTGGTCAAATGCGGCTTTTGTTAGCTTTAGAGAAGGTTCCCTTAACAGAGTGCGGTTTTTCCCAACTAAGTCAGCTCTTTCATGCGCCGTCTATTCCTGAATCTCGTCGCTAACGACAACCGGACTAATGTCTGTGATGTTGCGATTTTTTCCATCGATTTTAAGAATGGTGTTGCTGGATTGAGGTGAGGCAGGAGGAAAAGATGATGGTTCAGAGGGTTGAATGTCGGCTTTCTTGGATGCAGACTTGGTTGCATGCTTGGGTGATGTTGTAATTGCAGTTTTGGGAGGTTTATGGATGGTTTTTGCTTTTTGGTAGTTTTGAAAGAGAGCGGGTGATGATAGTGATTGACGATTGAAGTGTATGGGGAAGGGAGATGTGTAGCGTGTACTTATGGACGTAGTGGGGTGGGGTAGGTTTAGGTAAATTAGGGAAGTTTACTTTTGACTTGGGTGACGGTTAGGGTTATGGTAAAATACACTTTTGGTAAAATATGTAAGGTAGAATTAGGTAAGTGTATTTTGTCTTGGAAGGTTAGCAATTTTGTGAGGATATTTTGAGGTTTTATAGTATATATCAAGATAATATGTGTGTACACAATATCAAAATAATCGTAACATAACTTGCGAATATTCTAAGATCAAGTAATTTAGATTAAAAATCATGAGAATTAATATGCAGCGGAATATACGAACACAGTCTTGTGGAAAATATCTGTATATATTCCCAATACTTTATGTGCAGGATTATAACAAATTTATAATGTACGATTTATGGTCATAAACGAAGAACAAGATACAAAGATAGGGATCAACAATTAACCATCTGTCCTTGCAAAGGCCTAAGATCAGATATCAAAACAGATAGCCTCCTAATCGTTGCACCCAAGATGTCCTGAGAAATACCCTTTCCTGAGCTAGAAACTACAAAATTACCTTTAATTTTGTGTAAGATGAAAAGCTAGAGAGATATGAGGGATTTTGCGTGGGAACTCGTGTGCTATAGGGAGGCGTGCCATATGCTATTTATAGGGGTGGTGTTTGATAGTCCGTATATCTCTTAACCACCTTACCTAGTTTAGATAGGATAATCAAATCCGTATTTGATTCTACCAAAATTACTGCTTAAACAAATAACAAACTCTATCTTATGGCATCTCCAACTACTGACCGAAAATCCACCATCTGGCCGAAATTTTATCAATTTCGGCTGTAGTAACCGTTTTTATATTTACTTAAATTCGGTTATTAAGCTCTCGTTTACGTAATGTTTTATCTTATAAATATCGTATATTTATAATCTAAACAATTAAATATACCCTTTTATATTTAACTGAATCATTTAATCCTTATTAAATGATTTAATTATACACTAATTAAATATAACATTTTACATTTAATCACGAATTAACATTTTAATTCGTCTTAGCTAAAATTATTTAATAAGTATTAAATAATTATATCATCATTACTTTGATTAACCGTTTAGTCGTATAGGGTATCAATATGATTACATTTTCATCTAATCATATCTCTCAGATTCCATCCTTTAGGTGTGACTCTTAGGGACCAGTTGATTACCGCCATCTGTAGGACAATAACATCAAACTTTCTAGCAAGCCAACCGTTATTGATAAACGTGAATGAAATGGCTAAAATACAAAGTATACCCTGTGTTCCTTTAAGAGATTTATCCGTGTTGTCGCACTAACTATTGAGGACACTAGCTCCAACAATCTCCCACTTGTCCGTACAAGTGTATCTGCGATAACCGATTCTCATATCTAATTAAATTTCTCCCACTTAATGTAAAACAATTGGCAAATCTGTATTCACAAAGGTCGTAATTTACAAGCGATCTGTATTAAGAGTGGTTTCCCCGACTAGAGAGTAACTCAACTGATAACGAATCATTATTCGAGCTTGGCCAAGCATTTCAGTTACTACTCCTCGAGTGGCCCTGAGAAATATTAAAACCTGATAAGGGGTGGATATTTCTTTCAACTCGAATCTTGCAGATGTAAGCACAATATGAAATGACCCAAAAAAAATCTGCTTAGCCCTACTTATGGTCAACTAGTGAGAAAGAAATCAAAGTCACCCAAAATTGCCCTTTATTTCAAGAAACAGTCGACAGTCAAAAGAATCGACTCAAGGAACAAGATGGACGTCATATCCACGACTCGACACCGAATGTTCAGTAACATTTAGGACTCCATTGCGTCGTCACGAAAATTTTCCTACGAGTTATCGTTATAATCTCGTATCTGTGATCGATCAATCAACGGTTTGACTTATGGTTTATTAAACTCACCATCAATCGGCGTCACAAAATAATTGCCAGAGTTATCAGCTCATTTAGGCGATTACGGACTAAAACAAATATAATGTAATTCAGTTCACTTTGTGGTGTTCAATGTTGTCAGTACAATCCACATGAAAAACAATATATAAATAAAATCGATGTTGTTATAAATAGTATATGAAATAGATACAATATCCAATTCACAAAAAGTACTAATACAACTCAGGAACACGTTTAATTTCCATTGAAATAACGTGCCCTTCATGTTTATCATGTCTTAATGGTTTAGTGAGAGGATCTGCGATGTTGTCATCTGTCGCAGTCTTGTCTATCACTATCTCTTTTTGCTCCACGTAGTCTCAAATGAGGTGAGCTTTCCGCAGTAAATGTCTAGATTTGTTGCTAGACTTAGGCTCCTTAGCCTAGAAGATGACACCTCTATTGTCACAATAGATGGTGATCGGGTCGTTCGAACTGTTAGGTTTAAAAACCTATTATAGTCATACTAATAGGATTATCTTATAATGTGAGGAACTTATGCATGCTTAACTTAAAACAAACGAGATTCAAGAGAGAAAATCGAGCACCCTTACAATGCTATTCACGGAAATATTAGGGCACAACTGAAGACACCTTCTTCACTTGTTCTTGAGCTTACTACACGAAAAGATCCTCCTTGAGCCTTCAAAGAGATGACCTCCAAAAGATGAACACCAAGACACACTACACTCAATGATTTTGTATATATTTTTGCTAGAAATCTTAATACAAAATGCTTCTAGTATTATATGTGGTGCACGGTTTTGGTAGAAGAAAAGAGAGTTTTTTTTTTCTCTCTAAAACAAACCTAATTCAAAGCATGAATGAATGACTTGAGGGTACAAACTCCTCTTTTGTTCTCCACAAGGTGTGGCCGGATGGTTGGGTTAGGGTGCCCAATGGATGGGCACCTCAATACACTCAATTGTCTCCCATGTAAACCATGACATTAATTGGATGTCTCAACACCATATTAACACATAATGTGTTAATGTTGTAAAATGTCTAAGACAATAATATTGTCACACGGTCCGTTATCCATAAATGGACTCACGCATATCTTATATAAATACGTAAACATTGCTTCGACAATTTTACATTTTATGATTCTCGTAGTTTAACATTTAAACATTTAATCATAAAATTAGTAATCCATAATTACTAACATCCATTAATCTATTTCCGGTTACAACAATTGTATATGTAAAATATTCATTCAATTAAATATGTTTCATAAACATACTTATATTAGTGACAACATTTTAATCACTAAAATAATTATAACTTATAATCTTATTATAATTTATCCCTTCATATAATTTATAAACTAGAAATGAACTGACTCGTATCAATATACAGTCATTTCATTTATCATCGAGAGAGTTGTCCTGTAGGTGTGACCTAAAGGGATCAACTGGTCACCACCGTCATTACGACAGTAATGTCAAACTCTAGCAAGCCAATCATTACCGATTAATGTTGACCAGTTGACTTATGATAAAGAATCATCCGATGTATATTCTTTTATAGAGCTTTGTCAATTAATTAGATCATTGACGTGATCAAACTATTAATTAGATCATAATTTCCCCTAGCGGTGAAGGTAATGAAATAGTCATAATTTCCACTAGATCGTGTCCCTTTACCACTAAAAGGATTACGGGTCATCTTTCCTAGAAGACAAGCTTGGCATGTACCATAAGATTCATATTCAAATGGTTTAATTATATTGGTCTTTACCAATCTTTTAATGTGATTTTCATTTATGTGACCAAGTCGACAATGCCAAACATACGATTCATTTGGGTCATTTGTCTTTATCCTTTTGTTATGAATGTTATAGACATCTTTAGACGAGTCCGAAGTTTCCATAACATAGATTCCATTAATTGATGTAGCATGGCCAACAACCATGTCATTTTTAGAAATTACACAACAATTTGGCCAGGCTAATCGCACACCTGCCAAAAATAAAAGTCCCTAGACTTGACTAACATACAAATTAATATAGATAGGGAAGAAGGGCTCGAACCACAGGGAGACGGTGATGTAATTGTAATTAGCTATGGAGAGAATTCTATCAAGGTCGGTCACGTGTTGTTTGTTGTTTTGATTGAAGATTTACTTAAAACAGAAATTATAAGAATGAAGATGTAAACGATTATAGGGAAGAATCTAGGGGATTGGGGTTACTCATGCCTATAGGAGCTTAGTCATGTCAAATCAAAGAAATATATTGTCGATAGTTGATTAGGTTTATAACAATTTCCTCTCGGCCTAGAGTTTAACCGTAGATTGATTACCAATTAGCTCTCGCGTAAATTGGAACAAAATACTATAACATGCCATGCCTAATTCTATCCCGACTTTCGATCTTAGGATAAGAATAATTAACAATTATGACTATGACTACAACTATCGAACAATCAAGTTCTATCCCGGCTTTCGGTCTTAGGATGAGAATAATGATTTATCAATAATCATGGTCAAAATCATAAATTAATCAAATGAAACAAGCATGTATATAACCAACCATACGATAATGCAAAATCAATAAGTTAACATGACCTAACAACTAATCTAGCATGGTTTCCCCCCTAGATATAAAAACTACTCATACATGGTTTTGTGAGCTAGATTATCAATTCTATTAACTAAGATAAACATAATGACGATAACGAAATAACACCGTAAAGGAAGATAATACCGGGAATTAACGGAATAAGAACTCGGAAGATGAAATGCGAATAGCTTCGGAAAATGCTTGAATAACCAAAGAACTATTTTTATAAAAAAAGACTTAGAGTATTTCTTACAAGCTTAATGAAGCTCAAAATGATTTCTAATCTAAAATTTATTCTAAGAGTTGTTCACTCCAAGATTAGATTAGATGAGATGATTTGAGATGAATGAAAGCATGGGGTATTTATAGTGGTGAGGAGACGGAGTAGATTGCAGCCACCCCGGACCGGGGCAAGAACATGACGTACGCATTCCTTGAATCTGAACCAAAAAACACCGTGATCAAAGCCACCCCGGTATACCGGGGCAGCCCACCCCGACCGGGGTGAGAACATTGTCCAAATACTCCGCATCACGTCAATTGTTTACATTTGGGAACATGGGTGACGTTGCAAGAATGATGTAATGCTTGAGTTGTCATGCTTTGCTCATTATGTTCTTCAAGGGTTGACTTCTTTGACTTTCTTTTATTTTCCGTCACTTCTACTACCCGGAGAATGCTTGTCTCGACTTTGGTTAGCTTCGTGATGCTCGGTAAATGTCAAAATGTAAGAGAAATCCGAAATTCCTACAAAAATCGCTAAACCACATACAAATTACCTAGAACACGGAATTAGCTCAATAAACATTGAAGAATAATGTAAACGATGATAAAACATGAGCTAAAATGGGGACGAAAAGTATATAAAAATAGAGCATATCAAATTTCCCCAAGCTAATGTTGGAGCTTGTGTCCTCCACATGTAGTGTGATAACGTCATTGCACATACCCTTGTACGGACAAGTGGGAGATTGTTGGGGCTGGTGTCCTTGACAATTAAGTACAATGACTTATTAAATCTCTTTAAGGATCACAAGGGCATACTTCAGTATTATTATCAGTTGATCCACGTTTATCAATAACGGTTGGCTTGCTAGATAAGTTTGACGTTATTGTCATACGGATGACGGTGATCAACTGGTCCCTATACGTCACACCTATAGGACACGTTTGAGAGATGTGAAGGTATGAAAATACAGTCACATTTATGCCGGATACGACTAAACAGTTAGTCAGAGGTATTGACTATTAAATTAGTCAATAAGATGTTGAGATGATTATTTAATACGGATTAAATAATTTTAGCTAATACGGATTACATGATTAATTCGTAAAATTAAATATAAACGGTTATATTTAATTAAATATTGTATTCGCGTATTAATATAAACAGTTATATTAATTTGGGTAAATATACAATATCGTATTTTGTCAGACCATTATTAATATATCGACTGTATTAATAACTGATAACATGTTACGATTTATAAATAAAAAAACCCGCGGACAACTCATAGCTAATTGGGTCGAATCACGCAATGGAATAAGGTAAGAGTGAAAGCCCACTCCTACCCGACATCCAATTCGGCCGGCCGTGTACTACATAAGGAGAGGGACTCTCCTTATGTTAGATACTCTTGTTGCACTGACTAAATAATTCTCAAGGCAAAATTAGGGTTTTGAGAGCATTCTTCTCCCAAAACCTCAGATCTCACATCTAAAACCTGAATAGCTCTCCCAATATTGCAAGGCAGTTGGAGAGGATTTCTAGCACACGCGGCCACGTCTCATTCTAAGTCTTGGGTGCAAGTTATAGGAGGGAATTTGTGTTAATTCCTGTTCTTAGGCCTTTCGCACAAGGACTAAAGGTTGTACTTCTTTTCTTATCCTTTTTAATCTTATGACGATATTCACGACTGTAATTTTCATTATAATCCTGCAAGTTTAGGGCGAATACACGTTTTATTCCCCACAAGTGGTATCAGAGCCAGGTTATGAAATTTTACAATTGTGTTTTTCATAAGATTTAAAATTTTTGAAATTCGAAGCATTCTGCCTTGGCACTCGATCGAGTCTTTGTAGCACTCGATCGAGTGCCCTTGTACCAGGCCTCGTACGTGTGATTTTAGGGTTGCAATCGATCTTGTTTTCGATTCTTATTTGCATATTGTTAATTAATCGATATTTTTAGCAATATGTGGATCTTTTGTTGTTTTTATTTTTGATTTACACGTTTTATATCAAGATAAAAAAAAAAAAAAAACTTGTTTTGATTTAAAGTGCAGCGATTTGCGTTTTAACGAGTCACTCGATCGAGCCCCTGCTGCACTCGATCGAGTGACACTGACACTCGATCGAGTGCCCCTGTTGCTCGGTCGAGTGCTCATGTTTTAGGCTTTCTTTTTCGAAAATAACTTGTTTCTTATTTTCACATGGCCTAAAATAATATACTGTATACGGAAATAGTATATTATTTTTGTGAAACGGTTCACCCTCGTTTGATACATATTGTTTTAAAACAGTTTAAAATAATGGATTATATGTTTATTAAAATTGGGTGATTAAAGCGGTATAGTCACATAGTTTTAATCTTAAAAGGTGGTTTGGTAAAAATTTATTAATCATAATAACATTATTATGTCATGTATGAATTTTATTTAGTTGATGCATTTTATTTATCGTCTTGTGAATGCCTTGAATGCTTTCAATAACGTATTTAATTTTTGCAAACGGTTGTAACTTAGTGTGGCCTTAGTAGATTGTGTTACCGTAATGATGGAACACAGTCTTGCTTGTAATTTTGAGATCTTGAATCTCCGGTTTTGGGTTTTTGCCATGTAATTACTTTTGTATTTAAATTAGAATGTAAATAGGTTATATTTGTAATTTAAATTAGTAATTTTGTGAAAACCAAAGACGGAGACCGGATGCTCACTCCCGCTGCAAGGACCAAGATGGAACATCAAGACAAGCTTCTAGGGTCCAACGGTGGATTCCAAGTTGTTTTATGTTTATTTTGGTAGGATAAGCTACACTAGGACTTTTATTTACGTTTATTGCATTTATCTTTATGCTTTCATCGATAATAGCTTGCATCATATTCCGCCTAAAAACCAAACCACCTATAACATGCCTGAAAACTGACTCATGTAGAGGTAACGCGTTAGTTTTCTGTGACAATACAGATGTCACGTGTCACATGTAAAGCCATCACTTTATTTAAATTCATTCACGTATATGCTAGTTTTTTAGTTCACTTAAATATGAATAAATAAAAGTCGATGGGGTCTTCCTCGTATAACCAAAAATTGGGATTAGTCTTTATAAATCAGCCTCCCATGAATCCCTTCTTCGTCGGTAGGCATAATATGACCCCTTCTACGTCGGGTAAGTGGGAACAGATGATTTATTTTATCTCAACATCATGGTCACTCGATACTATCTAGTGACTGAGATGGACTAATAGATAGGATATACAGAAATCTATCGACCAAGAGTTCCAACGGTGGAATTAGCCAAACTGTGGGCTTATCAATATACGGAAATTGAGTCTTGGGATCGTTTATATAATTCTTGAGGGAGATCAATTATATAAATGCTTGAGTCTATGAGTTTAAATTTCAATTTAATATAGTCTTAAATCACAACAATGAGTTGCTTATATGGTTTTTGTTTTATCTTCTTTTTCAGTGTAGAACACATTCATTTAAAACTGCTGTATAACTAAATGGCTGGTGAAGACCCAATGCCAAGTGCCAAGCTAGCACGTGAATCCTGGCTAAAGGCCTTCATGGACTCCATGAACCAGTCAACTAGACTGAGGAATGATGGGTCAAACTTCTCTAACTGGGAGGCAGCACTACGGAATGCTGCCATTGCTGACGGAAAGCTTAAGCATTTAACTGAGCCCATTCCGGCACACCCAGGAACAGGAGCTAAAGCCAACGAAGTTCGCGCTCATAGCGACTTCGTCATGGAAGCGGGTGCGATAAAGAACGTACTCATCTATGCAATGGAATCAAATTTGCAAAGACGCTTCATATCCCATGGTGCAAACAAGATTTTCACCACGCTCTCTAACGAATTCTCCAAAGCTCCGAGAATCGTTTCTTATGAGCATACCTGTCGCTTCTTTGAGGCGAAACTCCAGAAGGGCCAAGCTGTTAGCCCACATATTCTCAACATGATTGAGAATATCGAGAAACTGGAGACCCTGAACTGCAAGATCAGTGAGAACATAATCGTTGATCGAATGCTTCATTCGCTTCATGATGGGTTCGCCCTCTTTAGGGCCAACTACTACATGAACGACATGAAGAAGACTCCTCATGAGCTCCACTCCCTTCTCGTACAGACTGAGAAGGATCTGAAATTAAGTGGGAGCATGAAGCAGGATGTTCTCATGATCTCCAGTAAGGGAAAGGGTAAAGGGAAGGCTAAAGCTCAGGGCGATCTAGCAGTAGGTAAGCCCAGGTTCAAGAAACCAGGATTTACTAAGAGTGGGCCAGGTGAGTCGAGCAACTCACAGGGCAAGACAAAGAGCAAGGATACTAGCATGGAATGCCACCACTGCCACAAGACTGGCCATTGGAGGCGCTCATGCCCCGTGTATCGCGAGGACATTAAGGCAGGCCGCGTTACTCCTGTTGGTGTGTCTTCTTCTTCTTTTATTCACATGATTGAGATTAACCATGCAAGTTGCGGAACTTGGGTACTTGATACTGGTTGTGGTTCTCATCTATGTAATCATGTGCAGGGCCTCCGAAACCAAGAACCCCTAATCAAGGGTGAGGTGGACCTGCGTGTCGGGAATGGAGCACGCGTTGCTGCAGTCTCGAAGGGAACATACGTGATCCAGCTTCCAAGTGGATTCGAGTTATTTTTATATAACTGTTATTATGTTCCTAGTTGTCCAAAAACATTATTTCAGTTTCTGCACTTGACAAACTCGGTTTTTCATTTGTAATAGAGAATAATAGCTGTATTTTCTCCTTACACAATATGATTTATGGCAAGGCAGTTTCCATGAATGGAATTTATGTTTTAGATCAAACTACCGAGATATTACATGTGAATAACAAGAGATTAAAGGTAGGTGACAAAGATCAAACTTACCTATGGCATTGTCGTATGGGACACATAAATGAGAAACGCGTAAAACAGCTCATACAGAATGGAGCAATATCGCCCTTTGATTTCGAATCATATGGCACGTGTGAATCATGTCTCATTGGCAAAATGACTCGTATTTCCTTCAAAGGTGTTGGAATGCGCGCTGCCGACCTATTAGGACTCATACATACGGACGTATGTGGCCCTATGTCGATCAACGCACGAGAAGGCTATAGGTATTTCATCACTTTCACGGATGATTAGTAGATATGGCTATGTCTACTTGATGAAACATAAAAGTGAATCCTTTGACAAGTTCAAAGAATACCAGAATCGGGTACAGAACCAGCTGGGTGGAAAGATTAAAGCACTACGTTCGGATCGTGGTGGTGAGTATCTTTCACACGAGTTTGATCAACACCTTAAAGACTGTGGCATCGTGCTACAGTTGACTCCACCTGGAACACCACAATTAAATGGTGTGTCCGAACGGAGAAATCGAACTCTACTCGATATGGTTCGATCCATGATGAGTCACACCGTTGTGCCTGATTCATTGTGGGGCTATGCTCTTTTGTCAGGCGCTCTAATACTTAACCGAAGTCCGTCTAAAGCTGTTGACAAGACTCCATACGAATTATGGAAGGGAACGGTCCCTAACTTGTCCTTTATACGGGTTTGGGGCTGCGAGGCTTATGTCAAGTGGAGACACGAGGATAAGCTCGGCCCGCGATCGGTCAAGACATACATTATAGGCTATCCAAAGGGAACTTTTGGTCATTACTTCTACTCGCCAACCGAACAACGTGTTTTTTGTTGCGGCTAATGCGACGTTCTTAGAGAAAGAATTTCTCGAAAACAAGTCGAGTAATAGAACCTTCGAGTTATCGGAGGTTCAAGAACCAACTACTGAGCAACCATTGGAGGAAACAGTTCCTTCAACCGAGGCTGCGGTAGATATTCCTGAGGAACCTAGGAGGTCGGGAAGAGTCTCTATTCCTCCGGACAGATACATTGGTATGGTCGAGGAACATGATACAGATGACGTCTTACTCCTAGAGGGTAACGAACCCACAACCTATAAAGGTGCCATGACCAGTTCTGACTCAAAGCTATGGCTAGAAGCCATGCAATCCGAGATGGACTCCATGTATGAGAACAACGTGTGGGATCTTGTGGACCTACCTGCAAAGGTACGTCCCCTTCAATGCAAATGGCTTTACAAGATAAAGCATGTCGTGGAAGGACAACAAGATATCCACAAGGCAAGACTAGTTGCTAAAGGATTCACCCAAGTGCCAGGCTTGCACTACGATGAGATCTTTGCGCCCGTAGTCATGCTACGTTCCATTCGGATTATCTTAGCGATCGCCGCATTTCATGACTATGAAATATGGCAAATGGACGTTAAAACCGCCTTCTTAAACGGTTATTTGGAGGAAGAGTTGTACATGGTACAACCCGAGGGTTTTATTGATCCTGAACATCCTAAGAAAGTTTGCAAGCTTAAACGTTCCATCTATGGACTTAAGCAAGCATCGCGGAGTTGGAATCATCGCTTCGACCAAGTGATAAAAGAGAATGGATTCATTCGATCAGTCGAGGAACCATGTCTCTATATCAAGTCGAGTGGGAGCAAGATTGTATTCCTAGTACTGTATGTCGACGACATACTCTTGATTGGGAATGACATACCTCTCTTATCTTCGGTTAAAGCATGGTTGAAAAACCATTTCCAGATGAAAGATCTGGGAGAGGCACAAAGAATTTTGGGCATCCGTATCTACAGGGATAGATCACGACGGATGTTGTCTCTCAGTCAGGAGTCTTATATAGATAAGATTCTAGAGAGATTCAGCATGACGATCTCCAAGAAGGGGTTCCTTCCTATGACTCCTGGGCTTCACTTGAGCAAGACTCAAGAAGCTAAGTCATTGGAAGAGAAAGAGCGCATGAGTCGGATTCCTTATGCTTCGGCAATAGGATCGATCATGTATGCCATGATATGCACACGTCCAGACGTTGCATATGCATTGAGTATGACTAGTCGATTCCAAGCTCATCCAGGTGAACAACACTGGATGGTCGTGAAAAAAATTCTTAAGTACCTACGGAGGACTAAAGATTGGGGATTGACTTATGGAGGCGACTCAACGCTCTGCGCCACGGGTTACGCAGATGCTAGCTTCCAAACGGATCGAGATGACTCGAAATCTCAATCTGGATTCGTTTTTACTCTTAATGGTGCTGCTGTCAGCTGGAAAAGTTCTAAACAGAGTGTTACAGCAGATTCTACGACTGAGTCCGAGTACTATGCCGCCTCAGAAGCAGCTAAGGAAGCAATATGGATGCGTCAATTCTTACAAGGACTATCAGTAGTGCCTAGTTCGAACGACCCAATCACCGTTTATTGTGATAATAAAGGTGCCATCTTCCAAGCTAAGGAGCATAAGTCTAGCAACAAGGCTAGGCATGTACAACGGAAAGCTCATCTAATCAGAGATTACGTGGAGCAAAAGGAGATTTTCATTGATAAGATCGCTACGGATGACAACATAGCTGATCCTCTTACAAAAGCATTACCACGTGATAAGCATGAAGGGCACATTCATTCCATGGGAATTGGATGTGTTCCTAAGTTGTAGTACTCTTTTATGAATTCATGTAATAATTCATTTTCTCGTGTACTCTATTCAACCTTATTGTTATGATATATAATGTTTTGTTTCTCATGTGGAATTGTACGCCAATTTTGAACACCACAAAGTGAACTGATTAACATTACATCGTTTTGGTCCTTGATTACCCACTTGAGCTGATAACTCAGGTAATCATATTGTGACGTTGGTTGATGGTGGGTTCAACGAGCCATAAGTCACACGGCTGAATGACCACTCACAAAGGCGATTTATACGGATATCTCGTAGGACACCCCGTGACAGCGTTATGGAGTCCTAAATGTTTTATAACATTGGGTGCCAGGTCGTGGATAGGACCTCCATAGTGTTCCTTAGAGTCGAGTCTTTTGACTTTCAACTGTCTCTTGAGATTAAGGCAGATTTTGGGTAACTTTGGTTTCTTTCCCACGGTCACCGTAACAGGGGCCAAGAGGATTTTTTCTGGGTTATTTCATGCTGCGCGATATCGGCAGGATTCGAGTTGAGGGAAATATCCAAACCCTTATCAGGATTTTATCATTTCTCAGGGCCACTCGAGGAGTAGTAACTGAAATGCATGGCCATGCTCGAATACAGATTCGTTTTATCAGTTAAGTTACTCTCTAGTCGGGGAAACCACTCTTGATACAGATCGCTTGTGAGATACGACCTTTGCGAATGCGGATTTGCAAATTGTCTTACATTGAGTGGGAGAAATTTTAAAAGGATATGAGAATCGGTTATCGCACCTACACTTGTACGGACAAGTGGGAGTTTTTCTGGAGCTTGTGTCCTCCACATGTAGTGTGATAACGTCATTGCACATACCCTTGTACGGACAAGTGGGAGATTGTTGGGGCTGGTGTCCTTGACAATTAAGTACAATGACTTATTAAATCTCTTTAAGGATCACAAGGGCATACTTCAGTATTATTATCAGTTGATCCACGTTTATCAATAACGGTTGGCTTGCTAGATAAGTTTGACGTTATTGTCATACGGATGGCGGTGATCAACTGGTCCCTATACGTCACACCTATAGGACACGTTTGAGAGATGTGAAGGTATGAAAATACAGTCACATTTATGCCGGATACGACTAAACAGTTAGTCAGAGGTATTGACTATTAAATTAGTCAATAAGATGTTGAGATGATTATTTAATACGGATTAAATAATTTTAGCTAATACGGATTACATGATTAATTCGTAAAATTAAATATAAACGGTTATATTTAATTAAATATTGTATTCGCGTATTAATATAAACAGTTATATTAATTTGGGTAAATATACAATATCGTATTTTGTCAGACCATTATTAATATATCGACTGTAATAATAACTGATAACATGTTACGATTTATAAATAAAAAAACCCGCGGACAACTCATAGCTAATTGGGTCGAATCACGCAATGGAATAAGGTAAGAGTGAAAGCCCACTCCTACCCGACATCCAATTCGGCCGGCCGTGTACTACATAAGGAGAGGGACTCTCCTTATGTTAGATACTCTTGTTGCACTGACTAAATAATTCTCAAGGCAAAATTAGGGTTTTGAGAGCATTCTTCTCCCAAAACCTCAGATCTCACATCTAAAACCTGAATAGCTCTCCCAATATTGCAAGGCAGTTGGAGAGGATTTCTAGCACACGCGGCCACGTCTCATTCTAAGTCTTGGGTGCAAGTTATAGGAGGGAATTTGTGTTAATTCCTGTTCTTAGGCCTTTCGCACAAGGACTAAAGGTTGTACTTCTTTTCTTATCCTTTTTAATCTTATGACGATATTCACGACTGTAATTTTCATTATAATCCTGCAAGTTTAGGGCGAATACACGTTTTATTCCCCACAGCTAAACCCTTGCTTGTCCTCAAGCAAGCTCAAATAAACCAAGACAAGCAAATGAATCTCCATAATCCCATCAATTACAAATCCCAATTTTAGCTAATGAAACAATTGTGAGACGAAATCCCGAAAACAACATGGGCATAGGAAAGATGCAATACATGGTTGAGATTTATATGACGGCGTAGCATATAGAATTTCTTCTAGACTCTTTGGCTTTTGCATGATCATTTTGACAAAGGACTCTCACGGTACACTCAAACACACAGATAAATGTCACGGAGGTTTGTATGTGAAAACACTCTCCTAACCTCGACTCATGAAGTTGTGCCGGCAATCTAATATGGTAAACATTCCAATCCAATAGTCAATGCAATCAAAATGTAAGCATACAAAAGAAGCCATAAGAAGGAAGCAATATGTGATGCGTAAGAAAGGGAACATGTGAGTTATGGTAATTGGAGCTAATTCAAGCTAGCAACTAACCATTAATGCAAGGATGCTCAATCCAAAATCAAACCCAACTCATTACCAAATGTTGAAGTCAAAACTAGCAAAATGACTTCTCTTATCAAGACAAAGCATATGAGAATTTCCCAATAATATTTTTATGATGAATGTCATGGGAACTTTTTCTCTTCTTCCTTTTCTTTTCAATTCATGCTTCTTTTCTTTGTTTTCTTTTCATCTTTCTTTTTTTTTTCTCATGGATGGTAAAATTTTTTTTTTTTTTTTTCGACTTTTTGACCATCATTTTTTTCAATGCCAATCACAATGATAGAAGACAACATTAAAAACATATTCCAATTGAGCACCCAAACACCAATGAATAAGCTACTAACTTGACAAGGTAGGCAAATTTTGAATGTAGCTTAGAAAATCAATAAAAACATGTGTAAAGGGGCAAAAAATGGGCAAATAGAATCATGTGAAAGGCTCACAAATACTCACAAGATAAAAGCAATGCTTATGAAGTGGAACAAAAACCATAATTATGCCTTTTGGTGTAACACAAAACCATGAGGAGACCTACTCACACACCTAGATGAGACCGAAAAAAAATGTAACGGTCTTAGGAGGCTCTAAAACTTTCTATTTTTTGTAGGTTGCCAATGCCAAAAGATCAAGCCAAAAACATCAAGCCAAAAACATCAAAAATCCATTCTCTACCTACTATGTCAAGACATCCCCATGTAAGCCAAAATTCCGTCATAGAAGACTCACAAAAAAAACTCCAAAGAGCATGAAAATTGGGGATTGTAAGAGGAAAACAGTAGGTGATTCATTCACATCATCATGAAACTTGCCATCATTAAACTTATACTAACCTATAAAAAGAAAAAGCAAAGCGATCCCTCCCCCAAGCTAAACTTCACATTGTCCTCAATGTGTACCAAAGAGACAACCAAACAACAAGTTTTATGGGAAAAGAGAAACTACAAATAAAAAGTAAAAGGAAACTTACTAAACCGACTAGCTTCCCCCAAGCTAGTATGTACAAGGGGAGCAACAACCATTCATACAGGACCATCAAAGAAATCGGTGAAGTTAACATTCCGAGGTGGATCATCAACTTCTCTTTCTCCACTTCCACTTCCGCTAGCAAAATGAGGGTCGGAATAAGGGGCAACATGAGGAGCAACTTGAGGAGGAACTTGAGGTGCGGGATAACCTGCATAACCAACAGAAAAACCACCCTCGGGCCAAGTGAAGAAGGACGGGTGAGGTCCTTCTTGCTGGATGACCCCTTGACGGGCAAAATGAGTATAAATGGGGTTCAAAGCAAGTCTTTGATCGTCCCGCATTGTGTCCACACTAACCTGCAATCCTCTCATCATACTATAAAGATCCGCACTAGAGTGGCGGGGAGGTTGAAAAGATTCATGTTGATGAGAGGATTGTCCTACCTCCTCCTGACGTGAAGAATTACCCGGATTCCCCCGACGAGTATAAATACTAGCATAAGTCATAGTCGGGGCAATGGGTCATAGGCCTCCAATAGGCAAATGAAAACTTTTACGAACAAATGGTACCCCTCCCCTAGCAGGTTCCCCTTGTGTTAGCACAAGGCAAATCATCGGGTAATCGAAGAGAGTCATACTTGCCTATTTTCCAAATCATTTGAGGTGGGGCACTCCTAAACCAGTCAAGTGAAACAAAGTAATCATAATCCAAACCATTTCCCACATCCCTAGGACCGGGTAATAAAGGTGGAAGGTCGGTGGTCTCTTGGTTGAACCGACAAAGAT
The DNA here is from genome assembly GCA_029255685.2 of Silene conica. NCBI lineage: Eukaryota > Viridiplantae > Streptophyta > Magnoliopsida > Caryophyllales > Caryophyllaceae > Silene > Silene conica. The sequence goes on along the minus strand of CM055313.2, from coordinate 34,472,549 downwards.
TTTGGGCTATGCGGGTTATTAACCCACCTAGGACCACACATTTGGAACGGTCACTCACTTGTTTGGACAAGTGATTGGCAAAATGGTAAGGGATGTTGATTTGCCATTTTGCATGTCCTTCAACATTCAAGAAAGACCCAAGAATCTGAACCTCTATCAACCTCACTGAGTGAGGTTCAAGTCTCCCAAAGAAAGTCCACCCCATAGACCGTTGCCAAATACGAAAGTCCGGTCTATGGAGCAAGGCATGGGGGAGATGGTTCCAATTACCGGGGTAAGGGAAATGGGAAATGGCATTCCAAGTCACGACTGGGTTATAATGATCGGGAGGGTCAATAGGAATCCCTTCCGCCGGTAAGCCAAAGATCGAAGCGAATTGGTTAAGGGTTTTATTATAGTCTCTATTGAACAACCTAAAACTCACTGAATGGATATGGTCCTGTCTCCTAGATTTATGAAATTCGAAGGAGCTTAGAAATTCAAGTGTGAGTTGTGGGTAAGTTCGATAGTTCATAGTTAAGGCATAACCCATGTGCACCCCTTTGAACAAGGCTTTGACATGCTTATCTAATCCTATTCGCCTTAAAGAATCAAAATTAACAAAACGAGTTGGTCTCAAACCTTTGACTTTTAAGGCATTCGAATTGTTGAATTGTTTTTCAGAAACAAACACAACGGTAGGATAGTCTTCATCTTGCCATACCGATGGTCGTGACCTTGGTACCTCCTCTACTTCTTCTTCTTCCTCCACCTCAATTGGGTTGCTAGGACCGGGTTCCGCTCTAGCCCTCTTACTACGACGAAACAAGTTCTTCAAGGGAGCCATAAATCTGAAAATTTCAGAAAAATAACAACCACAAAGAAGAAACTCACAAATTTGCTAAAACTATGTAAATGGCACTCAAGTAAGGGGAATTAACAATAGCAATGACACATACTAACTCTACAAAGCATAAATTCAAACTAGAAATTGAATTCCTTACCCAAAAAGAGCAAAATCAATTTTCCCTAACTTGAAGTTAGGGTTAGTGAAAAATTCAATTTCTAAGCAATTGAAGGATAAACTAGAGTAGAATATGCAAAATAACTTACTTGAGAGTGGAAATGGAAGTAGAAATCCTTGAAGAATGATTGCTAGGATGAGATTTAGTAGTAAAATGAGAGAAGAGAGTTACCTTGAGGAGGAAAAGGAAGGAGAAATGAGAATGAAAGAATGAAATTAAGAAAAACGAGCAGCCTTTGGTTTTTGCTAAATGTCGAGCGAGTCTGCTCCTGCCCCGGTCGGGGTAGCTCGCCCCGGCATACCGGGGTGGATTTGCTCTATTTTTTTTCTAATTCCAAATTTCAATTCTTTTAGCGATTGCCGAATAGTGTTGTTTTGACCCCGGTCGGGGTGGCTTGTCCCGGACCCTCGGGGTGAGACTGGTCTGTGCCCTCTTTTCCGCATTCAGCATTTTTCCTTCTTCAGCTTTCTTTTCCCTTGTTTCCCCGTACGGTACCTGCAAATTCAATTCAACATACCACAAATCTACTTATTTCTATACTACCTAAACCGAAACATTATTCAAAAAGGGAAATAAAAGAGTAAAACACGGGTTGCCTCCCGAGAAGCGCAATTTTAAGTCTTGCTAGACGTCACGAATCCTTGATGAATTAAGCTTGAACGGACGGAAGTTCCAAGAAAACTTCCTCCACTACTCCGATAACAGCATTCTCATGATAAACTTTCAATCGATGGCCATTGACTTTGAATCTTTCGCCGTTCGTAGTCATTACTTCGATGAAACCAAGCTTGTTCACATTAATGACGGTATATGGACCGGACCATCTTGATCTTAATTTTCCTGGAAAAATCTTCAAACGAGAATTGAACAATAATACCTTATCACCAATCTCAAAATCTTTCTTGAGAATCTTCTTATCATGCCACCGTTTTGTCTTTTCCTTGTAAAGACGGGAACTTTCATAAGCTTGAAGCCGGAATTCATCGAGTTCATTGAGTTGTAACAATCTCTTCTCTCCACAAAGAGTAGCATCAAAATTGAGCTCTTTGATAGCCCAAAAAGCTTTTTGCTCCATCTCAATTGGCAAATGACTAGCTTTTCCATAGACCAACCTATATGGTGAAGTGCCAATAGGTGTCTTGAAAGCGGTCCTATATGCCCACAAGGTGTCATCTAGCTTTGTACTCCAATCTTTCCTTGATTTTGTAACAACTTTTTCAAGAATGGATTTGATTTCACGGTTTGAGACTTCGACTTGGCCGCTTGTTTGCGGATGGTAAGCCAAACCTCTTCTATGAAAAACCCCGTATTTAGCAAGCAATGTATCAAGTTGTTTTTCACCAAAGTGAGTTCCACGATCACTAATCACCGCTCTAGGTACACCAAAGCGTGGGAAAATGACCTTCTTAAACAATCTTATGACATGACGGGCATCATTAGTGGGAGTGGCAATGGCTTCTACCCATTTGGAAACGTAATCAACGGCTACCAAGATATAGCGATTACCTTTTGATGAAGGAAAAGGGCCTTGGTAGTCGATGCCCCACACATCGAAAATTCCAACTTCAAGAATTCCATTTTGAGGCATCTCATGCCTTCTTGAAATAGAACCGGTTCTTTGGCAAGCATCACATGACATCACAATATTCTTTGCATCTTGGAACATAGTAGGCCAATAGAAACCGGTTTGCAAAATCTTGGCAACAGTTTTAGATGGTCCATGGTGACCACCATAGGGAGATGAATGACAACCTTCTAACACTCCTTTCATATCCCATTGTGGGATACATCTCCGGTATAACCCATCGGAGCAATGTTTGAACAAATGAGGATCATCCCAAAGATAGAATTTGGCATCATGCATGAACTTCTTTCTTTGTTGATATGAAAGGTTAGGTGGCAACTCATGACTAACAAGATAATTGGCAATATCGGCATACCATGGTGTATTTTTCTCGACCATCATCAAGGAGTCATCGGCAAAAGAATCATCAATAGGTATATGAATACCTTCATCATCAAACCTCAAACGAGAGAGGTGATCGGCTACAACATTTTCAGCTCCTTTCTTGTCACGAATCTCAAGGTCAAATTCTTGCAAAAGCAAGATCCATCTAATGAGCCTTGGCTTTGCCTCCTTCTTTGAAAGTAGATGTTTCAAGGCGGCGTGATCGGTATGGACAATGACCTTAGAGCCAACCAAGTAAGAACGGAATTTGTCTAAAGCATAGACAATAGCAAGAAGTTCCTTCTCGGTAGTGGCATAATTGATTTGGGCTGCATCCAATGTTTTACTTGCATAGTAAATGGCATGAAGCACCTTATCTTTCGTTTGCCCAAGAACGGCACCCACCGCATAGTCACTAGCATCGCACATTACTTCAAATGGCAAATTCCAATCCGGTGATTGGATGATGGGTGCTGAAATAAAGCTTTCTTAATCCTGTTAAAAGCCTCAAGACAAGCATCAGTAAAAACAAATGGAGCATCCTTCAAAAGGAGCTCGGTAAGAGGCTTTGCAATTTTGGAGAAATCTTTTATAAAACGGCGGTAAAATCCCGCATGTCCCAGAAAACTTCTTATACCTTTGACATTTATGGGAGGGGGAAGTTGCTCTATCACTTGGACCTTGGCACGGTCCACCTCTATACCTCTTTCTGAAACAAGATGACCGAGTACCACTCCTTCATTTACCATGAAGTGGCACTTTTCCCAATTCAAAACTAAGTCCATTTCTTCACATCTTTTCAAAACCTTAGTCAAGTTGGTCAAACAAGCATCAAATGTAGTGCCATAGACACTAAAATCATCCATGAAAACTTCCATGATGGACTCAATGAAATCTGAGAAAATACTAGTCATGCAACGTTGGAAGGTTGCGGGGGCATTACATAGACCGAAAGGCATCCTACGGTAAGCAAAGGTACCATAAGGACAAGTGAAAGTGGTCTTTTCTTGGTCATTGGGATGAATGGGTATTTGAAAGAATCCCGAGTAACCATCTAAGTAGCAAAAGTACTTGTGACATGCCAACCTCTCCAACATTTGGTCAATGAATGGTAAGGGATAGTGGTCTTTTTTAGTGGCCAAGTTCAACCTCCTATAGTCAATACACATGCGCCATCCCGTCACAACGCGAGTAGGGATGAGTTCATCTTTATCATTTTTGACTACCGTGGTCCCTCCTTTCTTTGGGACCACTTGGACCGGACTAACCCATTTGGAGTCGGAAATTGCATAGATAATTCCCGCATCCAAGAGTTTCATGACCTCTTTTTTGACAACTTCTTGCATGTTTGGGTTTAAGCGACGTTGACCTTGTACACATGGCTTATGATCTTCTTCTAAGTGAATCCTATGCATACAAAAATCGGGGCTTATTCCCTTCAAATCATCTAGTGAATAGCCTATAGCCTTCTTATGGGTCCTCAACACATCTAACAACCTAGACACTTGACTTTCATCTAGATGGGTACTTACAATGATTGGGCACATTTCTGATTCATCTAGAAAAGCATACCTTAAATTAAGTGGGAGGGGTTTTAGTTCGGGTTTTTGTACCTCGACCGTAGTAGATGTAGCAACCAAACCTATGAACTTAGAGTTTTCCTCCAAGGCTAGCTCCTCTCCATCAAGCTCCAACTCCAAAGCATCTATCTCATCACCATTAATGTCATCATCACCTGCAAAAGATTCTAGCAACAAAAGAGCCTCCAACGGATCCTTGCTCAAGGATCGGGGCAATGAATCTTCCACGATAATATCAATTACATCTGAGACCTCTATGGAGTAACATGGTTCTTCTAACATTGGACTTTTCACAACATTGTTCAAATTGTAAGTTACTTTGTCATCACCAACTTCCAAAGTCAATTTACCGTTTTTAACATCGATGACCGCACCTGCGGTATGTAAAAATGGTCTTCCCAAAATAATTGGGATTTGCGAATCTTCAGCGATGTCAAGAACAATAAAGTCAACCGGAATGAAAAATTTGCCGACTTTAACGGGAACATCCTCCAAAACACCTAGGGGGTGTTTTACAGAACGGTCTGCCATTTGCAATGTGACACTAGTACACTTTAATTCTCCCATGTTTAATTTCTCACAAATGGAAAATGGCATGACACTGACACTGGCACCTAAATCACAAAGAGCTTTGTCGATAGTATAGGTACCAATGGTGCATGGAATTGAAAAACTTCCTGGATCTTTTAACTTAGGTGGGGACAAATTTTGTAAGAGGTCATTACACTCAGCGGTGAAGGCCAAGGTTTCAATGCTATCTATTGTCCTTTTCCTAGTTAAGATGTCTTTCATGAATTTAGTGTATGAGGGGACTTGGGTGATTAACTCGGTAAAAGGGATTGTTACCTGTAAGTTTTTCACCACCTCCATGAATTTACCAAATTGAGTTTCCTTGTGAGCTCTTGCCAACCTATGGGGAAAAGGCACTTGAATATTTTCCGGCTCCTTAGCTTTATCCTTACCCTTTGGGGGCTCCTCCTCAATATCTACCAACACAGGCTCATTGATTTGGTCGGGCTCCTTCTCAACTTTTTTTGCGCTAGTAGCTTTGTTCCCAACGTCATCTTTCTTACCCATTTGATCACTTTCTTCAGTGGGCATTTGGGGTCCCTCATAGGTAGTACCACTCCTTAAAGCGACAACGTTAGCTTGCTCGTGAGGTTGTGCTCCTTGTGGTGGTAATTGGCCTTGTTGTCTTTGAGGGTTGGATGTAGCAAGCTGAGCAATTTGTGTCTCAAGCATTTTGATTGAAGCATCCCTTGCTTGATCGGTCTTTTGAATGTGAAGGACCATGTTTCTTTGTGTCTCGGCCACTTGGGCCAATAGAGCTCCTATCTCACTCAATTGTTGTGGATGTGAGGGTTGGCTTTGTTGATTTTGGGGATTTTGAAATGGCGGTGAATTTTGTGAAGGATTTTGGAATTGTTGATTTGGAAATGGTTGTGGATTTGGAAATTGTTGTTGAGGGAAAGGTTGAAAGTTTTGTTGAAATTGGTTCTTTTGTCCTTGATTTTGGAAAACTGGTGGTGCCGTATTTTGTGGTGGTCTTGGTGGTGGTGGGTTAAGGACATTTGTACTTTTGTAGGAGAAATTTGGATGGAACTTTGTACCCGGATTGTAGGTATTGGAGAAAGGGTTGAAATTTTGCCTAAAGCTTTGGTAGGCATTGACTTGTTCCATATTGCTTCTACATTCTTGGAATCCGTGTCCCGCACTTCCACAAGCTTCACATACCACAACTTGACTTGTCACGTTTACTTGTTCATGAGGTTGAGAGGAACTTGATCCTTGATTGTCGACTTGTCTTTGGAGAAGAGCTACTTGAGCTTTCAAGAGAGCTATTCCGGGATCTTCTTCCTTTGCTTTTATTGGGATGTTTCTCGAGTTGACATATTGAGAGTCGTGCACCGCCATAGATTCTATGGTCGAGTGAGCTAACTCCACATCTATGTTATCGAATCTCCCATTGTTTGCGGAGTCCAAAACTCGACGAGACTCTGCACAACACCCATTGTAGAACGTGATGGCGAGAAACCATGAATCCAAACCATGATGAGGACATTCCCTTTGAAGTTCTTTGTACCTTTCCCATGCTTCATGTAAACTTTCATGACCACTTTGGCGAAAACCGGTGATTTGGCTCCTTAGTTGTTGTGTTTTCTCAGGAGGGAAATACTTTTGATAAAATGCAAGGGCTAGACTATCCCAATCGTTGATTCCCAATGCAACTCGATCAAGGCTATTTATCCAAACTTTAGCCTTGTCCTTTAGGGAGAAAGGGAATAGTATCTCCCTTATTTGCTCTTGTGTAACACCCGGTTGCCGAATCATGGAGCAATAGTCACAAAAATTCTGTACATGTAAGTTGGCCGGGGTCTTCCGTAGGAGTTCCCCCAAACTGTTTTCTTTCAACAATGCTTATAAAGACCGGCTTGATTTCAAAGTTTACCGCACCAATTTGAGATGTGACTATTCCTCTTGGGAGCATAGCCGCAGTGGGCTTGGAATGATCAGACAAACGCACCATCTTTTCCTTTGTTGGTTGAGAAGTAGAGGCTTCTTCCTCAAGATTTCTGAGATCCTCTAGATAAAAACTTCGAATGTTATCAAGTTCCGCAAGAGTTGCGGCTTCGGAAACCTCCTTAAGGAAGCGTAATCTCCTACGCAAAGACTTCTCGGGTTCGGGATCAACGGGAAGAAGTTCACCAATTCGAGAAGACGTGGGCATAAGACAACAACCTAGGGGAGATTGTAAGTAACGGTCTCAAGGAACAAGTGTTCCTTAAGACAAAAGAAAACAAGATAAAATTCTACTAATCACAAAAATAAAACCGTGCCTCCCCGGCAACGGCGCCAAAATTTGGCCAGGCTAATCGCACACCTGCCAAAAATAAAAGTCCCTAGATTTGACTAACATACAAATTAATGTAGATAGGGAAGAAGGGGTCGAACCACAGGGAGACGGTGATGTAATTGTAATTAGCTATGGAGAGAATTCTATCAAGGTCGGTCACGTGTTGTTTGTTGTTTTGATTGAAGATTTACTTAAAACAGAAATTATAAGAATGAAGATGTAAACGATTATAGGGAAGAATCTAGGGGATTGGGGTTACTCATGCATATAGGAGCTTAGTCATGTCAAATTAAAGAAATATATTGTCGATAGTTGATTAGGTTTATAACAATTTCCTCTCGGCCTAGAGTTTAACCGTAGATTGATTACCAATTAGCTCTCGCGTAAATTGGAACAAAATACTATAACATGCCATGCCTAATTCTATCCCGACTTTCGATCTTAGGATAAGAATAATTAACAATTATGACTATGACTACAACTATCAAACAATCAAGTTCTATCCCGGCTTTCGGTCTTAGGATGAGAATAATGATTTATCAATAATCATGGTCAAAATCATAAATTAATCAAATGAAACAAGCATGTATATAACCAACCATACGATAATGCAAAATCAATAATTTAACATGACCTAACAACTAATCTAGCATGGTTTCCCCCCTAGATATAAAAACTACTCACACATGGTTTTGTGAGCTAGATTATCAATTCTATTAACTAAGATAAACCTAATGACGTTAACGAAATAACACCGTAAAGGAAGTTAATACCGGGAATTAACGGAATAAGAACTCGGAAGATGAAATGCGAATAGCTTCGGAAAATGCTTGAATAACCAAAGAACTATTTTTATAAAAAAAGACTTAGAGTATTTCTTACAAGCTTAATGAAGCTCAAAATGATTTCTAATCTAAAATTTATTCTAAGAGTTGTTCACTCCAAGATTAGATTAGATGAGATGATTTGAGATGAATGAAAGCATGGGGTATTTATAGTGGTGAGGAGACGGAGTAGATTGCAGCCACCCCGGACCGGGGCAAGAACATGACGTACGCATTCCTTGAATCTGGACCAAAAAACACCGTGATCAAAGCCACCCCGGTATACCGGGGCAGCCCACCCCGACCGGGGTGAGAACATTGTCCAAATACTCCGCATCTCGTCAATTGTTTACATTTGGGAACATGGGTGACGTTGCAAGAATGATGTAATGCTTGAGTTGTCATGCTTTGCTCATTATGTTCTTCAAGGGTTGACTTCTTTGACTTTCTTTTATTTTCCGTCACTTCTACTACCCGGAGAATGCTTGTCTCGACTTTGGTTAGCTTCGTGATGCTCGGTAAATGTCAAAATGTAAGAGAAATCCGAAATTCCTACAAAAATCGCTAAACCACATACAAATTACCTAGAACACGGAATTAGCTCAATAAACATTGAAGAATAATGTAAACGATGATAAAACATGAGCTAAAATGGGGACGAAAAGTATATAAAAATAGAGCATATCACAATTGTTCTTAATGGAAAAACTATATCCTTCAATGTCTAACATGGCAACATAAATAATGTTTTTGGAAAGAGACGGTACAAAATAACAATTATTTAAATGTAACTCGTATCCACTTGATAAGGCAAGAGTGCAAGTTCCTTTTGAAGTGGCCGCTACCCGAGCTCCATTTCCTAATCGGAGATCCATATCACCCTTGTCAATTTTCTCCACTTCTCTTAAACTCTGGAAACGATTACAAAGGTGAGAACCACAACCAGTATCCAATACCCATGTTGTGTTGGATGTAAAATTAATGTCAATAACAAAAATTTCGGATTTGAAATTACCTAACGGAATCACAAGACCTTCTTGAATATGACGTACGTACTTAGAACAATTCCCCTTCCAATGGCCCATGACACTACAATAGTGGCATCGCCCCTTTTGTAACTTTCTTTTCTTCTTCTTTATTTTTGCAAGACAATTCTTGCTAGAGCTCCCACTAGCTTCATCATAAGCCCTTTCTTTCAAGTATAAGGCATCCAATTCTTCGTTTAGCTCATCTATATAAGCCGTGTCAAGAAGTGGGCCTTTGGAAGGTGGGAGAGAAGTGATAAAGTTAACATTGCCATCCGGACCCGTTCCGAAATGAACTTCTCTAGTAGTATCAATGTTGTTTTGGTTGCAAACATCGTCAAAAACATTGTGACAAGAATCAATAGTGATAGGGTTGAATGAATCCATTGCGATTAAGTAACTACAAAACGGAAATGAAGGAAAAATTAACGTTAATCATTTTAAATACTTGTAAAACATTTTTAAACAAGTTTAGCATTTACTTAATGATCTCTTACACAATTAAGCAAATGATCCCGAGATCCAAGTTCATATCAACTAGGGCATGGTATAACCGATTCATCCCTTGTTAATATAACTTGGTGGATTAACACTTATTCGATTCTACATTAGAATTCCCGGTCGATAAAATTACATTAATTTCTATCTTTAGCCCGAACTTATTGCAACTACGGTTACGAATACTTTCGATGAGATCAACCAAATACTACGATTGTAATCTTATTACCTCACTTACCCAACGTAACAATTTTAGCACCTCGGTGTAGCCGAGCCCACTCTCTCTTGTGAAGAAGGTATTCATGAGTTCTTTTCTTTGGTAAGGCTAAGTCTCATTATTTAAAACGTAAGAGATCTTATCAAATATTATCTATCTCCTTTTAAAGTGAACTAATTAGGTGAATTTTCGATAATAAAATGATACGTTGAAGACTCGATACTCGATATGCATGACATGTTAATGGCGATTTGGCTATGCATGCAACATATTAAAACAAAAACAAAGCGGAAAATAAAGCTTCTAGTATGGCCTTTCCTAAAAGAAGATAAATAAAAATTTCAATTCGGAAACCAACTCCTTGGTCCCTAGGGCATCTCGGCAAACACCTTGAGGAACACCGTCTTGGACTCCTTCCGGGAATGCAACGCCTTGGGAACTCCGAATTACAAATATTACAATCTTAATTCTATCTACTTTATACAATATAAAATAGAAATAAATTACAATAAGGTGATACAAGATCACAAAATTACAACCGAATCAATAACCCTTACATTACGGGAATTACCGATTAATCTAAGGCCATACTAGAATAATTACATAATTCAAAATTATACAATAAAATATGACATTCATACGAAAAACGCAGCAATATAAATGTTATGAATATGTTCATTTTAATGCCAAATCGCCCTAATAACTTATTAGGTCAACACTAAACCGGTTTTATGAGATTTTTGCAACTTTAACCCTTTAAAATGCATAAATTAGAACATAAAGAAACTTATGTTCTAAATAATATCCTAACACATTTTAGGATTCAAAATTAGTCATAAATAATTTTGTTTATAATTAACTCTTTAATTATTTTTATATTGTACAAATATGCCTTGATTTACATAACCTTTTACGTAATAAATATATAATCCAAATAAATTACAATAATTTTCGAAATTTGGATTTTATTTCCATGAACATTATTATGAAATATTACTTTGATATTTATAATGTCAAAATTATTGGTCAAAATTTTCGAAATTTAATTCGAAATATCATATATATTTAACCAAAATTGCCTCTAAATACGGTTTTTATCAAATAAAATCGTAAAACATGCTATACAACTTGATTTTGTAACAAATTTTACATACATTAAGTAAAATAAGCATGTGAGGTCGTGTAGGAAAAACAAGGTTAGATACTTTTCTATCTATTTTAACCATTTTAATTGAATTTTTGTCATAAAAATGTATATAAAAAGCATATAAATATATATAATGAAAAATTTTTATCTCATAAATTATCAAATAACCTAAAATTCATTTTAGGACCAGATTTATATCATGCCAAAAAGTCGAGTGATTTATCTTATGAATCTCGAAATTAATAGTTTTATTTTAAGTCTCAAAACTCGGAAAAACTAAAACCGATTAAGCATGCAACAACCTTTGCTCTAATACCAATTGTTAGGTTTAAAAACCTATTATAGTCATACTAATAGGATTATCTTATAATGTGAGGAACTTATGCATGCTTAACTTAAAACAAACGAGATTCAAGAGAGAAAATCGAGCACCCTTACAATGCTATTCACGGCAATATTAGGGCACAACTGAAGACACCTTCTTCACTTGTTCTTGAGCTTACTACACGGAATGATCCTCCTTGAGCCTTCAAAGAGATGACCTCAAAAAGATGAACACCAAGACACACTACACTCAATGATTTTGGATATATTTTTGCTAGAAATCTCAATACAAAATGCTTCTAGTATTTTATGTGGTGCACGGTTTTGGTAAAAGAAAAGAGAGCTTATTTTTCTCTCTAAAAAAAAACCTAATTCAAAGCATGAATGAATGACTTGAGGGAACAAACTCCTCTTTTGTTCTCCTCAAGATGTGGCCGGATGGTTGGGTTAGGGTGCCCAATGGATGGGCACCTCAATACACTCAATTATCTCCCACTTAAACCATGGCATTAATAAGATGTCTCAACACCATATTAACACATAATGTGTTAATGTTGTAAAATGTCTAAGACAATAATATTGTCACAAGGTCCATTATTTATAAATGGACTCACGCATATCTTATATAAATACGTAAACATTGCTTCGACAAATTTACATTTTATGATTCTCGTAGTTTAACATTTAAACATTTAATCATAAAATTTGTAATCCATAATTACTAACATCCATTAATCTATTTCCGGTTACAACAATTGTATATGTAAAATATTCATTCAATTAAATATGTTTCATAAACATACTTATATTAGTGACAACATTTTAATCACTAAAATAATTATAACTTATAATCTTATTATAATTTATCCCTTCATATAATTTATAAACTAGAAATGAACTGACTCGTATCAATATACAGTCATTTCATTTATCATCGAGAGAGTTGTCCTATAGGTGTGACCTAAAGGGATCAACTGGTCACCACCGTCATTACGACAGTAATGTCAAACTCTAGCAAGCCAATCATTACCGATTAATGTTGACCAGTTGAATTATGATAAAGAATCATCCCATGTATATTCTTTTATAGAGCTTTGTCAATTAATTAGATCATTGACGTGATCACACTATTGTGGAGGACACTTACTCCAACATGAACTAGGAACTACAGTGAGTCCTTGTAAGAACTGACGCATCCATATAGCTTCCTTTGCAGTTTCTAAAGCGGCATAGTACTTGGACTCAGTAGTAGAATCTGTAATAACAGTCTGTTTGGAGCTTTTCCAACTGACAGCAACACCATTAAGAGTAAAAACGAATCCAAACTGAGATTTCGAGTCATCTCGATCCGTTTGAAAGCTAGCATATGCGTAACCGTTTGCGTAAAGCTCAGTGCCTCCACCAAAAGTCAATACCCAATCTTTAGTCCTCCGTAGGTACTTAAGAATGTTTTTCATAGCCATCTAGTGTGGTTCATCTGGATTGCCTTGGTACCGACTCGTCATACTCAAAGCATATGCCACATATGGACGTGTGCATATCATGGCATACATGATCGATCCTATAGCTGACGCATAAGGTATGTAAGTCATGCGCTCGACCTCTTCCGGTGTCATAGGTGCCTGAGTCTTACTCAAATGCACCCCCGAGATCATCGGAAGTAACCCCTTTTTGGAGTTGGTCTTGCTGAATATGTCAAGAATCTTATCTATATATGACTCCTGACTCAGTGAAAACATCCGTCGTGGTCTATCTCTATAGATACGGATCCCCAATATACATTGTGCCTCACCCAGATCTTTCATCTGGAAATGGTTCTTTAACCATAATTTAACCGAAGATAAGAGAGGGATGTCATTTCCGATCAAGAGTATATCGTCGACATACAACACCAGAAAGACGATCTTGCTCCTACTCGACTTGATATATAAGCATGGTTCTTCGACTGATCGAATAAAACCATTCTTTTTTATCACTTTGTCGAAGCGATGATTCCAACTCCTAGATGCTTGCTTAAGTCCATAAATGGAACGCTTAAGCTTGCATACTTTCTTAGGATTTTAGGATCAGTGAAACCTTCGGGTTGTACCATGTACAAGTCCTCCTCCAAATAACTGTTTAAGAAGGCGGTTTTCATATCTATTTGCCATATTTCATAGTTATGAAATGCAGTAATCGCTAAGATAATCCGAATGGAACGCAGCATGACTACAGGTGCAAAGATCTCATCATAGTGCAACCCTTGCACTTGAGTGAAACCTTTTGCCAATAGTCGTGCCTTATAGGTGTCTGGTTCTCCCTCGATGGAGCGCTTTATCTTATAAAGCCATTTGCACTGAAGAGGTCGTACCTTATAAGGCAAATCAACCAACTCCCATACGTCATTCTCATACATGGAGTCCATTTCGGATTGCATGGCATTAAGCCATAGCTTTGAGTCGGAACAAGTCATGGCACCTTTGTAGGTCATGGGTTCGTTACTCTCTAAGACAAAAAACGTCAACTCCGTCAAGTTCCTCGATCATACCGATGTATCTATCTGGAGGAATGGAGTGTCTACCTGACCTTCTGGGTTCCTCAGGAATACTGATTGCAACATAAGATGAAGGAACAGTTTCCTCCATTGGTTGCTCAGTAGTTGGTTCTTGAACCTCCGACAGATCGAAGGTTCTATTACATGCCTTAAGTTGGTCTCTGAGTCTGATACGTAGAGTGATTGTACATTGGGGTAGCTATGGTGTTGATGTCGTGCATGATGTACAGTTATTGGATGCTAGAGTATGCCTTAAGCTAGTCTCTAAGTCTAGTGTCTTGTTGTGTAGTAAAAGAGTATGTCTTAAGTTGGCCTCTAAGTCCTTTACTTATTAAGTGAATTTTGTATTAGGTTATGCGTTTAGATGTCGCCTCTCACCCCTTTACTTGTTGAATATTTGGTATTTGGTTATGTCTTCAGTTGGCCTCTGAACCTCTTACTTGTGAAATGTGTAGTATTTTTTTGTGCAAGAAACACCCCCGAGAAGGTTAATTCATTTAATTCCAATTACTATAAAACGACTCAACAAGAGCCTAAGTTGACTCCGATACCCACGCCCGTCTACCAATAGACTAAAGGACGAGATGCACTAGACGATAAGCGCAAACAAGTGTGCGACCGACTAATGAAACAAAAACTAATAGTGACGAAATCAGACATAAGGGAGTAAATGTTATCGTAAACAAGATGTATGTCGACCTTTCTAGTGGTCCGTGCATTGAGGTGTTTTATCACGCCCAAGCAGTCACTTTCGACAATCAGCTGCAATTGCCCCCTATTCTTTGCTTCCTTCATGCCTTGGAGAATCGCCTCCGCTTCTGCCATTTTTTATGATCTCATATCCTTCGTTTGGACCACTACCGCCCACTCCACCTCACTCTTGTGGTTTCTGCTCAACACACCCATCCCCATACCCAAACCTTGCATGAAACCTGCATCCGTGTTTATCCGTTGCTCACCCTCCCGTAAAACCCCTCATTCCTCTGTAACCAGGTCTCTCCCATGGCTGCGAGCACTCCCTCCCATCCCCGTAGCCTCACTACAACTCTTTTCCCCTTCTTCCTTTCGTCCCCTCTTCCTCGTAGCTCTCAGAAGCTCCTCAATCAGATCAGCAACTCTTCGTATCACACCCATCTTATCCCACCGTTCCCCTTGAAACACCACTCTGTTTCTACTCTCCCAAATGGCCCAACAAGTGAGTATAAATGTCCCTCTCTCACTCCCACACAGCCCATGTAACACACCTTCCACCCACTCCCTCACCCAAACATCCCCAATATCCACCCACTCGGCCATCCCTACCCCTTCCCTGATTTACCCAGCCCGTCCACAATCCCTTAACATGTGGAGACAAGTCTCCACATTGTGAGGCACAGCGGGCAGCGCTCGTTGTCTATCCTCACTCTCTTCGCAACATTTTGTTTGGTTGGGATGGCAAAGCTGCCACATGAAGACCTTGATACGGGGTAACGTATCAGACGTCCAGATCATATTCCATTACCACTTGTCCCGAGAGAAGTCAGATTGTTCGGCACCGTCTCCGTGTCCTTGAAGTAAATGAGATCCCGATTTAATCGTATAAGAGCCATCCTTAGAACCGTCCTAACACCAAGTGTCAACATACCCGCTATCGTTAAGTCGAATATCAAGTATTTGTTATGCGTTAAGATTTCGCCTCTGAACCTCTTACTTGTGATATGTGTAGTATTTGGTTATGCGTTAAGATGTCGCCTCTGAACCTCTTACTTGTGAAATGTGTAATATTAGGTTATTCGTTAAGATGTCGCCTCTGAACCTTTTACTTGTTGAATGTTATGATTTGGTTATGTCTTGAGATTTGACCGTTGAACCATTCATAGAGAGTGATTTTGTATCCATGCTTATAAGAGGGTTTAATATGAGTATTGCATAATTAAGTTGGATGTTAAGTGAACTCATGATAGTTATTCATGAGTAGCGTACATCTCATAATATGGTTTATGTTGGAGTATGTTTGGCTGGATTGCCTAGATACCGACTCATCATACTCAAACCATATGCCACGTCTGGCCGTGTGCATATCATGGCATACATGATCGATCCTATAGCTGACGCATAAGAAATACGACTCATGCGCTCGACCTCTTCCGGTCTGTTAGGTGCTTGAGTCTTACTCAAATGCACCCCCAAGATCATCGGAAGTAGCCCCAATGTGGAGTTGGTCATGCTGAATCTGTTAAGAATTTTATCTATATAAGACTCCTGACTCAGTGATAACATCCGTCGTGATCTATCTCTGCAGATACGGATCTCCAATATACATTGTGCCTCACCCAGATCTTTCATCTAGAAATGGTTCTTTAACTATAATTTAACCAAAGATAAGAGATGGATGCCATTTCCGATCAAGAGTATGTCGTCGACATATAACATGTAAAACCCCTCGTGGCAGCGGAAATGTAAACACACAAAATGCATGAAAAATGCATGGATTTAAGACTTTTGATGAGATAAATTAAACATGCGAGGTGCTTTAACAAAACTAAACATGCGGAAGATATAAACTTAAATAAGTATATTAGGTACAATACAAAAGCAGCCCGGGATAGCATATCCCTACAGGCATCCAATACCGAAAACGTAAGTCTAAGGTCTAGCTAACGAATGGGTAAAATCATGACGATGAAGGATCATCGCTCGCTAGCCTCAACGTAACCCCCTGCAAATAGCATCAAGTACCTACACACATACAACATGTGCGCCACAGTCAGTGGGGAGTGACTAGAGCTCTCATAACCACCTTTTGTCAGACAACACTGAAACATATAGATACAAGCATCATACTGCAACATAAACAATCATGCGAAGTAATCCAACAAAGTTCTTCTTAACATGCTCATGCAATAGATAACAGACCGCAACTCACGTATATCTAAAAACATCTAAACACGTATCAACAGTATATAACATTTTACCCCAACTCTGGCAAGTATATACAATCAACAGTATCTAAGTCTAACCCCAACTCAGGCAAACTCTGATACAATAGTCAGCAATATCAATCCATGACCCCAACTCAGGCATGAAAGGATACAAACAAACATCATAACATGGGAGGATTCATATGACGACTCCATTATACAACAACAACAAGTCTACTTAGCCTCAGCAAATACAATCCCTGGTAGAACGATCGAAACGATATACGGTCCTAGTCTAAATCTGGCCAGACTCTCGAGGTATAATTCTTTCTCGATTCGACAAGTATCCCCAACTTAGGATACTTCCAAGACTCGAACTAGCTAGGAACGAGATACCCCCAACTCAGGACGGACTATCTGAAACCTGACTGTCAACGCGCATGAGACGGTCATACCAAGACGCGACTCAGTCTTGGTGAGAAAACGAGTAATATAACAGCTCATAGTATTACATCCACATGCATAAAAAACATATTACCCAAGGACGTAATAAAACTGTGACCTAATCCAAATCAACAGTTCTACTATTCTATTTCTAAGACTTACTCAACCCTTAACTAACTTCGGAAACTAGTTGAGGTGAGAGTCGGTCTCCCTTCCGGTTGCCCGGCCGGGGGGTCTCCCTTCCGGTTGCCCGGCCGGGGGGGTCTTTCCCCTCAAACACATTTCCGAACCTAGTGTAAGAGTCGCCCAATTTCTTGGACTACAAACAAACTCAATTGATAAACAACATACCTGTGATAAATATCCAATCAACACTTAATTGACCCCAGGAATTAAGCCGAGGGAGAGCCAGTTTCCCTTTCGGTTGCCCGACCGGGGGGTCTCTATCCTCACTCTATTCCCGAACCCAATATAGTGCTGCCCGAACTCCGGGGACCTCAAACACACATACGAAGCATACGGAAAAAGAATCAACGAAATCCGACTTGAGAATCAAAAGTTATGAAGCAATCATAGCTAATTGGGGCTCCCAGCCGGTTGGCCACAGGCGGAGTGTCTCATATCAAAATAAATATACATCTCAAAACAACTATATGAGCCTCCCAACATGATTAAAATATGCTTAGACTCTTCACAAGAAAATCCCTAAAAGTTAACTATCTTCATGCACTATTTCCGTAGTTAATTCCTTATGAGCTAATCGACTCGAGACGGATAACCACGCTTCTTATGATGACTTTCCTAGCTCCAATATACATTTAAAACCAAGTATATGTACCACCAAACATCACTTAAAAAATCCTAAAAACAATTGGGAAACAAGCCCCCAAAACAGCTCGAAAAACAATTAAACGAACAGAAAATTACAACGGTTTTTGCGCAGCCTGCGCAAGGGGGTGCGCAGCTGCGCCTTGGCTGCGCAGCCTGCGCATGGGGAGGCGCAGCCTGCGCCCAAGCACGGTCCAGGTTCATTTCGTGAGTTTCCTGCAATTCGCCAATTCAATCAATCCTTCGACAACCACTTCTAAACCATGATTTCTAGCATCCAACTTATACTATCAGCACATTTCAACCCATAACAATCCCAAGTACATCTCATATATGATTCTGAATAAATTGCATACATATTAAGATCAAACATTGTATTCGTCTTAACTTCTCCAAATCTGAGAAATGAATGTATAAGCATATGAAACATCTCAAACCTTAAATAAATCATATGAAGGACATGTAAAATGAATTCCTAACATATTCCTATACGCAGCATCAACAATAACTCATAAAATCAGAATTTACATCAAGAACAACCATAAATTGTGCTACTTTAATAAAAAGGCCAAGTTACTCATCAAAGTCACCTTATAAGTGGGTTAAGCTCCTAAATCTCCTTCAATAACGTAAGTATCAACTTCCGGGTCCTCGAATCCAACTCCTACAACCAAAGAAACGAAGATTAAAAGCTTAAAACGGATTTGGGGCAAAACAACGTCTTTTTCGAGATTAAGGAAACTGAAATTGAAAGAGATAGGAAACTTGCAAATCTCGAGAGGATTCCGAAAATGTAAAGCTTACCTTGATACGAGTTCGGGAAGGGGTCGAGATGTTGTTTTTAAGCTTGAGAAAAAGAGAGAAATAGAGGTTTTCAAGTTACTGTAAGATGGAAATGAATGTCGATGAAGGGGATGACTTAAGTAGGGTTTGTTGTCCTTTTTACCTTTTTACTTGAGTCAGGTTTTATTTGATTTGTGAAACGGACTCAAGTCGGGAAAATGAGTTGCCAAGTGAACATCTTAAGAATTAAAATATTCTTAAGACGGAACTAACGGAGAACTTAAAATAAGATTTACGATTTACTATTAAAATAATATTATATTCCGGAAAATAGTTTAAAATCATTAAAATATTATTTAACGAAAGTACGGGACGTTACATAACACCAGAAACACGATCTTGCTCCCACTCGACTTGATATATAACCATGGTTCTTCGACCGATCGAATAAACCATTCTTTTTTATCATTTGGTCGAAACGAAGATTCCAACTCCTAGATACTTGCTTAAGTCCATAAATGGAACGCTTAAGCTTGCACACTTTCTTAGAATTTTTAGGATTTGTGAAACCTTCGGTTTGTACCATGTACAAGTCCTCTTCCAAATAACCGTTTAAGAAGGCGGTTTTCACATCGATTTGCCATATTTCATAGTCAAGAAATGCCGCAATCGTTAATATAATCTGAATGGAACGCAGCATGACTACGGGTGCAAAAATCTCATCATAGTACAACCCTTCCACTTGAGTGAATCCTTTTGCCACTAGTCGCGCCTTATAAGTGTCTGGTTCTCCCTTGATGGAACGCTTTATCTTATAAAGCCATTTGCACTGAAGAGGTCGGACCTTATCAGGCAAATCAACCAACTCCGATACTTTATTCTTCTACATGGAGTCCATTTCGGATTGCATGGAATTAAGCCATAGCTTTGAGTCGGAACAGGTCATAGCACCTTTATAGGTCACGGGTTCGTTACTCTCTAAGAGAAAAACGTCAACTCCGTCAAGTTCCTCGATCATACCGATGTATCAATCTGGAGGAATGGAGTGTCTACCCGACCTTCTGGGTTCCTCAGAAATACTGACTACAACAGAAGATGAAGGAATGGTTTCCTCCATTTGTTGCTCAGTAGTTGGTTCTTGAACTTTCGACAGATCGAAGGTTCTATTACTTGTCTTATTCTCGAGAAACTCTTTCTCTAAGAACTTCGCACTAGCCGCAACAAAAACGCGTTGTTCGGTAGGCGAATTGAAGTAATGACCAAACATTCCTTTTGGATAACCAATAAAGTATGTCTTGACCGATCGCGAGCCGAGCTTATCCTCGTGTCTCCACTTGACATAAGTCTCGCAGCGCCAAACCCGAATAAAGGACAAGTTAGGGACCGTTCCCTTCCATATCTCATATGGAGTCCTGTCAACAGTTTTAGACGGACTTTGGTTAAGTATAAGAGCAGCTGACAATAAAGCAAAGCCCCATAATGAATCTGGCACAACTGTGTGACTCATCTATCTAATAATGTTCGATTTCTCCTTTCGGACACACCATTTAACTGTGGTGTTCCAGGTGGCGTTAGCTGCAATACAGTACCACAGTCTTTAAGGTGTTGATCAAACTCATTTGAAAGATACTCACCACCACGATCTGATCGTTGTGCTTTAATCTTTCTATCCAGTTGGTTTTCAACCTTCGTATGGAATTCCTTGAACTTTTCAAAGGATTCACTTTTGTCCTTCATTAAGTAGACATATTCATATCTACTAAAATTGTCCGTGAAACTGATGAAATATCTATAGCCGTCTCTTGCGGTGATTAACATAGGTCCACAAACATATGTATGTACGAGGCCTAATAGGTTAGCAGGGCGCATTCCAACACCTTTGAAGGAAATACGAGTCATTTTGCCTATGAGACATGATTCACATGTGCCAAATGATTCATAATAAAATGGAGATATAGCGTCATTCTGTATTAGCTACTTTACACGTTTCTCATTTATGTGTCCCATACGACAGTGCCATAGATATGTTTGATCTTTGTCACCAAGCTTTAATTTCTTATTATTCACGTGTAATATTTCAGTCGATTGATCTAAGACATATATACCATTCATGGAAACTGCTTTACCATAAACCATTCCATTTAAAAAGAAAATACAGCTATTATCCTTTATTAAGAATGAAAATTCGTTTTTATCAAGTACAGAAACTGAAATAATGTTCTTAAATAACCTGGGTACATAATAACAGTTATACAGATATAACTCGAATCCGCATGGTAGCTGGATCACATATGTTCCCATGGAAGCAGCAACAACTTTTGCTCCATTCCCGACTCGTAGGTCCACTTCACCCTTTGCGAGAGGTGTGATGTTTTTTAGGCCCTGCAAATGATTACACAGATGAGAACCACAAGCAGTATCAAGTACCCAAGTTCGGAAACTTGCATGGTTAATCTCAATCATATGAATATAAGATGGCAACCAACTTATCTCCTCATGTTACACTGGACAGTTCCGCCTCCAATGCCCAGTCTTGTGGCAATGGTGGCACTCAATGTTACCGTCTTTGCTCTTTGTCTTGCTTTGTGAGCTACTTGTCTCACCAGGCCCACTCTTTAATCCGACCATTTTGAATTTAGGAGGCTTAGCTATTTTAAGCTATGCTTGAGCCTTTCTCTTACCCTTTCCCTTGTTAGCAATCATGAGAACATCTTGCTTCATGCTCCCACTCAATTTTAGATCCTTCTCGGTCTGTACGAAAAGGGAGTATAGCTCATTAAGACTTTCCTTCATGTCATTAATGTAATTGTTTTCCCTGGATAAAACAAACCATCGTGAAGTGAATGAAGCATTCGATCAATGATCACGTTCTCACTGATCTTGCAGTTTAGGGACTCCAATTTCTCGACATTCTCAATCATATTGAGAATGTGTGGGCTAACTGGTTGGCCTTTTTGGAGTTTCGCATCGAAGAAGCGACAGGTGTGCTCACATGAAACGATTCTTGGTGCTTTTGAGAACTCGTTTGTGAGCGTGGTAAAAATCTTATGCGCACCATGGGAAATGAAGCGTCTTTGCAAATTGGATTCCATTGCAATGATAAGTACGTTATTTATCGCACCCGCGTCCAAAACGAAATCACTATAAGTTTGTGATACGTTAGCTCCAGCAGTGGGGCCTGGGTTAGGTGGTAACGGCTCTATCAAATACTTGAGCATACCATCAGCTATGGCTGCATTCCGTAATGCAGCCTCCCAGTCCGCAAGGTTGGACCAATCATTTTTCAATCGCGTGGACTGATTCATGTGGTCCATGAAAGCCTTTAGCCATGATTCTTTTGCTAGTGTGGCACTAGGCATAGGGGCATCATTATGACCAGCCATAGTAATTGCAGTATTATTGTTTTGTTTAGATGAATTCTACATTGTAAAGAAGAAATTAAAACATAATAAGCATACCAAAGTTTTGTAAATAGTCTAATACAAAAACAGCTTAATGCGATGACTTTAACATTTATATAATTGATCTTCCTCAAGAACTATATAAATGATTCCAAGACTCAATTTCAGTAAATAGATAACTCAGCATCTTGGCTAATTCTACATTTAGAATTCTTGGTCGATAAATTTCTGTAAATTCTATCTTTAGTCCACCACATCCAGAGGATCGTACGAGGGTCATGATGTTGAGGTAAAATAAGTCAATAGCTACTACTTACCCAACGTAGAAGGGGTGTTATGGAGAGTAAGGACCTATATGCCTAGCGACTAAGAAGAGATTCATAGTAATTTGACTTATAAAAGACTAATCTCAATTTTAGGTTTTAGAGGAAGATCCCATCATCTTTAATTTGAATTCATTTAAGTGAACAAATATCTAGCATGCGAGAATGAATAAATTAAGGTGATGGCTTTATGATAAAAACGTGTGACATTTGTATGTCGACAGAGACTAGGATACATACTATATGCGTCAATTTTCATGTAATCTCAGGTGGTTTGGTTTAGGCGGAAAAATGATGCAAAACAAGTGCTCTCCGATCTCCATCTTTAGTCTTCTTAAATTACATTTAAAAGATTACAAAGCACAATCCTATTATTACATTTTAATCCAAAAACATAATTTAAAGAAAAAGGGAGATTCGATATCTCATAATTACATCACCAATTATGTTTCCTTCATTAGGAAAACATAATTTTGTAAGGCCACACTAAGTATTACAAATTACAACTGATTGCAAAAACGTAAATAAATCAATTCATTCATTCAACAATAATATATAATATATAAAATATAGAAAATACATAATGCATCATACTAATTAATTCCGTAATTATGTAGAGTAATTTACCCGAATCACCATTTAATGACTTAAATTATGTGATAATTCCGTAATTAATAACATAATATTAATCAAACAAACATATTCATATTATCGTATAATATGAATTAATCCAACATTATTTTAAACCGTTTTAAAATAATTAGGTATCAAAACTTGTGAATTTTTTCACAACAACAATTAACATTATCCTTATAATGTTAAAAATATGGCACGTCCGAAAATAAAAAAAAACAAATATATTTTTTATTTAATACATGTGGCGGGGAAAAAAAAAATTTAAAAAAAATCTGTGAACAGTAGTCGGACGTGAACAGTACCGGGGGGTTTTTTTTTTTTTTAAAAAAATGAACTTGAAAAATAATGTCGGGTTGCTAAAATACAAGATCGATAACATTCAAAATCTAATCGCTATTAGATATTGATATAATCTTAACAATTCAAATTAACCTTTTAAGACGAATATCAAGATTATCATGGGATCGATTATTTAGCAAATTATTTCATTCAAGAACATTCAAGACGATTCCCTTTCACGTTTTAACTCAATCCTTATTAAATTAAAACATCTACAAATTTATTATTTTTTCATCTTAACTGATTAATACAACAATAATAATAAATCAAAACGGAAAACGAAAAACACAAATAAAAAAAATGTCTCAGTTAAGAAAACTACGACGCCTGGTTTTTTTCCTTTCTCAAAACGTTTATGAAAATCATACAAAAATAAATTTTGTGAAGCTAGCGCTCTGATACCACTTGTGGGAAAATATCAGTATATATTCCCAATTCTTTATATGCAGGATTATAACGAATTTATAAGGTACGATTTATAGTCATAAACGAAGAACAAGATACAAAGATTGGGATTAAGAATTAATCTTCTGTCCGTGCAAAGGCCTAAGATCTGATATCAAAACAGATATACTCCTAATCGTTGCACCCAAGATGTACTGAGAAATACCTTCCTGAGCTAGAAACTGCAAAATTATCTCTAATTTTGTGTAAGATAAAAGCTAGAGAGAGAGAATGGAGAAGTTTGTGTGGGAACTCGTGCCCCTCCAGCTGCCGTGAGGTATTATTTATCGGACGAGGTGTTACGATCTTAGAATAACTCTTATTCTTTAATCCTTAACCACGTTTCCTAGTTTAGATAGATTTTCTCAAGTCCGTATTTGAGTCTACCTAAACTATCACTAGAAATTGCAACAACCTCCAACTGGCCGAAATTCTTCAGTGGACCGGATTTTATCGCTATAAAATCGGTTACACTACTCTCTTATTTGTAATGTTTATCTTTCTAAATATCGTATATTTATATTTTAACAATTAAATATAACCGTTTATATTTAACTGAATTATTTAATCTATATTAAATAATTTCATTGCACACTAATTAAATATAACATTTTACATTTAATTACGAATTAACATTTTCATTCGTCTTAGCTAATATTATTTAATCAGTATTAAATAATTATATCATCATTATATTCACTAACCGTTTAGTCGTATAGGGTATCAGTATGATTATATTTTCATCTAATCATATCTCTCAAATTCCATCCTTTAGGTGTGACTCTTAGGGACCAGATGATTACCGCCATCTGTATGAAAATAACGTCGAACTTTCTAGCAAGCCAATCGTTCTTGATAAACGTGAATCAACTAGCTAAAATACAAAGTTGACCTATGTGGGAAAATATATGTATATATACCCAATTATTTATATGCAGGATTATAACGAATTTATAGTGCACCATTTATATACTATAAACGAAAAACAAAATACAAAGATTGGGATTAAGAATTAACCTTCTGTCCTTGCAAAGGCCTAAGATCAGATATCAAAACAGATATCCTCCTAATCGCTGCACCCAAGATGTCCTGAGAAGTACGCTTTCCTGAGCTAGAAATTGCAAAATTTCGTCTAATTTGTGTATGATGAAAGCTAGAGAGAGGGGAGAAATATGCGTGGGAACTCGTGCAACTAAAGGTACCGAGTTGGTCCTATTTATAAGTGAGTGTATCGAGTAGTGTAGTCAGAATACAACTCTTCTGTTTAAACTACTAACAACTTCTCCTAATAACCATACGATAGAATTCCGCTCTCATCATAACTGATACGTGGATTTTATATAGACTTTTTAGGTCCATTTAGCACGTATTTATACGCATTTTCATGCACTTTACGTGCCATTTTGCTCCCTTTTGCTTCCTTTGGTGTATTTTCTGTTATTTTGTAGGAATTATGCAAAATGTGAAGAAACCATGCGTTTTCTGTCCGTTTTGAGCTATTTTAGAGGATCAAGCAAGTCAAGAAGTCCCATTGGCCCGATTTTGCAGTGGACGGCCTAAAGGAACGGTAACCGAGGGAAGAACGAAGGACAAAAGCAAGAAAGAAGCGGAAAAGAAGCACTGGATCTGTCATTTACTCGATCGAGTAAGCACCAGAGCTCGATCGAGTGGATGCAGGAGGAGAAAGACTCGATCGAATAGTTTGATACTCGATCGAGGAGTCTGCAAGAAGGACCCAACCTTCGAGGATTCCAGGGTTACTCAATCGAGTAACTGCCAGCTCGAAGTTGCTCGATCGACCCCTTTTTGAAGAACAGTTACTCGATCGAGTGGTTCAGTCACTCGATCGAGCAACTCAATTAAGTGTCCCGGATTTGCAGTTTACGTTTTAGGTTTTATTTTCCTTTGAGTTAACCTAATCCTTATGTAAGGATTAGGTTAGCAGCCTGTTGGAGGAGTTCACTTTGACATTGAGAATCATTCACATTCAACCATTCAGTAGTTTTTTCATTCAGTTTTCCCATGAACAGTCATTTTAGTTCCAAGTACTTTTCGCTTAGGGTATTTCATTCAAGCACTTTTGGATCTTGTTCTTCCTTCCTTTGCCATTACTGTAATTCACTTTTTACTCTTTCTTTTATTGCTCTTATTTCATTTGTTTTATGATTTATCGCAATTCTCCTTTATTCGTTATGTTGAATGTCGTTGTTATCATCAATTTTATTAGTTTAGTTTCCCCAAGTATGCGTAGCTAATCCCCCTAATATGTTAGGATGAAGGAACTTGCGGTAGTTATGTCGTAGAAATTGCATGTTAGTCGTCCTTACGACGAAGTTTACCCATAAACAATATAATTGTGAAACTTGTCAAATGAGGGCACGCAGGAGACTAGTTTACCTAGTAAAACCTACCTGGATCGAAACATTGGTAGGTAGGCTTGTTTAGGGTGATTTACAAAACCTATCTAGAGATTGAAAGATTGATAGGGGAGTCCAGGGGTGATTTCAGACCGAAAGGATATTAATCGTTCCCACTTCGTTGTTGTTTCGACTGACCTAATCTTTATGTGACATTCATTGCCGCGACGACCTGAATCCTGACATATTCCTCCTTTTATTGCTTGAAATTTGTTTTATCATCTTTGTTTTAATTTCTCTTTGTTTTCAACTTAGTTAGAATCAAAAACCAAACCCCCATTTTGTGACCTATAAACTGACCTTTGCTTAAGACCATGTCTCCCCGAGGATTCGACCCTACTTCCACTAGCTTCCAGTTAGTAGACCTAGGTATTTATCTTTGGTGCATGAACGATACACATCAATAACCGATCCACACGCCACAACTGTAGCCGTATGACCTACTGTAGCAACCAGATTTTTATCTGTAAAATCGGTGCTTCCACTCTCTTAGTGTAATGTTTATCTTTTTTAAATATCGTATATTTATGTTTTAACTATTAAATATAACCGTTTATATTTAACTAAATTATTTAATCTTTATTAAATAATTTCATTACACACTAATTAAATATAACATTTTACATTTAATTACGAATTATTATTTTAATTCGTCTTAGCTAATTTTATTTAATCAGTATTAAATAATAACATTATCATTATTCGAGCTTGGTCAAGCATTTCAGTTACTACTCTTTGAGTGGCCCTGAGAAATATTGAAACCTGATAAGGGGGGATATTTCTTTCTACTCGAATCTTGCAAATATAAGCACCGTATGAAATGACCCAAGAAAAATCTACTTAGGCCCAGTTACGGTCACCTAGTGAGAAAGAAATCAAAGTCACCCAAAACTGCCCTTTATCTCAAGAAAAACAGTCGACAGTCAAAAGAATCGACTCAAGAAACATGATAGACGTCCTATCCACGACTCGGCACCGAATGTTCTTTAACATTTAGGACTCCATTCCGTCCTCATGAAAATGTCCTACGAGTTATCGTTATAATCTCGTATCTGTGATCGATCAGTCAACGGTTTGACTTATGGTTTATTGAACCCAACATCAATCAACGTCACAAAATAATTGCCAGAGTTATCAGCTCGTGTAGGCGATTACGGAGAAAAAAAAATATAATGTAATTCATTTCACTTTGTGGTGTTCAATGTTGTCAGTACAATCCACATGAAAAACAATATATAAAACAAAATCGATGGTGTTATAAATAGTATATTAAATAGATACAATATCCAATCCACAAAAGTACTAATACAACTCAGGAACACGTTTAATTCCCATTGAAATAACGTGCCCTTCATGTTAATCATGTCTTAATGGTTTAGTGAGAGGATCTAGGATGTTATCATCCGTCGCAATCTTGTCTATCACTATCTCCTTTTGCTCCACGTAGTCTCGAATGAGGTGAGCTTTCCGCAGTACATGTCTAGATTTGTTGTTAGACTTAGGCTCCTTGGACTGGAAGATGGCACCTGATCTATTGTCGCAATAGATGGTAATCGGGTCGTTCGAACTAGGAACTACAGTGAGTCCTTGTAAGAACTGACGCATCCATATAACTTCATTTGCAGCTTCCGAAGCGGCATATTACTCGGACTCAGTAGTAGAATCTGCAATAACACTATGCTTAGAGATTTTCCAACTGACAGTAGCGCCATTAAGAGTAAAAACGAATCCAGACTGGAATTTCGAGTCATCGCGATCCGTTTGGAGGCTTGCATCTGCGTATCCGTTTGCGCAAAGCTCAGTGCCTCCACCATAAGTCAATACCCAATCTTTAGTCCTCCGTAGGTACATAAAAATGTTTTTAACAACCATCCAGTGTGGTTCACCTGGATTGCCTTGGTACCGACTCGTTATACTCAAAGCATATGCCACGTATAGACGTGTGCATATCATGGCATACAAGATCGATCTTATAGCTGACGCATAAGGAATGCGACTCATGCGCTCGACCTCTTCCCGCGTCTTAGGTGCTTGAGTCTTACTCAAATGCACCCCCGAGATCATCGAAAGTAACCCTTTTTTTGGAGTTGGTCGTGCTAAATATGTCAAGAATATTATCTATATAAGACTCTTCACTCAATGATAAAATCCGTCTTGATCTATCTCTATAGATACAGATCCCCAATATACATTGTGCCTCACCCAGATCTTTCATCTGGACATGGTTCTATAACCATACTTTAACCGAAGATAAGAGAGGGATGCCATTTTCGATCAAGAGTATGTCGTCGACATACTACACTAGAAAGACGATCTTGCTCCCACTCGACTTGATATATAAGCATGGTTCTTCAACCGATCGAATAAACCATTCTTTTTAATCACATGGTCGAAACGATGATTCCAACTCCTAGACGCTTGCTTAAGTCCATAAATGCAACGCTTAAGCTTGCACACTTTCTTAGGATTTTTAGGATATGTGAAACCTTCGGGTTGTACCATGTAAAAGTCCTTCTCCAAATAACCGTTTAAGAAGGCGGTTTTCATATCCATTTGCCATATTTCATAATCATGAAATGCAGTAATCGCTAAGATAATCCGAATGGAACGCAGCATGACTACGGGTGCAAAAATATCATCATAGTGAAACCCCTACACTTGAGTGAAACCTTTTGCCACTAGTCACGCCTTGTAGGTGTCTAGTTGTCCCTCGATGGAACACTTTATTTTATAAAGCCATTTGCAGTGAAGAGGTCGTACCTTATCAGGCAAATCAACCAACTCCCATACGTTATTCTCGTACATGGAGTCCATTTCGGATTGCATTGCATTCG
Organism: Silene conica; assembly: GCA_029255685.2. Classification (NCBI taxonomy): domain Eukaryota; kingdom Viridiplantae; phylum Streptophyta; class Magnoliopsida; order Caryophyllales; family Caryophyllaceae; genus Silene; species Silene conica. The sequence goes on along the minus strand of CM055313.2, from coordinate 34,443,246 downwards.
GCCATAGCTTTGAGTCAGAACAGGTCATAGCACCTTTATAGGTTACGGGTTCGTTACTCTCTAAGAGAAAATGTCAACTTCGTCAAGTTCCTCGATCATACCGATGTATCTATCTGGAGGAATGAAGTGTCTACCCGACCTTCTGGGTTCCTCAGGAATACTGACTGCAACAGAAGATGAAGGAACGGTTTCCTCCATTGGTTGCTCAGTAGTTGGTTCTTGAACCTTCGACAAATCGAAGGTTCCATCACTTGTCTTATTCTCGAGAAACTCTTTCTCTAAGAACTTCGCACTGGCCGCAACAAAAACGCGGTGTTCGGTAGGCAAATAGAAGTAATGACCAAACATTCCTTTTGGATAACCAATAAAGTATGTCTTGACTGATCGTGAGCCGAGATTATCCTCGTGTCTCCACTTGACATAAGCCTCGCTGCCCCAAACCCTAATAAAGGACAAGTTAGGGACCGTTCCCTTCCATATCTCATATTGAGTCTTGTCAACATCTTTAGACGGACTTTTGTTAAGTATAAGAGCAGCTGACAATAGAGAAAAGCCCCATAATGAATCCGGCACAACTGTGTGACTGATCATCATGGATCGAACCTTATCTAATAGTGTTCGATTTGTTTGTTCGGACACACCATTTAATTGTGGTGTTCCAGGTCGAGATAACTGTAGTACTATAGCACAGTCTTTAAGGTGTTGATCAAACTCATTCGAAAGATACTCACCACCACGATCTGATCGTAGTGCTTTAATCTTTCTATCCAGTTGATTTTCAACCTTCGCCTGGAATTCCTTGAACTTTTCAAAGAATTCACTTTTATGCTTCATTAAGTAGACATGTCTGTATCTACTTAAATCGTTCGTGAAACTGATGAAATATCTATAGCCGTCTCTCGCGGTGATTGACATAGGTCCACATACATCTGTATGTACGACGCCCAATAGGTCAGCAGCGCGCATTCCAACACCTTTGAAGGAAATATGTGTCATCTTGCCTATGAGACATGATTCACATGTGCCAAATGATTCATATAAATGGAGATATAGCGTCATTCTGTATTAGTTATTTTACACGTTTCTCATTTATATGTGCCATACGATAGTGCCATAGATATATTTGATCTTCGTCACCAACCTTTAACTTCTTATTATTCACGTGTAATATTTCAGTCGATTGATCTAAGACATATATACCATTCATGGAAACTACTTTACCATAAACAATTCTATTTAAAGAGAAAATACAGCTATTATCCTTTATTAAGAATGAAAATCCGTCTTTATCGAGTACGGAAACTTAAATAATGTTCTTAGATAAACTGGGTACATAATAACAGTTATACAGATATAACTCGTCGCTCGGTAGTTGGATCACATATGTTCCCATGTAACTCGAATCCGCTCGGTAGTTGGATCACATATGTTCTTATGGAAGCAGCAGCAACTTTTGGTCCATTCCAGACTCGCAGGTCCACATCACCCTTTGCGAGAGTGTGATGTTTTTTAGGCCCTGCAAATGATTACACAGATGAGAACCACAAGCAGTATCAAGTACCCAAGTTCCGAAACTTCCATGGTTAATCTCAATCATATGAATATAAGATGACATAACAACAGGAGCGACGCGGTACACTTGACAGTTCCGCTTTCAATGCCCAATCTAGTGGCAATGGTGGCACTCAATGTGAGCTACTTGTGAGCTACTTGTCTCACCAGGCCCACTATTAAATCCGGCTCTTTTGAATTTAGGAGGCTTAGCTACTGTCAGCTCTGCTTGAGCTTTTCCCTTACCCTTTCCCTTGTTCGCAATCATGAGAACATCTTGCTTCATTTTAAGATCCTTCTCGGTCTGTACGTGAAGGGAGTTTAGCGCATGGGGAATTTTTTCATATCATTTATGTAATAATTTGCCCTGAATAAGGAAAAACCATCATAAAGTGAATGAAGCATTCGATCAATGATCACGTTCTCACTGATCTTGCAGTTCAGTGACTCAAATTTCTCGACATTCTCAATTATATTGAGAATTTGTGGGCTAATTGGTTAGCTCTTTTGGAGTTTTGCATCGAAGAAGCGACATGTGTGCTCACATGAAACGATTCTCAGTGCTTTTGAGAACTCGTTTGTGAACGGGGTGAAAATATTATTTGCACCATGGGAAATGATCGAAGTGTCTTTGCAAATTGGATTCCATTGCAAATATAAGTACGTTCTTTATCGCACCCGCTTCCATAACGAAATCACTATAGGCTTGTGATATGTTAGCTCGAGCGGTGGGGCCTGGGTTAGGTGGTAACGGCTCAGTCAAATAATTGAGCTTACCATCAGCTACATCTGCATTCCGTAATGCAACCTCCCAGTCCGCAAAGTTGGACCCATCATTTTTCAGTCGCGTGGACTGATTCATGTGGTCCATAAAAGCGTTAAGCCATGATTCTTTTCTTAGTGTGACACTAGGCATAGGGGCATCATTATGACCAGCCATAGTATTTGCAGTATTATTGTTTTGTTTAGATGATTTCTTCACTGTAAAGAAGAAATTAAAACATAATAAGCATACCAACGTTTTGTAAATAGTCTAGCAATAAAAGTTTAATGCGATGACTTTAGAATTTATATAATTGATCTTCCTCAAGAACTATATAAACGATCGAAGGACTCAATTTCAGTAAATTGATAAGCCAACCTCTTGGCTGATTCTACATTTAGAATTCTTGGTCGATAAATTTCTGTAAATTCTATCTTTAGTCCACCACAACCACAGGATCGTACGAGGGTCATGATGTTGAGGTAAAATAAGTCAACAGCTACTACTTACCCAACGTAGAAGGGGTCATATGGAGAGTAAAGTCATATATGCCTGGCGACGAAGAAGGGATTCATAGTAGTTTGACTTATAAAAGACTAATCTCAATTTTAGGTTATACAGGAAGATCCCATCATCTTTAATTTTAATTCATTTAAGTGAACAAATATCTAGCATGCGAGAATGAATAAACCAAGGTGATGGCTTTCAGAAATACGTGTGACATCTGTATGTCGACACAGACTAGCATACATACTATATGAGTCAATTTCCATGCATTCTCAGGTGGTTTGGTTTAGGCGGAAAAATGATGCAAAACTTGTGAATGAAAAGCAAAACGAAAATAAAGCAAGTCCTAGTGTGGCCTATCCTACCAAAAAGAACAAAAATACAACTTGGAATCCATTCAGCAATGGACCCTAGAAGCTTGTCCTGTCTTGATTTTCCTTCACTACTACAAAAATCATCATAGACATCGAATATTTTTACCAATATGCATCAGATTTGCAACCGATGCATAGTTGACACATGTATATTCATTTTGCATATACATCAGTCTTAAGTCTGATGTCTATTCGAGAATAGACATCAGTTTTAATTTTATCTGATGCCTATTCCATGAATGCGCATCAGAGGTTTACTAAAAACCAATGTCTATTACATAAATAGACATCAGTTTTAAGTAAAGTCTGATGTATATTGTTCTATTTTTTTAAAAAAAAATAATAAATGAATAAATAGGTTTACTAGCATATAAACTACATTCCTTTCATCAATTCAAGGAACGTATCCGACTAGTTTGCAAAATATTTTTCTCTTTTGTATAAAAGCAAAGGATCCTTTATATAATATGAGTTAAATACAAGATCCTAGACTAAATCTACAAAGGAAGCCATAGTAGCTCCCTTTTTGGAAAAAAAAAAAAACTGACACACCATATTGGTGCTACCTTACAAACGAGAAAAAACATTGCGGGAACATGCAATGTGAAAAAAAATTGGAAAGGGAAACCAGAGTAGCATCCCAGAACGCAACAGATTGCAAGTTGAAACCCAACTGCACAGCATCCAGATTCTGCATAGCAACCTGGCTTAACAACTGTCTGAACCAGTCAGCCGCTGTCAGTGTCTGACAGACCAGAGAGGGGGACTGAAATAGCATTGCAAGCGCCAGTATAGACCAGACAAGCACCCAACAGAATGCAACAGTCCATCAACAACATCCCAAATTAGAAAACTAGCAGACATATTGGCAAGTGCACAGCATCAGAAACACCAAAACACTGCATCCCATACCAGACCGGCAGACCCGACTTCAGACCAGCAACAAACTAGAAAACTGCTTCCCAGGTACCTAAATGCAGACCAACAGCATCAACCAGAACCTGAATGCAGACCATCAAACCGGAACTGAAACACCTGAAAGCAGACCAACCGCATCAAACCACACAGAATGCTGAACTGCTTCTGATACAGCATGCTGAATCTTCGCAAGCTGCAACAAAAAATCAGACTATTGTAAAAACTGGACAACAAAACTCCAATCACCAGAACCAGAAAAACCTAGACCAGTAACTCAGTAGTAGAGCACAAATGAATGCAAACCAAGTAAGCAAGCCCAAATCTGAAGAAAAGACACCCAAGCAAAATAACTCAGAAAACAGCATAAAAAGAATACTAAAGTTAGCATTACTGCCTTACTAAAAAGGGATTCCATGGCTTAAACATAATGACATGTAAGTAATTAAACATAAAAAAGGTAAAAAAAATGAAAGGACACGGTCTTCAAATAAATGGCAAATCATAGCCAAAAGATTGGGAGGTATCGCCTTGTTGCCATTTTAATGTAAGTACTCAGGATCATCGGTACAAACAACAATCATAATATCATCTATCTCCCCCTGAACAAAGGAATTAGAATCTCATACAACAAAGTTTGAAATGCATAAATGACCTATGTTTTAAGTACCTAATGAATCAAAATCATCAATGCGCAAGAAGCATCTTGAAGAACATGCTCCTGCAAGTTTTACTCTATTATTTCAGAATACGAATCATACCCACCTACATGTGATTATGTGTTTGTACAAACAATCAATATAAAATAAATGCATGAACAAAAAGAAACTATAAACATTAGTATTATATGGCTAATACGTACTGAAATGGGTGATAATACAATTAAAGGTAGATTTATATTAGCTGTAGTTAATTGAAAATGATATGAAACTGGGTTCCGCGGAAGTGGAAATTGAGCCCCGACCCTAATGTCTATTCCGTACTGTAAACAGTGAAACATTCATTCTTATAATATACGTAGTTGTGAATCAATGTTTTCTATGAGGATCACGACCTTTCAGGGAGCCTCATCTGATAGACTGGACATATAACTTTCCTCGTGCAATCCTCCTCCCAGTCTGCTGGTCAAGCTTGCCTGATTGGGAGCTGTTAAAACAGAAAATCAATGGTATCATTTATACAGTTTGATGAATTCTAGCCAGTTTTGATCCTATGAACTCTAGTATCTTGTATGTTGATAACTATGGATTCTTGTATAAAACAAACTAATATAATCGATTAATTAGCAAGAAATGGGATCAAAATTATACATTTAAAACGAACTAAAACGAAGTTATTTGATCAAAATTATACATATCAAAATTGTTTCTTCATCTAATTTTGGGTTTCTTCACCAGTAATACATAAGGTTAACCAGAAATACACATAAAAATTCATCACAGTTAGGGTTTTTCTTCCCCAAATTCAATTATTTCATCAAATCACAATCAAATAATAATCCACAAGATTACATTAATGTAAAATAAATCAAATCAGTAACCAAAACCAGCAAAGAAATTGAAAAAATGAGAAGGAGAATAGAACAACCTGTTAAAAATATAGAGAAGTGAGTTTTCGACTGGTGGTATTAAAGAGCAACCGAAAGTTCTCCCTTTATCAACAATGTTTCCGACTGGTGGCATGAAAGAGAAACCCTAAATTCAAATAAAGACGGGTTGGACGATAAGATAAGTACCTAATGAAGGAGGAGGATACGAATTAAAGGAGCAGTGATGATGGCGGTGGTGATGGAGCAACGATAACGCGTTGGAGGAATGAGTTGGGAGCAACGGTGGAGCGGCGGTGGAGCAGTGATGGAGGAATGCGGTATATGTGATTATTATGATTAGTTGAGAACGAAAATGGGAGTTGCTGATATTTGTATAAGCATAAGGTATGTAGCATTGGTTTTGGGAACTAAATAGACATCAGTGTTCTAATGTCTGATGTTCTTTAAAACGTACCTTTAATACACATCAGTTTTTTAAAACACCAATGTATATTCAAATTTATAGACATGGGATTTTTTAAAATATCTGATGTCTATGCTTATACATTAGTTTTTTTTAAAAATCTGATGTCTATTAAGTGATGTCTATAAGGATTTTTGTAGTAGTGCTTCTTGGTGTTCCATCTTGGTCATGTTGTTGGAGTGAGCTCTCCGATCTCCATCTTTAGTCTTCTTAAATTACATTTAATAGATTACAAAGCACAATCCTATTATTACATTCTAATCCAAAAAAAAAAAATTAAAAAGAAAGGAGATTCGAGATCTCATAACTACATCACCAATTATGTTTCCTTCATTACGAAAACATAATTTACTAAGGCCACACTAAGTAATACAAATTACAACTGATTGCAAAACGTAAATAAATCCATTCATTCATTCAACAATAATATATAATATATAAAATACATAATGCAACATACTAATTAACATTGACTAAATTATGTGATAATTCCGTAATTACGTACATAATATGTAATCAAACAAAACATATTCATATTATCGTATAATATGAATTAATCCAACATTATTTTAAACCTTTTTTAAATAATTGGATATCAAAACTTGTGAACTTTTTCACAACAACATGTATACATTCTGCTCGAATTTTCACAACAACCCGTGAAATTCAGCCGAAAAAAAACAAAAAAAACAGGTTGCTCGGAAAAAAAAAACATTCTACTCAAAAAACCTCCGTGAAAAGTATGGCGGATTTTTTCTTTTTTTTTAAAAAAAAAAAAAAAACTTGAACTTGAAAAATAATGTCGGGTTGCTAAAATACAAGATCGATATCATTCAAAATCAAATGCTTATTAGACATTGATATAATCTTAATAATTCAAATTAACCTTTTAAGACGAATATCAAGATTATCATGGGATCGGTTATTTAGCAAATTATTTCGTTCAAGAACATACAAGACAATTCCCTTTTACGTTTTAACTCAATCCTTAGTAAGTTAAAACGTCTACAAATTTATTATTTTGTCATCTTAAATGATTAATACAACAACAATAACAAATCAAAAAGGAAAACGAAAAACACAAAAAAATGTCTCGGCTAAGAAAATTGCGACGACTGTTTTTTTTCCTCAACTTATTAAGTTAAAACATCTACAAATTTATTATTTTGTGTAAACCTAACGCTCTGACACCACTTGTGGGAAAAATATCTGTATATATTCTCAATTCTTTATATGCAGGATTATAACGAATTTATAGGGTACGATTTATAGTACATAAACGAAGAACAAGATACAAAGATTGGGATTAAGAATTAACCTCCTGTCCTTGCAAAGGCATAAGATCAGATATCAAAACAGATATCTTCCTAATCGTTGCACCCAAGATGTCCTGAGAAATACCCTTTCCTGAGCTAGAAACTGCAAAATTACCTCTAATTTTGTGTATGATGAAAGCTAGAGAGAGGGGAGAAGTATGCGTGGGAACTCGTGCAACTAAAGGTACCGAGTTGGTCTTATTTATAGGTGAGTGTATCGAGTAGTTTAATTAGAATACAACTCTTCTGTTTAAACTACTAACAACTTCTCCTAATAACCATAAGATAGAATTCCGTTCCCATCATAACAGATCCACACGCCACAACTATAGCCGTGTGACCTACTGTAGCAACCAGATTTTTATCTGTAAAATCGGTTGTTACACTCTCTTAGTGTAATGTTTATCTTTTATAAATATCGTATATTTATATCTATACAATATTATTAAAAGGGTAACATAAAATGCCACATAGACAATGCCACCTAGCATTACCAAAAAGCCACGTCACTTATTACACATGACATGGAGCCACATCACTATCTCTTATTTTAAAGATAAAAAGAAAAATAAAATTAACCATTAAATGTAAATAACTTATCAAACATTAAACTTTGGCCTTTTTAATTTCTACATAAATCAAATCAAATAACAATTAAAAATCCAAATTCCTAATAAATTTAAAATATCGATGTTTATTGTTAGAATATTTTAAACAACAAATAAATACCATATAATTCTAATTTTTACGCCGTTTATAAAAAATAAAAATTTGAAAATATTAAGGGCAAATAATAACATAATACGTACTTAACATTAAATATTAGCTTTCGAATTTTTAAAACTATAATATGTTAAACTTCTAATAAAAATTTACAGTCACTCATTTTATAACTAACTAATAATAAAAAATTAATGTTAAAAAATATTAAAACTATACTACATATTTATGTATATTAAAGCAAACCTTTCACATTTCATCCATATTTATGTATAAATTAAATTTGATAATAATGAAAAATTATGCTCAAAAGTCACAAAATTTTATTACATATTTATGTATATATTAAATTTGTCGTAAAACACATCATCAATTGGCTATAAATGTTTGATGGAAGGCAACATTTGTGAGTCAAAATTCAAGCCAGTATTTTTTTTTTTACTCTCATCGTCAACAGAATTGTGTGTGTCAATATTTTTTCTTATTATGTATCAACATCTAGGTAAGTATATTAAGGTAAGGTAGTTTTATTATGGTTTTAAATTAATTAATTATTAATTTTTTTAAATTTCATTGTTTATGAAGTGCTCATCCTCCTTAATTTTAGGTGTTATTTTGTTCTTATTTAGGTGTTATCAAGATTTGTGGTGTTGTCATACTTAAAGGTAAATATACTAAAATATACTTACATCTTTATGCCTCAATGCACTTTTTCTTTCATTATTTAAGGGAAAACTTAAATAAATAACGATAAGGTTTTTAATCACATATATCAAATTCCACCATTTTGTGCGTTATTAATACTCGATGATTTTTTTGTAGGGATGGTTCATGAGAGAAACAAGACTATACAAAGAAGGAAAATACTTGAATTGCTTAAAAAAATTCTTCATCCACTCCACCCAATAATATATCATAACAAATAAATAGTATTTCATAAGCTTTCAAATGTATGTTTTATTTTGGAATGTGTTGTTTTCTTATTTATCATTTTCTTTTGGAAAATCACTCATAGAATGAAATTGGAGTTGCGTGAATATCAATCTTTTCAATAAGTTGAACAAAAAAAATCTTATTGACATATATAATGGCAAAAAGTACATTATTATCTAATATTTATACGTTCATGTCATATTATCTAATGTACATGTCTTATAAAATTTCACGAGATTTGAATGAGATATGTAGTATGCAACTATTTTTCTTGAATTTATCATTTATGGAAAAAATTACATTTTAGAATTATTGGCAAATTTATATAGATGCTATATTAAGACTACCATTGGCTAAACTTCATAAATATACTACTATCAAAAATATGATTTATGAGACTATTGAGAGGATATAAAAGGCCCCCAATCATATATGTTTTAAGTTCTTTCCATTAGGGTATTTATCATTCTAAAAAAAGAGAAACAATCCAATTTGATGCATTTAATCTGCTTTTTCATTTTCACCTACGAACTTCATTTACGATTGCCTAGGCAGTAACAATTTGTTTTGTTTTACCTACCCACATGGGTAGTATATCATTCACTTGACATGTGCACAAGAAATACCTATTGTGTTTAAAATAAGGCAACCAATTAACCTAAATTTTAAAAAGTCAATTGTTGTTGAGCTTGCGTGTGGATTTTATTTCACAGAAAATGACATATTATTGCTAAAAACATTTAGTTATATTACATGTCATTATCAATAATTATCACTAAACTTAATTAATTTAACCTATTAAATTTTTTAAATTGTTAGTATACCTTAATTAATATGGCACAATAAATATTTTAATAGGAGTACTTTTGTAACACCTGAAATATAAGAACCGTGAGTATAAAAAGGTATTGACAAATAAAATAAATAGGCAATATCATGAACTCATGGTATACAGAGAGACATAGATTATTCTTATATAAAATTAAATTTTCTATATACATCTTTGTATGTGTCATATTTTTTACTCTTTCAGAAAATATTTTTGTATCATAATTATTTTTTGTCTCTAATTTATACTTAATTAATATTGTGTATTAAAGTTGTTAGATTATTAGTGTACCATAATTAAGATAGCACAATAAATATATTAATGACTTTTTTAACACCTAAGAATACAAGGGATAAACATAAGAAATGATTAATAAAGAAAACAAAGAGACATGAACTCGTGCTAAAAAGAGAGTATATATTAACATTATATATATAACTAAATTTATGTACATCCTTGCAAATGCAAGTTTTTTTTTATATTTTATTTTTGTAATCCTTCTATTTTTTAATCTCTCAAAATAGTTTTATACTCCTTCGGTCCATTGAAGTTTTACCACCCAATTACCTTAATATATATGAGGAGTATTATATTGAAGTGAGCTGATAAGAGTTGAATGAAGGGAGTATTATAATTGTCTCCAATTTTATTATTTGGTGTATTAGCTCTTATCAAATTATCTTAACTGACTTATTTTGTGAACAATATTCGATATGCTTTTTAGGACCATGGACAATCACAATGAAGATAGATTATTCAACCGATTATTCGTAGTCCGTGGCGCCACGCACGATTATAGACTTTTTACATTACTTACAAGCGAGATTTATATATGTGGTATGATAAACACATGTAAGAATAAATGTTTGATTAGATATATATCTATTAATTTCTATCATGACGTAGTATGAGTAAACCCAAATAGTTGGATTTTCCGTATCATATATGCAATATGGCCATTATATACGTAATTCTCAAAGAGGTTTCAATTACCGAACATAGATCCATTATTTCAATTGTTATGCTAACTGTGGTAAACTCCAAATTATACAAATATAAATACTCATATATAGTATATTTTCTAACTAGATAATATAAAATACTTATGATCATTAATTGTTCCTAAAGTTGTAAAGACTAATTTTAAAAATAAAAACATTAATTGAAATACCGACTTTAACCTTAATATTAAAAACAACTCGTGCTTTCTGCACGGGTACAAAACTAGTTTTAACTATTAAATATAACAGTTTATATTTAACTGAATTATTTAATCTTTATTAAATAATTTCATTACACACTAATTAAATATAACATTTTACATTTAATTACGAATTAACATTTTAATTCGTCTTAGCTAATAGTATTTAATCAGTAATAAATAATAACATCATCATTACATTGACTAACCGTTTAGTCGTATAGGGTATCAATATGATTACATTTTTATGTAATCATATCTCTCAGATTCCATCTTTTAGGTATGACTCTTAGGAACCAATTGATTACCGTCATCTGTATGGCAATAACGTCAAACTTTCGAGCAAGTCAACCGTTATTGATAAACGGGAATCAATTCGCCAAAATACATAGTATACCCTATGTTCCTTTAAGAGATTTATACGTGTTGTCGCACTAACTGTTGAGGACACTAGCTCTAACAACGTTGTGTTCCTTTAAAACAATTATTGATACCTTCGTTGAGGGCGTCAAAGATAAAATTTATAATCATAAACTTAAATTATAGATAGAGTAAGTCAGGGTCGAACAACAAGGAGGTTAGGAATGTTAATTGTTCTAGGTCATAAGTCTTAAAGTACCAATTGGGGGTTTTTAGGTTGATATTCGGTTTTTCACTAAGTCTAGCAATTAAAACTAGAACAAAACTGAAAATAAGATGTGAATTAAAATATGATAAAAGAGATGTAAGGATGATTGGGTCATTATAGCTACGATGGCAGACGGTCTAAGTCAACATGTATTGAACTCGTGTAAGGGGTATAACAAATTATTTCAGTCTATGTTAACTATTAGCTCCTTTCGGCCTATGCTACTAGTCCCTAGGTCTCACATATGATGGTTGTCGACATTATAGGTGATTCCTAACGCCTAAGTCACATACCCTTCGGTCTTAGTAACTTAGCTGTCTTGAAACGTTAACTAACGCCCTTCCCTTATCTTTCGATCCCCGGGTTGGTCATTATTAAGCATCCTACAAGTCTCCCTTCGGTCTCATTGTAAGATATTGCAATTAACGAACAAAAACAGGACTGGTCATACACGAAGTCGGTCGACCGACCAGCTGCCCCGGTGGATCGACTAACCACCTCAGTCGTCCGACCAGAGAAGCCAGTCGGTCGACCGAGGTCTGCTACGGGTTTGCCCTAAATTACGCTATCTACGCTATAACTCGCCTACATCTTTTAACATATGAGATTTAGCTACGCATAATACTACTGAAAACAATAACTTTGACAATAATAACAGTAAACATCATGATCCAAGCAATAACAACGTAATTAACAAACAATTAGGTTTAGGGATTTTAACTATCCGGTACAAACTTAAGGAGCTGTAAATAAACTGAATTGAAATGAGAATTACCGTAACAATGGAAATGATGAGAACAGAAAGATTGAGTATTATTGCAAATTGCGTGGAACAGGAAGTCTTTGTATGAAAATAAGAACTAGAACTAATAAACTTGGAATTTAAACTAAAACTTGATTAGGGATTTAATAACTAGTTGAAAACTGAATTCATAGTACAAGGGGGTATCATTAGCTTTTATAATAATCCCTGAGGTTATTTTGCTTAACCTAATCACGCATCCATGGGCTTTAATCCCTTTTCCGAACTTTCCGAAATCTGCTTCCTGGTCGACCGATCGGGCACATCAACTTCGACTTCGAAAAATAGAGTTTCTGAACTTTGATCAACAGGTATGTTGATCAACCGACCAATGGGCTAGGTCGGTCGACTGATGTATCTGCTCTGTCAGCTCCTTTTGCTTCTGAAATTGGTCTTTCGGGTCTTGAAAAGCGTATTAAGCTCCGTTCCTTGGTCGTTCCTTTATGTTCTTAGCTATGCAAATCACTTGAGGACGGATTTGACGTGAAACCGTCTTATTTCCGCATAAATCTGCAAAATGGCAATAAAATACGAATGTAGACGAAATAGGGAAATAATGACCAAAAACTCGTAATTGAGCTCTGAAATGCGTGTCAAAATAGAAGTAAAACATCATGAAATAGACACGCATCATTTATACGTGTTGTCGCACTAACTATTGAGGACACTAGCTGCAACACCTTTATGTTGACTTTCAGTTTTGAGGTTATAGCATCAAGAGCTATAACTTTTGACTCAAGAACCTTCTTCTTAGCACAAATGTTGTCCAAGGTTATAGTTTACTCAGCTACAACCTTAGATCTCATCTTTTTGGCTTTGGCTTTTAAGACTTGATTCTCTTCAGCAATATCGAGAATTTGTTCTTTCATCTCTTTTAGCTCAAGACTTTGTTCATGACATTGGTCTAGGGTTTGCTAAAATTATTCGATCAACGAACTTCTATACAATCTTTTAACTTGTTTCTTCAGTTCAATAAAGCTTACCTCTTCATCTGATTCGGATTCACCCATTAAACAGAATTCGTTTTCTGAGTCTTGATTGTTATTGTCACTATATGAGAGCAAATCAAGACGGACGTTGCTTAGACACAGATTAGTAGTTTCTTCTTTTTCTTCTTGGGAATCCTCATCATCCTCGCTATCTAGATCTCCCCAACAATAAGCCATCCTCACTTGTTTGTATTCTTTCTTCATCTTTTCTCGCTTGGATTTGTTCTTGATCTTTTCCCATGGTGGACAATCCTTCACCATGTGGTCAGTCTTTCAACATTTGAAGCATCATTTGCTAAGGAAGTTTGACTTGGATTCATTATTCTTTTTGGGATTGAATTTGTTAGTGGATTTTGAAGCTTTTCTTTTTTTGGTAAAATGTGAGTATTATATATCATAGGAGAGTAATTACAAGGATATACCGGGTTCGAGACCCCTTACAACCATCTAGCATCTACATGGATTCTTAAGCCTAGCCATTCAATACAAGAGTGATTATTATCAAATTTCATTCTAAGCTTAACTCTTCGTCTAACTTCCTCCTCAATAGTAGCAGCCACATCTTCAGGTCTGATAAGATAGTCATTGATCATTGCAGAGTTTCGTTGCATCCAGATATGGTAGTGGAAGGCATTGAAAATAGCTGCCCAGATCTTCCATTTATTAGTTGTTTTGTTCCAGGCATTCAGACTAGCAGTCGTGGGAAAAGAACCTGCAAACCAGTAAGCCAGGGATCTCTTAACTCTTTCTATATATTGGCAATCCCAGAAAAGATGCTCAATAGTTTCTGGGAGACTCTAACATAGGATGCATAACTCATCAGAGCAGCAGCCTATTCTGTAAAGCTTGGATTTCACATTCATTCCTTCTTGCAGTTTCATCCAGGTAATGAGGGAGTGTTTGGGAATGTTCCAACTGTTCCAAACAATAGCAGACCAGTCTTGTTTTTGATGTTGTGTTCTCAGCCATTCATAGCCACTCCTTATGGTATATCCCTTCGGATTGAGAGTCCATTGCTGATCTATGAACCCTGCTTTGAGCTTCTCCTTGACAGCACATATACTTTTCCATACCCATGTTGCATCCTGAGGGGGTGTATACTCATCCCAATTTTGTTGCTTAAGATAGACATCACCAATCCATTTGATACATAATCTGTCAACACTACTATAAATCCAGTTAACAAGCTTACCCACCGTTGCTACATTCCACACTTCAGCCTTTCTAATGCCCTGTCCTCCTTCTTCTTTAGGCAGTGTGACAGTATCCCAAGCTACCAGTGGGGTTCTGTGGTATTCAGTAGTTCCATCCCAGAGGAAATTCCTACAGATTGCCTCTACTCTCTTGATTACACTTTTTGGCAAGATGAACATTTGTGCCCAATAGTTGTGAAGAGTGTTTAGGACTGAGTTGATGAGAGTAAGACGACCTACACAGGGGAGCTTTTTTGCCCCAATACTTCTAATTCTGGTGACCAGTTTCTCTGTCAGTGATGAACATTCATGCTTAGAGAGTTTACTAGGTTGGATGGGCACTCCCAAATAAGAGAATGGCATAGTCCCTTCTCTGAACCCAGTAACTTGCTGATTTTTAAGCCTTTCCTTTAAACACAGCCCTGTTAAACCGTCTAGCAAACAACACGGTATCATGTTCAAGATCTGGCTCCTTTTCACTTGCAGAGGTTTGAAGAGCCAATGACTTTCCTAAGGATGAATCGTCATCATCTTTGTTTAGCATTATTTCGTGGGCCATAAGGGACCCAATAAGCTCTTGGTAGGGAAGTTCGGTGAGGTCTGTAGCCTCCTCAATTGCAGTGACTTTAGGTTGCCATTTTGTTGTAAGAGTTCTGAAAATCTTTCTAATAATATCCTAGGACTCGAACTTTCTGCCTAGGTTTCGCAATTCGTTAAAAATGCTTGAGAACCGTGCTGACATGTTATTTATTGATTCATTCTTTTCCATTGAGAATAGTTCGTAATTTTGAATCAGCAAGTCTATACTGTACTCTTTAACAATCGAAGTTCCCTTATAGGCTAGTTCGAGACCATCCCATATTTTCTTGGCAGAGTTGCATGACGAGAATCTGTCAAACTCAGAAGTAGTCATTCCATTTTGTAGAAGACTCATTGCTTTGGATTTTTTCTCGGCAACTTTGTAATCAGTCTCAATATAGTCATCTTCCTTTTTCTCGTAGGTCGTGCCTTCGGAGGACGCAACCAAAATTTACTTTGGTCCGTTTAGTAAGATCCTCCAGCACTCCCAATAATTCCCTGTTACATCCCCTATTTTCGTAAAACATACTTTAATAAATTAAAGTATTTTCGGAATTTAATAATATTTTATTTAAATCAGTAACTTATATTTTAGAAATTTCGTGTGAATCCCGTCTTGAGGTTTAGTTAATCTTGAGATGTAATATAATTTCCTTGGCATTTTCGTATCAAGATTTCCTGAATATTTCATTTTAAACCCGTCTCTTTTACTTGTACTTAAAAGAAAATAGAGGAAGGAAGCTTCCTAGCCCTTTCCTCATCATCTTATCTCTTGTTCTCCAAGTGAGGAAATAAGAATCAGTAAACATAGTTCTCATCTCAAACATAATCCCCATTCACAAATCTCTTCATAAAATCTTCATTTCTTATCGGAATCTAGCGATTCTTGCACCTATAGATTCGTGAGATCGTCCCCGTTGTTTTAAGGTAAGCAATTTCGTGTTTCGATCCGATTGATTTCCGGATTGTTCTGCCCTAGCTCGATTTCTGTGCTCTTTATGGTGTTTCTGGTGGTTTTAGGCGATGCTTGTGTCAACCCGGAAGAAGTCTTGGTGAATGTTGAAGAGAAGCTTGAGGATTTCCGCTAAGTAGAGGTGACGATAATGAGAAACTCGGCCTTATGTCTATATTAGCATTTTTTGTGATTTCTGTGTGATTAATATGAAATTATTGTTTATAATGGTTCATAGGAACTTTGTTAATGCTTATAATCTGATTGTATGTTGATTTCATGAGGAAAACCCCATTTGAGGATGTTTATTGTATATACATGAAAGATGGGTAGAATTGGGGAAAAAGGATATGTAATCACATGAGGGATGTTTGTTAATATGTTCACATGTGTAATTGATATGATATTCGTGCTAGAATTGTTGGATTGTTGATTGGAATCTTGTATAGGAAGAATTATTGAAGGATTGGAATGTTCATGAATGCCGAAAATATGCTATCGCGGGACAGGGGGTTCTAGCGGGTCGACGGCCGGCAGCCGGTCGGCCGGTTGAGAGCCCGTATAGGTGAAATTGTGTTTTGGTGCAGAATTTGGGTGAAGGGGTCCTCAGCCGGTGGACCGGCAGCCGGTCGGCCGGCCGGGAGCCCTTTCTCAGTTTGTTTTTATTTGAGTGTTGGTGCATGAGGGTTAGGAACCCTCAGCCGGCCGACCGACAGCCTCTGGCCTACCGGCTGAGAGCCCAAGTCCCTTACTACATGAGGGTTAGGAACTCAGAGGCGACAACTCAACGCATGTTCCCTTACTACATCACAAGACACTAGACTCAGAGGCGATAACTCAACGCATGGCCTAGCATCAACACCTGCACCCCGGGAAGGTATTACAACCTGACTGCCCCGTTGTGAAGTTGCTCTACTTGTCAGACTCAGAGGCCAACCTAAGGCATGTCCTGACGCGATCACTCAAACATGTCTGGGCTCAGAGGCGACATCTCAACGCATACCCCAGACACGACAACCAAACACGTATAGGGCTCAAAGGCGACATCTCAACGCATACCCCCATACATGACAAACATACACATATAGGGCTCAGAGGCAACATCTCAACGCATTCCCCTATATATGACAAACAACAATCTACGTATTAAGTTCAGAGGCGACTTCTTAACGCATAACTTAACACACATCACTACAATAGCATTCAATTCAATAACTAATCCTTAGTTCTTATCTCTTATACCTCTAAACAACACTTAGTTGATCCCGGGAACTAAGTTGAAGGAGAGCCGATTTCTCTTTCGGTTACCCGACCAGGGGGTCTCTATCCTCTCTCCATTCCCGAACCCAATGTAGTGTCGCCCATCCTCCGGGGACCTCAAACACACATATAAGGTACACGGAACGAGCCTCAAACAAAACCGATTAACCATTCGAAAGTTAAAAACTGTTTTAATGGGAATAGGGGCTCTCAGCCGGTCTGGGACCGTCTGCCGGTCAGCCGGCTTGGAGTCCCTTCCCATGCCATCTTTGAAATCTGAAAAACAAGGAAAAGAGGCTCTCAGCCGGTGGACCGTCTGCCGGCCTGCCGGCTGGGAGTCTCTTCCCACAAGCCTACTAAAAATCAACAATACGAAGGAAGTGGCTCTCAGCCGGTGGACCGTATGTCGGTCTGCCGGCTGGGAGTCCCTCCCATAGCCTTTCATAAATTTTCCCAAAACTAAGAAGGGATTCTGAGCCGGTCGACCGGCGGCCGACCTGCCGGCTCAGAATTCCTGCACAAATCTCAGAGCATTCAAAACAATCAACCCCGACTCTGAGCCGGCCGACCGGCTGCCGGTCAGCCTACCGGCTCAGAGCCCCTGCACGAAAATCGCAACTTCACAAATAAAATCCTAAACTTCACAAATCGAATCCAAACTTCTAAAATTGCAACTCACACATATTACCCAGCATCTATAAGGCTTATATGCATCAAAAGTAAGGATCAATTTCCATAATTCAGCCACATTAAGCTCATACTTTAAATTCGTCTTAAGCATAGAATTTTTGAAAATCATTATCTAAGCATATGAAACACAATCAAAGCATGTGAAAGTCATTCTCATGTATTCCTAGCATGATTCTAAGTCTCAACAACAATCCCTATGTACAAAATCAGAAGCTAACATCATCAAAGTCATGAAACATGCTAATATCACAAATAAAGGCCGAGTTTCTCATTATCGTCACCTCTAAAGCGGTTATGCTCCTAGCTCCTCTTCAATCACGTAACTATCCACGTCAGGATCCTCTAAACTTTCTCCTACAACATGAAAAACGATTATGAGAAGCTAAAATCGAATTCTACCAAAAACAGTCCATTTTTCAAGTTGGACGAAATGGAAATTGAAAGTGATAGATGTCTTGCAAAATTCGAGAGGATTTCAGAAATGTATAACATGCCTTGGTTTGGAAATCGGATGATGACTGAAAATCGATTTGAAGCTTGAAAGTTTGAAGGAGGAAATGAGAAATAAGGAAGCAGTGTTTGTTATTTGTGAGGTATGAATATGTCGACATTCACAAAGGGGTTTAGGGTTTTAATTGTCCTTTTCCGTTTAATGAAAACGGGCTTTTGAAGTGAACGGGTTTTTATGAGACGGATTTAACTTGCCAAGTTATTTCATCTTAAGGACTTAAGGTTCTTAAGACGGATCTTAACGGATTATTTTAAAATAACTTAACATTAAATATTAAAAATAATATTTTATTCCGTAAAAATAATTTAAAACCTTTAAAATATAATTTACGAAAATACGGGATGTTACACACGAGGCTCTGATACCAATTGTAGAGTCTATTAATCTGATATACTCAAAAGGTGGGGTGAATTGAGTATTTAAAAACTTTTAAAACTTTTTCATTTTGTAAAGGATTTGCTTATGTGATCAATTATCTGAGGTTTATTGATCTAACGCTTAACTAATTAATATGCGTAATGAACAATAAAAATAATGAGAAGAGCAAAAATAGAAAGGACACACGGATTTTTGAAGCGGTTCAGTTCCACAAGTCGAAACCTACGTCCACTATTCTCGATTAATAATTTTAGTACCTACTCGTATTACAAAATTATCAACCCACTCGTACAACATACAGATAATTGTAACTCTAAAAGTACCGTTAAATACTTGTTATTTCAAGCAGCGTTAAATGATCTTACAACATCAAATATCGTTAAATATTTGACACACTACGAGTGTCGCTAAAAACTCAGCCTATCTTACGTTAATAAGAAAGTGTTTCAATTGTTCCTTGATGTTCAGAAATAGAACGAATATGGAAACTAATTAAGCACTATTGGTCTTATAACGATATAAAAAAAACCTGACACGAGTGTAGCACACGACCTTTAAAAAATGAAGACTTTACAAAAATGAAGTGTAAAACTGTAAAAAAAAAGTTTATGCAAAATACTTATTTGTTATGCGTAAAAATGCGTGAAAGGCTTGAGTCTATTTTCATTTTTGTTTTTCTTATATAGGAACGATAGATTGTCTAGGATTCTAGTTAACCCTGGATACTCGAGAATATTGAGGATATTATTCTTTAGATGAAATCTATCTTAAATCTTTTAATTAGGAAATAATAATCTTAAAAAGATATAGACTATCTTAAAGATATATAATATATTTCCTAAACCCTTTAGATAAGATAATAGTAGAATAAAAAAATTTATCCTAAATATCTGAACTAATTTATGCACATGTGTGATTCTTAAATATTTATCTCATAAGATAAAATATCCACCATATATCACGATTGCGTGCTAACCCTAATTACCCATTGGGCCGTGAGTTGAGAGGCGCGCAAATCGAGACACTCGTTGTCTCAGCCATTTGTGGAAACCCTAATCATATTTTAGATTGGATGAGGACAACTGGATTAGGTATGTATGTAATATGGTAAATATAAGAGGCATCAACTCATAAGTCAATCATACTTCATGATATTCCCAAATTCGTACATCCCAAAAGATTTTTACATAAAAAGATATTTTACACTCTAAACTATTAAAAATAAAAGATTTGAAAAAACAAAACAGATTTTTGTTGTCGTATGCTTTTCACCGTGTAATCAAGGTTATAACACTGGGCTATAACTTTGATTGCCTCTATACACAAGGTTATAGTTATACCACTTATATGACCCCAGAACCTATTTTATCTTGATCTTCTTGGAGATCTTCGGAATAACTTCTTGCCTTAACTTTCGTTGCTTGATTGATTTATAGGTCAATTCTTGAGCATTTGATCTTGATGCTTGGTGAAGTCTTATAACATGTGATCTCTTCATCTTTTAACAATCATGTATGCTATATAGACTAGATAAAAAATTAAAGGCAAGAGATACACAATCATAATTACTAAACTTGTCATTATTAAAACATTATCATATTTTGGAAATAGTTGCCCAACAACCGGCAACGTTAAAAATGTTCCGTTATTTTTGAAAATTTTGTTCCCGCTCTACCTGACTCGATTAACCACCCGTGCGATTTTCGAATATTTTTGTTTCGAGAGCTCAGAGGCCCAAAAAACGTGTATTATACACTTCAATTTGAGTGTTTCGGGTGGTCATAGACTCGTAGCGGGCCATATTTATTTTTTTGTTGCCTTTCATACCAACGTGTCTAAAGTCACATCATGAGGTATCTTATTCGATTATATACCCAAAAAACAACTATATGACTTAATACGAGTATCCGATTATCGGCCGAAACTAGTTTATAGCATACCGACAATATCAGATGTCTTCCGTTAATTTTGAAATTTTTTTTGCCGACGTTATTAGACTTGATTAATCATTTGTGCGTTTTTTGGACATTTTTGTTCCGGGAGGCTCGAGCCTTAAAAAACGTGTATTATATATTTTAATTGGAGCAGTTTCGGGTGGTCGTAGTGGGCTATTTTTATTTTATGCCGGTTATATACCACGTTTCCGAATTAGCATCATGAGGTATCTTATTCGATTCTATACCCAAAAAAAAACTATAGATCACTTTTAAACGCTTATCCGATTATCGGCCGAAATAGGTTTATAGCGTACCGACAACCTCAAATGATTTTCATTGTTTTTTAAATTTTTTGTGTCCGCTTTATCTTACTCGATTAACCATATGTGTGATTTTCAGACATTTTTGTTCCGGGAGCCCAAATGCCTAAAAAACGTGTATTAGACACTTCAATTTGAGCAATTTCGGGTGGTCGTAGCGGACCATTTTAATTTTTCTACCGGTGTTCATACCACGCGTCCAATTTTGCATCATGACACATCTTATTCGATTCTATACCAAAAAACCATTATATCTCACCTTTACGCGATTATCCAATTTTCGGCCGAAACTGGTTCATAGCATACCGACAACCTGATGCGAATAGAAAATTCGGAAGCGATATTGTGAATTAGTGAAGAATTTGTTACAGACGAAAAGATCGTCGCAACTGGATATTTGATAAATTAGACCTATAATTTATCAATGGGGAACGAACTCAAGACCTATTGAAAACGATCTAGTTGATATTCAAACGTACTCGAATAAAAACAAAGTTTGTTTGTTAACAAGCAGTTTTTGTGAATTACACTATGATATCCATTTTTTTTAAGGGAATAACCAAGACATTAGGATCGTCTCCATTAATGGAAACCAAGAGCCGAAGCTCTTATACCACTTAATGAAGGAGTTGGGCTACGGGTCAATGAAGGAACAAGCTTATTCAAAGTCGGAAATCAGTTTAATTATTCACGAGAATGATTAAATGTATTTCGAGGTTCCAATAAATTAGTTCGTTAATAATTGTGTCTTCCCATGGACCGTCAACGTAATTTGGTGACAAGTTTACAAACGTTTTTATACATTAAACTTTGTTTGCTAGTTAATGAAGGGTGTTAATGTTGGAGGTAATGTCCTCGACAATAATGCGTTGACATATTTAAATCTCATTTGAATGAAACACAATTGGGAAAGTTACTCTTTTGAAGTCGACTGGTCAACATTTACCGGTAATGATTGGCTGTCTAGAGTTTGACATTA
This sequence comes from Silene conica, assembly GCA_029255685.2. NCBI lineage: Eukaryota > Viridiplantae > Streptophyta > Magnoliopsida > Caryophyllales > Caryophyllaceae > Silene > Silene conica. The sequence continues at coordinate 34,420,907 of CM055313.2, read as the reverse complement.
TCGTCATATGATGGTGGTGATCAGTTGATTTTACGTCTCAGTGGAATATTTAATTAATCGTATAAGATACGGATTAATTAACAACTAGAAATTGGAAATGATTTTACGTGACATATATTATTATAATGGGATTATAATAATAATTGTCGAAGTAATAAAAATTGTTTTATTGGTCGGTCGGTATTATTTAATCGTTTTGGAAACGATTAAATCGAGAATGAATACGGTCGATCATAAAATTACAAATAGTTGTAATAAAATTATGATATTACATTTTTATAAGATAGTAACTTTGAATTAATAGAGGGATTATTTAAATGTAACAAATTTGTAAATTATGATTTTTAAAGAGTTAAAATTGCATAATTAACAAATTAGTTTATGAGGTATGAGACATGTGTGACATGTTACAAATTAACACAATTGAGAAAGATAAAATAGAGTCCATTTTATCATTATGTGGAGCGTGTGTTTGTGTGTTGATATGGTAATATTGATTATCATAATACAAGCTACTCTTACACAATGCAAAAGCTTACAAACCTAGTCTTGTGTAAGGCTTAGGTGTAAGACATATTGTGTGCTTTTGGCGTAAGTGTAAGAGCCATGCATTGGCTCTAATTAAGGCACTATGGCCGGCTAGAAGCAAGAGGAGAGGGAGCTTGATTTGCTATATATGTTAGACATGCAACACACACGAGATGTTGGATGCTTTCTCATTTTTCATACTACAACATCTCATTCTCCTCTTTTCTCTAGAAAATAGTTTTCTAGTTAAATAAATCTTTTCTCATACTAATAATATTAAGAGTAATATTGTTATTATTTCTAGTATACTAATATCAACTTTCTAGTAACAAAATTGATTTTAGTTTGAGATCGGGTCCTTGATAAGAGCTTTTGGAGACGGTTTCACAATAAACCGTTTATAAGGGTATTTCGGTTTTTGAAGACTCATTAATTGGTGATTATTAAGTATAAACCTTCTAAAACCAATGTAAGGACATTCACCCATCTTATGCAATCAGCATGCATGCATGCATGAGATCTAGTTAGTTCTAATGACTAAACTTAAACAAACTAGAGTCATATTGGAATACTCCGTATTTTATTATATTTTATTTTAATATTTAATATTTATTTTTGACGTGTTGATAATTATTTGAACGTATATATTCAATAAATAATTTATCGAATGCGTGGTTATATTATATATATTATATTGATGTAATGTCGGGTTGAGTATTAGTTAATAGGCCGAGTTGTAAGCACACGAGTGGGCCTCGTTTTGCGTGCCAAATCAAACAGCCCATACATCGACAACACTCACAAACTAAAACAAACACCAAACCTCATGTTGATGCCGCCATACTTATAACCTAACCTAGACCTACTTCTACCCTAAACGACACATAACCCACATACCTACACTGCAGCCGCCACCTCAGAGGGGAAAAGGAGTGGTTCACACGGTGGTTTAGAGTGTTCTAGGGTCCCTCGATCACGCTGGTAACAGGGTATGTCCAATAGTGCTCTCATTTTTCCTTTTTTTTCACTCGTGTCAGATCTTTATGTTCTTTGTGATTTCGTGTTTACAGTTCCTGTTCTTTGCATATCCTTAATCTAGGAGGTATACTAGTTGTATTTTGACATTTGTGATGTCGTCGCTGAACACCTAGGGCTGCCGTGTATGGTGGTTTTGTCAACTGTTCAGAACAGGGGTCTCGTTTTCGAAAACAAAGTCGTGCTTATGTGGTGTTGATGTCTTAATCTGAGTAGGTTGCTATTTCGTTTACGGTGAGTGTTATGGGGGGAGTCGTTATGTGGTAATCAAGGATTCCTATGGTGGTTCTCGTGGTGGGTTATGGCGGTGCGTCTGGTTGTGATAATGATTTTCGTTAGGGTGGTTCACAGTGGTAAACGGAGTAATGGTTATGGAAGGTGAGTTTGTGTTGGTTGTTGTGGGTTGCTGTTGCGGTGTCAACGGCAACTAACACTACAAGGTGAATGTCAATTAGCTACAGAATTTCCAGTAGCAAACCACTTGATTTCGGTAGCTAATTACAAATAGAGACGGAATTTTCGACGGAACTTAATCCGTAGCTAATAGCCTTGTCGCAGGCGAGCCTGGTGGTTTCGCAGGCGAGGGCAGTGGCTGCTGTTGGTGTCGGGAGCGGTGGTTATGGGAGTTGTTGGTCACGTTACTAGTCGGAAAAATGGGTTGTGTGGCGTGTTGCGCGTGTAATTGCGTGTTGTGCGTGTTGTGTACTATTTTGTTTGTTAACAATTTAATTTATTATTATTATTATTATTACTAATAGATATAAATATTGTGTTATTGTTGTATTGTTGACTATTAATAATAGTAGTCGTATTATTATTAGTATTAAGAGTATTATTATTTATGTATATGGATGATAATTATTATTTATAGTATTGTATTGTTTTTTTTAGGATTTGATAATTTTATGTTAATGATATTATTAGTATTATTAATCATGTTTTAGCAATTAGTATAATTATTGTTATTATGTTAATTTTAAATTATTTATATTGTTGTGATATTGATTTAGTAATAATCGATTAATTGATCTGATGCTATTTTTAGTAAGTCTATAAATAGTAAGTTTATAATTGATTAATAATGATTGATATGCATATGTGTATAATGTGTTATGGGTAATCATTTATGAGAACATGATCGAATAATTGAGTAGTTAGTGTTTGGTTGTATGAATATCTTTTGATACTAAGTAATAATTATAGGAATGGAATTCGAGGTGGAACATTACTAGACGGTGATTGCTTGTTTACAGACTGTTATTCCAGGTAGGATACACTGACCTTATACTCTATGATGTGTTATGAATGGATGTGGTATTGTGTATTATGGTTGCTGAGTATGATTGATATGAGAATGATATTGGTTGGTTTGATTGTGGATTATTAGTAAGAGCATGAGTATTTCATTATCTGATAGCATGATTGAATAATTATATCAATGCACTCATGAGCATGACATATTCATTGGATACGGATTCGAGATGATGATATATTATTGGGCCCAGGCTAGTTCTGCAGGACTAGACCTGGTGACCTCAGCTGTTATGCTGGTGTTCGGCGACGGCCAATTATAGTCTGCCGGGAGGTTCGGTATGGTTGGGTGTTACGGGTTTGAGATTGAGATTGAGATTGAGATTGAGCTCGAGCATATCAATGCATTTGCATATCATAATTGTTGCATTATAATTATTGTGTTACCCTACTCAACCGCGAGGTTGACGGTGTATTCGTGTACACCTACGATGATCCGGAATGGGGAGTAGATTTTACAGGTCAGAGACAGGTGAGCTAGGAGCTGGGGTAGGAATGTGAGATGCATACTTTGGACCGACTTAGAATTATATCACATCTAGAGAAGTCATCAGTTGTATTTTTCTTTTCCGTTATGTAGTAACTGTAATAACCAAGTTATAAATTTTATCAGTTTTATATAAAATATTGTGGTTGTCTTACTTTGTTATTCACTACATCGGACATTCCGAGATGGTAACAGCTCTATTTATTTGAGAATGTCTTGCTAAAGACTCCTAAATAAATGGGGGTGTTACACATATGAGATATGAGCTTATAAACTGAAATATGATTTTTAAGAAGTGGTATCAGAGCATTAAGGTTGTTGCATGCATGATTAGATTCATGTTTCGTGTTAATGAGATTAACGCATGCATCTCGAAATTTTTGTGTTTATTATGATAAATTACGAAATAATTTTGCATGTTAAATTTTCTGATCCTAAAATGGTTTTAGGACATACAAATAATTTTATGGATTTTTATTGTTCATTTTATATTTATTTGTATATTTTTGAAGTTTAAATCGGTTTTAAACATCAATTAATGGGAAAAATAGTTAAAATTAGTTTATGGCCGAGATTTTTTTTATATGTTCTCACATGCATATTTTATATGTTGTAAAAAAAATTTCGTAACAAATTAAGTTATTATTCATGGATTATGAATTTTATGAGATAAAATGTCATAATATGAGTAAAAATGGGTAGTAAAGGTTATATTTCGAATATGGCCTTGAACATTTTATGAGATGTCACATGAAATATTTAAAGTGGCTACAAATATTTTCAGATTTTTCAGACTACTTTTGCATGATTAATGATTTTTAGAGTAAAAATCGTATTAATAGTGACTAAATTCGACTTTAATAGTTAGAGTTGGAATTTTGCCATAAAATTTTACACAATGTCACATGCAATATTTACGGAATTTATATAAAGTTTAAGAATTTATTCTCTTGTTTTGCATTATTTATGATTTTAATGGTTAAAATCGACTAAATAGTGATTAATTGTGTTAAAAATAGTTAATCTTACAATTATGGCATAAAAGTTTACCCATAGATGTATTATATGATAGTTACATCAGATCCAAAAGTTAGATATCAAAACGTTTATGGTTTTATGATTATTAATTTTTATGAGATAATTGTTAATAATTGTAATTTTGAGTCAGGAAAATTAAAAATTCGAGTTTGGCCTGAAATGTTTGGTCATCTACAGATCCTAAAATGTATTTTAGGATGAATAAAAATTTATACCAATTTTATTGCAAGTTTTTATAATTAAATAGAATTTTTGGACATAAAAACATGTATTTATCGATTTTTTTGAGAAATAAATTAATTATTTTGAATAAGGCCATTTTAATTAAGTTCTGAAATTTTAGAAAGTTCCAGAATGTTTAAAATTTTAAAGTTTGAATTTTCGAATTTTTATTGATTCATTTGGCCATTTTCCATTATTTTTCCATAAGTACGAATAATTTATGAACAATAATGCAAAATCAAGTTGAATCATGATCAAAATTAGTGAGGACTAAATTTTGATGTCTAAAGTGTGTTAGGATGGTTAACTTGGACAAAAATGAGATTTATGTAATTTTGGTGATTTTAAGAGTTAAAATTACAACAGCCTCATATTCTATAAATATTAATGGGGATCAGTTTGGTTTCTTCCAAGGGAAGAGGGGGCTCAGGCAAGGGGATCCTCTAAGTCCCTTGTTGTTTACCATCTGTATGGAGTACCTTACTCGCATTCTGAAATACACTACCTCAAACATGGACTTCACTTATCATCCTTTGTGTAAGAGTATGAAGTTATCTTGCTTACTCTTTGCAGATGACCTGCTCCTCTTCAGCAAAGGGGATGCTAAATCTATGATGGTGCTGTTAAGATCCTTCTCTACCTTTTCCTGTGCATCTGGACTTAAAATGAGTCCAGGCAAGTCAGATGTGTATTTTGCGGGAGTCAAGGAGAGTCTAAAGCAAGAAATAGTGCAGGTCTCAGGCTGCAATAAAGGGAATCTCCCATTCAAATATCTGGGAGTCCCTATAAAAGCTGCTAGATTGAACATCAAAGATTGCCAGCCTCTCATTGATAAGGTGGTGGAGAGGATTAGGAGACTGGGAACTAGGAAGCTTTCATATGCAGGGAGACTAGTTTTGGTCAATTCTGTACTTAGTACTATCATCAATTACTGGGCTACTATGTTCTTGCTTCCTAGTGCAGTGATACATCAAATTGATGCCATATGCAGGAACTTTCTTTGGGCAGGGGCAGCTGACTATATGAAAGTCCCTATGGTTGCTTGGGAAAAGCTATGTATGCCTACTCAGGAAGGAGGACTAAACCTCAAGCAAACAAAAATCTGGAACAAACCTGTCATTGGTAAACTAGCAGTGTGGATTAGTTCTAATGCAAATAGGCTTTGGGTGCAGTGGGTTCACAGTGTGTATTTGAGAGGGACATCCTGGCAGGAGTATAGCCCTACTCTTGATACAAACTGGTCTTGGAAAAAAATCTGTGCTATGAGGACATCGTTGCAACAAGGAAAGGATGCAGGTCTATGGGCATGGGATGGGGCTTCTGCCTACAGTGTCAGCAAAGGATATCAGATGCTGAGGAATAGAGCACCATCTGTTCCCTAGCATAAGCTTGTTTGGTCCAGGTGGTCTATCCCTAAACATAGTATTGTGGCCTGGCTTCATCAACAGCAGGCTATGCATACAAAGGTTAGATTGAAGAGGTTGAATATCATCTCAGAAGATCAATGCTGCATCTGTGATAATGAGTCAGAAACACTGGAACACTTGTTCTGTCAATGTGCTTACAGTAGGCAGATACTCCATGAGATATCTGCTTGGCTACGTATGAGGATTGGGGATAGTATCCCTCTACAGCAAAGACTCAGAGTAAAAGGTACCAAGCTACAAAGAGCAGTCAGAAATGGGGCTCTTAATGCGATTATATACCATGTATGGCAGCAACGGAACAAGAGTAGATGTGATAATATACTTGCTAGGCCTTCTATAGTTGTTAAAATGATTAAGCAGGAGCTTGTATGTTTATTTAAAAAACGTATGCATTGTAATTTAAGCTCTCGTGATCAGGCTTTCATGCAAAGCCTGTTCTAGATCTTACTTGTAACTCTCTCTTTATATATAATACTTGCCCTTTACCAAAAAAAAAAAAAAAAAAAAAGAGTTAAAATTACGCATATCCGTAAAACCGTAAACAAATATGAGCTATTTGCTCTTAGTAAAGGCGCTTTGGCAATAAAAATTGGCATGTGCATACATATTTTAATATTGCATTTTATTTAATATGAATGTCATATTTGGATTGTTTTATATAGTTTGGAATTATGTAATTTTTCTTAGAATGGCCTTAGTTTTTTATCAATATTACCTGTAATGTAAGGGAGTATTGATTCGGTTGTAATTTATGTCATCTCAAATCACGGGTTTGTAATTTAATAGATTTAAATTTAGGTTTTACAATAGAATAGTTGTATTATTTTATTGTAATTCCGGGGATTCCAAAAGACGGTGCCATACGGAAAGGAGTTCCGTCAAGACGGTGTTTTCTTGGATGGCGTGATTTTGAAGTTCAAGGGACCAAGGAGTTGGTTTCCGAATTTGTAATAGTTAATGAGATTTTCTATTATTAGGAAGGCCATACTAGGATTTTGTTGCTTTATTGCTTTAAATTTGCTTTATTTATATGTTTGCATGCATAGCTAAATCGTCATAAATATGCATATTAGAATAATCGTTAAAAATGACCGTGTCAATTATAATTATCGAGTTCACCAATTTAATTCACTTAAAAGGGCGATGGATAATAAATTGTCAAGACTTCTATTTTAAAACAATTGAGATTAGCCTTACCAAATAGTAGAACCTGTGAAGTTCTATTTCGTGGGGTGGTGCTAGTCCAGTGGGCATGTAATACCTCGAATATTTTGTTACGATGTTTACTTTTATAGTTGCCGTAAGGATAGTATTTAAACGTTTTTAGTACTTGATAATTAGAGAATCGAATTATGTATGTTACTTGTCACTCGTGGGGTTCGAGCTTGAGACCTTTGGGGATAGGTATGGGCCTGAAATGTCGTGCATAACATGACAGCCCACGAGATACAAAACCTTCAAAACACACACTCACACTCACACATTCACCATGCCTCCATATAAGAGGGCCTATCTACCTCATTTTTAATCTACTCTACACACAATCAACGCCATAACCCTAATGCCGCCACCACATAGAAGGGAGAGGAAGTTTGCACGGCCAGTTTAGAGCAGCCTAGAACCTCCCGTTTTGGTCAGGAATCAGGTATGGTTACCTCTAGTTATCGGTTGTCTCTTATAATCGTGTCTGCGTGTATTTTTTTTTTAATTAGAAGGGTAGAGTTTTGTCATCTTCAGTCTATGTTAATATCACGTTGTTGCTGGTAGTCAGGAGAGTCGTGTGGAGGTTGCCACGGTGGGTTCAGACGGCAGGGTCAGCGTCGAAGGGGGTGTTCGTCTCCCCTGGTTGTGTCAGTTATAATCTATGCGTGTATAGGGGGCGTATTGGGGGAGGAACCACCGTTGACTAGGGGGAGGTCGACACGGTGGTACCACCGTGGTTTATGGGTCCGGTGTCAGAGGACGTATGGGTGGTGGTCTCGGGTGGTGTTAAGGGTTGTGGCGGCGTCGACAGGAAGTTCTCCAGGGGCGGCTGATATATTTGGGTGAGGAACCAGACCTGGGTTTGGGTCAAGTTCACCTCGCCGACGGTCAACGGAGAGGTTTTGGGTTGTCGTGGGTGTAGCAGATAGTTGGGGTTTCCTTTTTAAGAAAATTTCCTTTTCGGGAAAGTTTCCACTTCGGGAAACTTCCCGCTTTTAGAGGGTTACTATTTATAGTAAGTGTAAGTTGAGATAGAAGGGCTTTGGAAGAATTTTAAGTCGTTATATAATATATGTTTAGGTGGTGGTTTCCGCGTGGAGCACTTCTAGTAGCAGTTGTTCGGTTGCCGTTGTCTTTCTGCGGTTTCGAGGTAGGGGATATATATCTGTGGTTTGTGTTATGACATGAAGTGTGTGTGTTGCTTATTATAAGATTGATAGAATTGATTATGAATGATGATGTGGAATATTTGATTATTATTAATTGTTGTGGAAAACGAGGCTTGTGATACGGGACTTGTGATATGGGACTTGTGATACGGGACTTGTGATATGGCCATGGGAGGAATGGTGTGATGGAGGTGAAGTGGATGACTGAAGGATATGGAGATCGAAGGATATTGTATTGTGTTTATTTCATGTGTTAATTATATTACCTACTCAACCTCGGGTTGACCCTGTGTGTATTGTATGTGCCTGTGTTGATCCAACTTATTGGGGAGCAGAATGACAGGTTTTAGAATCATGGAAGCTGGAAGGGAGAAGAGGCTAAGGACCAGACCTGTCTAGTGATAGATCAGTTTGTTTAGTCTTCCATCTCGTCTAGACTTTTCGTATTTGTTTTGTGAGACAGTTATAATAGTCTTGAGATACTTTTGTTTAACCTTTAAATTACTTAATAAAGTACTGCGTTTTTTTCCTTTGTTATCTACTGCCTCGGTTATCCGAGATGGTAACACCCTTGGTTATTTGGAGAGTCCAAGTCCTAGTCTCTAAATAAATGGGGGTATTACAAAGTGGTATCAGAGGAGAAATAATGCGGCTAACATCACTCAAGAAGATCTAGATCGAATATTAGCTGAGAATGAGGCTCTACGAGCCAAGCGTTTGTATTCTGCCAAGATTAGCACCATCATCGCAAGGCATAACCCTACCCAATTCACTGGGGAGGGAGAACCTCATATACTCGGGGAATGGTGTCGAGAGTTCAGCAACTTGTTCGAGCTGATAGACTATCCAGAAGAGCTGAAAGTAGAACAAGTTGCACAATACTTGAGAGGAATGGCTGGTGATTGGTGGACTGGGAGCAAAGGGAAATCAGGGAAGCAACTATAGAGGATGGAATCAATCACATCGAATTGGTCGCATTCAAGAGGATCATGTTCGAAGTGTTTCTACCTGAGTTTCAAAAGACCAAGCTGAGGGAGGAATTTCAACTTTTTCGAATGACGGATGAGATGACTGTGGAGGTTTACTATAGCAAGTTTCTTCAGTTACTGGGCCCTGTGTGGGAAATGGGGATGGATGAGGTAATGCTTGCCATAAAGTTTGAGAGAGGGTTAACCATAGCTGTCAAGAAGAGACTTATTGCAGCGCCACCCACTACTGTCTGTGATATCTATTTGCGGGCTGGGGCAGCAGAGAGACTCGCTGACATGATAAGGGAGGAGAAGAAGTCAAGGAGTGAAAAGAGGAAGACAGAGACCTTGAGTGAAAATTCGGGGTCGAAAAAGCAGAATTCCAATAGGTACAGTGGGTATTTTACCAACAGTGCCTCAGCAAGTGCAAGGAACCAGGGTGGAGTTAACTACAAGAGTGGGGGTTCGGGAGCCAATTCTGTGGGGATAGTGTGCTATAGTTGTGGGAAGACGGGACACAAGCAAGCAATGTGTCGATCCTCAGGAGGATACCAATCTGGGTGTTACCGTACTCCAACTTCGCGGTACAGTGGGTCCTGCATGAATACTTCTGGGAGTGGAAGATATCGTACTCCTATGTCGGGTTATGGGGGAAGTGTGAGGTCTGGTACTAGCAATAACTACCATAAGAGTTATAACAACTATCAAAACCGTTCCTACCATAACCAGTACAACGGGAGTGGCAGTAACCAAAAGACCGGAGCCGAAGGGAACCAACAGTCAGGAGCCGCCACTACTAGCCAGAGTGGGGTGAAGACCAGTGGCAAACTCTTTGCCATGGAGAAGCAGGTTGGGAAAGATGATGCCCATGTCGTGACTGGTACTTTTCTCGTAAATCTTAAACCTACGTTTGCACTTTTCGATTCCGGACCTACCCATTCTTTTGTGTCTAGAGAGCATGCTAGGGTGTTAGAGCTTGACATCTATGATTGGATTGAGGATTCAGTAACAATACCATCCGCGGAATCTGTGTCATGTAATAGAGTCTATGGGAGTGTACCCATCAAGATCGGGGAGGTAGTTTTCCATTGCGATCTTATAGAATTTCCATTGGGGGACTTTGAGGTAATCCTAGGGATGGATTGGTTGGGGAAATATTGAGCTTTTATAGACTGTTATCAAAAGAAGATTTCTCTGAAGGGACCTAGGGGAGTGAGGGTGACTTATAGGGGATTCATGGTTAAACCTAACGTCAAATTCATATCTGTTAATACCCTTAAGTCTAACCTGGGAAAGGGGGATAGTTTGATATTGTGTCAAATGTGGAATTGTGAGGCGGAAACTCCAAAGGCTAGTGAGATACCTGTGGTGAGGGAGTTTGAGGGAGTGTTCCGAGATGATATGTCATGGTTGCCACCTAGGAGGGAGGTCGACTTTTCTATCGATCTAAACCCAGGAGCAGGACCAATATCAAAATCACCTTACCGTATGGGACCAAAAGAGATGGATGAATTGAAGAAGCAATTGGTTGAATTGGTTGAAAAGGGATTCATCCGACCTAGTGTGTCACCCTGGGGAGCACCAGTGCTGTTTGTGAAGAAGAAAGATGGGTGTCTGAGGCTTTGCGTTGACTACTGAGAGCTGAATAATGTGACCGTTAAGAACTGTTATTCTTTGCCCGGAATTGATGATCTGTTCGACCAGTTGAGTGGAGTCGGAGTTTTCTCAAAAATCGACCTGAGATCGGGTTATCATCAATTGAGGATTAAAGACGAGGACATTCCCAAGACCGCTTTTAGAACAAGGTATGGCCACTATGAATTCGTGGTTATGCTTTTCGGGTTGACTAATGCACCAGCATTTTTTATGGATTTGATGAACCGGGTATTCAGTCCGTACCTGGATAAGTTCGTGGTTGTGTTTATCGACGACATCTTAGTGTATTCCAAGAGTGATGAAGAGCACGAAGAGCACCTGAGAGCAGTATTGAAGACTTTAGAGGAGAATGAGTTGTATGCCAAGTTATATAAGTGCGAGTTCTGGTTAAAGAAAGTTGCTTTCCTGGGTCATGTAATTTCCAAGGAAGGGGTATCTGTGGACCCTAGTATGATCGAAGTTGTGACCAGATGGCAAAGCCCGAAGAATGTGGGTGAGATCCGAAGTTTCTTGGGATTGGCTGGGTATTACAGAAGGTTTGTCAAAGATTTCTCAAAGATAGCTAAGTCGTTGACATCGTTGATGAGAAAGGATAACCGTTTCATTTGGGATGAGAGTTGTGAGAAGGCATTCCTAACCCTTAAGGAACGCCTGACAACGGCTCCTATCCTTGCCTTACCTGATGGGAGTGATAATTTCGAAGTTTATACTGACGCTTCTAAGCATAGTCTGGGGTGTGTGTTAATGTAGAATGGGAGAGTGATAGCGTATGCTTCCCGTCAATTGAAAACATATGAGAAGAATTATCCTGCCCATGATTTGGAGTTGGGGGCCGTGGTCTTTGCACTAAAACTGTGGCGCCATTACCTTTACGGAGCCACTTTTAAGGTGTTTTCTGACCACAAAAGCTTGAAGTACATCTATACCCAGCGAGAGTTGAATATGAGACAAAGGAGGTGGATAGAGTTTATTGGTGACTATGATATGCAAATTATCTACCATGAAGGCAAGGCTAATGTGGTGGTCGATGCCCTGAGTAGGAAATTTGTTCACGCATTGATTAGTGCCAAATCAAGGGTGAGACTGCATAGTGAGTTGGGAGAAATGGGAATTTACAAGATTCGGAAAGGGGATGCTCTTAGTGATCTAACAATAGAGCCAGAGTTGTATGGAGAAATCAAAGAATTACAAAAGGAAAATTCGAGGATCCAGAAGTGGCGGGGAATGATCGAGGGAACTGGTAATGAGACCGAGTCCAAATTCAGTGTCCATCCTGACGGTAGCTTGAGATTCAGTGGGAGATGGTGTGTTCCGGATAATGATGAGTTTAAAAAGAAGATCCTAACTGAAGGTCATGCTACGCCATACTCCGTTCACCCAGGGGGTGATAAGTTATACAAAGACCTCAAAAAGACGTTCTGGTGGCCCAATATGAAGAAGGAGGTTGCCGAGTTTGTGTCACGGTGCTTGACGTGTCAAAGGGTAAAGAGTGAGCATAAGAGGCCTCAAGGAAAAATTCAACCACTAGATGTGTCTGAGTGGAAGTGGGAGAATATTTCTATGGATTTCATCGTAGAGTTGCCTCGAACTCAGAAGGGCAACAGCATGATCTGGGTAATTGTTGATAGGTTGACCAAGTCCGCGCACTTTATCCTAATGAAAGATACCTGGAGTAAGGCTGAATTGGCAAAGTCATATGTGCAGAATGTGGTCAAGTTGCATGGTGTTCCCAAAGACATTGTTTCCGATCGTGGCTTGAGATTTATCTCTAGATTCTGGCAAGAGCTGCAGTCCTCTTTGGGCACGCAGTTGAAGAAGAGTACGGGCTTTCATCCAGCTACAGATGGTCAGACGGAGAGAACCATTCAGACTTTGGAGGATATGCTAAGAGCTTGTGTGCTGGAATTCGGGGGATCTTGGGAAGAGCGATTGGGATTGATAGAGTTCTCGTATAATAACAGCTACCACGCAAGCATTGGTATGGCTCCTTTTAAAGCTTTGTATGGGAGGAAGTGTCGGAGTCCTGTGTATTGGGATGATCGAGCTGATGCTGTGGTTCTAGGTCTGGAGTTGATTCAAGAGATGGTGGAGCAAGTCCAAATAATCAGACATAAAATGAGGGTTGCCCAGGATAGACAGAAGAGTTATGCAGATCTCAAGAGGAGTGACATTGCGTTCGAGGCAGGAGAGAAAGTGTTACTGAAGGTATCTCCAATGAAGGATGTGATGAGGTTCGGAAAACGCGGAAAACTGAGCCAAAAGTTTATTTGACCATTTGAGATTTTGGACAGAGATGGAGAGGTGGCATACCGATTAGATTTACCTCCAGCGTTATCCAAGGTCCATAATGTGTTCCACGTATCTCAATTAAGGAAGTATGTCAGTGATCCATCGCATGTGTTGATCCATGAACTGATTGAGGTGGATGAGCAATTGTCCTATGTGGAGACTCTTAAGGAGATTTTGGATAGGAAAGTTCGGAAAACTCGTAATGGAGAGATAGCATTGGTGAAAGTGTTGTGGACCAATCATAGTATGGAAGAAGCTACGTGGGAAGCTGAGGCATCCATGAGAGAGCGTTACCCGCATATGTTTGTCTGAGGTAAGTTACGGGGACGTAACTTTTCTTTAAGGGGGTGGAATGTAACATTCCGTGTCTTATCTGATATTATCATGTTTAAAGTTTACCTGCGTTTTGAGATAGATATTATGTGAGTATGGTTGAACTTCAGGACGAAGTTCATTTTAAGGGGGGGAAGACTGTAATACCTTGAATATTTTGTTACGATGTTTACTTTTATAGTTGTCGTAAGGATAGTATTTAAACGTTTTTAGTACTTGATAAGTAAAGAATCGAATTATGTATGTTACTTGTCACACGTAGGGTTCGAGCTTGAGACCTTTGGAGATAGGTTTGGGCCTCGAATGTAGCACATAACATGACAGCCCACGAGTTACAAAACCCTCAAAACACACACTCACACTCACACACTCACCATGCCGCCATATAAGAGGGCCTATCTACCTCATTTTTAACCTACTCTACACACAATCAACGCCCTAACCCTACTGCCGCCACCACAGAGAAGGGACAGGAAGTTTGCATGGCCAGTTTAGAGCAGCCTGGAACCTCTTGTTTTGGTCAGGAATCAGGTGTGGTTACCTCTGGTTGTCGGTTGTCTCTTATAGTCGTGTCTGCGTGTATTTTGTGTTTAATTCGAAGGGTAGAGTTTTGTCATCTTCAGTCTATGTTAATATCACGTTGTTGCTGGTAGTCAGGAGAGTCGTGTGGAGGTTTTCACGGTGGGTTCAGGCGGCAGGGTCAGCGTCGAAGGGGGTGTTCTTCTCCCCTGGTTGTCTCAGTTATAGTCTATGCGTGTACAGGGGGAGTATTGGCGGTGGAACCACCGTTGACTCGTGGGAGGTCGACACGGTGGTATCACCGTGGTTTATGGGTCCGGTGTCAGAGGAGGTATGGGTGGTGGTCTCGGGTGGTGTTAGAGGTTGCGGCGGCGTCGATAGGAAGTTCTCTAGGGGCGGCTGATATATTTGGGTGAGGAACCAGTCCTGGGTTTGGGTCTCGTTCACCTCGCCGGCGGTCAACGAGGAGGTTGTGGGTTGTCGTGGGTGTAGCAGATAGTTGGCGGTTTCTTTTTTAAGAAAATTTCCTTTTCGAGAAAGTTTCCACTTTGGGAAACTTTCCGCTTTTAAAAGGTTACTATTTATGGTAAGTTTAAGTTGAGATAGGAGGGTTTTGGAAGAATTTTAATTCGTTATATAATATATGTTTAGGTGGTGGTTTCGGCGTGGAACACTTCTAGTAGCAGTTGTTTGGTTGCCGTTGTCTTTCTGCAGTTTCGAGGTAGGGGATATATATCTCTGATTTGTGTTATGACATGAAGTCTGTGTGTTGCTTATTATAAGATTGATATAATTGATTATGAATGATGATGTGGAATATTTGATTATTATTAATTGTTGTGGACAACGGGACTTGTGATACGGGACTTGTGATATGGGACTTGTGATATGGCCATGGGAGGAATGGTGTGATGGAGGTGAAGTGGATGACTGAAGGATGTGGAGATGGAAGGATATTGTATTGTGTTTATTTCATGTCTTAATTATATTACCTACTCAACCTCGTGTTGACCTTGTGTGTTTTGTATGTGCCTGTGTTGATCCAATTTATTGGGCAGCAGAATGACAGGTTTTAGATTCATGGAAGCTGGTAGGGAGGAGAGGCTAAGGACCAGACCTGTCTAGTGCTACATCACTCTGTTTAGTCTTCCATCTCGTCTAGACTTTTCGTATTTGTTTTGTGAGACAGTTGTAATAGTCTTGAGATACTTTTGTTTAACCTTTAAATTACTTAATAAAGTACTGTGTTTCTTTCCTTTGTAATCTACTGCCTCGGTTATCCGAGATGGTAACACCCTTTGTTATTTGGAGATTCCTAGTCCAGGTCTCTAACTAAATGGGGGTGTTACAGGGCAGTATGAACACCATTACATAAGATAAATGGGGCGATGAGGTGGATTCAGTCCAGTGGGCGAATCGCATCTCGATGCTAGCGAAATTTGGTTTGTACTCAACGGAAGTGTAAAGGACCAGTGGTCAATGTGTTCCGGGCTAAGATGAATAAATAATGATTTTTTCATGGACCAAGAGTTCTATGGTAGAACCGGTTAAAAGTTAACCCACCAAACCATATCATTGAGTCGGAGTTCCAGTGGTTCACGATTTTGGTGGTATAGGGTTTGCGTCTTCGAATCATTTATAAAATTGGATAGAGGTCATTTTATAGATGCCTTAACTTGATTAAAATGTTTACAAGTTAATTAAAAACAATAAGTGTTTAATATCTTCAATGTTTAATTTTGTAGTTTAGTCTTCGAATCATAATCAAACATGTCAACTTCCACAATTCCGAACACCATAACACATACTTCATGGCTACGATCCTTTATGGATTGTTGCAAACTTGAAAAGAATGGGTCAAATTTTACGGATTGGGATGCCCAACATAAGTTGGCCGCATAAGGTGATGGTAAAGCTCAATACCTCATCGAGGAACCACTTGCCGAACCTAGCGCTGGTGTCAATGTCGCAACTAGGAGGGCCTATGAGACCTACCATAACGATTCTGCGGCGATCAAAAATGTTTTGATCTTCTCTCTGGAGCCAGAGCTTCAAAGGAGTGCCATCAAACTTGGCACTGCCTATGAAATCTACTCCAACCTTGTGACAATGTTCTCGAAGGCTTCGAGAATTGTCCAATATGAGGCGACATCAGCTTTCTTTCATCTCAATCTGAAGGAGGGTCAAAACGTTAGCCCTCATGTGCTCAAGCTTATGGAGCATGTTGAGACTCTAAGATTGAATCAAGTTGAAATTCTAAAAGAACTAGTGATTGACAGAATCCTCCACTCCTTGTCTAAGGTCAAACCTTATGCTCAATTCATGGTGAATTTTAACATGAGAAACCAAGAGACAACCCTTGATGAGTTGCACAATATGATTGTGCAAGCTGAAAAGGATATGGGCCTAAATGTTAGTGCCCCTAAGGATGTGCTCAGTGTTAACCCAAAGAGCAAGGGGAAGTTCAAAATAAAGGGCAAGGTAGGCAGGAAACAAAGTTCCAACAATGCCAAGAAGGTGGCTTCCGAGGCAAGCACCTCAAATCCCTAGAAAAGCTCCCTTCAAGGAGTTAAATGCTTTTATTGCAACTGTAAAGGGCATTGGAAGAGGAATTGTTCCAAGTATCTCAGCGATCTCAAAGCTGGGAAGATTCTTCCAGTTGGTATAATAACTATCCCTATTTTATGTTTATCTCAACTTTAGTATAATGATACAAGTTGTGATATAAATGCTCTTCTTATTTGAATTAGGGCATGAGAGAAAGGATAAGGGGAAGGAAAAACAAGCTTGAAAGATCTAAAGGGAACTAAAGGTAGCTCCCTAGGACATGATCAATGAGCTTAGTTTTTCACTTATTTTGCTCATAATTTGAAATGTTGTTAAATTAGAACCTTTAAAAACCATGATGAATTCCTTGTTAGACAAGGAAAGTTGGTCCTTGTACAATTGTTGTACCTTGGATATTTGGTGACTTGGTATTCAACCCAAGTCACTATCGGTTTTTATATAATGTTCTTATTTAATCGTTTAAACACTTGCAAATCACAAATATAAAATTGAATTGATCGATTATCATATTTTCAATGTATGATCATTGAAAACGAATAGGTATGGGATGCTTATGTCAAAAACAATCATAAAGAAATTGAGTTTAGAACTCAAAAGGTTATTAACCACCCAAACTATCAAACTAATTGCCAAATATTTTTCCATTTTATCTCACAAGGGGTCACTAATAATATTATGTGACACACACATTCCGACATCAAAGTCATTGCTTGTGACTTAGTGGCTATCTTTGGTAATAATATGAGATTATTATTACAAATATAGAGTGAGAAATTTTAAAAGCCACAATACCAAATGATTTTGAAAAATGCAATAGATATGATCTATTGAAGAATAGTAGGATCTATTATTTTTGGTTGTGTGAAAGATTGAGAAGATAGATTAAATTGTGGATGAGATCTACGATTAAGAAAATATATGCCTTATGATCCACGTCGCTCCTAAGGGAATGCTTTAAGAAACAGTTCTTAAAATTACTTAGGAAGAAGATCCAAAGTGGAATTATGCATCTACCTAAGGATAGAGGATCTACGACGGCTCCTGGGAGATAATTTAAGAAAGAGTTCTTAAAGTTAATAAGGAAAGAGTCTATACATGGATGAGATCCATGATAAAGTTCTCGCTCACTATAAGATAAGATAATATGAGGAAACTGGAAGTTTCGCTCGCACAGGATTGCACTATAAGATTAGATTCTTATATGCCCTACGGGAAGACACTCGAAGGAAAAATATTCAAAAGATTTTGCAAAAGCTCAAGAAGATGTTCTTGGATTTAGATGATGATCTAAATGTGCTAATGCAAATTCGAAAGTCCATGAAAATTAAATGGTGTATATGCTAATAAATGGGATTTATTAAGAAAAGCATTAGTAGACATGTAGGTGTGTATAGTTTGAAAAGTTAGTGAGTAACTTTGAAACTAGTAATATATTTCATTGAGAATGAAATCACTAAACCTTAAAACCGCTTTTCAAAAGGGTATTTGAAAAGAATATGCCCATAAGCATATATGGTTTTGTCCCCACCATCTTCGATTCATGAAATGTTGGGGAACATAGAATTGAGGGGGAGCTTTATGATTAACGATTTAATATAAAGTTCAGTGGGCGTTTTCGCACCAGGATTTAAACATATTA
Organism: Silene conica; assembly: GCA_029255685.2. NCBI lineage: Eukaryota > Viridiplantae > Streptophyta > Magnoliopsida > Caryophyllales > Caryophyllaceae > Silene > Silene conica. The sequence goes on along the minus strand of CM055313.2, from coordinate 34,402,515 downwards.
AGTCATTAGAGAATGACTTCGGAATTTTCAGATTCTGGCAAGAACAAGAGTTAAGTGGGAGTAAATGTTATCTAAAACAACTCATTGCTCATTTTGAATGAGGCATTAATACTTCAAACAAGTTTACGAGTTTTCAATTCTAGATGAAAAATTGATATGATTTGAATCTAATTAAACATGGGATGTTTAGTTGAGATTGAAAAAGACATCTTGTTTATTAGTATTAAGGTTGTTCATAGAGATGAAAATAGAATTACCATGATGATATCATGGAAATTTATCGAACCTTAAGTACTATATTTTACATGTTTGAACTGCTAATCTTTCCGCCATTAGTATAGTCGTGTAAAGCTTGATGCATACCTTCCTGCAGGATAACCTGTTTAAGGGGTTATCAAATCAATGATTAAGCCATAATGAATTGTCAAAGTATTCTCCAATGGAGACGATAAACAATTCAAGATTTTGGATGATAACTTAGTCGATTGGTAAGTGGTTTACAACGACGTAAGTTCCAAATTATCAAATAAAGATTTAAGATAATCTTTGGCTTACATTCATTGACCATGCATTTTGATGACTTGTAATATGATTACATAGTCAACACAAGATTCTACCAAATGTATAAGTTCACAATAACTATGTGAAAGTATTTATGTAACTGGGAGTTACATAATGCATATAATCTTAATTCACTAGTCATGAGGCGACTTATCTCTTTCAGGTCAAAGAGCATATATATGGATATGATCCATAAAGTGAACGCTTATCCAAATCGTGTTATTAAGATAACCCGAAATGAAGATAATTAAAATTATAAACAAAATGTCTGTGAGACACTTAAGCTCATTGTTAATTAAACAGTGACCAAGAGTTGACCACTTGGATGGGGTAATCCACTAATCGTTTGAGTTATTTATAACTCACCCTAGGTCATGTCATATTCAAATGGGATGGTGAGACCATATTGAACCCCATTAAAGTGAATTGAATTATCATGACCTCGCCCCTAGTAGCTTGAATGAGGTGACGTCTCGAAGCAACTAGATGAGTGATGCGATTGATGGCAAGTTCAATTGTCATAGAGTCATACGGGATGACTAGTCGATCACATAGGCAAGGATATGTTAAGATACATTTGTCGGGCTAATGACCGCTGATAAAGCTCTGACTTTTCTTATTAAAGACTGCCTAGTCGTGGCGGGAGCTTCTATCATGTTTCACATGATTCAATTCTTTAACTAATGACTATTAGCCTAAGGTAGCATAGTTTTCAGATTAACATTGATTTGTGTCCTAACACCTTCGTAATTGGGGTTTATAAGGACATGTTTTGGGTTATGATGGGCTATGGCTAGTCGAAGGGAATAGGTCGATTAGGAATTGTCCACCCCTTGTCTGGGTTAAGAAATATCTCTAGGCCACTCGAGGAGCAAATAACTAGAAATGCGTGGCCACGCTCGGAAGGTATTTATGGTAGATAATTCTGGTCAGATAGTTATGACTCTAGATCGAGAAAAACAACTCTAGATGAGATCAATTGCAAGTACGACCTGTGATAATGTCTTGCATTGAGTGGGAGATAGTAATAGGACAAGAGAATTGGTAATGCACACTTATCACGGACAAGTGGGAGATTGTTGGAGATAGTGTCCTCGACAATAATGCGTTGACATATTTAAATCTCACTTCAATGAAACACAATTGGGAAAGTTACTCTTTTGAAATTGACTGATCAACATTTACCGGTAATGATTGGTTGTCTAGAGTTTGACATTATTGTCATATGATGGTGGTGATCAGTTGATCCCTTAAGGTCATATCTTTAGGAAATTCCGTCTCAATGGAATATTTAATTAATCGTATAAGATACGGATTAATAAACAACTAGAAACTGGAAATGATTTTACGTGACATATATTATTATAATGGGATTATAATAATAATTGTGGAAGTAATAAAAATTGTTTTACTACTCGTTATTATTTAATCATTTTGGAAACGATTAAATCGAGAATGAATACGGTCGATCATAAAATTACAAATAGTTGTAATAAAATTATGATATTGCATTTTTATAAGATATTAATTTCGAATTACTAGAGGGATTATTTAAATGTAATAAATTTGTAAATTATGAATTTTAAAGAGTTAAAATTGCATAATTAACACATTGGTTCATGTGTTATGAGACATTTATGACATGTTACAAATTAACACAATTGACAAAGATAAAATGGAGTCCATTTTATCATTAAGTGGACCGTGTCCGTTTATAAGGGTATTTCGGTTTTTGAAAACTCATTAATAGGTGATTATTGAGTATAAACCTTCTAAAACCAATGTAGGAACATTCATCCATCTTATGTAATCATCATGCATGCATAAGATCTTGTTAAGTTTTAATGACTAAACTTAAACAAACTAAACTCATATGAGATATGAGCTTATAAACTGAAATATGATTTCTAACAGTTAATCCCCTACTTAATTACCATTTACTTGTTATTTAAGTTTTGGAAGATCTCTAGTTTTTGTAATTAAGGTCATAAGTAGCTTGCTTTACGTCTGTCTTTGGGAGCCTTTTGATGTCCTTGAGCGGCTGTCTTCGTTAGGCTATTTATAAGCCTTGCTTTTGTGTGTAAACATCATCAAGTAATTCAAGTTAAAAATCAGTAAACACTTGCTTGTTAGAAACGTTTTCTTCGTTTATTATTCGACGTGTTTTGAATATAAACTTGTTCGATCTCAAAAGGTCTCAAGTTCATTCATTATTGATAAGTTATAGGTCTAACTTATCAAATATCCAGTTGCGACGATTTGTTCGTCTGTAAAAAATTGTTCACTAATTCACAAAACTGCTTCCGCACTTTCATTTCGCATCACAACCTCAAATGTGTTCCGTTGTGTTTGAATTTTTTTGGCCTGTGTAAGCAAACTTGAATAATCATTCGTGCGATTTTCGGACATTTTTGTGATAAGAAATGTTATAATTGGAATATAGATTTTATAGCACATATTAAAGTTCATGTAGGTATCAACCTATAATCTTTTGAGTGTATTAAATATTATGAAAGAAATCTTTTAAAAGGTTTTATTATTTTCTCCACAATAATGATTTTCAACCTAAATTAATTATCTTGTTGCAACACCAGAGTGTTCAACCTAATATTATACTCCCTGCTATTCTACATAAAAGTCCCGATTTCCATTTTTGTTTCGTCACAATAACGTCCCATTGTCTATCATGGGTAATGTTTTTGGCTATAAATTAAATTACCACATTACCCTTACTACTTTTCACTTTTTACAAAAAAACCAACCATAACTCATCACCTAAACTGATTACCCAACCCAATTAATTAGATTATGGACTCCCCAATTCTGATTACCAGAATCTCTTCCGCCTTATAATGCAAAACCAACAACCCAAACCCTAATTTCACCCTTTCTCTTCCACTTCTTCATTCAATCTCGTCTCCATGTCTCTTACTTCCGCTCCTTCATCTGAAAACCCTAGCCTTTGTCTTTTCATCTTATCTTCATCAATCTCCTCTTCTAATCTTCTTCCTTTCACTATAACCTTCATCATATCTTCTTCATTTCATCATAACCCCATCGTATCTTCATCAATCCCCTATTTATTTATTTTTAAAATGGCAAAACAATCCGGTTCTTCGCCTTCTGATATTTATCTCCGTAGTATGGAGATGATATATGAAGATATGTATCTGGGTTATGATGAATTCGAGGATGGATCTGTTGATGGTGTTGCATGTTGTTCAAAATCGGATGACAAGATGGGGAGGGGAAAGGTCGATGATGTACTGAAGGATGAAGAATCTGAGAAAAGGGTAAGTTTTGGTTATTAATGCAAAAAAAATTGAAAACAGAAGGTGATTCATGGTTTTTTTGTGTCGTTATTGGCCTTAGTTTCTGGTTTTAATGGAGTATGAGATTGATAATGAGGATTAGGCAATTTGGCCACTGATTCAGATATTACATTAGATCTAGTGGATATAACATCGAACCCGGTAGTTACAAGGTGGTTTATTAAGGAATTTTGTAAGTATTGTCCTGGTTTTGATCTTACCAACGACGATCTTTCCTAAGAGAGGTTGATTCTTTCTCCTTACACTCTATTTGTTTATTGTTTCCTTATTATTGCTACAATTTTAAGACGGACTAGTGATGATAAAATTGTTGGTTAGACCGCCGATGATATATTTTAGAGGGTAGTGGACTTCTTTTATTGTTGTTGTTCGCAAAATGGACTAGTAATGATAAAATGGTGGGTTAGACTGTATTTTTGTTTATCTCTGTTATCTACCCGGTGATACTATTATTTTGAGGGTACTGGATTACTTTCATTGTTGTTGTTCATAAACAATGCCACCACCAATGAAAGTGATGAGGCTGTTTATGAACAACGACACTGAAGAGTGTTTTTTTTTAATATAGCTACTTCAACTCATATGCTCGTTTCTGATGATATCCTTGTTGCCCTGAATGAACAAAACAAAAGAGTGTCAAAGTTCAACAACAAAAGCTAAAACATTTACTACAAAAAGCTTCTCTGTGATTCCTTCATGATTGTTTATTGTCCTTGCTTGTTATTTGATATGCGTAAAGGTTACACTAGTCAAATGTTCAGTCTTTCATAATCTTTAACTTTGCAAAATGATTGAAGTTCATGTTGTTCATTTATCATTCTCCTGCACACATCTGTTGGAACCAGTCAGTAATGGTACCAATAGGAGGAAATTCCCATGTTGGATCATTACTAGTGCCACTGCCAGTACCAGTCACTGCTTCAGTAATGGTGCCAACAGGTTCACTGTCACCTGTTGGTTCATTATTGGTGCTATTACCACTTGCTGAAAATTCCCATGTGTGAACATGCTTACTGAATTCACCGACTCACTGAAAGTACTAACTAACATCACCCACATTTTGAACATATTGTATGCATTCCTTCACTAAACCCATGTCAACATTGAGATAATCAGGGAGCATACCATCTGCTGCTAGTTTTGATTTGTGTATATGTGGTAGTTTGTAATCTATACCACCTTTTTTTTCATAATCATAACCACACATGCTTGTAATGTTATCCACACATAATTAAGTCCAAGAACATCTTGTTCTTCATATGTAGTAACTGTATTATTTATAAGTTCATCCAACTTGATTGCTTTCTTTTTCTGTTGGAGGGACTGAATTGACCTAAAAACCCCAAATCCAAGACATTAATGTTTGGTGACTTGGGTGTTTGATAGGCCAATTCTATCTGCCTCTGTGACTGTGATGCCCTCTATAGCTTACTTACTGATCTCCTGTTTACAGAATACCTTGTTGCCAGATCTTTTACAATTCCATACTTTGGTTTTCCATTATTGATGTTTTCAAGTATTGGTTCATTTTTTTTATCTTTCTAATTTGGTAAGATTCTTCATTGAATGTGTTTTGGAATGAATATTCTGATTATGTGAATTTTTTTTGGGACTGAGGAATGTGTGAAAATTGTTTTTTTGACTAAAGTTTATAAATGAACCCTACTAAATGCACCTTCTATTTATAGCTTAAAGAACTTTGGACTCTTTTGAATGTTTGGTTTTGGCGCATGTTTGTATTTTGGCTCCATATTTGAGTTTTGGTGCCAATTTTCATTCTCAGTGAATTGGATATTCATCATTTGAAATGTCATGTTGGGTTTACTTAGCTTATTCAATTCACTCAAATGGGCAAATCCAGAGTAGACGAAGAACATAAGTTTTTAATTCTGAAGTCCATCCTTCAGCACTCGTCTTCAGTGTGTAATTGTAGTGCTGTGTAATTTCCGTCTTCAGTTTTATAATTCCAGTCAATAATGTAATTTTTTGTATCTAATGTAATTTAGAAATTATAATGTGTAACATTTTATCATCATGTAATTTTAATTGTACTTAGAACTGTGTGTGTATCGAAACCCTAATTCAATTTAAATGTAAGGACAAATTTCGTTTTTGTGTTTGTGTAAAATGGAGGGAATACTAATTGAGCTGGAAAAAAAGGAGAGAGTCATTAGCTTACTAATAAATTAATTAACAAACTAAAACACAACACTCTCTCCAATATACATACCCTCAAACAACGCAAATTTTTATTTCAGACGGACTAATTTTCCGTCTGAAATAAGACAGGCCAAATGTAGTCATTTTACAATAACATGTTACCATTTTTTGATAAAATGTTACCATCATTTAGAGGGTAAAAAAGTTACATTCTAAAGTTGTAACATTTTGTTATTAAGTGGTTAGAAGATTGTGACATTTACTTTGTCTTATTTTGGTCTGTCTTAAGCAAGAATTTTTGAACAAACAAAACTTTACAATATTTAATTCACTTCCTTAAATCTTGTGTCAACCTCCAAATGGGACTTTTATGTAGAATTTGAAAAGAGTAGTATATAGGGATAAGATAATGAAATAGAGGGAATACGAAGTACTCCCTCCGTCTCAGCAGATTCTTTACGTTTACTTTTTCACATTTGTCAAGGTGCATTTTACCCCATCAATATCTTTCATTTTGCATTTATAAAAATTATAAAAAATTGATATTCTTAATGTACTCGTAAAGACGAATAAAACAAGATCTCACGTGACTATGTTTTCTCCTATAGATTGTCAAATATTATAGATTCTCTTGATTTGTGAATAGTGTCAAAAAGTAAATGTAAAGAAACCGTTGAGACTAGGGATGGCAATGGGTAGGGTCTCCGTCCGGCAAGATCCGGCCCGACCCGAAGTAAAAAACCTTAGACTCATACCCGACCCAGACCATAAAGGGTCTGGAATTAATGGACCCATACTCAACCCTTATGGGTCTGGGTCCGGGTAGGTCTACCCTAGGGTCCAATTTTTCTTAACGAGTCATTCAATAAAATGTACCAAGGTTCGAATTAAATTACAAAGTTTCGATTAAAGTATTACAAAGTCTTGGTTATTTGGATCATTACCCGTACCCGACCCTAAATTATATCATTTACCGTACCCTAACTCATCATTTTCATCAATTTCCTCGTTATTCTTAATGGTTATTTGGATATGCGTATAACATATTAATGATAACAAATAAGGGTCATTTGTTTGTGTGTATTATTTGGGTTATTGATGTTCGTATGTGTGTTTGTTCGTTTTTTTTTAATAATACGAGGGTCTAAGGGTCGGATAGGGTCCCAACACCAAGACCCGGACCCGGACCTCAAGTTTTTATATAAGACCCATACCCGACCCATACCCGAATAGGTCTCAAAAATTCAGACCCATACCCGACCCTAAGGGTCTGGGTTCGGTACCCGACCATGGGCGAACCCAGTAAGTAGCAAGGGGTAGCGGCTGCTACCCCACAGTCAAAAAAATCAGTTTGAACGATGGTATCTCGCTACCCCAAATGGGACGATTAATAATAAGTACAACTGAAGGGATTATTATAGCAACAAAAGTGATATAGCTCAGTGGTAAAACTCTGGTTTTCCAAGCAATAGATACACCGGGTTCAAGACTCCTACAAGCCAATTAGCCATTTTTTTTCCCAATTTTTCGTAGTATTTCAATATTTAGTTCTTCACCTTTGGTTAATTTGTTATTCATTGCAATTTTCCAAATTATTTATTTACATAAAGATTATTTACTAGGGAGTATGGATTTTTTTGTAATTTTTTTTAAACCGTGTAAAATAAGATAGATTGTCGAATTATAATGTGAAAATCTTAAAATATTACGGAGCAATTTTTGTATGACAAAGCTATATCAAAATTGTTTGTCGTGCGTTCGTGATTGTATTTGTATTTTTATATGTTCAGCACATTTTTTCGCGAATTTCATTTTTACAGAAAAATTACTTGATATGTTTGCTACCAAATTTTTTTAATCCTAGGTTCGCCCCTGTTAACCCGACCCACTTGTAACATCCCGTATTTTCGTGAATAATATTTTAATGATTTAAAGTATTTTCCGGAATATAATATTATTTTAATAATAAATCGTAAATCTTATTTCCCCGACTTGAGTCCGTTTCACAAATCAAATAAAACCCGACTCAAGAAATAGGTAAAAGGACAACAAACCCTACTTAAGCATCCCCTTCATCGACATCTTATTTCATTTCACTGTAACACAAAAACCTCCATTTCTCTCTTTTTCTCAAGCTTAAAATCAACATCTCAACCTCTTCCCGAACTCGTATCAAGGTAAGCTTTACATTTTCGGAATCCTCTCGAGATTTGCAAGCTTCCTATCTCTTTCAATTTCAGTTTCTTTGAAGTCGAAAAAGACGTTGTTTTTCCCTAAATCCGTTTTAAGCCTATAATCTCCATTTACTTTGTTGTAGGAGTTGGATTAGAGGACCCGGAGGTTGAAAGTTACGTTATTGAAGAAGAGATTGGAGCTTAACCCGCTTATAAGGTGACATTGATGAGTAACTCGGCCTTTTTGTTAAAGTAGCACCATTTGTGGTTGTTCTTGGTTTTACTTCTGATTTTGTGAGTTATTGATGATGCTTGAGTATAGGATTATGTTGGGAATTCATTTTATATATTCTTCACATGATTTAATTGGAGTTTTGAATGTTCATATGCTTGTTATGTTCATTTTTCAGTTTTTGCAAAGTTAAGACGAATACAATGTTTGATCCTAATACATGTTCTAATTGTTCAAAAATCGTATATGAGATGTACTTGGGATTGTTATGGGTTGATATGTGCTGATAGTATAAGTTTGATGCTTGAAATCATGTTGTAGAAGTGTTTGTCAAAAGTTTAAAGGAAATGGCGAGTTGCAGGAAATTCACGAATCAGACAAGCCCGTGTCTGGGCGCAGACTGCGCAACCCTAGGCGCAGGCTGCGCAATTCTGACGCAGCTGTGCAACCCCTTGCGCAGGCTCCGCAAAAACCGAAGTAGCTTGTTGATTGTTTAATTGTTTTCGTGTTGTTTTGGGGGCTTGTTTCCCAATTGTTTTAAGGATGTTTAAGTGATGTTTATTGATATATTTACTTGGTTTTAAATATATGTTTGAGCTAAGTTAGGTTTAGCAAAGTGGTTAGTTGTTTGCCTAATGTTAATCATTTATCAATTGTTTGGTTGTAAGGTTTCTTTACAAGTTTTAATGCATGTTTAAGTATCATATATTGATATGTTTATACTTGAATCGTAATGGGTAATGTAGCAAGTAATAAGTTAGCAAGTTGTTTCTTATCTAAAGTTAGTTACCTCTTAATGATAATGGGTAGTTAGTAAGCAATGTTTTAGCATGTTGTTTCTTATCTTAGGCTAATCATTTTCTTAGGTTGCTTATGAGACCTAGTGAACTTAGTTAGTCGAATAGGAACCCTTAGACTTGTAGAAGAAAGTCTTAGGTTGTTTATGGTTGTTATCGAATTTAGCTTCTCTCTTATATGCTTATGTGTGTTTGAGGTCCCCGAGGTTCGGGCGGCACTCTATTGGGTTCGGGAATGGAGAGAGGATAGAGACCCCCGGTCGGGTAACCGAAAGGGAAACCGGCTCTCCATCAACTTAGTTCTCGGGGTCAATTAACACTACTACAAAAATAAATATAGACATCTCTTAATATACATCAGATATTTTAAAAAAACTAATGTATAACTATAGACATCAGAGATTTTAATAAAACGGATGTCTATACATTTGAATATACATTAGTGTTCTAAAAAACCGATGTCTATTAAAGGTATCATTTAAAAAGACATCAGACATTAAAAGACTAATGTCTATTAATTCGCAAAAGTAGCACATATTCACGCTGCATTCACTCAATCATCCTAATCTCTTTCATATTTCCCCCAAATTCCAAATAATCCCATATTCCTCAATTTTCCCCTAATTTCCTCCTATTATTGCTTAAATTCAGATACACATAACTCATATTCATCTGAGTAGTATGGGCGAAATCCATCTTCTCGTCTCATTTATTTGCAAAACTCATTTGCTCCATCGCTACTCTCACTCACAAAACTTATCTGCTCCATCGAAGCTCTCATCCATTCCTCCACCGCGCCATCGTTGCTTCATCGCCACCGCCATGATCACTGCTACTCTTAATCGTCTGCTCATCCTTTAGGTACTTGTCTTCTCCTCTAACCCATATGTGTCTTAACTTAGGGTTTCAGTTTTGTTATTTTAGTTAATAGAATGTGTATTCTGCAAATGGATCTGGGTATACAGTGGTGTTTATTGCCTATCCCGTGTTTCAACACATTATTATGGTAATTTAACTACATGGGAAACTGTTGAAGTTGTTAATCTTACACTTGTTGCTGAAGATCTTGAAATTGGTTCTGATGCAATTTTTCCTGTTTTTTTGTAAGTGTCCTAGTAAATTCCAGTTCGGGAATAATGTCGTTTACTTAGTTTCTTATCTTTTCAGCCTGATGATAGTTATGATTATGTGTTGCATCATTCGGTGCGTGGAAACAGTCAATTATTGATGTTAATGTAAAACCCCTCGCGAAAGCGGAAATAATAAACATACAAAGTGCTAAAAATGCAGCGGAATTAAACCTTTTTAACTTAACTAACATGCGAGGTGAATTAAAACTGAAACTGAAAGTAAAATATAAATACAAACAGCCTGGGATGGCACATCCCTACAGGCACTCAAAACAGAAATGTAAACTAAAGTCTAGCTAACGTAAACGTGTAAGTCAATCGATGAATAGGATCATCGCTCGCTAGCTCCACGCAACCCTCTGCCAACCACCTCCCATGTACCTACATACATGTAAACATGTATGCCACAATCAGTGGGGAGTGACTAGAGTTCTCCTAGCCACCTTTTGTAACGACACATAACACATAAACATACAATATACTCCAACTTATATATAACATGTAAAGCATACAAATCTCGATAACTGAATCTCATATCATCGTGCAATTACTTATGCAAGGCTCTCAAACAACTTCGGAAACTATTTGGAAGGAGGGCCGGTTTCCCTTCCGGTTGCCCGGCCGGGGGGTCTTTCAGTCCAAACCATTTACGAAACTAATTAAAGAGTCATCCAATGCCTTGGATGAACAATACTATAGTCAATACTCTATACTTATCAATATCAATAACTACATCTGACACCGTACAAAAACTAGGCAAGCAGATGAAATTTAACAAGTATAAGGTTCAGCGGTCAACTTAAGACATAACCTAAATACCAAACATTCAACAAGTATAAAGGTTCAGAGGTGACATCTTAACGCATAACCTAGATACCAAACAATCAGCAAGTATAAAGGTTTAGAGGCGACATCTTAACGCATAACCTAGATACTAAGCTCTCAATCTCAAGCAAGGACTCAGAGGCGAAAACTCAACGCATGGACCTGCTATCAACAAGACACTAGACTCGGAGGCGATAACTCAACGCATAGATTAGCACCCAAATTCACAATCAAAAGTAAGGAACTCAGAGGCGAAAACTCAACGCATGTTCCCCTACTACATCACAAGACACTAGACTCAGAGGCGAAAACTCAACGCATGGCCTAGCATCAACACCTACACTCCGGGTAAGGTATGACAACTTGACTGCCCCGTTGTGCAGTTGCTCTACTCGTCAGACTCAGAGGCCGCTTAAGGCATGTCCTGACGCGATCACTCAAACATGTCTGGGCTCAGAGACGACATTTCAACGCATACCCCAGACACGACAACCAAACACGTATGGAGCTCAGAGGCGACATCTCAACGCATACCTCCATACATGACAAACACACACATATAGGGCTCAGAGGCGACATCTCAACGCATACCCTTATATATGACAAACAATCTACGTATTAAGTTCAGAGGCGACATCTTAACGCATAACTTAATACGCATCACTATAACAACATTCAACTCAATAACTAACTCTTTAGTTCTTATCTCTTATGTTTCTAATCAACACTTAATTGACCCCGGGAACTAAGTTGAGGGAGAGCCGGTTTCCCTTTCGGTTACCCGACCAGGGGGTCTCTATTGTAATACCTCTCTTTTTCGAAACTCGGTTTTTACTCGGAGTTAGCGTTATAAGGTTTATTTTATGTTACGGATTTATATTAATTGATATCGTAAGTAGAGATATCGATTAATAATAATGTTACGAGTTATACGTGTATAACTAGTTGGACCCGATTTGTTTATACGTAAAGAATGATGAGTATAGCCATAATAATATGAGACTTATGATTGGGCCATGAATTAAACGACCCAATCACAAGTCCCTTACAACACTAAACCCATACAAACCCTACCTTAAGCGTACAACCCTTCCCTAATCCAAAAACCCTACTTCCTCATTCTGCCTCCACGGGAGAGAGAGAGAGAGAGCGTGCGGCGGCGACGGCGGCGGTCAAGCGCGTTTTCCGAGGAGTTTTCGAGTCGGGTTCTGGCGAGCTTAAGGTGTGTATATCATCCTCCTTTTCGTTTTGGTTTCATTTTCGCGTCTGTCTTGGTAAGCATCGCTGGGGTCGGGTTTATGGTGGTGGTTTGAACGTAAGTGGCGGTCGTGGGTGTCATAAATGGTGGCGGTAGTGGGGCTGTTGGGTTAGAAACGTTAGTATTGGGACAGGGTGGTGCCACCGTTGACTCGGGGGAGGTCGACACGGTGGTACCACGGTGTTGTAGGGCTGTCGACAAGGGTGCTGTCAATGGTGGTCTTGGGTGGTGTCGGGACCGGAGTTCGTATGGTGGCATTAAAACGTTAAGTAGCGTCGGCAGCGTAGCGGTCCAGGTGGGAAGGAGTCGCCGGCAGTGGTCGAAGGGCTGCCGGTGGTGGTGGTGAGATGGTCGGTGGGGTGTCGCGTGGTTGTGGGGGCTGGTGTCAGGCGTTTTGGGGTGTCGTGGTTGTTTTGCGTAGTATGGCTGGTTGTGTTATTATTATTACTATTATTAAATATTATTATTATTATTACTCGTTGATTGGTGTTGCTGCCACTACTTATTATTATTATTATTATTATTATTATATATTATTGTAATTATTCATTAGTAGTTGTTTTATTAGTTTATTATATTACTAAGTTTGGTTAATGTATGTTAGTAATATTATTAGTGTTTTACTCATGTCTTAACAATTAGTATACTATTGTTATTCAGTGTATTCTTAATTATTTATATTGTTGTGATATTAGTTTGGTAATAATCGATTAATTGATCAAATGCTATTTTTAGTAAGTCTATAAATAATAAATTTATGTTTGATTAATAGTAATTGATATGTATAGTTAATTAATGATAATTGTTATGTAGATGGGTATGCTTATATGTATATATATTCACAATGTTATACGTAAATCTTTTTGAACATGGTCAAGTTAATTTATTAGTTTCGTATACTTTATAAGTTGTCGTGCTTTAAAGTTTTATGATTTTAATAATAAAATCCGTATCTCCAGGATTTTGATACGTGTGTGACAAGTAATTGTTATTTATTTATGGTCGATAATTTATATAATTCTTTATTTAATTAGAATTGTTGCTAAAAAAATAATTGATACGGTCTCGTTGTGCGTAATATATTATTTAAGTAATTAATTGGAATGATTGATATATTATGTTAGCTGCTTGATTGTATTAGTTAGTAATTAAGTATATTATTTTATTAGGTGTTGAGTATGTGATGGAGTGATGCTACTGGTTGGATGTTAGCTGCGTGATGGGATTATATTTGCTATCCAGGTAGGATACACTAACACTATACTCTATGATGTGTTATGAATAGTTGTTGGATTGTGTGTTATGGATGCTGAGCATGAGTAATATGAGAATGATATTGGTTGGATTGATTGTTGATTATTATTATTGGCATGAGCACTTCGTTATTTAATAGCATGATTGATTAAGAGTATTGTTGCATTCATGAGCATGTCATATGCATTGGTTACTGAGAAAGTTACGGAATGGATATTGATTTGATATAAAGCCCAGGGTGGTTCTGCAGACCAGGCCTGGTGTCTTATCAGCTATTGAGCTGGTGTTCGGTGACGACCGATTATAGTCTGCCGGGAGGTTCGGTATGGCTTGGTGTTTCGGGTTTGAGATTGAGATTGTGATTGAGATTGAGATTGAGCTCGAGCATATCATTGCATTTGCATATCATAATTGTGGCATTAGCTATTTTTGTGTTATCCTACTCAACCGCGAGGTTGACAGTGTATTCGTGTACACCTACGATGATCCGGAATGGGGAGTAGATTCTACAGGTCAGAGACAGATGGATTAGGAGCTTGGGCATGGAGAGAGACATGGCTTGGACCTACTTAGAATTAGATCACATACTTAGATGTTATCAGTTGTACTTTATTCTTTGCATAGTAGTTGTAATATCAAAAGTTCAAATTTTATCAGTTTTATATAAAGTACTTTGGTTGTTATTACTTTGTTATTCACTACCTCGGACATTCCGAGATGGTAACAGCTCTATTTATTTGAGAATGTCTTGCTAAAGTCTCTTAAATAAATGGGGGTGTTACAAAGTGGTATCAGAGCGAACGATCCTCAGGCCTAAACCAAATGAAAAATAATTAACATAGGAAGAGTCAAATAAAATGAACCCCAGGCTAGTAACTGTTAGGAGCCCCAGGATTGGGATGAGTTAGGGGCCCCCTCAAACCAAGCCATTGGCCCTATCAGTCTAACCTGGTAGCCTTGAGTGATGCAGAGGGTGGGTAGTAATAAATAAAAGATTAGACCTTGCCTATATTGTACTAACAGTTTTGCAGGAGCGGAATGAGGTAAGTAAAGATGTGGTACATGGTTAATGATGTGCAATGAAAGGATATGGTTGACATTGGCATATTGAATTATTTGAATAGTTGAGTGACACTTTAGTGTATGGATGGTATGAGTTGAGAATTATGAACTATATGATGATATGCATGCGGTTTTATGATCCCTGAACCCTTAGGTAGAGATAGAGTATAGTGATGTGTGTAAAGAGATGACGATAGAAGTACCAACCAATTGAGCCAGTCAGGCGATGATGTTACAGGATGCGAAAACAAGTTAAGTCCTATGTGTAATGCTAGTGGATCGAAACGGGTGTCGTGTCTATTGATAATTGTTTTGTTGCCCTACTGAGTGTAGTGTATATACTCCTTATTTGAATTCCTTATTCTTTGCAAGAGTTTACTGTTTGGCTTACTAAGCAAATGTGATCGAATTTTAAGATTTATGATTGTTATTATATTACTAAATGTCTTAGCAATCCATGTCTAGTGATATGCGGAATGTGTTGCCCCAAACCATGAATGTTATATAGTTATGTGTAGGTTATGCTTTAAATTTACATGCCAATTCCATAATTATTTATGCATGTATTACTAGTGAATTATTTAATTGATCCTACTTTCAGTTTCGAAATCTTTATTGTGTACTAGATGACAATTATAGTTGAAATGAGGAATGAATTTCAATATGGTGCAAAGTGATGTCTATGCTTCAAATATTATGACAACGTGCTTTGGCAAAGGAATGGTTGAGTTTCGATGTAGTAATGTGAAGTTGCAAAGGAACCGAAATTTTGTTAAATTTCCAGAATGTTACCTTGTTTGTACGGGCTGCCATTTAAGATGTGTTCCACATATGAATATGAAAAATTTATGTATGATAACCTTCTGAGTTAGCTTTCGAGTGCTTTTGATTTCATGTTCAAACGACTTATATTTTGAGAGAAAAAAATATTTTAGTCGACAGTGGTCAGATTACTACTGCACAGTCCTGTTTTGACACATGTTTTGAAAAAGAATCATTTAAAACGTAGTTATTGTTTATGCATAATTCCAACTCCACTGTTCAGAATGTTCAATCCCGTTTTCAAAATGATAAGCCATGTAAAATATTAACGGGTCGTTATTTAATAGTGATTTTTGCAAGTTGTCCAATTTTCTGTTTAATTGCTGTAAAGTTTCTGTTCAGATCAACTGAATTGTTATAAATAATTCCCTTGAAGGGGAGCCTTGGCGCACCGGTTAAGGTGTTGCTTTGTGACTGTGAGGTCACGGGTTCAAGCCCTGGGAGCGGCCTCTTGCCAAAATGGCAAGGGAAGGCTTGCCCACATTACACCCTTGTGGTGGGGCCCTTCCCCGGACCCTCGCCTAGCGGGGATGCCATCGTGCACCGGGCTGCCCTTGTTTTTATAAATAATTCCCTTAGACTTTGCATTTGATTCTTTTTCCTATGATTAGTTAATTCATTAAACTAGTTTTAAACCCGTGCAAATTGCACGGGATTGTAGGTTCAAGTATTGTTATTTATGAATACTGATTAGTCATATTTCCGATTTTCGATTTGTAATATAATTTTATATGACAGATATACTAAAAATATTGTAATATTAACATACAGTTTATATTTATATCAAAACGCAATCAATCTATATAAATTTGAAATATCATAACAGAATTACAATATACAATGATAAGTAATGTTAATACAAAAATCTTAAAATTTTCTTCATTATATATGCATTTTTCATCGTCACAACTCACTCATAAATCAGAGTTGTCAACATGTTGAATTCTTTGGAGATGGTTTGAAAGCCGATATTTTCAACTTACCTCATTCAAAATAATGAAATAGGCTGGTTCTACTCTAGTGATCAATATAGTTTTTTACCTTATCAGAGAAAAAAAGATATGACTGCCCCCAAAGCCCGTCATTACTCGTGTTTTTGTGAATGTTAAGTATCTATTATGATACTTTTCTTTTGCAATTTCAATATCCCATTTTTTTTATCGTGGCATTTTTAATTTAATATTTGGAGCGTTTTTTTTCAAATAATATTTATGTGAAGCTTTACGCATAAACTCTTGAATAGTTACTTTTTACCGTAATTAAAATTTTCATCCTGAGGTTTTATGCTAGAATTTTGTGGTATTTTAATGATATTGGTTTTATACAGATAAGATTATTATTCATAAATCATTATTTATTAATTTTTACGTCCCGACCATCGTTATTTTTAATATTTACGTACAAATTATAAACGAAATCGTTTACGTACTGAACATAAACCAAGGCGTTTCTCGTTATTTAACTATTTCATCTTTGTTGTGGGTCTTGCTTCTATCGATTTACCAACAATCCATCGTTATTTTTTAATACTTACGTACAAATCATGTACATAACATAAACCTAAGCGGTTTTTCGTTAATTAATTTTTTCATCATTGTTGTTGATGCACAGATTTGTTTTAAATTTTTCTTTATTAATAAAGATAAGATATGTGAATATATTGAATATATTGAATACATTTGACATAAAAAGTTTGCTATCATAAAATAAATTAAATTAGTGTTTTTAACTTTTAGTTTAACTGGTATGGTATTAGGTATTTTGTCATGGTTTTTTTCCATTGTCCAGTTTATTCTTATATATATGAAGATGACAATGGATGATTAGTCGAGTTTTCTAGATCTTATTTTCATCTTATGTTGAATTATTAAAATATAGAAGATATTATTTTTTAAAGAAATATTATTATAAATTAGTACGATATATAAATATCAAATATTATGCATGAGATATAGGACAATATATCTTCTTGAACATAAATATTGTGCATGACATTTGGACCGATAAATTTGATTGAACATGAATATTTATGAGATAATCAGTTATTTATATACATTTTATACTTTTTTGTAACAAAATTGTAAATTGAAATTGTAAATTGTATCAGTTCATGTATTTGATTGTAATTTTATTTTAGTTGTTATTGTAATTTATTATTTATTGTTGCAAAATATTATAACAAATTTAACATGATATTATAACAAAAATGCACGGGTTGCTTGTTAAAATTAACTATAACGGTCTAAATATAACAAAAAATGCACGGGTTACTTAAAAATATTGTTATTAGTTTAATTATAAGACAATTTAAATATTAACCAGTACAATTTTTAAATTGTCTTAGTACATGTTATAATTATACCTGTTTTCATTTAAACTTGGTATTATAACAAAATTTGGATAAAATTATCAATATAAATATTATACGTCTTATTTTAGTTATATACTTATGCAAAATATATATTGAATTTTTTTCTTGTAATTAATTTTGTATTCATTTCTAATCAATGATTTTTTTGTCGAAAACGTAAACTTTTTTACTTTTAGATTGAAATTAAATCAATCTATATTTTGGCGGGTCCCACTTTTTCTAAAAAAAAAGAAAAAGGCTTGTTTAAGGTGAGTTTTTAATTTTTAATTTTTAATTTTTTTGGTTGAACATAAATATTACACATGACATTTGAAACGGTATATGTGATTGAACATAAATTAAAAATGAGATAATTATATATCTATATACATTTCGTATTTTTTTGTAACAATATTGTAAATTGTAAATTGTATCAGTTCATGTATTTCATTGTATTTTATTTTAGTTATTATTTTAAAGTATTATATATTATATACTTTTGCAAAAAATTGTACTGAATTTTTTTTTGTAATTAATTCCGTATTCGTTTCTAATCAATAAATTTTTTTTGTCGAAAACGTGAACTTCTTACTTTTACATTGGAATTAAATCAATTTGTATTTTGGTGGGTCCCATATTTTTGATTAAAAGAAAAAGAAAAAAGAAAAGAAAATGGCATGCTTAAGGTGACGTGGGTGAAGGAAAATGCAAGAAATGATTCGGTATTAATATAGATAAGATTTTCTAAAAACTATAATATCTCACAAGTTGTCAGAGCGGTTATTTAATTATGATTTTTGAAAGTTCCTACATGATGTTTGATTGTTAAAATTGTAAGTTATGTGAGTTTTCAATATAAAAGTTTCATCAAATATGAATTATATTATGTAACCATGTAATATTTTTATATGACATTAATAGCATGAATAGTAGACATATTATATGGATAAGAACTTTGTTATATAATAATATAACCTTAATTATTATTGGTGAGTTTTATACAAAGTTAGTTTCTTTTATACCGACGCTATTGTTATGCCACAAGGTGAATTGCATATTGTTATGTTTGAATCTGATCACAATACATTGAATTAGTAAATTGGTTGACACGTGACTTGTAGGGATATGCTAGTCTTGTCTTCGATCTGTAACTTGTAAAATCGTTAGTTGATTCGTTATTGTAAATTGTTATTAATTACAACTTCATCGTTTTGGAAGTCTCAAAATGTCCTCAAAGTGATAATCCATGATAAAGCTGATGTTTGATAATTATGGTAATTGTTTTGAAACATGATAGAATCTGTAACTACATGTTGATGAAATTTTGTCTGAATATGCAAATTGTTCCACATGATATAAACATCTTATTTTGCAAGTTATCTTTATTAATGGCTTTATGATAAATGGTGTAATGTGAGTGGAGGGAAATGTACCTATGTGATTGTAACTTATTTATACCTAGAAATGCTAAGTTGACGTGCTAGTCTACGATTGGTGTATATCTCGTGAAATATGTTATTGCTCGGTGTTTACTTACATTAATCAAATATTTGCCTAATGTCTTTCTAATACTTGTATGCGTAAACATGATTTTGTTTCTACAATATGAATATGAGCATGAACTGTTTTAATTTATCGAGTATGAATTATGAGTTAGCTGATTGCCTACGTAGGTGTAAATGTGTTCGGTTGTGTTAAAATTTCCAAGGGTATATAAGTGTTAGTTACCTTGATTTTGTTTTAGTGCGTAACGTGAGATTGCCAACTGTGTTTTGATTGTTTTAAAAGTCGGTCCATAATTGCCTAGTGTAGGGTAATTAACTTATCTGATAATTTGTGACTGTTGTTTCGGTGGTCTTCTTGAGCATTGGTTGTAAAATTTTATAATGAGGTTACGGGGACGTAACCATGTTTTAAGGAGGATAGGATTGTAAAATCTTAAAGATTTATGATATGGTTAGTTGTTATGACATGGAAAATTGATATGTCGGAATTGTTTGTATATACTCCATAAACATGTTCACTTATGTTATGCATTATATTGTGATTCATGAAGTATACTTTAACTTTGTTATATGTTAAACTTTGGGGACAAATTTTCTTAAGGGGGATAGGATGTAACAATTCGCGTTTTAGAGCTTTTTATATGTACTACCTGTGTTTGTCTCGTGTTGGGGAGTGTTTTGTTATCGTTATGGGGTGGCGAACTTCGGGACGAAGTTCATTTTAAGCAGGGAAGACTGTAATACCTCTCTTTTTCGAAACTCGGTTTTTACTCGGAGTTAGCGTTATAAGTTTTATTTTATGTTACGGATTTATATTAATTGTTATTGTAAGTAGAGATATCGATTAATAATAATGTTACGAGTTATACGTGTATAACTAGTTGGACCCGATTTGTTTATACGTAAAGAATGATGAGTATAGCCATAATAATATGAGACTTATGATTGGGCCATGAATTAAACGACCCAATCACAAGTCCCTTACAACACTAAACCCATACAAACCCTACCTTAAGCGTACAACCCTTCCCTAATCCAAAAACCCTACTTCCTCATTCTGCCTCCACGGGAGAGAGAGAGAGAGAGTGCGGCGGCGACGGCGGCGGTCAAGCGCGTTTTCCGAGGAGTTTTCGAGTCGGGTTCTGGCGAGCTTAAGGTGTGTATATCGTCCTCCTTTTCGTTTTGGTTTCATTTTCGCGTCTGTCTTGGTAAGCATCGCTGGGGTCGGGTTTATGGTGGTTGTTTGAACGTAAGTGGCGGCCGTGGGTGTCATAAATGGTGGCGGTAGTGGGGCTGTTGGGTTAGAAACGTTAGTATTGGGACAGGGTGGTGCTACCGTTGACTCGGGGGAGGTCGACACGGTGGTACCACGGTGTTGTAGGGCTGTCGACAAGGGTGCTGTCAATGGTGGTCTTGGGTGGTGTCGGGATCGGAGTTCGTATGGTGGCATTAAAACGTTAAGTAGCGTACGCAGCGTAGCGGTCCAGGTGGGCAGGAGTCGCCGGCAGTGGTCGAAGGGCTGCCGGTGGTGGTGGTGAGATGGTCGGTGGGGTGTCGCGTGGTTGTGGGGGCTGGTGTCAGGCGTTTTGGGGTGTCGTGGTTGTTTAGCGTAGTATGGCTGGTTGTGTTATTATTATTACTATTATTAAATATTATTATTATTATTACTCGTTGATTGGTGTTGCTGCCACTACTTATTATTATTATTATTATTATTATTATTATATATTATTGTAATTATTCATTAGTAGTTGTTTTATTAGTTTATTATATTACTAAGTTTGGTTAATGTATGTTAGTAATATTATTAGTGTTTTACTCATGTCTTAACAATTAGTATACTATTGTTATTCAGTGTATTCTTAATTATTTATATTGTTGTGATATTAGTTTGGTAATAATCGATTAATTGATCAAATGCTATTTTTAGTAAGTCTATAAATAATAAATTTATGTTTGATTAATAGTAATTGATATGTATAGTTAATTAATGATAATTGTTATGTAGATGGGTATGCTTATATGTATATATATTCACAATGTTATACGTAAATCTTTTTGAACATGGTCAAGTTAATTTATTAGTTTCGTATACTTTATAAGTTGTCGTGCTTTAAAGTTTTATGATTTTAATAATAAAATCCGTATCTCCAGGATTTTGATACGTGTGTGACAAGTAATTGTTATTTATTTATGGTCGATAATTTATATAATTCTTTATTTAATTAGAATTGTTGCTAAAAAAATAATTGATACGGTCTCGTTGTGCGTAATATATTATTTAAGTAATTAATTGGAATGATTGATATATTATGTTAGCTGCTTGATTGTATTAGTTAGTAATTAAGTATATTATTTTATTAGGTGTTGAGTATGTGATGGAGTGATGCTACTGGTTGGATGTTAGTTGCGTGATGGGATTATATTTGCTATCCAGGTAGGATACACTGACACTATACTCTATGATGTGTTATGAATAGTTGTTGGATTGTGTGTTATGGATGCTGAGCATGAGTAATATGAGAATGATATTGGTTGGATTGATTGTTGATTATTATTATTGGCATGAGCACTTCGTTATTTAATAGCATGATTGATTAAGAGTATTGTTGCATTCATGAGCATGGCATATGCATTGGTTACTGGGAAAGTTACGGAATGGATATTGATTTGATATAAAGCCCAGGGTGGTTCTGCAGACCAGGCCTGGTGTCTTATCAGCTATTGAGCTGGTGTTCGGTGACGACCGATTATAGTCTGCCGGGAGGTTCGGTATGGCTTGGTGTTTCGGGTTTGAGATTGAGATTGTGATTGAGATTGAGATTGAGATTGAGCTCGAGCATATCATTGCATTTGCATATCATAATTGTGGCATTAGCTATTTTTGTGTTATCCTACTCAACCGCGAGGTTGACAGTGTATTCGTGTACACCTACGATGATCCGGAATGGGGAGTAGATTCTACAGGTCAGAGACAGATGGATTAGGAGCTTGGGCATGGAGAGAGACATGGCTTGGACCTACTTAGAATTAGATCACATACTTAGATGTTATCAGTTGTACTTTATTCTTTGCATAGTAGTTGTAATATCAAAAGTTCAAATTTTATCAGTTTTATATAAAGTACTTTGGTTGTTATTACTTTGTTATTCACTACCTCGGACATCCCGAGATGGTAACAGCTCTATTTATTTGAGAATGTCTTGCTAAAGGCTCTTAAATAAATGGGGGTGTTACAAAGATTTGTAACAGCCCGACCCATCACGGTTGTAACACAACCCCAATTAGATGGGAGGTATGCCTTTGGGCCCATTATTTGTCCTCACTTAAGCCCAAAAGCACAAGGCCTTGTTACTAAGTGGTGGGTGGAAGCTATTATAAATATATCACAAGCCTCACATTTTTACCGATGTGGGACAATTCATCACAATCTCATATCTCATACTCTTAGGGTGTTACAAACTCCCCCACTTAAAGAACACAACGTCCTCGTTGTGCCTCAAAGTTGACCACAACCAGGGCCAGAATCCTCCCCCGCTAGGTGTGTGACCCGGGTACTCCCGACCACAGGCTCACCACACGGTCGCAGGGTCGCTCTGATACCATTTGTAACAGCCCGACCCATCACGGTTGTAACACAACCCCAATAAGATGGGCGGTATGCCTTTGGGCCCATTATTTGTCCTCACTTAAGCCCAAAAGCACAAGGCCTTGTTACTAAGTGGTGGGTGGAAGCTATTATAAATATATCACAAGCCTCACATTTTTACCGATGTGGGACAATTCATCACAATCTCATATCTCATACTCTTAGGGTGTTACATCTATCCTCTCTCCATTCCCAAACCCAATATAGTGTCGCCCATCCTCCGGGGACCTCAAACACACATAGAAGGTACACGGAACGAATCTCAAACAAAACCGATTAACCGTTTAAAAGTTATAAACTATTTTATGAGAACAGGGGCTCTCAGCCGGTCTGGGACCGTCTGCCGGTCAACCGGCTGGGAGTCCCTTCCCATGCCATTACAAAATCTGAAAAACAATGAGAAGAGGCTCTCAGCCGGTGGACCGTCTGCCGGCCAGCCGGCTGGGAGTCCCTTCCCATAAGCCTTCTTCAAAAACTCAAAACAAAGGGGAGAGGCTCTCAGCCGGTGGATCGTCTGCCGGTCAGCCGGCTGGGAGTCCCTTCCCAAGCCTTTCTTAAATTCCAAAAATCCTAAGGAGGAATTCTGAGCCGGTCGACCGGCGGCCGACCTGCCGGCTCTGAATTCCTTCCTACGAACTCAGCATTTCAAACAAAATCACAACCTTGACTCTGAGCCGGCCGACCGGCTGCCGGTCAGCCTACCGGCTCAGAGTCCCTGCACGAAAATACGACATTTTTCTATAACACTCAAATCTTCTCAAATCGATTCTAAACTTCCAAAATTGCAACATTCATACGTTACCCAGCATCTATAAGTCTCATATACATCAAAAGCAAGTATCAAATTCCACAATAAAGCCTCAACAAGTTCATACTTTGTATTCGTCTTAAGCATATAATTTCTGAAATTGCATCATCTAGGCATGTAAAACACAATCAAAGCATGTGAAGGTCATCCTCATGTAATCCTAGCATGATACTAAGTCTCAACAACAATCCCAAACATGAAAATCAGAAACTAATATCATCTAAACCAAGAAAAGTGCTAATATCACAAATAAGGCCGAGTTTCTCATAATTGTCACCTTTACTTAGCGAAACCTTCGAGATCTTGTTCAATATCACCAAGTCATCTTCCGGCTAACACAAACACCGCCTAAAACGACAAAACATCAAAACTAATCACGAATTTCGAAATTACAAGAGCAGGCCGAAATTTTGACGGAAATATTATCAGATACAACTTACCTAGAAAGAAGGAGGGCAAGAAGAGGAATCTGTGGCCCCGAAAATCGTCTCAATCGGATTAGAAACGAAGATTCTATGATCATTTTAAGATTGAGGGAGAAATTTATAAGAATGGTGTTTGTTGTTGTTTGCAAATCTGAAAATTCAAATGAAGGAGTGAGGAAGAGGATGAAGGGGTTAGGGTTTTGTGAGGAAAAAGAGGGAAAATGGGTCCATTAACAAGTTAGGCCAATAAGACAAGTTTTAAGACGGTTTAAGCTAAAAACACCGACTTAAGGTAACTATAAACTTAAGACGATATAAATATTTCCGGACTATGAAATTAAATTGCTAAGACGTAAATTACGCAATTAAATGAAATCTTATTTAAATCCTTTAAAATATTCTCACATAAATTAATCAATTATTTAAATGAATTTCCAAAAATTACGAAATATAAATTATTTCTCGAACTAGAACTTAAAATCTTTAAACTTCCAAGTCTCGAAATATTGGGATGTTACAGTTAATGGTAAGAATTTAGCTCAAATGGATACTGTTGGGGCTGGTGTCCCTGACAGTTAGTACAATGACTTACTAAATCTCTTAAAGGATCACAAGGGCATACTTCAGTATTATTATCAGTTGATCCACGTTTATCAATAACGTTTGACTTGCTAGAAAGTTTGACGTGATTGTCATGCGGATGGTGGTGATCAACTGGTCCCTATACGTCACACCTATAGGACACGTGTGACAGATGTGAAGGTATGAAAATACAGTCACATTTATGCCGGATATGACTAAACAGTTAGTCAGAAGTATTGACTATTAAATTAGTCAATAAGATGTTGAGATTATTATTTAATACGGATTAAATAATTTTAGCTAATACGGATTACATGATTAATTCGTAAAATTAAATATAAACGGTTATATTTAATTAAATATTGAATTCCCGTATTAATATGAACAGTTATATTAATCTGGCTAATTATACAATATCGTAATTTTATCAGACCATTATTAATGTATCGACTGCATTAATATCTGATGACATGTGTGCGATTTATAATTTAATCCCGCGAATCATATTTAGCAAAACGGATCGAATCACGAATTAGAATAAGGTAAGAGTGGAAAGGCCACTCTTACCCTACTCGAAATTTCGGCCGTGTAGGTTACAAAAGGAGAGTGATTCTCCTTTTCTCAACGACTGGTAATTTATTATTCTGACAATTAGGGTTTTTGAGAGCATCCTTCTCCCAAAAACTCAGATCTCACATCAAAACTCACAAAAGCGCTTCCCATATTGCAAGGCAATTGGAGAGTACTTTCTAGCACACGCGACATCGTCTCAATCATAGTCTTGGGTGCAAATTATAGGAGGGAATTTACTTTAATTCCTGTTCTTAGGCCAAATCGCGCAAGGACCTAAGGTTGTACTCTTTTTATGTTGTTTTTCCTATCTTATGACTATAATCACAATTGTAAGTCTCGTTATAATCCTGCAATTAAAGGGCGAATACTTGTTTGATTCCCCACAAGTGGTATCAGAGCCAAGGCCACGAAATATTTTACATTTGTGTTTTTCATAAGGTTTTAAATATTGAAAATCGTGACTTTTGCCATGTCACTCGATCGAGTCCCTGTTGCACTCGATCGAGTGACTCCGTACCATGCTTCGTGCGTGTGTTTTTGGGTTGTAATCGATCTTGTTTTCGATTCTTATTTACATATTATTGATTAATCGATATTTTTAGCAATATGTGAATCATTTGTTGTTGTTTATTGTTGATTTACACGTTTTAAATCAAGGATAAATACTTGTTTTGGTTTTAAAAGTGCAGCGATTTACGTTTTTAACCAGTCACTTGATCGAGCCCTGCTGCACTCAATCGAGTGACACAGTTACTCGATCGAGTGCCGCTGTTGCTCGATCGAGTGTTCTTGTTTCTGGCAGTTTATTTTCGAAAATAGCTTGGGCAATAGTAATATACTATATACGGAAATAGTATATTAACTTTTGTGAAACGGTTCACTCTCGTATGATACATATTATTTTAAAACGGTTTAAGATAATGGATTATAATTTTCATTAAGATTAATGTGATTAAAACGGTATAATCACATAATTTTAATCTCTTAAGGTGGTTTGGTAAAATTTGTTAAACATAATAACAGTATTATGTCATGAATGAATTTTATTTTAGTTGATGCATTTTATTTATCGTCTTGTGAATGCTTATGAATGGTTTCTATAACGTACTTAATTTTTGCAAATGGTTGTTGATGCCCGTCGTTGAGGGTACCAAAGATAAAATTTATAATTCCTAACTCTAACAATAGATAGTGAAAGTCAGGGTCGAACCACAAGGAGGTGGGGAATGTTTATTGTTGAATGTTAATGTTTAAAGGTAACAAATTTGGGGGTTTGATTGGTTGATTACTATATCTAAGGCAAAGATTAAAATAAAACAAGAATTAAAAGATGAGAATAAAATATAATAAAAGAGGATGCTAGGATGTTTGGGTAATAAATAGCTAAGGTAAAATAAATCCTAAGGTCAACATGTATTGCAGTCGCGTAAGGGGGTGTAACATATCTTTTTAAGTCTATGCTACCTAATAGCTCCTTTCGGCCTATGCTATTAGTTCCTAGGTCTCACAATTATTGGGTGTCAACAATAAGGGTGATTCCTAAATCCCAGGTCACATACCTTTCAGCCTTGAGTAACCTATCCGTCTTAAAGTGTAAACCAATGCCCTTCCCGTATCTTTCAATCTTGGGTAGGTCATTACTAACATCCTACAAGTCTCCTATTGGTCTCATTGCAGGATATTATAATTGACAAGAAAAGACGAAATAAGAAAACATACGCGAGTGGTCGACCGACCGGCTACTCCAGTCGGCCGACCACGGCCTCGGTCGACCGACCGGCTATTCCAGTCGGCCGACCGTGGTCCTGCTACAGGTCGGTTTTTCGGATTTTATTTACCTATGCATTTTATCCCCTACATCCTAACATATGAAAATTAGCTACTCATGACTGTTAAGACGATTGTAAAATTGGGAATAAACATGGAGAACATAGTAAATAATCTAAGCATGCAAGATTCAATAAAGCTTGGGATTCTAACTTAACAAATTGCTAAAAACAAGAACTATAATAAAAACTAGATTAAAGAATAATTACCACAATTGGAATTAAGGCAGAAAGAAACTAGCTTTATTGATGAATGCTTGAGAACTATTGAAAGATTACAAAACTAAAGCTTGAATAAAACTAAATATGAATTTGATAATAGAAGGTCTAAGATATGAGATGCTCTAACCCTAATCATAAGATTAGTTTATATAGGGCGAGAGATTAGAGTTTCCTAAAGACTCTAATTCTATTTTATTTCCGAAAAGAATCGATTGGGCTTCTGTTGTGGTCGGTCGACCTACTATTCGGGTCGGTCGACCGCTTTCTGCTGGGCTTCTTTTATTTTTTGCATTCCTTGAAATTTGGGCTTCATTAAAATTCAGGACTGGTCGGCCGACCCGTTTAGCTGGTCGGTCGACCGCTTCTGTACGGAAATCTTCGGATTTCTTCTGTTTTGACTCTTGGTACTTGATTTTGACTCCAGTTGACTTTCCATTTATTCCTTAATTAAGCAAAAGACTTGAGGATACGAATTTGGTGCTAAATCGTCTCTTTTCCGCATAAATCTGCAAAAGTGCATAAAAACACGAAAGTACACAATTTGTGGGAAATAAAGGCTAAAACATAGTAAATGAGCGACCAAATACGTGTAAAAATAGATGTAAAACATCATAAAATAGACACGTATCAAATTCCCCAAACCAAACCCTTGCTTGCCCTCAAGCAAGAAATAGACTCGATCTTAACTAATGGAACGATTTCAATCTCAGAGCGAAATTTACATGTAAGCCTAAACCAATGCCAAGAACAAAATGACAAAGCATTTAAATCATGCAAACGAGTTATAGGGTCGTCAAACTTGCAAACATAAAGACTATAGAGACTTTATACCATGGACTCTCGCGGTACGCTCGAGACACTCATGAAGCAAAGGGTGAGTATATGTAAAAGATAGAAAGAAGTAATTTTTAATGACACTCACCTAGCTGCGACCCATGGAAACATGCCTGCAATCTAACATGAACAAGAATTCTACAACTTCGTATAACAATCTCATTTAAGTGGCCTAAATACATGCAAATGAGGTAATGAAAGATATGTGAGGTAAAAGGTAAAAGTGGTTAAGATGTTTTTGGATATGTGGGGTTAGTAGCCAAGCTAGTAAAACCGGTTCCCAACAACATATTTCACAACTTTTGATATTAAGAAAGTGCTCTTATTTGTGGCACAACTCTCACATTGTATATAAGAAAGGACTCCCAAATATATTTGAATGAAGCATGGGAGTGATAACATATAAAAGAAAGGGATTTTTGGAACGAATTTTTTTTTCTGATGATGTCAGTTGGTCGGCCGAACTGTATATGTGGTCGGTCGACTGACTTTCGTATTTTCCGGATTTTTTTTTTCGTTTTTCTTTTCTTTCTTTCTTTGAATTTTCTGTTCTTTTTTCTTTTCTTGCTTTCTTTCTTTCTTTTCTCTTTTTGCTCATAATAGCATACAAACCAAGATGCCTCAAAAAAATAATCCAATGACCACAAATACTAGCTTGGAAGGGTAGGCTAAGTATGGGATGTAGTTTTGGGGGAATGAAAAGGCAATTTTGGCTATGTGAAGCTTATGGGTAAATATGAGAAAAGGGATCCCAAATGCACGTATCAAGACTCACAAAACGAGATAGTAAAACAAGTATATAGCAATTCAAGTTCATGTTTATGCATATTGATGTAACATGTTCCAAGGGGAGTACTACTCACATCCTAGACAACTGGTTTAAGAATGAAACCAGGAATAAGGCTCTAAAACTCAGAATGTATAGTAGGTTGCCAAGGTATAAGTCAAGTCTGAAGATATGCAAGTTAACAAAAACTCGTAGATATGCAAAAAGACTCTTATACTAAAACAAGTTGACAAGGCAATGTAAAGGCATAGACATATAAGATAGCTAAATCATCCTTGAAATACTTTCATTCCGACTCGACCTATATGCTAAAATAAACGTGCATTTTTTTGGAATTTTTTTTTTGAATTTTTTAATTTTTTTGGATTTTGTATATATAAGGAAAATAAGGAAAAGAACGATGCAAGACAGAAATGCAATAAACGTGTGACAAAAGGCAATGCATGTAACACGAAACCATTCCCCAAACCAACCCGCACAATGTCCCCATTGTGCATTAGTCTAAGTAAAGGTTTCAGAAAATTAAAGACAAATGCAAGTAAAATAAAATAAAGGAAAATTGGAAAGAACTCACTGGGTTAAAAGATATGCATGAGAAAAACCTCCCCAAACCAGCGTAAGCTGGGAGGTTTTGGTGGCTAGCAGCGCCACTCAAGTATCCAAGTTGATTTCACGAGTTCCAAGGAAGAGAAACGAAAGACTGCAGCGGACAGTAGGTCGACCGACCGGTGTTTCTGGTCGATCGACCTCCTGTGAACAGCGGAAAAATCTGCAATACAGCGACTCTGGTCGACCGACTGATGTTTCTGGTCGGTCGACCCTCTGCGTCCTGGAGGTCTTCATTTCTTCGTAAATCCTGAAAAAGCAAGAAAAAATGTGCGCCCAACAATGCGCGAGATGCCCGGAACGATTCTTAAAGTCTTAACTACTAGCAAACCAAACTAAAAAGTCTCACACAAACATAAAATAAATTGTCTTAAAACTGTAACCCAAAAACAACTATCCGTTAAAGATGCGGAAAATATCCGACCACGGCTTCTGACGGCATGCCGTAGTCTCCACGGTTTTTGCTTTAGTAGCAAAACACATCTTCTTTCCGCCGTCGCAAAGCATATGCGACGGTCTCTCCTCTTGAGCCTGCCTCCTCTTCTTCTTCTCTTCCCTATCCACGACGTCTGGATCCTCATCCTCTTCATAGCTTAAGCATCCCATTCCTCCTCTCTGGACGATGGCTTCCTTCACTTTGGGTTTCCCCAAACCAGTTCCTGCAATAGTCATAATAGAAGTGCCCTCCCTATTGCTCCCAATCTGGGGCGGAGGTGTAAAAACAGATACAGGAACAGGTAATAAAGGTGGAGAAGTAGTGATGACCTCATACTTCTTTTCAGAAGTTATAGCATTACATGTGATGGGGGTCATAGCATCCTTCTTCCTATAGGATAGGCCATAGATAATAGAATGTTTGCCTACTTTGAAAGTTAGAGTTCCAGTGCCAACATCTATAATGGCACCTGCAGTGTGAAGAAAGGGTCTTCCTAGAATTATGGGTATATGGGCATCCTCTGGGATGTCCAAAACAACAAAGTCGACTGGGAAGAAAAACCTGTCAATACGCACAGGGATGTTTTCTAACACCCCTACAGGTTCCATAGATGTGCGATCTGCCATCTGGACTGTCATACTGGTCACTGCAAATTCGGTCATTCCTAGTTTTAAGGCAACGCTTAGGGGCATGACACTTATACTAGCACCTAAATCGCATAGAGCCTTCTTAACTGGGAAGGTTCCTATATTACAGGGGACAGAAAAACTTCCAGGGTCCTCTAGTTTATGAGGGGCAATGACATGCGATAAAAAGCTAGATGACTCTTCAGTGAGAGCCACAGACTCAACCTTTTCTAGAGACCTCTTTCTTGACAAAAGCTGTCTCATGAATTTAAGATAAGAAGGAACTTGTTGAACTAATTCTAAGAATGGAACTTGAACATTTAATGAACGAATCACATCCTTAAATTTGTCAAAAGATACCTGATCCTTCAAAGGCACGAGTCTCTCTGGAAAAGGAGCAGCTGAAGATTCAGTATTTGCAGCCCTTTTTAAAAATCTGGGGGTCTTGTCACCCCTGAAAAGAAAATCCCGTAAGTTATTCGGCAATTCTGGACGAAAGGGAACTTCAGGTTCTGCTTCAGTGGTCGGTCGACCGGTATTATCGGTCGGTCGACCAGTCTTCTGTTCAGGACAAATTTCCGGATCCTGCTCTGTGGTCGGTCGACCAGATTCTGCGGTCGGTCGACCGCCTTCACTGCCACTCGCCTTTTTTTCTTTCTCAGCCCCCACTTTGGCTCCACTTCGCAGGGTTACGACATTTAGAGTCTCCTTCTTCTGGTCCGGTTTGGTTGGAAGTTGACCCGGAGCCCTAGTATCATTTTTGCTCGCGATTTGAGCAATCTGGGACTCCAACATCTTCATCCCCGCCTCTCTAGCCTGCGACTCCTTCTGAACCAACCCAATAAGATTTTGGATAAGAGCATCTGTGTTGGGTGGTGGATTGGAAGGTGGTTGAGGGTTGAAAGGTGGTCTTTGGAAATTTTGTTTATGTGGGGGTACATAGGTGGAATTTTGCTGAGGTTGCATGTGCTGTGGGTTTTGAACATTCTGGCTTGTCCACCTTAAGTTGGGATGGACATTATTATTATTTGGATCATAGAAATTGTTCCCACGATAATGCTGAAAAGCGACACATGTTTCATTAGATGAAGTACAGAACTTTGACACATGCCCTTCTCCACCGCACCTCTCACAAGCAAAGGGTTCGTCCTGAACGGCGTTCACCTGGTATATTCCTCCCTTGCTTCCACTCCCTAGATCGAGCTTTCCTGCAGCCTCAAACTTTTCCAACTTGGCCGTTAAGGCCTCAGATGCTGACAGGTTGTACTCAGATTTTCTCTGATTTCCTCTGGAAGTACCATGCTCAGCGCGGTGCACAGCAACATCTTCTATTAACTTGAGACCCTTAGTCTCTCCCGAATTATCCTGGAATCTTCCATTAGCTGCGGCATCTAGGTAGGCCCTGTTGTCATCATAGAGGCCATTGTAGAACTGGTTGCAAAGAAACCATTGTTCGAATCCGTGATGTGGTATGGATCGAACAAGTCTCTTGAACCTGTCCCACGCCTCGCTAAAGTCTTCATTGGGTCCTTGCTTGAAATTAGTGATCTGCGCTCTTAAAGCATTTGTCTTTGATGCAGAGTAATATTTCCTGTAGAATGCTAGGGCTAAGGTGTTCTAATCTGTAACTCCCGCAGCAGTGCGGTCAAGGTCTCTGTACCACTCTCTCGCAGAGTCCCTAAGGGAGAAGATAAACATGGTCTGTTTAATCTGGTCCTGCGTCACTCCTTCTGGGGGTGCTATAGAGCATATGTAATCTGTGAAGATTTCAATATGCTTAGCAGCATCCTCATTGGCCGAGCCTCCAAATTGGTTTCTTTCAACCATAGTAATATAGGCAGGCTTGGCCTCGAATGGCTTCCCAGTACCTGCAGGTAAAGTGAACCCTTTGTATAGGTCCTTTGCCTGAGGCATGGAGTGACTGAAAATAGTAGCTTCTTCTGCCATATTATCTTCTTCTTTAGGAAAAACTGGAAAGTAGGTAAAAGGTGGTGTTTTTGGTGAAAGCGGATTGATGGGTGAATTTGGTTGCGAAGGTGGTGTTTTTGGTGAAGATGGTGGTAACTCGAAAAGGTCTTCTTGAAATAAAGAGGATGGTGACCCTCCCTCTTGATTTGCTAGAAGTTGCTTTCTTCTTTCCCTAAGAGTCCTCTCAATTTCGAGATCAAGTGGTAGGAGTTCTCCTTGAACTGACCTGCGCATAAGAGGAAACTACAAGAAAAAGGTGAGAAGGTTTAAGGAACAAAAAGTTCCTTAAACAAAGAGAAACAAAAACAAAAAAAAATAAACACTGGCGTCACCTCCCCGGCAACGGCGCCAAAATTTGATGCCCGTCGTTGAGGGTACCAAAGATAAAATTTATAATTCCTAACTCTAACAATAGATAGTGAAAGTCAGGGTCGAACCACAAGGAGGTGGGGAATGTTTATTGTTGAATGTTAATGTTTAAAGATAACAAATTTGGGGGTTTGATTGGTTGATTACTATATCTAAGGCAAAGATTAAAATAAAACAAGAATTAAAAGATGAGAATAAAATATAATAAAAGAGGATGCTAGGATGTTTGGGTAATAAATAGCTAAGGTAAAATAAATCTTAAGGTCAACATGTATTGCAGTCGCGTAAGGGGGTGTAACATATCTTTTTAAGTCTATGCTACCTAATAGCTCCTTTCGGCCTATGCTATTAGTTCCTAGGTCTCACAATTATTGGGTGTCAACAATAAGGGTGATTCCTAAATCCCAGGTCACATACCTTTCAGCCTTGAGTAACCTATCCGTCTTAAAGTGTAAACCAATGCCCTTCCCGTATCTTTCAATCTTGGGTAGGTCATTACTAACATCCTACAAGTCTCCTATTGGTCTCATTGCAGGATATTATAATTGACAAGAAAAGACGAAATAAGAAAACATACGCGAGTGGTCGACCGACCGGCTACTCCAGTCGGCCGACCACGGCCTCGGTCGACCGACCGGCTATTCCAGTCGGCCGACCGTGGTCCTGCTACAGGTCGGTTTTTCGGATTTTATTTACCTATGCATTTTATCCCCTACATCCTAACATATGAAAATTAGCTACTCATGACTGTTAAGACGATTGTAAAATTGGGAATAAACATGGAGAACATAGTAAATAATCTAAGCATGCAAGATTCAATAAAGCTTGGGATTCTAACTTAACAATTGTAATAAAAACAAGAACTATAATAAAATCTAGATTAAAGAATAATTACCACAATTGGAATTAAGGCAGAAAGAAACTAGCTTTATTGATGAATGCTTGAGAACTATTGAAACATTACAAAACTAAAGCTTGAATAAAACTAAATATGAATTTGATAATAGATGGTCTAAGATATGAGATGCTCTAACCCTAATCATAAGATTAGTTTATATAGGGCGAGAGATTAGAGTTTCCTAAAGACTCTAATTCTATTTTATTTCCGAAAAGAATCGATTGGGCTTCTGTTGTGGTCGGTCGACCTACTATTCGGGTCGGTCGACCGCTTTCTGCTGGGCTTCTTTTATTTTTTGCATTCCTTGAAATTTGGGCTTCATTAAAATTCAGGACTGGTCGGCCGACCCGTTTAGCTGGTCGGTCGACCGCTTCTGTACGGAAATCTTCGGATTTCTTCTGTTTTGACTCTTGGTACTTGATTTTGACTCCAGTTGACTTTCCATTTATTCCTTAATTAAGCAAAAGACTTGAGGATACGAATTTGGTGCTAAATCGTCTCTTTTCCGCATAAATATGCAAAAGTGCATAAAAATACGAAAGTACACAATTTGTGGGAAATAAAGGCTAAAACATAGTAAATGAGCGACCAAATACGTGTAAAAATAGATGTAAAACATCATAAAATAGACACGTATCAGTTGTAACTTAGTGTGGCCTTAGAAGATTGTGTTACCGTAATGATAGAACACGGTCTTTTTTGTAATTTTGAGATCTTGTATCTCCGTTTTGGTTTTTGCCATGTAATTACTTTTGTATTTAAATCAGAATGTAAATAGGATTATATTTGTAATTTAAATTAGTAATTTTGTGAAGACCAAAGACGGAGACCGGATGCTCACTCCCGCTGCAAAGACCAAGATTGAACATCAAGACAAGCTTCTAGGGTCCAACGGTGGATTCCAAGTTGTTTTATGTTTATTTTGGTAGGATAGGCCACACTAGGACTTTTATTTACGTTTATTGCATTTCTTTTATGCTTTCATCGATAAAAGCTTGCATCATATTCCGCCTAAAACCAAACCACCTATAACATGCCTGAAAACTGACTCATGTAGAGGTTACGCGTTAGTTTTCTATGACATTCATATGTCTCGTGTCACATGCAAAGCCATCACTTTATTTCATTCATTCATGTGTATGCTAGTTATTAGTTCACTTAAAATGGATAAATATAAGTTGATGGGGTCTTCCTCGTATAACCAAAAATTGAGACTAGTCTTTATAAATCAGACTCCCATGAATCCCTTCTTCGTCGGTAGGCATAATATGACCCCTTCTACGTCGGGTAAGTGGGAACAGATGATTTATTTTATCTCAACATTATGGTAACTAGATACTATCTAGCAACTATGATGGACTAATAGATGAGATTTACGGAAATCTATCGACCAAGAGTTCCAACGGTGGAATTAGCCAAGCTGTGGGCTTATCAATTTACGGAAATTGAGTCTTGGGATCGTTTGTATAATTCTTGAGGGAGATCAATTATATAAATGCATGAGTCTACGAGTTTAAATTCAATTTAAAATAGACTTAAATCACAACGATGAGTTGCTTATATGGTTTTGTTTTATCTTCTTTTCAATGTAGAACACGATCAATTTAAACTGCTAAATAACAAATGGTTGGTGAAGACCCAATACCAAGTGCCAAGCTAGCACGTGAATCCTGGCTTAAAGCCTTCATGGACTCCATGAATCAGTCTACTAGACTGAGGAATGATGGGTCAAACTTCTCTGACTGGGAGGCAGCGTTACGGAATGCTGCCATTGCTGACGGAAAGCTCAAGTACTTGACTGAGCCCATTCCGGCACACCCAGGAACTGGAGCTAGAGCTAACGAAGTTCGCGCTCATAGCGACTTCGTCATGGAAGCGGGTGCGATAAAGAACGTACTGATTTATGCAAAGGAATCAAATTTGCAAAGACGCTTCATCTCCCATGGTGCAAACAAGATTTTCACCACGCTCACTAACGAGTTCTCGAAAGCTCCGAGAATCGTGTCTTATTAGCATACCTGTCGCTTCTTTGAAGCGAAACTCCAGAAGGGCCAAGCTGTTAGCCCACATATTCTCAACATGATTGAGAATATCGAGAAACTGGAGGCCCTAAACTGCAAGATGTGAGAACATAATCGTTGATCGGATGCTTCATTCGCTTCATGATGCGTTCGCCCTCTTTAGGGTCAACTATTACATGAACGACATGAAGAAGACTCCTCATGAGCTCCACTCCCTTCTCGTACAGACCGAGAAGGATCTGAAATTAAGTGGGAGCGTGAAGCAGGATGTTCTCATGATCTCCAGTAAGGGTAAAGGTAAAGGGAAAGCTAAAGCTCAAGGCGACCTAGCGGTAGCTAAGGCTAAGTTCAAAAAACCAGGATTTGCTAAGAGTGGGCCCGGTGAGTCGAGCAACTCACAGGGCAAGACAAAGAGTAAGGATACTAGCATGGAATGCCACCATTGCCACAAGACTGGGCATTGGAGGCGCACGTGCCCCGTGTATCGTGAGGACATTAAGGCAGGTCGCGTTACTCCTGTTGGTATGTCTTCTTCTTCTTTTATTTACATGATTGAGATTAACCATGCAAGTTACGGAACTTGGGTACTAGATACTGGTTTTGGTTCTCATCTATGTAATCATGTGTAGGGCCTCCGAAACCAAGAACCCCTCATCAAGGGTGAGGTTGACCAGCGTGTCGGGAATGGAGCACGAGTTGTTGCAGTCTCGAGGGGAACATACGTGATCCAGCTTCCAAGTGGATTCGAGTTATCTTTGTATAATTGTTATTATGTTCCTAGTTTATCCAAAAACATTATTTCAGTTTCTGCACTTGACAAACTCGGTTTTTCATTTGTAATAGAGAATAATAGCTTTATTTTCTCGTTACACAATATGATTTATGGCAAAGCAGTTTCCATGAATGGAATTTATGTTTTAGATCAAACCACCGAAATATTACATGTGAATAACAAGAGATTAAAGGTTGGTGACAAAGATCAAACTTACCTATGGCATTGTCGTATGGGACATATAAATGAGAAACGCGTAAAATAGCTCATAAAGAATGGAGCTATCTCGGCCTTTGATTTCGAATCATATGGCACGTGTGAATCATGTCTCATCGGTAAGATGACTCGTATTTCCTTCAAAGGTGTTGGAATGCGCGCTGCCGACCTATTAGGACTCATACATACGGATGTATGTGGCCCTATGTCGATCAACGCACGAGAAGGCTATAGGTATTTCATCACTTTCACGGATGATCTGATTAGATATGGCTATGTCTACTTAATGAAACATAAAAGTGAATCCTTTGACAAGTTCAAAGAATAACAGAATCGGGTACAGAACCAACTAGGAAGAAAGATTAAAGCACTTCGATCTGATCGTGGTGGCGAGTATCTTTCTCACGAGTTTGATCAACACCTTAAAGACTGTGGCATCGTTCTACAGTTAACTCCACCTGGAACACCACAATTAAATGGTGTGTCCGAACGGAGAAATCGAACTCTACTTGATATGGTTCGATCCATGATGAGTCACATCGTTGTGCCTGATTCATTATGGGGCTATGCTCTTTTGTCAGCCGCTCTAATTCTTAATCGAAGTCCGTCTAAAGCTGTTGACAAGACCCCATACGAGTTATGGAAGGGAACGGTCCCTAACTTGTCCTTTATTCGGGTTTGGGGCTGCGAGGCTTATGTCAAGTGGAGACACGAGGATAAGCTCGGCCCGCGATCGGTCAAGACATACTTTATAGGCTATCGAAAAGGAACTTTTGGTCATTACTTCTACTCGCCAACCGAACAACGTGTTTTTGTTGCGGCTAGTGCGACGTTCTTAGAGAAAGAATTTCTCGAGAACAAGTCGAGTAATAGAACCTTCGATCTATCAGAGATTCAAGAACCAACTACCGAGCAACCACTGGAGGAAACGGTTCCTTCAACCTCGGCTGCGGTAGATATTTCTGAGGAACCTAGGAGGTCAGGAAGAGTCTCTATTCCTCCAGACAGATACATTGGTATGGTCGAGGAACATGACATAGATGACGTCTTACTCCTAGAAGGTAATGAACCCACAACCTATAAAGGTGTCATGACTAGTTCTGACTCAAAGCTATGGCTAGAAGCCATGCAATCCGAGATGGACTCCATGTATGAGAACAACGTGTGGGATCTTGTGGACCTACCTGCAAAGGTACGCCCCCTTCAATGCAAATGGCTTTACAAGATAAAGCATGCCGTGGAAGGACAACAAGATATCCACAAGGCAAGACTAGTTGCTAAAGGTTTCACCCAAGTGCCAGGCTTGCACTACGATGAGATCTTTGCACCCGTAGTCATGCTACGTTCCATTCGGATTATCTTAGCGATTGCCGCATTTCATGACTATGAAATCTGGCAAATGGACGTTAAAACCGCCTTCTTAAACGGTTATTTGAAGGAAGAGTTATACATGGTACAACCCAAGGGTTCTATTGATCCAGAACATCCTAAGAAGGTTAGCAAGCTTAAGCGTTCCATCTATGGACTTAAGCAAGCATCACGGAGTTGGAATCATCGCTTCGACCAAGTGATAAAAGAGAATGGTTTCATTTGATCAGTCGAGGAACCATGTCTCTATAACAAGTCGAGTGGGAGCAAGATTGTCTTCCTAGTACTGTATGTCGATGACATACTCTTGATTGGAAATGACATACCTCTCCTTTCTTCGGTTAAAGCATGGTTGAAAAACCATTTCCAGATGAAAGATCTGGGAGAGGCACAAAGAATTTTGGGCATCCGTATCTACAGGGATAGATCACGACGGATGTTGTCTCTCAGTCAGGAGTCTTACATAGATAAGATTCTAGAGAGATTCAGCATGACGAACTCCAAGAAAGGGTTCCTTCCTATAGCTATTGGGCTTCACTTGAGCAAGACTCAAGAAGCTAAGACATTGGAAGAGAAAGAGCGCATGAGTCGGATTCCTTATGCTTCGGCAATAGGATCGATCATGTATGCCATGATATGCACACGTCCAGACGTTGCATATGCATTGAGTATGACAAACCGATTCCAAGCTCATCCAGGTGAACAACACTGGATGGCCGTGAAAAACATTCTTAAGTACCTACGGAGGACTAAAGATTGGGGATTGACTTACGGAGGCGACTCGACGCTCTGCGCCACGGGTTACGCAGATGCAAGCTTCCAAACGGATCGAGACGACTCGAAATCTCAGTCTGGATTTTTTTTACTCTTAATGACGCTGCTGTCAGCTGGAAAAGTTCTAAACAAAGTGTTACAGCAGATTCTACAACTGAGTCCGAGTACTATGCCGCTTCGGAAGCAGCTAAGGAAGCAATATGGATGCGTCAATTCTTACAAGGACTATCAGTAGTGCCTAGTTCGAATGACCCGATCATCGTTTATTGTGACAATAAAGGTGCCATCTTCCAAGCTAAGGAGCATAAGTCTAGCAACAAAGCTAGACATGTACAACGGAAAGCTCATCTAATCAGAGATTACGTGGAGCAAAAGGAGATATTTTTTGATAAGATCGCTACGAATGACAACATAGCTGATCCTCTCACGAAAGCATTACCACGTGATAAGCATGAAGGGCACATTAATTCCATTGGAATTAGATGTGTTCCTAAGTTATAGTACTCTTTTATGAATTCATGTTATAATTCATTTTCTTGTGTACTCTATTACAACCTCATTGTTATGATACTTATGTTTTGTTTTTCATGTGGAATTGTACGCCAATTTTGAACACCACAAAGTGAACTGATCAACATTACATCGTTTTTGGTCCTTGATTACCCACTTGAGCTGATAACTCAGGTAATCATTTTGTGACGTTGGTTGATGGTGGGTTCAACGAGCCATAAGTCAAACAGTTGACTGACCAATCCCAAAGGCGAGTTATACGGATATCTCGTAGGACACCCCGTGACAACGTTATGGAGTCCTAAATGTTTTATAACATTGGGTGCCAGGTCGTGGATAGGACCTCCATAGTGTTCCTTAGAGTCGAGTCTTTTGACTTTCAACTGTCTCTTGAGATTAAGGCAGATTTTGGGTAACTTTGGTTTCTTTCCCACGGTCTTCCGTAACAGGGGCCAAGAAGATTTTTTCTAGGTTATTTCATGTTGCGCTTACATCTGCAAGATTCGAGTTGAGGGAAATATCCAAACCCTTATCAGGATTTTATCATTTCTCAGGGCCACTCGAGGAGTAGTAACTGAAATGCATGGCCATGCTCGAATACAGATTCGTTTTATCAGTTAAGTTACTCTCTAGTCGGGGAAACCACTCTTGATACAGATCGATTGTGAGATACGACCTTTGCGAATACGGATTTGCAAATTGTCTTACATTGAGTGGGAGCAATTTTAAAAGGATATGAGAATCGGTTATCGCACCTACACTTGTACGGACAAGTGGGAGTTTGTTGGAGCTGGTGTCCTCCACATGTAGTACAATAACGTCATTGCACATACGCTTGTACGGCCAAGTGGGAGATTGTTGGGGCTGGTGTCCCTTACAGTTAGTACAATGACTTACTAAATCTCTTAAAGGATCACAAGGTCATACTTCAGTATGATTATCAGTTGATCCATGTTTATCAATAACGGTTGGCTTGCTAGATAAGTTTGACGTCATTGTCATACGGATGGCGGTGATCAACTGGTCCTTATACGTCACACCTATAGGACACGTTTGAGAGATGTGAAGGTATGAAAATACAGTCACATGTATGCCGGATATGACTAAACAGTTAGTCAGAGGTATTGACTATTAAATTAGTCAATAAGATGTTGAGATTAT
Organism: Silene conica; assembly: GCA_029255685.2. Taxonomy (NCBI): domain Eukaryota; kingdom Viridiplantae; phylum Streptophyta; class Magnoliopsida; order Caryophyllales; family Caryophyllaceae; genus Silene; species Silene conica. The sequence goes on along the minus strand of CM055313.2, from coordinate 34,361,622 downwards.
TATTTAATACGGATTATATAATTTTAGCTAATACGGATTACATGATTAATTCGTCAAATTAAATATAAACGGTTATATTTAATTAAATATTGAATTCGCGTATTAATATAAACAGTTATATTAATCTGGCTAATTATACAATATCGTAATTTTATCAGACCATTATTAATGTATCGACTGCATTAATATCTGATGACATGTGGCGATTTATAATTTAATCCCGCGAATCATATTTAGCAAAATGGATCGAATCACGAATTAGAATAAGGTAAGAGTGGAAAGCCCACTCTTACCCTACTCGAAATATCGGTCGTGTAGGTTACAAAAGGAGAGTGATTCTCCTTTTGTCAACGACTGGTAATTTATTATTCTGACAATTAGGGTTTTTGAGAGCATCCTTCTCCCAAAAACTCAGATCTCACATCAAAACTCACAAAAGCTCTCCCCATATTGCAAGGCAATTGGAGGGTACTTTCTAGCACACGCGGCATCGTCTCAATCATAGTCTTGGGTGCAAGTTATAGGAGGGAATTTGTTTTAATTCCTGTTCTTAGGCCAAATCGCGCAAGGACCTAAGGTTGTACTCTTTTTATGTTGTTTTCCTATCTTATGACTATAATTACAATTGTAAGTTTCGTTATAATCCTGCAATTAAAGGGCGAATACTTGTTTGATTCCCCACAGATACGGCTTCTATGCCAATTAGTAAGCTTCCTAAGCTTAATCAACCTCCTCGTGTTCCGCCTCAGAATGTTAGTCAGACTAATAATAATACTGTAACTAGAAATAAAAATAATAATAATCATAGTAAGAATAATAATGTTAATAAGGGCCTTGTTGTTGGTTTAGGAATTGTGTTAGGAGTTTGTGTGTTGTTGCTGTGTTTGACATATGGGGTGTTGGTGTATAGAGATAGTTGGTATACAGAGAGGTTGAAAAATGAGGATATGGAGAGGACAAGAGGGCAGGAGGCAGGTGGTGGAGCGGCGACTACTGGGCGGAATTATTTGAAAGTGTTAGAACAGAAGTTGATGGTAAGGTTTATGCTATTAAGAAGATGAAGTGGAATGCCTATGATGAATAGAAGTTTAATACGCAATACTAATATTGTTTTGCATCACGTTGGTATACAGTTGTTTGATTTTGCGACGAGCCATCAAGGAAAATACTTTGATAGTATTCCAGCTGCTGCTAAATTTTTCTCTAATAGTAGTTTTCAGGTAACTTATTTTAGACCGAATATTGTTGTGATGTCACATTATTGAGAAACTTTGGAACTTAATTAGCATCAATTAGGTTGATTTTATTAGACGAATGAGAGAATATTTATTTGATGGATCAGGATGATTTAATGTGGGGAGCAGCATGGTTATATAGAGCGACGAACAAAGATTCTTATAAGCAAATACTAGGCAACTCTCAAGCAGGTGGAACCAGAACTATGTTCTTGGGATGACAAGTATGTTGGTGCTCAAATTCTAGTAGCCAAGGTGTGTGTATATATATATATATATATATATATATATATATATGTATATATATATATATGTATATATATATATGTACATATATATATATATATGTACATATATATATATATGTACATATATATATATATATGTACATATATATATATATATATATGTATATATATATATATATATACAACTTACGCGCGCCTTCTATTATTATCCTTCCGTCTTAAATCTGAATTGGTTATTGTTATATCATACGACAGTCTTCGATCATAAAGTTTACTGATGTTTTACAAGAAATTCTAGAGGGAAAGGTACCAAACAGCGGAAATTGGGAACAACACAAAGAACAAGTAGAACAATATTTGTACAATTGTGTGCAAAAGGGGAACAACAACGTCATTAAGAGTAATGGAGGATTATTATGGTTTGATCAATGGACTAATCTGCAGTACACAATCTCTGCCTCTTTTGCCTCAACTGTTATGTTGACTACCTCTCTGCCACTGCTCAAACTCTCAAATGCCCTTCTTCTTTGGCCAACCCTTCTGAATTGACTTCTTTTGCCATTTCACAGGTATAACAATTACTAACCTCTCTAATACTTACTGCCTACCTAATTTCAATTCTTCACTTTGATAATATTGTTTCTAACTAACCTTATACCTCATTGTTCATGGAAGCCCTTGTGTCAATATTGTTATGTTATTGATGTATGTTGTTGTTGTTGTTGTAGGGCGTGGAATTCGTGATTTGAAAGATATGTCGAGCTGAACTAACCAAGTTTTTCTCTTTTGTTTGACGTGGTATATTGATCATCAAGCAAATATCCAAGTTTTTTTTTTTCCGAATCTTTAGTAATTTAATGTAATGTAATTGATTAGTGTGTGTGGATGATGGGTTGGTTGTACATGAACAATAATTTTATGTATACAATATTTTGGAAACTAGTCACTTATGTTCGTTGAATTGATGTAAGGAATGTAGGGTATGGGCTAATAAACCCATTTATTCATTTATTTATTTTAAAATAAAATTGAACAATATACGTCAGACTTTAGTTAAAAACTGATGTCTATTTCTGCAATAGACATCGGTTTTTAATAAAACTCTGATGCGCATTCATGGAATAGGCATCGGATAAATTAAAACTGGTGTCTATTCAATAAATAGACATCAGACTTAAGACTGATGCATAAGCAAAAAGAATATACATGTGTCAACTGTGCATCGGTTGTAAATCTGATGCATATTGATGAAAAAGTCTGATGTCTATGATGATTTTTGTAGTAGTGTAAGTGTTGTTAGAGGTCTAGAAGATTAGGACTAAGGACTTGGTTGTAGTACATATCGGAATATGTCTGAGTTGGGACCGCTAGGGTACGATATGTACTAATGTCTGATGCGTGTCAAGCTATGGTCTGAGTTGCGATCCTCTAGTTTGACATGTGAGTGTTTGTGGCGTGGTGGCCTAGTCTGAGTTGCGACGTATGGATCTTCTCGTGTATGGATGATGCGGTAGGGAAATGTCTGAGTTGCGACCTCCGCCCTATCGTGAGTTTGTTTGACCGTAGTGGGTTGGGTCTGAGTTGGGATCCCATTTCATTACGAAGAGTAATGGTTCTGACTGAGTTGCGTTAAGAACCATTATTAGCTGATTGGTATCCATCTGTGCCTGAGTTGCGGCTACGGGTGTATGCTTGCTGATTTGTGTACCAAGTTTACCTGAGTTGGGGTGTGACTTGGACACTGCTGATTTGTGTCTAGTGCTTGCCTGAGTTGCGGTAGGTCTAGATACTGCTGATTGCATCTGCTTGCCTGAGTTGGGGTACAGTGTCAGATGTTGCTGATTGATTGTGTTAGATAGAGTGTTATTGATTTTAGAACTGTTCGTGCAAGGCATTGGACGACTCTTAGTCTGGTTTCGTAAACGGTTTGGATTGAAAGACCCCCCGGCCGGGCAACCAGAAGAGAAACCGGCTCTCCTTCCAAATAGTTTCTGAAGTTAGTTGAGAGTCTTTGCAAGTATTACATGTTGATATGAGATTGAGATATGATTATATATATGCTTCACATGTTATAACTGTTGGAGTATGTTGGATGCTTTATGTGTTACGTGTCGTTAACAATAGGTGGCTAGGAGAACTCTAGCCACTCCCCACTGATTGTGGCGTACATGTTTACATGTATGTAGGTACATGACAGGTTGGTGGCTGATGGGTTACTTGGAGGCTAGCGAGCGATGATCCATTCATCATTGACTTACCTTTCTATCGTGTAGCTAGACCTAATAGTTTTGGATTTTATACTTGAGTGCCTGTAGGGATGTGCCATCCCAGACTGTTTTGTATTTATGCTTTTCATACTTAGACATATACTTATTTATGTTTTGGTTTATATCAGTTTGTACAATTTTGTTTTAATTCACCTCGTTTATCATGCATGTTAAAGTTTAAATTTCGCGTAAATTTTGGCATGTTTGTATGTTTTATTTTCCGCTGCGACGAGGGGTTTTACACCACTACCATCCCTAGTTGAGACGGAGGGAGTATTCTTTTATAAGTTTTCTAAGTGGAATAAATTGAGAAATAGAAAAAAGGTCCAAACAGGCCCGGCTTTTAGCCTGTGCGGCCCGTGCGGTCGCACAGGGCCCCCAATTGTGGAGGGCCCAATAAAGTGTTAAATTGTACATATAACTAGAAGGGTGTTCATATAGTAGCATATTGAAACTAGTATGGTGGTTGAAACCTTGCATTTGTTCCAAACAACGCTGGTTCGATTCCCAATCAACCTCTTTCTTATATTTTTTTATTTTTATTTTGCCTTCATGATAAATCATCTTGAGTTTTACACGTTTGACAGTTTATCGGATCCTTTAATTTTTCTCATATATCACGTAAAAATAGTTTTTATTTATATTATTGAATGTATTTTCACCATTTAAATTACTCAAAAATATTCATTTGACAAGTGAATATATATATATATATATATAGAGGCGGGATCCGGTGAGTCCACCTAAATATTTGAGTCCATGAGTCCATTTAGAGTATCACAAGTTGTATTAAAACATATCACGATTTTCTTACACTACAAAATCTACAATATCACAACCTTTTCAATATAATATCACAGCAAACAATATCACGCACTATATAAAAAAAAATCACGAAATTTTTTTCCAAAACTTTTTTTCCCGAATTTTTTTTTTCGACATTTTTTTTTCAAAAATTTTTTTTTCAATTTTTTTTCTCGATTTTTTTTTTTCAGAATTTTTTTTTGTGATATTATTTTGAAGAACCGGTGATATTGTATTGAGTAACTTATGATATTGTAGTGAAAAAAAATTGAAAAAATTTTTCGAGAAAAAACGCCTTTTGTTAAACAATATCACGCACTATATTAAACAATATCACGAAATTTTTTCAAGAACTTTTTTTCGCGCAAGTATTTTTTTCGAATTTTTTTTTTCAATTTTTTCTCTCGAATTTTTTTTCCGAAATAATCTTTTCTCGAATTTTTTTTTGTGATATTATTATGAAGAACCGGTGATATTGTATTGAGTAACTTGTAATATTGTAATGAAAAAAAATCGAAAAAAATTTCGAGAAAATACGCCTTTTGTTAAACAATATCACGCACTATATTAAACAATATCACGAAATTTTTTCAAGAACTTTTTTTCCAAATTTTTTTTTTCAATTTTTCTCTCGAAATTTTTTTCCGAAAATTTTTTTTCTCGAATTTTTTTTGGTGATATTATTTTGAAGAACCGGTGATATTGTATTGAATAACTTGTGATATTGTAATGAAAAAAAATTCGAGTAAAAACGCCTTTTTATTAAAAAAACGTGTTTGTTTTTAAAAAAATGCATACTGAAAAAGGGAATTTTTTTAATAAAGAAAATGTCATTTTAAAAGAAAAGGCAAAAAAAAAAGTAATATTGAAAAAGAAAAAACAAAAAAAGGAAAAAAATTTGATATTGAAAACACGTGATACTTTTTTATACAACTTATGATATCATTGTTAGACTCATGGACTCAAATATTTAGGGTGGACTCATGTGATCCCAACTCTATATATATATATATATATATATATATATATATATATATATATATATATATATATATATATATATATATAGAGGCAAGATCCGGTGAGAACGATCATTCGGTGCATTCGGTGAGAACACGCCTCAACCGTGCGATTAACATATTTGTACGGCTGAAGATTTAACGTTTGAACAAAACAAACCCAAGCCCACAAACAGTACTTATCTTCCTCGTTAAGAATACTCTGTGAAGAAAACCATCCCCGCGAAAAAAAATTCCAGCAATCCGAATGAATCTTCCAATTTTTTCTCCATTAATGGGCGCTTAATTGATATAAAATTGATCGTGATGTACGCATCTTAAATCTTCACTTTTTTTTACTTGAATTATGTATGTACATGTAAAATTCAATCAATTTGTTAATTTACCTGATTTTTTTTTTTTTGTTGATTTGGGATTATTTTAATTTTAATTGAAGGGGTTTAATGAATATTGAAGAACCCAGAATTTTGGAAGATCATGTCGGTGCAATTATTCCAGCTGAAATTAATCATGGCGCACAAACACCAGCTGATTCAAGTATGTTATTTGATTTTAATCCTTCGCAATTTATTGATGCATGATCGTTCCTGATTTTGTTTTTTTCAATTCATTATATTTGCTAATAATTCTGGTATCTAGATACATAATTGATGATAATCTATGAATTATGATTTTACATCCTTTTAATTTATTGCATGTATGATCTTTCTGATTAAGTAAATTGCACCCTTTAATTTCCTTACTTTTTTATGTATGACCGTTCAAGCTTGTTTTCTTGAATTCATTAATGTATCTAGAAACCTAGATGATGATCATCTCTGATCTATGTATGTATATCTTTTAAACATATTGACTCATAACTCGTTCATTGATTAAGTTTTGATACAGTATGATTACTGATTAAACAATGTATCTAGAATCATAATTAATGAGCACCACCGATTTGGAAATTTGATCACATTTAGATTTGTGTAATTTTAGTGATCTGATTCATTTGTTGTTTTCTTTTAGTTAATGTAACTATCAATAGAAATTGATGCATCTGGATATGGTCGATTTCATATTTTTATACATACTGCTACCTGATGGATCATCGACAATAAGACGCACCTTCTGTTTGTATTCTGGACACGTTCTATTTATATTTTATTAACGTACCTATCAGCCTTATTTACGCGTCTGTCCCTCTATATTAACGTACCTATCAGCTTTCCTGTTGGTCGCTTCTTGTATGAGCCAAGTATAGGTTTAAAACCATATTTTGTACGCGTCTGCTCACGCATTTTTTAATTGATTAACGTACCTATCAACTTTATTTATGCGTCTGTTTACAAAGTGTTTTTACCGTATGCTTGCATCTAGATATGGTCGATTTCATATTTTTATACATACTGCTACCTGATGGATCATCGACAATAAGACGCACCTTCTGTTTGTATTCTGGACACGTTCTATTTATATTTTATTAACGTACCTATCAGCCTTATTTACGCGTCTGTCGCTCTATATTAACGTACCTATCAGCTTTCCTGTTGGTCGCTTCTTGTATGAGCCAAGTATAGGTTTAAAACCATATTTTGTACGCGTCTGCTCACGTATTTTTTAATTGATTAACGTACCTATCAACTTTATTTATGCGTCTGTTTACAAAGTGTTTTTACCGTATGCTTGCATCTAGATGTGGACCCCCTATTGATTGAGTCGACTCCCAAGGAAAGGGTGCCTGTTTGCGCGCCTAGTTTGATACCGGTTGTGGGGATGTGTTTTAGCAGCCTGGAACAGGGGATGGAACATTACCATAACTATGCTGCCAGTTCAGGTTTTAAAATGAGGAAGTCGACACAAAGAATTACGCGCGGGGTGGTTGTGACTAAATATTGTGTATGTAGTAAAGCGGGTGAAAGCAAACACAAGGGGATGGTTAAAAAAAGACAAAAGACTAGAATTTTATGTAATGCAAAAATATTTTTTCGAAGAACTACTGACGGACAGTATGTGATAGCCGACTTCCATGAAGGTCATTCACACCTTCTATCTACCCCCAATACAGTCGTCCATCTGACCGAATCAAGAGAGCTAACTATACTACACAAAACTATGATTTTTGAGAATTCCAAAGTAAATAAAGGGCCTGTTCAGACTTTTCGAATGTTTAAGGAATATGTTAAAGGATATCGGAATGTTGGGGCATCGCTAGAGGATTTTAAGAACTACTGGAGGGATGTGAAAAAATTCATAAAAGGTTATGATGCTCAAATGATGATTGAGAATTTCATGCATAAAAGAGCTATGTGTAGCTCTTTTTTCTTTGATTTCGATGTTGATGAACGTGGACGTCTCTCTCGAGTTTTTTGGGCTGATCCTATTTCAATTAAAAATTACCGTCTTTTTGGTGATATGACGTCCTTCGACACAACCTTCAATATGAACACTTATAAGATGATTTTTGCACCTTTTACTGGGGTCGACCATCACAAAAAATGTGTGACATTTGGAGCAGGTCTTCTCAGAAATGAGAGTGATGACGGCTTTGTATGGTTGTTCCGGGCTTTTCTGACCGCCATGAGTAACAAGTACCCTGTGTGTATTATCACTGACCAAGATTTAGGCATAAAGGCTGGAATTAGAATTGTTTTCGGCGACAAAACACACCATAGGTACTGCATGTGGCATATAATGAAGAAACTACCCGATAAGATTGGCTCTACTGTTTATAGGGATACTAATTTCATGAAGGAACTATGTTCCTGTGTTTGGGCAGAGGACATTGAACCACCTGAGTTTGAGAAACAGTGGTGTTCGACCATATCCTCACACGGTTTAAATGATAATGAATGGTTAACTTCAATGTTTGCCATAAGGACTTCTTGGATTCCCGCCTATTTCAGAGATTTATTTTTAGGTGGACTCATGAGAACCACGTCTAGGTCTGAATCCGAAAACAACTTTTTTGGGAATTTCATGAATCCAAACTTAACATTGGTGGAGTTCTTGATGCGATTTGAGAGTGCTATGGATGCTCAACGATGGAAACAGTCCAAATTGATTGCTGAGTCGAAAAACTCCTTCCCCGCTCTGGAAACACCCCACCCTTTAGAGAAAGATGCTTCTGATTTTTACACACCGGTCATTTTTTCTGAATTTCAACTTGAGTGGAAAGCTGCTTGTTTCACATGTGGCCTGAAATTATCTGTTGGTCGCGACATTTCCATTATTGATCGCGATAGTAATAAAGTATCCAATGTGCACTTCAATTCTGACAGCCTGAAACTGAAATGTTCGTGCAAAAAGTTTGAGAGGCATGGTATTCTATGCCGACACATGCTTTATGTGTTGAAGGAAAGTGGGGTTGAAAAAGTCCCGACTCAATACTTGTTAGGAAGGTGGGGCAAAATGGCTACATGTCAGACGGGATGCCTACCCGAAACATTACTGAAAGATTGCAACACCTTAGATGTACAGAAAACCAAGATTGGGAACCTATGGTCTGAAGTATTCTCGTGTGTGACACTCGCTGAACAGAAGCCCGAATATGTGGACGATTTAATGAGTATCCTTAAAGGTTTTAGGGACAAGCTTACCTCACCAAGTGATATACCTGAGTGTAGCATTTCCAGAAGCAAGGCTGATAAGATGAGGGACAAAAATAAGGAACTTGAAATGTTGCTGGGTACAAAAGTACCGACCGAAGTTGTCGTCTTACCTCCTATACAGTCAAAAACTAAAGGATCTGGAAAGCGACTTAAATCCCGAAAGGAACAAGCTGCTAATGAACATAAGAAACCTCCGAGAAAATGCAACGCTTGTGGCGAGATCGGATTCCATGATAGTCGGAATTGTCCTGGGAAAGCATAAATCCTAGTACCCCCCAAAATTTATGTTTGCTGTAATGTATTTTTCTCAATTTCTCAATTTCTGTGCACCTTACCGCTTCTTGTATTTCTTTCTTTTCTTCACTTTTAACTCTAATCTTTTAATCCTCTGACCCAGGACAGCAGACGATAACGAAGATGATAATGATGATGTTTTCACGTCATTGGTCGGTTTTGGTTAATCAGAAGTAGCAGGTATAGCAGGATAGTTCCCTGAGGCAACAACTTGTTTGAGCGCTTTAAACAGTGAAAAACCAGACTTTGTGCATTCACTTGTACTAGGTGGTTCTACGGGTAAAATTGGGGATTCCCAGGGCCTCTTTGACAGCCAGCCTTCCAACCACTGCAAACAAATGCAACATTATCACTTATAATCAACAGATATTGCAGTCATTAACATACCGTCATGTAATAATAACCCTTAAAACCATAGTTAACTAAGCCTTGTATGAGATGGCCTTACATGTGATTTCTACTTCCCTAGTGAACTCTGACTAGTATTTTTTCTGGTGAATGGTTTTGACAGGGATAAACACATGTGATTGGATCTGGTATAAAGAAATTGCTCATGGTGCTTGCTGATCAAAAGATTTCAAGTACTACACTGGAATAGCATAAACGCCAAAATACTACTATGTTTTTGATTTTATCACATATTTGTGGCTGCAGAATCTTTGTTATACATTTAACTGCAACATACAACAAGTGTACCCTACTATTTTTGTTATACAATTGCTGAATATTCACATTCCTTTTAGTGGTCGCTTCGCAAATTTTAAAATAGTTGACGTATCTGCCCGCTTCATATATGTACCTGCAATATACAAAATGCGTATCCACATATTATTTGTGACACGCGAACTTTAAGGGCTTTAAACCGTTCCTCAAAACACGAACGATCGTAATGACATCATATAAATCCATCACCAGTTTATGTAATTTAGAAACGATTTTTTCTAATATAAAGGCGATACTCCTAGTGGATACGCACATTTTAATATTAGATTAAAAATGAAAAATGTGTCGATTTCGAAGTTACCCAAATAATAAACGGGTTAGAGGACCAAACCAAGCCCAGTCATATAAAATGTCAACACTTGTTATACATTTAACTGCAACATACAACAAGTGTACCCTACTATTTTTGTTATACAATTGCTGAATATTCACATTCCTTTTAGTGGTCGCTTCGCAAATTTTAAAATAGTTGACGTATCTGCCCGCTTCATATATGTACCTGCAATATACAAAATGCGTATCCACATATTTTTTGTGACACGCGAACTTTAAGGGCTTTAAACCGTTCCTCAAAACACGAACGATCGTAATGACATCATATAAATCCATCACCAGTTTATGTAATTTAGAACCGATTTTTTCTAATTTAAAGGCGATACTCCTAGTGGATACGCACATTTTAATATTAGATTAAAAATGAAAAATGTGTCGATTTCGAAGTTACCCAAATAATAAACGGGTTAGAGGACCAAACCAAGCCCAGTCATATAAAATGTCAACACTTATAAGAAACGAATTCCTCAATATTACCTAGGGATTTAATTTGTAATTACGAAGGGGATTTAACTTGTAACAGTTATGTCGGAAATTACTATCACTAATGATTAAACCATATCATTGTCGTATATACACGCCTTATAGATGCACCTACAGTATACAAGATGTGTATCTATCTATTATCCACTATTAAACACGGACTTTTAAAGCGTTAATCCATAACAGCGAAAACATTACTCGAAACAAACGATCGTGTTGACCCATTGTGATAATAACTAGCTGTAAGTATTATGAGGTTGCTTTGCTTAATAGTAATATGTTTGATCCAACACAAAAGGAGCCTTCCGAAATTACAAAAAATAATGTCTATTACAACATATTCATTCCAATGCACATTTCCGGGTTAACCTCACGCGACAATTAACACATCCTGCCGATGCACAATTCCTCAATAGCCTCGTACGGCAATAAACCCCTCTTGCTGATGCACATTTCCCATGTACTAAAAAATCTGCAAATGTCGTTAAAATCATAACCATCAAAACACACACACTTTTACCGTGATAGGAAAATTTAAACAATAAATACGAGTGACTGAACGTTGATACCTTTCTTTTGTTTTCCTGCCATCGTAATAATCTGAGTGCGACCGTCTTCCTGTACGCAGCCATAGCCTGGGTATATATATATATATATACATTCATCAGTTATTACAGGTCTAAATTGACATAACCCCACATAGAACACCGTATGGGAAACATGTACAAACCTTATAATATCCCTTATCTTCCCACAAAGATCTGTCGCGACCAGCTTCTAACCATTTGAGTACATAAACACCGCAATCATGCCTTCACCATTGTCAACACACGGCAAAACGAATTAAAACAAATGCCACCGTCTGATGTGTGACAGACTGTACAAAAAGAATTAACGGTACACTTACACATTTGGTTGTTGAGGGACAGGAACAAATGTGAAATCAGCTAAAGTAACACATTCGAAGTGTTTGTACCCATTGGATCGGCATAAAATCTCGACGACATTACGAACCTACAATTTAGATGTTTAACGTATACGTTTATATATGACCTTACAAACAAATACCTAAACAAGAATGACATAGTATAATGATATATACCACTTTTGTAGCCAGCTCTACGTCCGCTTGAATATCCTTAGTACGTAGTGAGTTGAGAATATAATTCTGCTTCATCTCCGTATCACAAACACAAAGAAACCAGTGATCGTTTTCGATTATAGGTATTAGCATCTGAAAAACAAGATAATATACCACTAAGATGACCAAATAAAAAATGACTTTCCAGCCACCGAAATGATATGCCAAACGGTTGTCGTTCACCATACAACTAGAATACTTACAGCTTTTACACACGTCCCATCCTTTGGGATATATGACGTCTTTATGTAGTTGCGTCCGAGAGTTTTGTCCTTCTTTGGAATAAGATGCTACAAAAAATAACCGTCTGATGTCATTCCAAATAAATGAATAAAAAACGACAAACAAATATGCATTGTTCAGTTCGAAACTAATAATACAGGATATACTCACTCGTGCGATTGTTGGAATATATAACAGCTCCGGTGAGAGTAAAGTTGAGTATATTCCGAACAAATCAATCACCTATATTGGAACAAAATAAAACAATACCAGATAACGATCGGGCAACAATAAAGCACACAAATGTATGACTTAAAAAATATAGCAACAAAGTAATATGTCGACACTGAACAGTTAGAAGATACGGAGTAATCAGCACGAATAAATAGATTTGTTCCAAAGTTGCAGGACCTACAACTACCTTATTTGCTAAAGATGCCTTCGCACAGTCATACTACATACTTTACATGTTTACATGACTACATTACTGTATCAGACATAATCAAATCGTTAGACACAAACAAATATATTCCGTAAAGTTTTAACCATTGTTTACTGTTGAGGCCGACTTGTTCAGATATAATACAATCGTTAGACACCATATATTTACGCTTTCTTACAGTTCAGACCCTCTGGTATGACCTCAAGAAAACAATCAAGATAAAACTATAGCAACAAACCATATCAGCGACCCATTTGCGAGGTTTTAAAGAAGAAATCCCCATCTTTGTTACTTGCCCATAGATTGTATCAACCACTACCTCCCTATATAAAAAAAATGCATAAATGTATCAGCATATAGAAACATAAATACCACAAAATATCCGAAAAACAGACTGATTTATGTATGACAGATAGTAGTAATGTCATTTACTGTGCTGCTGCATCGTCCTTAGATTGAAGGAACACGTAGTCCAAGAGTTGCGTATCTGAATATTTCACTTCTTGTTCCACAGCTTGTTTCCTTTAAAAAAAAAACATGGGAAATATTAAGATCAAGCAACACCAATCACTTTTGTTAAAAAAGGAAGGATGTTACTAATGAGAACAGTTTGCTTGCCCAGATTTAATGTTAAGACGCCTTGCAGCTACCAGAACTTGTTTTGATAATTCATTCTCATTGCACGAGATGATAGCAAAACAGTACTTCAGTTTCTGTTTGAATAAGATCTTGTCAACTGCGGCTTCTGGCCTGGACTGCACATTGCAAGGCATGTTACTATGTTAATACAGAAATACACATCTATTTCGCTTATCACTATGTCAACTAACATACGAAACCTTCTTACATTGATAACTTGACCTTTAAGGGCTAGTCGGCCACCTGCATACGTCTCCATGTAACACATCAGGTATATACCGTCATCCACATTATCCATCCCGTGCGTTTTGGGCACATACTCTTCACATTTGAAAAATTGAACTTCCCTGAATCTGCTTGCCTTAGATACCATCTCACGTTGGATAAACCTCCGCTAGGGGGGATATCAAAAAACACAGAACGACGGATGTATCAATGATGCACATATCCAATATATGCCATCCATTCAACAAAAAAAACAAAAAAAAAATGTATTGAACTACTAACCACGTCCTGGACAGATTTGATGAAGTTTACTGTCATATGTCGCATTGGATGAATAACTTCAATCTTTCGGGTCATGAAGTTGACGCAAATCAAATGAGGCTGGCTAGATGTGAATGGAAAGAACATCTGTATATATCAAAACATGTAGAAGCCTTGATTAAACCCACAAAAACAAACCAAACCCTAACAGCTATTACCCGCAAGATGAACACCTATTAAATACAAGGATGTATAAAGCTCACCAATTTCAATTTCTCATAGTCAGTACCATCTTCACATGTAATTCCCTGAAAGTCATGAAATAAAATATAATAAACAATTTGTTACCATCATTACAAAACCATATATATAATATACAGACAAGGTGAATGACTTACATTATTAGTAACAAAAGCATATAAACGCAATGGGGACGAGGCAGCTTTTAAATCCTCCTTGATATTCAAAATGTGAGCCCAGAAATTAATCACATTTGAAGATATCTTTGTGTCTACAATCAAGGACTTCAGATCACACCGTCTCAATTGGAAATGTTTACTCCTGACCAGAACCTCACTGCATAGCATTAACACATATATGTACATCAGTCAGTATGATAGGCACGTCAGTCAGTATTATAGGTACGGTGTTTGCCATTATAGATACATTTGGCGCATACATAATGACAGCTCACACATAATGACATAATAATATAAAAAAAGAAAGGAAGGAAAACGAAGAGGTTCTCTCCCCTCCATTCCATTCCATTATTAGTACATACACAGTACTAACAGTTAAAAACAGTATTCTGATACTCCTTCCCTCAGCAGTGTGGAGTGTGGATTGTGGCGTGTGGTGCCTGCCTCTCAATACTTTCAACTTGACACCCACACTTACGCCCACACTTACTTCCTTTCAACTTGGCCAGTAGTTGTATGTGGTCCGACCCGGTACTGAGAGTAGTAAATGAGGCTTTAGGATAGTCACATTTATAGCGTAACCATCAGTGTAATGCAGCGATGACTGATTATAAGATCAAGATTGACAGTAATACTAATATCATGGGTTGAAAAAACAGGAGGTGCTACTATAAAGTCAGAAGGTTGTCATTTTGAAGGGGAGGACCACAAAGAGGGAATGACGGTATGAATCAAGTGCATGCATTATATAAAATCTAGACCGTATCAGACTAACAGCATATTACAGTACAATTTGCGATTGTGTTACAAATAGTTCATCGCACAACCACCGAAATCAAGGGGCTGAAATATAAGCCGATACGCAATGGTTTTACTTGCAACTCTACCGAGAGTTTTCAAAAATAGCCTTGAACCCATTTGTGACTAGGCAAAAATGGAAACCCTTATTTGTAAGCCACTTCCCACAGTATGACTGGCTATCCAACCAAGCATTATCACGCATATGTACGTAAACAAATGAGATAGATACGATGTCTGCTACTATAGATACGCTAACGCATAAAATACATAAAAACAAAAAAGAAAAGGAAAATACAGGCGGGTAAAATATACCTGTCATCAAGACCATCCCTGAACACAAAATCAGAAACATCCCGCTCAGCCTGGTTCAGATCTGACATCATTGATATGTTCCGCTGAACAAAAGGTGACCTGAATACATTCGAGACAACTGTGTCCCTCCTGATCAGTGGTTTTGCCTCATTCTGCACTGTAATAGCATCCATTACCGGGCGTGTGTTTGTTGGTGCCGGTATGGGAGAAACAGCAATATCAGTAGGGGTGTTAGGATCCTCAGATGTCTCAGATGTGTCAGGTGAATCAGAAACGGATCTCTCTTGAGATTCAAATAAATTGAAGGTCGGATAATCAAGGGCAACTCGCCTTTTCTTTTTTAATGGCTCGTCTGCCGGTACTTTGTTGAATGCGCTGCTTAACGCGCACACAGCATCCACAAAGGTGGGGTCATTCCAGCATGGGTCATCACCATCATCAGTACCCCCCGTCGTGTTTGTCACCCGAACACCGCAACCTATCCCATCTGCCCCACTGCCCGTCATATCAGTTTGACACTGATCACCATGTACCGTATGAACTGCACTTGCACGTTTGACATCAACGAGATCATCTTTGCACACGTCGTTTGGGTCTATTTCAGTTTCGCCTCGATCACACTCACCATTTGGATTAATCTCTTCCTCGTATTTACTAGGTGGCGTTAATCGAAACCCACCTAGTAAGGATTCTGCCATCTCAGAAAGCTGCCCCACAACAACCGAATTTGGCATTATGATCTTAGCACCGTTGATTGAATCTGCGAACTGTTCGAATGCATGAGCCAGCGCTTTCCCTGTGTTTGCCATGTGTTCGATGCAGCTTGTAACTCGTAATTTATTATCATCACTAACACCACGGTTACTCTCATTACTCACCCCATGACTAGTAGTCGCCTCAATATCCTGATCGACCTTAACATCAGTACCCATTCTGATCTGGCTGTCCACATAACCATCCCCATAACACCCTGGGTGCTTGACCAGCCTATGATCAACAAACCCAGCCCCAAAACGACGAGCTTCCCGTTTTTCTTCGGAAATCCGCAATGAGATCGCCCTTTTAGTCCATGAACATAATGTGGGGAATACTCGATCGACCTTCCTTGTCTTGAACACCATTCTGTCAAGATATATGAATATCAAAACCATTATGGGTCCCTTAAAAATCTTCGCCCTACCCCCTTTGGATGCCCTTTCGTTATCAGCTCTCCATCGTCGGACACTATCTAAAAGATGGTTCCGAGTAAAATCACACCATTTCAAACTTTGTATAGCAGAAACATCGCCCAAACACTTCAGGATCCGAATGCTTGGAAAAGACCCTTTCACCCCCATAAGGAAGGCGGACACAACGTATACAATAAAGTTCCTCTTGAAATCATCCCCGCCTTCCCTCTGTTCAACCATCTTATTCAATATGTCAGTAAACTTGATTTTTTCGACCCCACCATATTGCGCCTTCCATGTGTTAACCATACCCATGTACTCATCACTATGCTCATATTTGGTCGCTTGCACAATCTGTACCTCACCCATAGGTATGCCGGTGGCTAGATGGATATCTTCATCCCGAATAGGCAGATCGATACTTGTGAAAGAAGACGTGAAAGGGTCGAAATCAGACACAAGCCAGTATGCTAACTGCCCAGGGATCATATCAGTCTTAAGGCATAATAACCCCCCAAACCCCATATCTCTGATATCTGCAAGTTGCTTGTCAGACAGCCCACTGTTAATGAAGCGTAATAAGGCGCACGGACTCATTCTCGTTTTTAAAGCCGGGTACCATTCTGGTGAAGCACGTTTAGATCGCGTTTTGCTTGTTGACCCTTTCTCCCGATTACTTGTATTATCTACTGCCACTGTCAATTTCAAGTGTCTAGGACTCTTCATGTCTACACATATATACACATTTCGTTTAGGTATCTACCAAACTCATACATGTATCTAGATATATGATATGATTATCTACTGAACAAATTCAAATAAACTTATTTTCAGGCCCCTAACACTTAATCATATTGAATGCGTATCTAGTTTCCAATTGAAACGAACCCAGACCACAAAACAACGTGTATATCACCATATATCATAATTGAAACTATATAAAACACACTTACCACCAGGAAAAATGCATTTGAAGACCCAACAGTTGTAATAATTCAAGCTCCCTGACACATAGACATTTGAAATGCGCATCTAGTTTCAATATGAACGCCTATGTGATTAATTAAACACAAAACACTAACCAACAAACTACAACCATCACCATATCTCAACACAGAGCAATCGGAGAACCTCCGCAACTTACGCTACTTTACCCCCCAACAACATAATTTACCACCATAACATCCGACGATTGCAACATGCATGTAATAAACTAAGTAATTTGTAAGCTACAAGAGACATAAATCAGCTAAATTATTCAAAATCAACAACATCAAACTAAATTATGCAAATCAATTTAAAGCTATAGAATAAAATCGGGAAACTTACTACTACGAATTACTTGGATAGGTACTGAATCAAAATGAGTAAGCTACCTCGGCTACCTGCAATGTTGATCACAAGATTTATCGTAGAATTTAATTGATGAACGTTTGAATTGATTTCATTAATTAAACTGGGAGGAAACTTAAAACTGAAACGCGGGAGAGAGAGAAAGAGAGAGAGAGAGGAATATCTGTGTAATAAAACGTGATGACAGATGTTTTAATCTCAGACGCATATTTGTGTTCTAATCGCACGGCTATAACTCGTTCTCACCGTATGCACCGAATATTCGTTCTCACCGGATCCTAAATCTATATATATATATATATATATATATATATATATATATATATATATATATATATATATATATATATACATTTTTTTGTGTAGTTTAAAACTTAAATTTTAACTTTATATAATTTATTATTGTTTATAATAAATAATATCGTTTTAATAATAATTTCACATTCAAACGAAAAAACTATAAAAAGGGGCCTCATTTAAAATTTTGCACAGGGCCACCAAAATCTCGGAGACGGCCTTGAGTCCAAATAAACTAATGTAGTAATTCGTATTTTCTTTTAAGTCATGTGTTCCATGTTATTCCAATTCCAATGTATGGCTCGTAGTATTATCATGTTGTCTTATGTTGTCGTCCCTTCACTTTCTTTTCTCTTCCCTGTACGAGCTCATAATATGTCTAACAGTGAATGTCTCTCATGCCTACCGAGTAATGATTTGAAGTAACTTTTTCGCAATAATATACTTTTTCATATATATTTGTGCTTTTCGTCATTCACTAGTTCAGTTCTACCATGCTTTCATTCATCACAAATTCTCGTTTGGAAAGGGTATATTCGTCGCAAGTTTGCGACGAATTAAATAATACTCGTATAGGGAGATAAAACGAAAAATAGGTTGGGAGTATCATTCTATTTTGTCTTATTTATCAATTTGGTTAGTATTTGACTCGTTGGAAACTTGTGACGGATATATTCATCACAAAGGAGACTTACTGTTCATTCATATAGATTATGAAAAATTCTTATTTAAGATGAAAATATTCATCTTAATTAACCTTAAAAATTGATCAAGTATATTAAATAAAACAAAGTAAAATGGTCAGAAAAAAAGAAAATAAAAATGAGATGATGTGAGTCATGTGACCGTGTGTTACTAAAACTGCACGACACTTGTATTAATGTAATTTTTTTTGTATTTTGTGTCCCTCCATCAAATTTCGGATTTCAAAACTAATTAATTTTAAAGGGTTAATTTTGAAACTTAACCTAATTAATTAGTTTAACAATAATGATAATAAGAAATTTTTAAAAAATAATATTAAGAAACTTTTAAAAAATAATATTAAAAGATTTTGTGCGATACGCTACCTACATTGGTGGAACCATACCTCATCATCATTCTTGATTAATGATTCTAAACTTAGATACTCCAATATTTAATTGTCGTTTTGCTTTCTATTAGACCATCCCCAAGCAAGGGTCATTCTAAGTAGGTCAATACATATTTTTATTCTTAATTACACTTAATTTATCTTGACCCATTTTTACTCTCCCAAGCAAAAAGGTCACCACCTAGGTCATCAACCCAATTATTTTTCACTTTCCAACATTTTTAATAACTTTCCACATTTTTTAACCCACTAAAAAACTCATCTCTCTTACTTTATCCATTATTATTACTATATTTTAAGCTCTTCACATTTCTAAGCCAATGACCATTAAACAACTACTGGGTCAATAGATGGGTCAATACTAAGAAAAGAGGTCACCAATTGACCCTATTTTGTAATGGGTTATACTAATTAATTTGCTAATCCTTAATTAACTTGATCCAATTACTTATTGACCTCCTCATCCACCTTGCTTGGGGATGGTCTTAGAGATATGACATAAAATATTGGTATTTTATAGTAGATCAAAAAATTAAAAAAAATAGCGCAAGATAATCGTATTTGATACTTAACATACATCGTGTCATGTTCATACTTACTGTCTTAGTCAAAATTAGGGTAACACCCGTGAAAATTCACGGGGTTGTTCAATTTCAATTTTTTTACACGAAACGGTCAATTTAAGAAACTAAGAATAATAGCAATAGTAGAACTTTATATAGAGCTCTTCCTATTTTCAAGTTATTTTCACAAATTACTAAGTTTAAGAAATTCACATCACAATAGAAGAACTTTATTTAGTTTTTAATTAGGACCCACTATTAATTATCTTATTATCTTCATAAACTTTTTTTTCTTGAAACTAACAAAGAACTTAGTTCTTAAATAAGAACCAAGTTCTTATTTTGACAAACTCAATGTAATACATAATGGAAGAACTTTATTTTTGAAGTTCTTATTGACAAACTCAAGAATAAAAACTTCTATTGCTATTGCTCTAATAACTTATACGGTGTATATATGTAATTAAATGCTTTAATAAAAATAAATAAAAAAGTTCATATATAATTAAGATATACACGAACAGTTTGACATTTAACGTTTTACTTGTAAGTTGAGAAAACGTTAAATATAATTACACTAGTACAGAAATGTCATTTGGCAACGGTCAAAAAACACATATGGCAACGGTTCCACGACCGTTGTAAATCGGGGCGTTGCCTTAAACAATCACCTACGGCAACGGTTGTTAACCGTTGCCAAATGTTATTTTTGGCAACGGTTGCAAGTAGGAACCGTTGCCAAAAGGTGTTTTTGGCAACGGTTATTAACAGCAACCGTTGCCTTATGTATATAAAAGGCAACGGTTATTAACAGCAACCGTTGCCTTATGTATATAAAAGGCAACGGTTCATTTTAACAACCGTTGCCGTTGCTCAATTAAAATTTTTAAAAAAATATATATATATTCCAATAATATATTTTTGGATATATGTAAAAGTTTCTATTAAGATAATAATTCATTACAAACAAATGTTTAACATATAATCAACATTACAAAGCAATATTAAATACATCTTCGGCTCAAGTGAACTAAGAAAACTTCCAGCGAAACCATTTCTTCTTCTTCTCCTTCTCTTTGCCACAATATTACTTCAAGCTAAACCATTTCTTCTTCTTCTCCTTCTCCTCTTTGCCTGATTACTTTGATAATTTCTTTGAGACTTGGCTGCAGATGGGCCTGCCGTGTCCTTATTTCCATATTGCTTCTTATCAAGTGCTTCTGTTTGTTTTGTAATCACAAGGGTGATGGAATCTTGAATCTGTACAATGAAACCTTCATTAAACGCTTTAATCTATTGTCCAGCGATGAAAATCAATCTTGAAAGGGGAAATATGAACTTAGGCAGCCTTTATGTCATATGAAGAATGTGTCTAATGAAGGTATGAACTGGTTCTGGGGATAGTGTAGGCTACTGATAATGAGTCTGAGTTTAGCAGTTTGGGTCGGTTGAATAGTTAAATATAAGCTGAGAATAAAGTGTACTATCTAAGTAGGTCTAAGGTATTTGAGTTTGTTTCTGATCGAACTACGGTGTGTAAAAATTGAGTGGGAGTATAAAAATTGAGTCGAATTATACCTTGATGTTGAAACCTGCTTTTGCGCTAGTCTCAAGGAACATTGCCCCTGATTCACGAGCCTTGTTATCTCCTTCGTCTATTGAGAACATGGCTAATAAGAGCCATTCAATATCAAAACATTTAGGGACGGGTTACTTTAATTGTTTAAGAATGTCACACAAATACTGATGAAGACGGGTCAACATACAATACCTTGAAATTGGCATGGTTATTTGCAAATTTGATTGGCACTGGCTCTGGGCTCTAGTGTCCATCTATGTGCACCACGTCATTTTCCTTCAAATGCATCATAGCAGTATATGCCAAGTCACCTTGAAATATTACAGGCAACCTAGTAAGAAAAGAGTTTTGTAAACAAAAAATCAGTTCGTGATGCACTTGCGTAGTAGTTAGAAGATAATAAACTCATTGAATTACAGGCAGATGTTCGTCCAAAATTAGTACATAGTAGCAAAAGAGAAAGGTTACCCTATCATATTTTACTCACAAACAGTAAACATTTCACAGTAATACAGTATACCACCAAACTTAACTACCATGAAATATACTCCCTCCTATTCCATATTTTCTTCCCTATTTCCTAAAACGGATTATTCAGGTTTTCTTCCCCTTTCCTATTTTGGAAACTTTTATTCTTATTTTATTCATTTCTCTCTCCTATTACCAAACCCCACCAACTCTTTTTACTCCTATTTTATTACTTTTTTAATGTTTGTGGTCCACAAATTCTTATTTAATTCCTAATTATTCATCCCTCTCTCCTATCACCAAACCCCACCCAATTTTTTACACTTATTTTATTCCTCACCTTAATCCTCGTGCCTAACCCAAAGGGGAACAAAATATGGAATAGGAGGGAGTATTATCCAATGTGTCGAGATCAGAAGAGTTGGGCAGGGGGTCAATAATCATATGCAATGTTTATAAGGGAAGAAAATACAAGATCAGAACTATCACAACGTCAAATCATGAATTCTTCTCATTTTATCTTTATCATGATTCATAACCTTTCATAGTAATAGAACGTTCAACTTCAAACCCAATGGTATCTGCTGGTGCGTTGTTAATTTACAAAAACAGGAAGTGGCTTCAGTTGCAGGATTTGGTTAACAATATACTTAAAGTCTTAAACAAAGTTAGAGATGCTAGAAGTAACCATAGCTAACCCCGATGTAAACAAAAGGATTATATAGAAACCATAGCTAACCCCGATGTAAACATTATTCCTGAACTGGGATTTACTGGGACACTTACAAAAAACAAGAAAAATTGCATCAGAACGACGTTTAATTAGATTCTGGCTATTTGAATGAAATTTCGTCGGTTAAAGGACGACGTTTTGGGTCTGTTATCCAGGGATCCTCACTTGAGGCATGAAGGACAAGCAGCAACAATAACAACAATGACAGTGCAGTAGCAACGCAGTAGTAAAATGGTAACATTACAGCAGTAAAATCAGCAGCCTAATGGTGGTATAACAACACCTTGTAGCAGCCATAAATCAGACATAAGTATATTGAAAGAGGGGACACATTCTTGTATATTGAAAGGATTTAAGCTCGATTTATTTTTTCTACTTTCATTATGTGTCTTTTTTTTGCTATATTGTTAATCTGAGAAGGAAGTAACAAGGAATATCACTGATTCAGGAACAAAAGAAACTTCAAGGCCAACTTACCGCAGAGCAAGAAACTCCTGTCAGTTCTAAAACAAGCTCTCTAAAGAATCTGAAGAAATCATCTAGAATATCGATTGAAGAAGGCAGTAAAAGAGCTCCTTCTGGAGGAAGTACGCTTCAGACTCCTAGACCAAGTTCATCTCAGTCTACAGAGGAATACCAAATTCCTGTCGAGCAGACTCAAGTTTGTCGAGTAGACTTAACTCAATCGAGTAGGCCCAACTCGATCGGTCGAGGCAAAGCTATTCAAGTACCTGAAGCACGACATAAGGGAAGTTATGTGTGTAGTTACTGCAAGTGTATGATTCACACATTATATCTGATTACTATGATCTACCATTTAACGATATTCTTGACTGGCGTAAATTTGTCGTGGTCCTGAGAGAGCGGGATATATACCAGCTTAAACAAATTCTAAAGGCCGGGTATAACAGATGCAGAATTACATTAAGCAAAGAATTCAATACATGTACTAAATTAACAATCAATTACAAATAAATATACATCAACATAACTAGAAATACCCATCAATTACATTAATAATCAATTACAAATAAGCCGAATTAAACTTACCCTAAATCAAATTAAGCAAAGAATTCAATACATATACCAAATTAAGCAAAAAATACCTGATTGCGCAGAATTAGGGTTCTTCCTGATGGGAGCAGTAACAATATTGATAACGCAAAATTGATAAAGAAGAGCGAAATTGCTGTAGAAGAGAGCGAAATTGATGAACTTGATGAATGAAATTGATGAACTTGATGAACGAAATTGATAAACTGATGAACGAAAGACGATATTGACGAGCGAATTGAAATTGATATTTAGGAGCAGTACAGTGTTATTTAGGAGTATTAGTATTAATTTATTACTTTATTTAGGAGAGTGTTACGAAGTATTTAGGAGTAGGAGTACTGGAGTAGTATTAATTTATTTAATTAATATTTTTAGTATAACTTTTTGGAATAAGAGTAATATAATTTACGATTTTAGGTAATATTGTCTATGGCGCCCAAATTTTCAGTTTTG
The DNA here is from genome assembly GCA_029255685.2 of Silene conica. Classification (NCBI taxonomy): domain Eukaryota; kingdom Viridiplantae; phylum Streptophyta; class Magnoliopsida; order Caryophyllales; family Caryophyllaceae; genus Silene; species Silene conica. The sequence continues at coordinate 34,337,397 of CM055313.2, read as the reverse complement.
CGCCAAATTTTAGCTCAAGAAATGGCAACGGTCATTACAAAACCGTTACCTTAAGTGTGTATAAACAACACATATGGCAACGGTTCCTGAGTGGACTGTTGCCGTATGAGTTTTTTCTCTATCTATGGCAACGGTTGTTGTTAACAACCGTTGCCTTTTCTAATTGGCAACGGTTATTTTTAATGACCGTTGCCATTTGTCCATGCCTAAAGTCATTTCTGTACTAGTGAGAGGGGAAATATTTATTTTCCATACACGAAAAGTAATTGTGAGTTGAAAGTTAATTAAAATATAAACATTAAGAGCAAATATAATAGTGGTTTTTTTGCCTCGGGTTTGTCAAATAAGAACTTTATAAATAAAATTTCTTTTATTGGAGGTTACATTGGGATTGTGAAATAAATTGATGGTAGAGAGTTTAGAGCAATAGCAGTTGTAACACCCCCATTTATTTAAGGGCCTGAACTAGGACTCCTTAGATAAATAAAGGTGTTACCATCTCGGTTTCCCGAGGCAGTAGATACAAAGGAAGATAAACAGTACTTTAAATTAAATTTAAACTCAAAACATGTTCTTACATATCCAAATTATAAAACTGTTCTGATCAAAATAAAAGTACAACTCATAGACTGCTATCACGTGGTCTAGACTCTAGGCAGGTCCGGTCCATGCTTCTCCCTTCCCCAAGCTCCCATAGTCTTTAAACCTGTCAATCTGCTCCCCAATAATTTGGTTCATCACAGGTGATCACGAATACACAGGGTCAACCACGAGGTTGAGTAGAGAAAAACTGTAAACAAACCACATTACTATAATCAGGAACTAGATCATCTCCACTCCGAATCACAAGACCCAATATCTCCGCACCGATCACAAGACCCATTATCTCCACACCCATCACAAGACCCATTATCTCCGCACCAATCACAAGACCCATTATCTCCGCACCAATCACAAGACCCATTATCTCCGCACCAACGTTATCACAGTATGATATAAATGCACAGTATAATAATCACATGATAATATATAACAAACATGCTTGGTAACAATTATGAACGGTTTACACATCAACATATATCAGTAGTTTTCCCTACCTCAAACTGCAGAAGAAATGATAACTGCGCGACTGCTTCTAAAAATGCTCCACACGGAAACTTCCACCTAAATAAGTATTACTTTAATTAATACTTTCCTAATTCTCGTAATACATGTACACACTCTATTTATAGACACTTCCTATATTTAGAAAGCTTCCCAACAACCGAGTTACCCAAAATAGTAACTTTCTAAATATAGTAGCTTCTAAAAATAGTAACTCCTAAAAATAAATAAACACTTGGGTTTTGAAATTCAAATCTAAATCTTTACCATAAATAAAATACTACACCATAAATACTAATTATATTTGGCATAAATAATATATTACATCATAATAACAAATATTCTAAAACCAAAAATAGAACTAATAAAATAATAATAATGTTAATAATAATAATAATAATAATAATAATAAAAAGAACAATAAAACAACACCAAACAACACCCGACACAACAACAGCCCGACAACCCGCCACCAACAGCCCTGAAACCACCGTGACACGCCCCTACACCCTCCGACAACCATCACTACGCGTACCCAGCACCACCATCTACCCCCACGGCCACCGTCAGCCCCTTCGACTTCCTCCGCCGTGGTGAATCAGTGCCTTCGTCAGGCCTGGTTCCCACGTTGACTCCCTGACCAGACCCAAACACAAACCCCTCGAAGCACGCTCAGCCACCACGACAACCTGTTTCCACCACCACAACCCCCTGAGACACCAGACCCACACGACTCAGTGGTAACACCGTGTCGACCTCCCCCGAGTCAACGGTGTTACCACTCCCAAGGTTACCCCTACAAACTGACTTACAAAAAAATAAAAACAAACACAACAGCAGCCCCCTTGACACCACCCTTATCGACTACCCACAAACCACCATAGACAGACACCACGGACCACCGCAACCACCTCTAATTGACACCCCCAAACACCATTTGCCTTCTCACCACGAGACCCATAAAGTATAACCTATACACGACTCCATACATACACTAATTTGACACCCAGAAAACATGCGATAAAGAAAACGAATAACAGTAGTCATAAAACTCATCCCTGTAACGAATAATAACACCCTTCACGACACCCTTTAACAGACAACGACCACCAACCCATGTTCTTTATACGTTCATTACATGATCTATCATAAAATTATATAAAAATATCAAGAATTCATCACATTATACCTGACTGATTACCGTAAGCAAACAAGCAGACTGACAAGAGTATTACAACGTGTGTGTGACTCACAAGTTTACGACCCAAATCGAACCACAGTGAGTTTCCTTATGGCCACCGTGCAAGGCTTCCTTTTTGTGTCTGATGTGACGGCTCAAGGTAGGTGTAAAAGAATTAGGGTTAGGGTAGGGTTTAGAGCTAGTAAAACATGACTTAAGTAAGCGGCACACAAGGCTTCTGGAAAAAGATCTCAAAAACGTGAATGGGCTCCCTAGTTTGCACACAGTTCGAGGCCCACTCCAAAGCTCCCATTGGTCCGAGGTTCGAACCCCTTGAACAGCATATTACTACACACTACTTCGATAACTCAGGTTCCCAATTCGAAACCCACCATGGTCCAAAAACGCTTGTAAACATACTAGGTATACGAGTGTATTACGAAGAAAACAACTACATGTATCATTATCATTAGGTAACGGTCCACACAAAATACGGGTTATTACAGCAGTAGTAAAACTCTATGTAAAGTTCTTCACATGTCACATCAAATACACCAATTCCAATTTTTAAAAACTTTTGTTCACAATAGAAGAACTTTATATAAAGTTCTTAGGTCGAAAAAAATTATAAAATAAATAATGTTAAAAGGGTTTTCACATCCTACAAAGCTATATTAATTGGTTGTTCATTTTCCAAGAGTTAAGAATTTGGTTCTTATTTTAGAACTTAGTTCTTAAAAATAAGAACAAACCTTTAAATGCAATAGAAGAACTATAAAAATAAAGTTCTTGATAACAACCTCTATGCTAAGAACTACTATTGCTATTGCTCTTAGTTGGAATGTAAATTAATATTGTATACCATAAGATTAACTTTTTTTTCACAACAGTTAATAATAAGAATAACTGGTTAACTCTTTTGTAATTATTAGGAATTATTTCCAATGTAATTTAAAGCAGTTATTTCTATACGTAATTAATAGAAGTTATTTCCAATGTAATTTAAAGCAACTATTTCTATACGTAATTAAGAGTTAAAACAATTAATATTTTTTAATTATTAGGTTTAGAGTTACTAAACCCCTTTCTCTTATTTGCTTACTTGGTTGATTTTAATAGGTTTAATTAATTCACAATAAAATGCCCAAACTTAATGAGAATGCTTGAAATAGGTAATGCTGAAAATTTGTTGCGCCACATCAGCATTTTAACATCCTTCTTTAAAATCACTACTACAAAAAGGGGAAACGAGGACGGTTGATAACCGTCCTAAAACATGAAAGGAACCGTCCTAAATTCCCCCGTCCTCGTTGCCTACGAGGACGGTTGAAAAAAAGTCAAACCGTCCTCTTTGTATATATCAAAGAGGACGGTTGTAATTTGAACCGTCTTTTTTGTATATATCAAAGAGGACGGTTGTAATTTGAACCGTCCTCTTTGGTATATACAAAGAGGACAATTGTAATTTGAACCGTCTTCTTTGATATATATGAAAGAGGACGGTTGCATATAGAACCGTCTTCTTTGATATTTTTAAGGAGGACGGTTGGAGTTTTGAACCGTCTTGTTTTGAACATGTTGACATAATTTTAAAAGGTGAATTTTAGGACGCTTATGAACAAAACTGTCCTGTATATCCAATTTTTTGGGCGCCAATTTAAAATAATTATCGCAAGCCATTATGCTCGCACAATTACCGCAAGCCATTTAAAACCGTCCTGTATAGCCAATAAACGCAGCAGTAGTCACATGCCCCCACATGGCAGCAATGAGACGACAACAACAACACAGTACCAAACGACTATACAAACCACAAGCACATACTACCAATTAACTCAACAATGTTAATTTCATATAACGAACAAAAGAACAAAAGAACGAATTTTTGACAACAATGTTGTTTCATTAACTTAAATATATCATCTCCTACATTTTCGAAAAAAGCAATAAGTTTGTTTCTATAAAATACGAACTATAATATAAGTTCAACACAACTTACAAAATTTGAAGCTATCTAGATAGAATCCGTTGGTATACTTTAAACGCTTCCTTCAAATCCTTGCGCCTAAAACTGCAATACATATGTTGCCCAAATGTCCCGCACCTCGTCAATTTGATCAACTAAGTATGTCTTTGGTGCCTTAAACATGAACTATACATAGAAACAAAAGACACAATTACAATCATTTACACAAGGCGTGTAATTTATATCAAAATAAGTAAATATTGCGGCCAAAAAACAATAAAGCACGTACACTTGGCAAAATATTAATATATCGTCCTCTAATGATCTCCAACATATATCGGCAGACGTAATATCCACATAAGACGCTTCCAACGGGCTGCGTAGGACACTAAAATCGAAATCATGTGAATTTGACTACAACAACAAGAAAGTCATAACAATAAAACATAAACTACTATATATAATTATTTAGGAGATAACAAGATTATTAGTTAGAGCGATGGATACCTTTATTATTTTCCATTCAAACTCTTTTTGTTGACATTTCTCAGGATCCATAGAACTTATCTTCGTAATTGCCCTGTGTTAAATATATGTTATAAACGCCTAATTATAGTTATTTTACGAAATAAAGTAAATGTAAATATACTTGATAATTGAAATTTCTTAAATCATATACATGCTAAACTTACATATTAATTGTATCCTTAAAAAATTTACGAGGCTCTCGAATTCCAAGTGGATCACACCAATATACTACATTATCCTTTGGATTGATAGCAGCAACATCCAATGATCACTACCATTTATAAAGTTAACAATGTATCAATATCAATAAGTAGCATTAAATAATATAGTTAGTATAGCTAGTTTGAAAAAAAAGGTACATACCCTTCAAAATATGGAGCAAAAATAAGCTTTCGACCTCTTTCACAACCCGTACATGTCATAGCCTTAGCAATATAGTCTGACCGGTTATCTTCATTTTCAAAACTAGCAAACTTGGACAATGATGTGGGGCACAAGAATCCATATGAACTTGTACATTGATTACTCACTACTAGTTCAGTCAAATACCTACCACAAAGAAAAAAGATAATTGCTGAAGGCACCATCACTATAAAATCAATGGGGTTTAATTGGTAGAAAAAGTATTTGAAGAGTAACCAAACCTCGTGAACAAAGCAATGTGGGAGGCACTTATCTTTTCTTCATCACACCAATGAATAAGATCTTCATAGTCAAGCATGCATTTCTGTTTATGGTGTAGTACATGCTCATCTATATCCACATTAATCATCGTTGTACTTGTCTTTAACACGTGAGCCTCATTTGCCAACTTCTTCAATGACAAGGTTCTCTACTTTTGCCTGAACTCGAGACTAACTTTCACACCAAGAAAACTGGTTGATGTTGTTGGGTCTAAAGACATACACTTTGGTTTTGTAGAATTGGTTAGTTCCGGTGTCTGTTCTTCTCCCATATTTTTCTGCAAGAAAGATGCAAAAAATAGAAATATTTCACAGCAATTCAAAATGAATTTGAACAATACATGCCTCTTTATGCCAAAAATTAAATTACCTCATTAGGAGTATGAATATGCTTTTGTGGCCATTGAACAAATGAGTCCTTAGCATCACTTAATATCTCCAAGTCACCAACGGGAACAGGCAACAAAGCTTTTTCGGACCTCTTGTAGATTCTCTTGATTGTGACTTTTTTAAAACCATCACGTAGGGTGGTGCCGTGAATGGAAACAAACTCCCCATCATGTGACGTGTACACCAACCCGAAAGCAATCATCTTTATCGGTTTTCCTGGCAATGATAATAAACATTTCTGCCAAGCCTACACATTATATATTGCATTAGGGTATAATTAACTCAGGGACAGGCTAAATTGACAAGGGTATGATCTACATGTTAAGATATAAAACAGTACCTCTGGTGTTGAGATAGAAAACTTCTGAATAGTGGTGACTGGAGTACGAACTACCTCTGTTGGTGTTGAGATAGGAACATTTGGAATGGTGGTCACTAGAGTACGGAAAACCTCGGCAGATAGTGGCTCAGATAGTGGCTCCTCACTACAAGATGGCTCACTTAGTTTGTCCTTATTATGGGATGACTCATCGTTAGGTGACTCCTTTCGGACCGGTGACTGAGTCCCCTCCAAAGGTTCACGGCTTCCATGTGTACTTTTAGTTGTCGCGTCTATAAAACGAGCTAATACCTCTTCACTTGGCCACTCACCTGTTTGCCAGAACTTCAACATCACCATTTGAGTTTCCTTTAATTGCTCTTCCAAAGTCCTTATCTACACAAGAAAATAATTGAACAAGACTTGATCAAATTATAGTTTTGACTCAAATTTGAATGAGTAAGGCTGGTAAAGATTGGTATATTGACAAAATTATAGGCTGATGGCTGATCAAATATCAAATAAATAAATTACCTCTTCCTTTAACTGTGTTGGAGTCGGGTTTTTGGAAGGTTTCCCAAAATATTCTTTTATGCCTATGCCACTGGGAACTCCTCGGACACGACCAGGATGTTCGGCCTTGCCAATCGACTTAAAGAGTATATCTTCTCGTCCATCGGGAACAAATACACCTGCCTCTACGTCTTTCTTTAGTGCTTCCTACGATTCATATAAAAGAAAATAGTTGTTAAACATTTCTTTTTGGTAAAAGTTAAGTATATAAAATATATCAAGAACAAAAGTACATCTAAGACTACATCTAATACAAGGTATTCATAAATATAAGCCCTATGCTAGCTCCTTGTAGTCTCCTTGTAAACAATTACATATCCTGCACAAATGATGCAACACTTGTGCATAAACCAGCCCCGTTCCAGCCTCTACTGATCTGCCCCATCCACGAATTACAGCTCGGCCATCAGATAACCAGACCTGACTTGCTGCTCAACAGTCCAGACGCCAGGCCTACCCCTGTACATCCAGTGCACACGCTTTACTCACAAGGGAGCAGGCCTCCATCAGTCTTGCACCCCTTCAATTATTGCTACATTCAAACTTCTTATTACAGCCAGCATCTACCAGCCACACGCCCCATTGCAAACCCCTTACTACACATTCCTGCCGCTACCTACAGCACATACCCTATACCAGAAGCTACGTCTGCAAGTCTGCCCCGCTGCCCAGCTGCTACCTAAGCAATTAACTGCATATCCCTGCAATTGTGCCTTGCTGCAGACATCAGACCTGCACACAATGCTACTCTGCCAGACCAGAACAGTCTGTGCATTGCTGCTTGCGTCCACACCAGGCCTGCAGTATAACATTTGCGCAGACGGACATTCTTACTGGTGCGGTCAGTACAGTCCCAGAACCTCACTGCAATTCACATAACCAGCAGCGAGTAACAAAAGACACGATATATTAATGTCAACATTTCAAAAACCGGGGCTACTGGTTTCGGAAATAAGAGTACGAAGTGCTACAATAAGCAGTCCACTACTGGAGCAGAAATTAACATAATCAGTCATAAGAGTACGAAGTGCTACAATAAGCAGTGGGCTATGCTTTGAGCAGTGCAAATAAGAGTCGAATATACGTATACTTACAATTTTATTTTCCACTTCCTTAACATAATCAATCAGTCATATCTCCATTCTCGGACTGGTGAGCCCTTAGCCAAATTAAATATCGATCAACTTTCTCCAATGGGCATCCCTTTGCGGCGAAATCTTCTTTCTAAAAAAACATTTAACTTAAGTTGGCTAAAATATCAAGTGTGAATGCAAAAAAAAATTAAAAGTTAACTTACCACTTTCTTCTCAATGCCCCGATATCCTGCTCGAGAACCATGGTATTGTGCTTTCCTTTGAGCCGCATTCTGCTTATTTTTCTCATTAATAGCCTGTTTTTCATCTCAAAAATGGGATTAATAACACCGTGATACCTAGTCAAGCTATCATAGTTTCTATACTACAAGAAAGAAATTACCTTAAATGCATTAGTAGTATGGGAGACCACAAATGAATTCCATTCCTCCGGTGTTATCTGCTTCCACAAGGTTGGTGGTGTCGACCGTATAGATCCCGCCTCTTTGTCGTATAACCAGTCACAGACTAACTTACTCTTCCACTTTCTCCATAACTCCCCTGCTTTACCAACACACCAATCTTCACGTTCTTTCCTAACCGTGAATGCCCCCTACATGGTCCAAGCAGATATTGTAAGAAACAAACCTTTTTGTAAAAAAAACATAATTCATACTTAAAAATAAAGTAATTTTACTCATACTGTGATATTATCTAGCATATCTTGTCTTGTCGGCTCATCTACGTCGTCCCATTTTTCAACCGTGCAGCTAACATGTCCCCGAACAGTAATTCCAATCCAACTACTAAACTTGGCAGCCCAATCTCCAGTCGGCAAGTTTAGCTCATTATCCCATTCTAAGTTAATTGGCTTCTCATCTCTGAGAGCTTTTGATGCTAACATTAGGACTGATCGACCCCTCTTAGAACGCTTCTCTCTATTTGTTGTACCATCATCAGATTGCCCTGAGTTGTTTCCTCTATTACTACTCTTTCTCTTTTGCGTTGTCATTGATCAACCTGCATATAAATAAGTTTTTAGAATTAGTATTCTTAAATTACAAATATATGGATGGTTGTGTTCAGCAATTTCAGTAGTACCAAAGCAGCCTGCTGTAACCAAAAACAATTCCAAATTCAGGAAGTCCAGACCAGGCTGGTTTTGGATGGCTGGGGAGTAGAAAGAAAACCAATTCAACAGCAGCCCAGAAGCAGCCAGCAGCCGCGTAGCAGCAGTCTAGCAGCAACGTATAATGCAAGATGGTAGTTTATTCCTAAAGTCTCTAAGTGCTGGAATCCCACTATTATTGGGACGCCTATGTTCAAGGTTGCTAAGGATGCCACTAATGTAGAACAGGCTTTTATGGCCATGACCGGTTCTATAAAAAACAGGTACAGGATCATCATTCCTTTCAAAATATTTGGTCATTCTCTGAAGGACTTTTTAAGTGACTTGGTTACGTGTCAAAAGCATATAAAAGTTGACTTACTCTATTGTCTGGTCTGCTGTTTTACCTTGTGTTTATTAGTAACCTTGAGGGCCTCGACAGGAATAGTTAATAGGCCAGGTGAACCACGATGGACTGTAGAAATGTCTAATGATTCGAGGAAATAAAGTCTTCAGTATCTATTTTGTTTATTATTAGTAGTAAACTTTCAGCAACCTGTAACTATAACAGTTAAGTGACAGTAATCATGGCTGCTTTATCGCCGCACTGATCACTTAGGTAGTTCAATCAGAGGCAGAAATTTTGATGAGGTAGGTTAAGCGAGAGGATGTTAGAATTTGGACTAAAGTATTAGGTCATTGATTTGTTGGCAATGGGGTTGCAGCTTCCCAACTGTAACGGTCTAACACTCTAACCTGACTTCACAGCCAAAATCTTGCATCTAAAAGTTTGAATTTCGATTGAATGGATGCCATAGTAAAAGAGAAGGGGAACTGGGTAAGGGATGGAGAATGTTACATGGTTTTGCTTTTATCTTTTTCTATTTTTGAAGGATTTTAATTTGGACAGAGGGAAAACGATCATTCTGTTTTTCTCCCACAACTTTTACTGTCCATTCAAAGAAAAATGTTCCCTTCACTTCCCCTCCAAATCCGTTTTTTCCCTCCCTTTCTTTCCCTCGAAATGCCTCCATCCAAATTAACAGGAAGTCTTAACTCTCACAAAAATTAGAATGTCAACTGAAGAACTTTTCTATAATTTTGGGAGATTTTCACTTTGGTCCCAATAATTTAGGTACTTGTCTCCATCCGTTGAGCACAACTGCCATAAACTTTGCTTCCTATCAAATAAGTATCATCAATAATAGTAGCTCAGAGACCTGTACGGAATAGAAAAAAGTATAAAATAACCACTTTACTACTGAAGCATAAGACTCAGTAAACTGGTTATACTTTCTTTTATTGTGAAGTTAATTCGTTCCATGCAACCTCCTTAGTCTTTATCATAAAGTCATTCGGAAAGTTTGTACATTGTTAATTTATGGTTAGGGTTGCTTACTTCCAGCCCCCTTTTGACAACTTACAAAGGGTTTTGGAACACGACAACAAGTATTCATTGCTGTGTATGAAACTATGAGTTTTTACTTGTTTAATTTAATTTATGATTCAATTGTATTATTTTGATGGCAGGATGGCCAGCCAACCGATGAACAGCGCCAGGCCTCTAACAGTCCAGATCCGTAGTCAGCCTATTACGCAGAAGAGTGGTTGCTGCTCTTCTTAGATAAATATCCTAGTCGTAACACAATGTAGCATATATGGAATTTATTTTGCTGCAATATCATTTGAAATCAACACTCATTTACACGGCCAGCGGCAGCTACAGCCAGCACACGGCAAAAACTATTCAGCATCAGTTTAGCAGTGATGAACGAGAAACAAAGGGAAAACGCAGCATCAATAATAGTAATAGAAAACAGCGAGAAAAGGCAGTTATAAAATAGCTAGATATAGGAAGGAGAAGGTCAATGAATCTACGGCAACGCACCCATGGGCATAGCGAACGAGAAGTAAGATCAACTTCAAATTCACAAAGTGGGACTAAAAGTGCTTTGAATTTATTACGATTTGAACCACTTTATACGAAAGTTGCAATGTCAAGATGACATATTTTGTTTTTGGTTCCCTTTTTCAGCTTCAGCAATTTGGAGAGCAAGAATCAGACTTTCTTTGGTAAGTGTATGGAGAGAAGTCAAAGAGAGCAAAAATGACTATTCATTTTATCCTTTTGCATGCAGACAAGAGAAGGATTGTTTTGGTCTAACTCTCCCTTACTTAGTCTTTGTCTTTTTTTCGTAAAAATAAGAAGAAGCAGACTTACTGTGAGTTGAAGTCTCCTTGTAGGGAATGTACCAGTAACACGAGGGGTTATTCCATTATTGCATTGCGTTCAGGTTCTCGCCTTTAAGTCTGCAGAAGCGGGACTCCTTTAAAGAAAAGCAATTCTATGAGAGTCATACCTTGAAAACAAGACAGAAGGGGACTAAAGGAGTAAGAGGGCTCTTCTCATCAGACTGGTATAATCTTGGCCTTGCGTGCTTCTATAATAGAATCATAAGAAGCAAGTGATAGCAACAATCTTTCTTCTATAGCAGTAGTTTGGGGTTTTTAAGTGAAACCAAGCCTGTGTTAATATTTGCATATAATAGCAAAGGAAGACAATAGGACATACCTTCTCCAAATCAGTTATAGTTTTGGAGGCTGTCAGGAAACGCAAACAGTAAGCGAGTGTTGGACTATGTGCAGAGCTGGTATCGAGTGCAGATGACCAACTACCTCATTACCAGACCTCACGGAACTGAAAACCAGAACAGAATTTGTACTAATCAGATTATAGTAGCTTTGTAATTCTTATCCTACTTTTTTGATATATATACATTCACATTTTATCAAAAAAAAACAGTTAAGAGAAGCATCAGGAGGAGCGATATTTTAATTAAAAAAACACTGAAAAATTAAGAAATCTACTACTTCATAAATCCAAATGTCAGCTAAAGCCAGCTGCAAAATATAAAACAAAATGAAATAAACAGTACATATAAATTTGACTATGTCTACTAATCTATATCAACATCACGAGGACGTTTTTTTGAATTGGAGTCACTGTTAATCCATATCCCCTCAGTGTGATCATCACGTGCATATAAGCTTCAGGGATTAACAACATCAATGTCGTCGAACCGCGATAACTGATGATCAAAGCCCTCAAATACAACATCTTCATCACAAGTATATAGTGCACGCCTACCCCGTACTGCTAAAACAACCGACCAATTGTTATCCACTGGATCCGTTACATAGAACACTTGCTTTGCTTGAGTGGCTAATATGAAAGGGTCTTCCTTATGACCGACTTTATTAAGATTGACCAACGTGAATCCTAATTCATCCTTGCGAATGCCATTGTTACTATCAATCCACTTGCAACCAAATATAGGAATTTGGAATTCCCTGTAATTCAACTCCCAAATCACCTCAATAACTCCATAGTAATGCATTTTACCCAAAATTGGATATTTATCTTTCGAACTAGCAAAGTGCATTGCTTCTGCTTCCACACAAACCCCACTGTTTTGCATTGTACTCATTTCATCTTGCTTAAGAGTATAAAACGTACAACCATTTACGGCATAACCAGTATAAGAAGAGGCGGAAATATCAGGCCCATAACAAAGTCTTTTTAATCTGGAAGAGACAGCTTCTGGAAATTCTTGCAAGTATTCAATGATTAGACCCTTAAACCAAACTCTAAAAGTCTTATTATGCTCACTTGCAAACCACTTCTCACTTTTATTTCGATGCTTATCTCTTAAGAACACCATGTGTTCTTCGATGTATGGTTGTACCTCATCATCATTGTGAAGGACATATGTATGTGCAGTATGCCACTTCTCCGTTTCCATATCTTAACAAACATGACCTCTAAGCCCTTTGCCCATCATCCACTCACTATGTCGGCTCTTAGGAACCCCAAGTAATTCTGCATTGGATAAGTGAGTATAACAAAAAGAAAACGCTTCATCAATAATTGCACGCTCAGCAATACACCCTTCGGGCCGATATCTATTAGAAGTATATGACTTATACACTTTCATCAATCTTTCAAACGGATATTAATACCTCAAATAAAATAGCCCAAGGTATCTAATCTCTCTAACCAAGTGTACAGTTAGATGAACCATGATCGTGAAAAAAAAAAAGGGGAAAATACATTTCAAATTCTCAAAGAGATGAAACAATCAGTTTTTGCAAGGAGTCCAACTCTGCGGGATCAATTACTTTGTTGCATATGGCATTGAAAAAAAAACAGAACCCACTTATAGCAAATCGAACCTTTTTAGGTAAAATGGAACGAATAGCTACAGGTAGTAATTGTTGCATCAATGCATGCGAGTCATGAGACTTTAAACCAGTAAGCTTGAGATCTCGCATTGATACGAGATTGCTTATATTTGAAGAATATCCCTCAGGAACTTTAACACCATTTAAGCACTGACAAAACTCCATTTTCTCCTTTTTTGAAAGCGTATGAGCAGCCGGAGGCAAATACGAACGTGTTCCCTTCTCCTGCGGTGCTAACTCAGGCCTAATGTTCATATCCATCATATCCTTCCTAGCCGCCTTGTTGTCCTTGCACTTTTTTGGGACATTGAGAAGAGTGTTGATGATATTATCACATACGTTCTTCTCAATATGCATAACATCTAAGCAGTGTCTTATAGAGAGGCCACGCCAATAAGGAAGTTGCTGAAAAAGAGAACTCATCTTCTTATAACCACGAGACGCCAATTTTGAACCTTTCTTCCCATATGTAATCTGAATATCTTTTACCTTTTAATATACTTCATTCCCCGTTAATATCTTAGGAGGTGGACGATGTTCGGGCTTCCCATTGAACGCTTTTTGTTGCCTTCGATAAGAATGATCCTTATCTAAAAACCTACGATATCCTAAGTAGGCCTGCTTTCGAGAAAATGTCAAATAGTAAGAATCTACATCTTCACAACACAGAGGGCACGCCTCTTTCCCATGTACACTATGCCCGCAAAGATTGCCATATGCAGGAAAGTCAGATATAGTGCACAATAACATTGCTTTTAAATTGAATACGCTATTCTGATAGGCGTCAAAAACTTGTATCCCCTTATCCCATAATAATTTCAAATCATCAAGAAGAGGAGCCAAATATACATCTATATCGTTACCAGGTTGTTTAGGCCCAGAAATCAACAAGGACAACATCAAATATTTGCGTTTCATGCACAAATATGGCGGTAAGTTGTAAATAGCTAAAAGCACCGGCCAAGTACTATGCTGGCTACTCAAATTTCCATACGGATTCATCCCGTCGGTTGATAATGCAAGACGAATATTTCTGGATTCTTTACCAAACTCCGGGTACTTAGAATCAATGTACTTCCACTCTAACCCATCGACCGGGTGTCTCAACTTCCCATCATTAGCTTTGGCATTTTTATGCCATGACATTAGCTTCGCATCTTCCTTATTCGCAAAAAGGCGTATCAACCTCGGAATTATTGGAAAATACCACAAAACTTTTGCCGGAATCCCCTCCTTTTTATACCGCCACTCTTTGCAAACTGGACAGTGTGTGCATGCCTCATATTCTTTGCGATATAGTATACAATCATTGGGACATGCATGAATTTTTACATATTGCATACCAATTCCGCGCAGTATCTTCTTTGCTTCACAGGTGCGATCCGGAAGAACATTATCTTCGGGAAGCATGTCTTTCAACAATTCTAGGAGGTCATTAAAACTCTTGTTGCTCCACCCATATTTCGCTTTCAAATTATACAACTTAACCGTTGACGACAATTTTGTGTATTTCTTGCAACTCTTATACAACGGCATCTCTGAATCTTTTAACTTCTCTAATACAACATTTATGTCGTCGAAATTATTTTCATTAAGTTCTTCATCATCATCTGTAATGTCTTCATCGACATTTATAGACGAGTTCTCTTCTTCCTCATTGTCTCCACAAAAATCTCCCCATATATTTTCAGAGTTATCATCAGCCTCATCAATCGACTCCGAATTCATACCCAGGTCTGAATTTTCTACTAAAACAGGATCTTTTTCACTAAATTGGAAATTAATACCTCCCGTTCCTCCTTTTATGACTCTAGATTCTCCGTGAAAAGTCCAGCGTCTATACTTTGGATTAAAATTTCTCTTTTGTAAATGAATTTGTACATTTGACAAACTCATATAACTCATATTAAGACACATATCACAAGGGCACGTTATGCTAGACGTGTTTGCCACATTATCTCTAACAAAGGCATAAAATTCAGCTAACCCGACATCATATTCTGGGTCACCTCTTTTCCCATAACACATCCAAGTACGAGCCATCTTTATCTATATAATAATATAAGATAATGTAATTTTAGTATACTAAAGGGTTAATGATAATGCTCATATCTTTATAGGTTAAAACTTTCAACATTTAATATACGTGAATAATATTTGCAATTATCAAGAAATAGCACATAAGTGCGCTGCAGGCGAGAAGAAGAATCAATCATAGGAGAAGCAGTTAGATAGAGGCACACGCTAAGGAACTTCCCTAGAGCTGGCTAGAGCTTAAACAGATACTGTAGAAACAGGAAAACTTTCCTTAATCAGGGAACGACTATCTCTGATATCCCCCTCCCATTCATTCTGCCACTGCTTGCATTTGTTGTCTGAACCAGTGATTTTTAGACTTTGTAATCTTATTCCTAACTGAAGTTAACTATTTAGATACGGTGAGAAGTGTATTGTTATTGTGTCATAGATTCAAAGATTCAAACATGAAATTAAACTAAAGAAGACGTAATTTCTTAGAAGAAAATACGGATTATCAGCCTGAACTTGTTACCGAAACGCTTTGATAACTAACAAAAATAAATTTGTTTCTAAAATAGAGTTTATCAGCCTATGTACACAAACGCTTGATACACATATGTAATTCAGAAATATATATGTAATTCAGAAATAAATACATAATTCAGAAATAAACATAGCATAGCATTATCACAGCATATACATATAAATGTAATTCAGAAATAAATCAAGGCATAACAGGGTAACATACCGGAATGACGATTTCCTTAAATACAGGTTTATAGCAGACTTCAACTTCTGCAAGTTTTTATACTGCAATTGATATCAAAAGTAGGGATTAATATTACCGATTACCAAAATATGAATTTCAAGTAGGGATTAATATTACCGATTACCAAAATACTGCAATTAAACTGTCTCATCCCCGATTACCAAAATTAATCGAGTTCAAAATATGAATTTCCGGAACTAATATAATAGCGGAGTTTATCCCCGCTCATTGCTTCCACTTCCAACCTGTAGAATACGGGGCAGACGATGTAGCGTGTGTAAAGTTGGCCCGGGAGGATTATCGCCTTTTTAGCAAACTTAATGCCAGGGATTTTCGGTCCGGTTATCGCTAAGTACTCGTATGGTCCTGCTTCAATAAGGTTGAGTGGTTGTGTCGCCATTGTTATTGTTATTGTTATTCTTGTTGTTGTTTTTGTATGTAAATTGATAATGAGACGTATATTTATAGTGTAAGATCATACTTTCCTAATGTCTAATTTCCTTATTCTAGCACTAATATAATAGCAATAGGATTAATGAACATACCTTAATAATAATGATGAAGGAGAACGTGGGCAACAACGAATTGGAGGCGCACGCGATGGACAAAGTTTGAATTTAGGATGAAGACTAATGCAGGAATACTGAATAGAAATATAAAAACAATTAATATAGAATAGCAATATATAGGATTAATGAAGAATTGTATTGAGAAAGGTGGGTTTTGTAATTTGGAAAGAAGAAGAAGAAGAAGAAGAAGTAGAGATTGTCGTACATGCGTGGGTTTCTATTTTGGAAAGAAGAAGAAGAAGAATTAACAGTCGTGGGGGGTTTTGTATTTTGGAAACAAAAAAGAGGACGGTTAAAACAACAACCGTCTTCTTTTGTGTACATAAGAGGACGGTTAAAACAACAACCGTCTTCTTTTGTGTACATAAGAGGACGGTCACTACACACAACCGTCTTCTTTTTAATTAAGAGGACGGTTTAATTGACCAACCGTCCTCAATACGTTTATAAAGAGGACGGTCTTTTTGTTAACCGTCCTGTTTATAATACCAATAAGGGCGCCAATTTTATTTGCTTGATAGAAGACGGTCTCCACCCCAACCGTCCTCTAAGAGGCGTCCTCTTATCCTAGATTTATAGTAGTGAATATATAATGATGATAATGATAATGATGATAAGTTGTTTTTTTAATGTGAATTGTAATGAGTTTTATGGAGAATTGGAGTTTATAGGCAATAATTGTATACTAATGGTTTGGTAGATTCTGAATTTGTGACTGTTAGTTTTATACGGTTTTTACAAGGTTTTTATGTGTATTGTAATTAGTTTATTTAATGTGAATTGGAATGAGTTTTATGGAAAATTGGAATTAGACGTTTTTTTATTAAATATAGGGTTTTGTAAGCAATAATTGTACACAATTAATCAGACGTTTTTCTTTATGAAAAATTGGAAAATTATAATAAGTAGTTTATTTAATGTGAATTGGAATGAGTTTTATGGAAAATTGGAATCAGACTTTTTTTTATTGAATATAGGGTTTTGTAAGCAATAATTGTACACAATTAATATGACGTTTTTCTTTATGGAAAATTGAAAAATTGTAATAAATAGTTTATTTAATGTGAATTGAAATGAGTTTTATAGAAAATTGGAATCAGACCTTTTTTTTATTGAATATAGGGTTTTGTAAGCAATAATTGTACACAATTTTACACGGCTTACATGGCAGTTGACATGGCAATTATCGTTTCATTTGATTGGCCGAAAAAAAACTGAAATGGTGAGGTTAAATGAGAGGCCTTGTAGAACACTTTTCTGAATTATTGTTGCGCCACGTCAGCTATGTTACAAGATTCTTTTATATATATAATGATGTATACCATAAGATTTAACTTTTTTTTCACAACAGTTAATAATAAGAAGGAAATATGACAAATAACTACCTAATAAATATAAAATTTTACATCTTACTACCTAATATAATTAATTTTGCAACTAACTACCTAAAATCACACAATGTTAATCAGTTTGCTACCTTTTTGGCGGAAACCGAACTTAAGTTAGTTTTAAATGTTCGGGTTAAGTTAAATGACCATGTTACCCTTTCCTTAATAAACCTATTCTCTGTTAAAATTTTACCCATCCCTCTCCCTCCCCCTGTAAAAGCTCACGATAAAGTAATTATTCCTGCCGTCATTTTTATACATCAAAAATTCCATGAACATGCCTAATTTGCAGCACTAGAGGGAGGTAATCTTCTGTTGTCTTCTCAAATTGAATCAAGTAAGCATTTTTTTCATTTTATTTTCAGTATAAAACCCTTCCCTAATTTAATTTTTTTCATTTTATTTTCACTCTTTACTGCCCAGTACGTTTGATTAGGTCTTCAATTGGGGTTAAATATGTTTTCCCGTATAAGATGAGAGTATTAACGGAATATAAAATTGAAAACGTACATCGCTGTTCCAGCCGAAATACTTGGAATAATTCTACCACTTCTACTACGAGTAGCCTTTTGATATGATGAATAAGGAGAGAATAGATAAAAAAAATTGCTACTACGAGTAAGTATATAGGAGAGAATAGATAAAAAATTTTACCCCATGTGTGTATTCGTCTGATTATATCCTAATTACATATGTAAAAAGAAGAGAAGCCGAACTTAAGATTTAATGGAGATAGGAGGGGGAGGGTAATTTAGGTATTAAATTAGGTTTTAAAGTTAAACGGGACGAAATAAACTGATTTCCGTCATTTTTTAGCAATTTCCGTCATTTTGGTAGTAATCGTGTCAGTTTTTATACTTATTAGGTTGTTATTTGAAAAATCGAACATATTAGGTAGTAAGATGTAAAATTTTAAACTTATTAGGTAGTAATATGCTAAATAGTCTAATAAGAATAACTGGTTAACTCTTTTCTAATTATTAGGAGTTATTTCCAATGTAATTTAAAGCAGCTATTTCTATACGTAATTAATAGGAGTTATTTCAAATTTAATTTAAAGCAACTATTTCTATACGTAATTAAGAGTTGAAACAATTAATATTTTTTAATTATTAGGTTTAGAGTTACTAAGCCACTTTCTCTTATTTGCTTACTTGGTTGATTTTAATAGGTTTAATTAATTGACAATAAGATGCCCAAACTTAATGAGAATGCTTGAAATAGGTAATGCTGAAAATTTGTTGCGCCACATCAGCATTTTAACATCCTTTTTAAATATATATAATGATGATAATGATAATGATAATGATAATAATGATAAGTTGTTTTTTTTAATGTGAATTGTAATGAGTTTTATGGAGAATTGGAATTTATAGGCAATAATTGTATACTAATGGTTTGGTAGATTGTGAATTTGTGACTGTTAGTTTTATACGGTTTTTACACGGTTTTTATGTGTATTGTAATTAGTTTATTTAATGTGAATTGGAATGAGTTTTATGGAAAATTGGAATCAGACGTTTTTTTATTAAATATAGGGTTTTGTAAGCAATAATTGTACACAATTAATCGGACGTTTTTCTTTAAGGAAAATTGGAAAATTATAATAAGTAGTTTATTTAATGTGAATTGGAATGAGTTTTATGGAAAATTGGAATCAGATGTTTTATTATTAAATGTAGGGTTTTGTAAGCAATAATTGTACACAATTAATCGGACGTTTTTCTTTATGGAAAATTGGAAAATTATAATAAGTAGTTTATTTAATGTGAATTGGAATGAGTTTTATGGAAAATTGGAATCAAACTTTTTTTATTGAATATAGGGTTTTGTAAACAATAATTGTACACAATTAATATGACGTTTTTTCTTTATGGAAAATTGGAAAATTGTAATAAATAGTTTATTTAATGTGAATTGAAATGAGTTTTATTAGAAAATTGGAATCAGACCTTTTTTTATTGAATATAGGGTTTTGTAAGCAATAATTGTACACAATTTTACACGGCTTACATGACAGTTGACAAGCAATATCGTTTCATTTGATTGGCCGAAAAAAACTGAAATGGTGAGGTTAAATGAGAGGCCTTGTAAAACACTTTTTGAATTATTGTTGCGCCGCGTCAGCTATGTTACAAGATTATTTTATATATATAATGATGTATACCATAAGATTAACTTTTTTTCACAACAGTTAATAATAAGAATAACTGGTTAACTCTTTTCTAATTATTAGGAGTTATTTCCAATGTAATTTAAAGCAGCTATTTCTATACGTAATTAATAGGAGTTATTTCAAATTTAATTTAAAGCAACTATTTCTATACGTAATTAAGAGTTGAAACAATTAATATTTTTTAATTATTAGGTTTAGAGTTACTAAGCCCCTTTCTGTTATTTGCTTACTTGGTTGATTTTAATAGGTTTAATTAATTGACAATAAGATGCCCAAACTTAATGAGAATGCTTGAAATAGGTAATGCTGAAAATTTGTTGCGCCACATCAGCATTTTAACATCCTTTTTAAATATATATAATGATGATAATGATAATGATAATGATAATAATGATAAGTTGTTTTTTTAATGTGAATTGTAATGAGTTTTATGGAGAATTGGAATTTATAGGCAATAATTGTATACTAATGGTTTGGTAGATTGTGAATTTGTGACTGTTAGTTTTATACGGTTTTTACACGGTTTTTATGTGTATTGTAATTAGTTTATTTAATGTGAATTGAAATGAGTTTTATGGAAAATTGGAATCAGACGTTTTTTTATTAAATATAGGGTTTTGTAAGCAATAATTGTACACAATTAATCGGACGTTTTTCTGTATGGAAAATTGGAAAATTATAATAAGTAGTTTATTTAATGTGAATTGGAATGAGTTTTATGGAAAATTGGAATCAGATGTTTTTTTATTAAATGTAGGGTTTTGTAAGCAATAATTGTACACAATTAATCGGACGTTTTTCTTTATGGAAAATTGGAAAATTATAATAAGTACTTTATTTAATGTGAATTGGAATGAGTTTTATGGAAAATTGGAATCAAACTTTTTTTATTGAATATAGGGTTTTGTAAACAATAATTGTACACAATTAATATGACGTTTTTTCTTTATGGAAAATTGGAAAATTGTAATAAATAGTTTATTTAATGTTAATTGAAATGAGTTTTATTAGAAAATTGGAATCAGACCTTTTTTTATTGAATATAGGGTTTTGTAAGCAATAATTGTACACAATTTTACACGGCTTACATGACAGTTGACATGGCAATATCGTTTCATTTGATTGGCCGAAAAAAACTGAAATGGTGAGGTTAAATGAGAGGCCTTGTAAAACACTTTTTGAATTATTGTTGCGCCGCGTCAGCTATGTTACAAGATTATTTTATATATATAATGATGTATACCATAAGATTAACTTTTTTTCACAACAGTTAATAATAAGAATAACTTGGTTAACTCTTTTCTAATTATTAGGAGTTATTTCCAATGTAATTTAAAGCAGCTATTTCTATACGTAATTAATAGGAGTTATTTCCAATTTAATTTAAAGCAACTATTTCTATACGTAATTAAGAGTTAAAACAATTAATATTTTTTAATTATTAGGTTTAGAGTTACTAAGCCCCTTTCTCTTATTTGCTTACTTGGTTGATTTTAATAGGTTTAATTAATTGACAATAAGATGCCCAAACTTAATGAGAATGCTTGAAATAGGTAATGCTGAAAATTTGTTGCGCCACATCAGCATTTTAACATCCTTTTTAAATATATATATAATGATGATAATGATAATGATAATGATAATAATGATAAGTTGTTTTTTTTAATGTGAATTGTAATGAGTTTTACGGAGAATTGGAATTTATAGGCAATAATTGTATACTAATGGTTTGGTAGATTGTGAATTTGTGACTGTTAGTTTTACACGGTTTTTACACGGTATTTATGTGTATTGTAATTAGTTTATTTAATGTGAATTGGAATGAGTTTTATGGAAAATTGGAATCAGACGTTTTTTTATTAAATATAGGGTTTTGTAAGCAATAATTGTACACAATTAATCGGACGTTTTTCTTTATGGAAAATTGGAAAATTATAATAAGTAGTTTATTTAATGTGAATTGGAATGAGTTTTATGGAAAATTGGAATCAGATGTTTTTTTATTAAATGTAGGGTTTTGTAAGCAATAATTGTACACAATTAATCGGACGTTTTTCTTTATGGAAAATTGGAAAATTGTAATAAATAGTTTATTTAATGTGAATTGAAATGAGTTTTATTAGAAAATTGGAATAAGACCTTTTTTTATTGAATATAGGGTTTTGTAAGCAATAATTGTACACAATTAATATGACGTTTTTTCTTTATGGAAAATTGGAAAATTGTAATAAATAGTTTATTTAATGTGAATTGAAATGAGTTTTATTAGAAAATTGGAATCAGACCTTTTTTTATTGAATATAGGGTTTTGTAAGCAATAATTGTACACAATTTTACACGGCTTACATGACAGTTGACATGGCAATATCGTTTCATTTGATTGGCCGAAAAAAACTGAAATGGTGAGGTTAAATGAGAGGCCTTGTAAAACACTTTTTGAATTATTGTTGCGCCGCGTCAGCTATGTTACAAGATTATTTTATATATATAATGATGTATACCATAAGATTAACTTTTTTTCACAACAGTTAATAATAAGAATAACTGGTTAACTCTTTTCTAATTATTAGGAGTTATTTCCAATGTAATTTAAAGCAGCTATTTCTATACGTAATTAATAGGAGTTATTTCAAATTTAATTTAAAGCAACTATTTCTATACGTAATTAAGAGTTGAAACAATTAATATTTTTTAATTATTAGGTTTAGAGTTACTAAGCCCCTTTCTGTTATTTGCTTACTTGGTTGATTTTAATAGGTTTAATTAATTGACAATAAGATGCCCAAACTTAATGAGAATGCTTGAAATAGGTAATGCTGAAAATTTGTTGCGCCACATCAGCATTTTAACATCCTTTTTAAATATATATAATGATGATAATGATAATGATAATGATAATAATGATAAGTTGTTTTTTTAATGTGAATTGTAATGAGTTTTATGGAGAATTGGAATTTATAGGCAATAATTGTATACTAATGGTTTGGTAGATTGTGAATTTGTGACTGTTAGTTTTATACGGTTTTTACACGGTTTTTATGTGTATTGTAATTAGTTTATTTAATGTGAATTGAAATGAGTTTTATGGAAAATTGGAATCAGACGTTTTTTTATTAAATATAGGGTTTTGTAAGCAATAATTGTACACAATTAATCGGACGTTTTTCTGTATGGAAAATTGGAAAATTATAATAAGTAGTTTATTTAATGTGAATTGGAATGAGTTTTATGGAAAATTGGAATCAGATGTTTTTTTATTAAATGTAGGGTTTTGTAAGCAATAATTGTACACAATTTTACACGGCTTACATGACAGTTGACATGGCAATATCGTTTCATTTGATTGGCCGAAAAAAACTGAAATGGTGAGGTTAAATGAGAGGCCTTGTAAAACACTTTTTGAATTATTGTTGCGCCGCGTCAGCTATGTTACAAGATTATTTTATATATATAATGATGTATACCATAAGATTAACTTTTTTTCACAACAGTTAATAATAAGAATAACTGGTTAACTCTTTTCTAATTATTAGGAGTTATTTCCAATGTAATTTAAAGCAGCTATTTCTATACGTAATTAATAGGAGTTATTTCAAATTTAATTTAAAGCAACTATTTCTATACGTAATTAAGAGTTGAAACAATTAATATTTTTTAATTATTAGGTTTAGAGTTACTAAGCCCCTTTCTGTTATTTGCTTACTTGGTTGATTTTAATAGGTTTAATTAATTGACAATAAGATGCCCAAACTTAATGAGAATGCTTGAAATAGGTAATGCTGAAAATTTGTTGCGCCACATCAGCATTTTAACATCCTTTTTAAATATATATAATGATGATAATGATAATGATAATGATAATAATGATAAGTTGTTTTTTTAATGTGAATTGTAATGAGTTTTATGGAGAATTGGAATTTATAGGCAATAATTGTATACTAATGGTTTGGTAGATTGTGAATTTGTGACTGTTAGTTTTATACGGTTTTTACACGGTTTTTATGTGTATTGTAATTAGTTTATTTAATGTGAATTGAAATGAGTTTTATGGAAAATTGGAATCAGACGTTTTTTTATTAAATATAGGGTTTTGTAAGCAATAATTGTACACAATTAATCGGACGTTTTTCTGTATGGAAAATTGGAAAATTATAATAAGTAGTTTATTTAATGTGAATTGGAATGAGTTTTATGGAAAATTGGAATCAGATGTTTTTTTATTAAATGTAGGGTTTTGTAAGCAATAATTGTGCACAATTAATCGGACGTTTTTCTTTATGGAAAATTGGAAAATTATAATAAGTAGTTTATTTAATGTGAATTGGAATGAGTTTTATGGAAAATTGGAATCAAACTTTTTTTATTGAATATAGGGTTTTGTAAACAATAATTGTACACAATTAATATGACGTTTTTTCTTTATGGAAAATTGGAAAATTGTAATAAATAGTTTATTTAATGTTAATTGAAATGAGTTTTATTAGAAAATTGGAATCAGACCTTTTTTTATTGAATATAGGGTTTTGTAAGCAATAATTGTACACAATTTTACACGGCTTACATGACAGTTGACATGGCAATATCGTTTCATTTGATTGGCCGAAAAAAACTGAAATGGTGAGGTTAAATGAGAGGCCTTGTAAAACACTTTTTGAATTATTGTTGCGCCGCGTCAGCTATGTTACAAGATTATTTTATATATATAATGATGTGTACCATAAGATTAACTTTTTTTCACAACAGTTAATAATAAGAATAACTTGGTTAACTCTTTTCTAATTATTAGGAGTTATTTCCAATGTAATTTAAAGCAGCTATTTCTATACGTAATTAATAGGAGTTATTTCCAATTTAATTTAAAGCAACTATTTCTATACGTAATTAAGAGTTAAAACAATTAATATTTTTTAATTATTAGGTTTAGAGTTACTAAGCCCCTTTCTCTTATTTGCTTACTTGGTTGATTTTAATAGGTTTAATTAATTGACAATAAGATGCCCAAACTTAATGAGAATGCTTGAAATAGGTAATGCTGAAAATTTGTTGCGCCACATCAGCATTTTAACATCCTTTTTAAATATATATATAATGATGATAATGATAATGATAATGATAATAATGATAAGTTGTTTTTTTTAATGTGAATTGTAATGAGTTTTATGGAGAATTGGAATTTATAGGCAATAATTGTATACTAATGGTTTGGTAGATTGTGAATTTGTGACTGTTAGTTTTATACGGTTTTTACACGGTTTTTATGTGTATTGTAATTAGTTTATTTAATGTGAATTGGAATGAGGTTTATGGAAAATTGGAATCAGACGTTTTTTTATTAAATATAGGGTTTTGTAAGCAATAATTGTACACAATTAATCGGACGTTTTTCTTTATGGAAAATTGGAAAATTATAATAAGTAGTTTATTTAATGTGAATTGGAATGAGTTTTATGGAAAATTGGAATCAAACTTTTTTTATTGAATATAGGGTTTTGTAAACAATAATTGTACACAATTAATATGACGTTTTTTCTTTATGGAAAATTGGAAAATTGTAATAAATAGTTTATTTAATGTGAATTGAAATGAGTTTTATTAGAAAATTGGAATCAGACCTTTTTTTATTGAATATAGGGTTTTGTAAGCAATAATTGTACACAATTTTACACGGCTTACATGACAGTTGACATGGCAATATCGTTTCATTTGATTGGCCGAAAAAAACTGAAATGGTGAGGTTAAATGAGAGGCCTTGTAAAACACTTTTTGAATTATTGTTGCGCCGCGTCAGCTATGTTACAAGATTATTTTATATATATAATGATGTATACCATAAGATTAACTTTTTTTCACAACAGTTAATAATAAGAATAACTTGGTTAACTCTTTTCTAATTATTAGAAGTTATTTCCAATGTAATTTAAAGCAGCTATTTCTATACGTAATTAATAGGAGTTATTTCCAATTTAATTTAAAGCAACTATTTCTATACGTAATTAAGAGTTAAAACAATTAATATTTTTTAATTATTAGGTTTAGAGTTACTAAGCCCCTTTCTGTTATTTGCTTACTTGGTTGATTTTAATAGGTTTAATTAATTGACAATAAGATGCCCAAACTTAATGAGAATGCTTGAAATAGGTAATGCTGAAAATTTGTTGCGCCACATCAGCATTTTAACATCCTTTTTAAATATATATATAATGATGATAATGATAATGATAATGATAATAATGATAAGTTGTTTTTTTTAATGTGAATTGTAATGAGTTTTACGGAGAATTGGAATTTATAGGCAATAATTGTATACTAATGGTTTGGTAGATTGTGAATTTGTGACTGTTAGTTTTACACGGTTTTTACACGGTTTTTATGTGTATTGTAATTAGTATATTTAATGTGAATTGGAATGAGTTTTATGGAAAATTGGAATCAGACGTTTTTTTATTAAATATAGGGTTATGTAAGCAATAATTGTACACAATTAATCAGACGTTTTTCTTTATGGAAAATTGGAAAATTATAATAAGTAGTTTATTTAATGTGAATTGGAATGAGTTTTATGGAAAATTGGAATCAGATGTTTTTTTATTAAATGTAGGGTTTTGTAAGCAATAATTGTACACAATTAATCGGACGTTTTTCTTTATGGAAAATTGGAAAATTGTAATAAATAGTTTATTTAATGTGAATTGAAATGAGTTTTATTAGAAAATTGGAATCAGACCTTTTTTTATTGAATATAGGGTTTTGTAAGCAATAATTGTACACAATTAATATGACGTTTTTTCTTTATGGAAAATTGGAAAATTGTAATAAATAGTTTATTTAATGTGAATTGAAATGAGTTTTATTAGAAAATTGGAATCAGACCTTTTTTTATTGAATATAGGGTTTTGTAAGCAATAATTGTACACAATTTTACACGGCTTACATGACAGTTGACATGGCAATATCGTTTCATTTGATTGGCCGAAAAAAACTGAAATGGTGAGGTTAAATGAGAGGCCTTGTAAAACACTTTTTGAATTATTGTTGCGCCGCGTCAGCTATGTTACAAGATTATTTTATATATATAATGATGTATACCATAAGATTAACTTTTTTTCACAACAGTTAATAATAAGAATAACTGGTTAACTCTTTTCTAATTATTAGGAGTTATTTCCAATGTAATTTAAAGCAGCTATTTCTATACGTAATTAATAGGAGTTATTTCAAATTTAATTTAAAGCAACTATTTCTATACGTAATTAAGAGTTGAAACAATTAATATTTTTTAATTATTAGGTTTAGAGTTACTAAGCCCCTTTCTGTTATTTGCTTACTTGGTTGATTTTAATAGGTTTAATTAATTGACAATAAGATGCCCAAACTTAATGAGAATGCTTGAAATAGGTAATGCTGAAAATTTGTTGCGCCACATCAGCATTTTAACATCCTTTTTAAATATATATAATGATGATAATGATAATGATAATGATAATAATGATAAGTTGTTTTTTTAATGTGAATTGTAATGAGTTTTATGGAGAATTGGAATTTATAGGCAATAATTGTATACTAATGGTTTGGTAGATTGTGAATTTGTGACTGTTAGTTTTATACGGTTTTTACACGGTTTTTATGTGTATTGTAATTAGTTTATTTAATGTGAATTGAAATGAGTTTTATGGAAAATTGGAATCAGACGTTTTTTTATTAAATATAGGGTTTTGTAAGCAATAATTGTACACAATTAATCGGACGTTTTTCTGTATGGAAAATTGGAAAATTATAATAAGTAGTTTATTTAATGTGAATTGGAATGAGTTTTATGGAAAATTGGAATCAGATGTTTTTTTATTAAATGTAGGGTTTTGTAAGCAATAATTGTACACAATTAATCGGACGTTTTTCTTTATGGAAAATTGGAAAATTATAATAAGTACTTTATTTAATGTGAATTGGAATGAGTTTTATGGAAAATTGGAATCAAACTTTTTTTATTGAATATAGGGTTTTGTAAACAATAATTGTACACAATTAATATGACGTTTTTTCTTTATGGAAAATTGGAAAATTGTAATAAATAGTTTATTTAATGTTAATTGAAATGAGTTTTATTAGAAAATTGGAATCAGACCTTTTTTTATTGAATATAGGGTTTTGTAAGCAATAATTGTACACAATTTTACACGGCTTACATGACAGTTGACATGGCAATATCGTTTCATTTGATTGGCCGAAAAAAACTGAAATGGTGAGGTTAAATGAGAGGCCTTGTAAAACACTTTTTGAATTATTGTTGCGCCGCGTCAGCTATGTTACAAGATTATTTTATATATATAATGATGTATACCATAAGATTAACTTTTTTTCACAACAGTTAATAATAAGAATAACTTGGTTAACTCTTTTCTAATTATTAGGAGTTATTTCCAATGTAATTTAAAGCAGCTATTTCTATACGTAATTAATAGGAGTTATTTCCAATTTAATTTAAAGCAACTATTTCTATACGTAATTAAGAGTTAAAACAATTAATATTTTTTAATTATTAGGTTTAGAGTTACTAAGCCCCTTTCTCTTATTTGCTTACTTGGTTGATTTTAATAGGTTTAATTAATTGACAATAAGATGCCCAAACTTAATGAGAATGCTTGAAATAGGTAATGCTGAAAATTTGTTGCGCCACATCAGCATTTTAACATCCTTTTTAAATATATATATAATGATGATAATGATAATGATAATGATAATAATGATAAGTTGTTTTTTTTAATGTGAATTGTAATGAGTTTTACGGAGAATTGGAATTTATAGGCAATAATTGTATACTAATGGTTTGGTAGATTGTGAATTTGTGACTGTTAGTTTTACACGGTTTTTACACGGTTTTTATGTGTATTGTAATTAGTTTATTTAATGTGAATTGGAATGAGTTTTATGGAAAATTGGAATCAGACGTTTTTTTATTAAATATAGGGTTATGTAAGCAATAATTGTACACAATTAATCGGACGTTTTTCTTTATGGAAAATTGGAAAATTATAATAAGTAGTTTATTTAATGTGAATTGGAATGAGTTTTATGGAAAATTGGAATCAGATGTTTTTTTATTAAATGTAGGGTTTTGTAAGCAATAATTGTACACAATTAATCGGACGTTTTTCTTTATGGAAAATTGGAAAATTGTAATAAATAGTTTATTTAATGTGAATTGAAATGAGTTTTATTAGAAAATTGGAATCAGACCTTTTTTTATTGAATATAGGGTTTTGTAAGCAATAATTGTACACAATTAATATGACGTTTTTTCTTTATGGAAAATTGGAAAATTGTAATAAATAGTTTATTTAATGTGAATTGAAATGAGTTTTATTAGAAAATTGGAATCAGACCTTTTTTTATTGAATATAGGGTTTTATAAGCAATAATTGTACACAATTTTACACGGCTTACATGACAGTTGACATGGCAATATCGTTTCATTTGATTGGCCGAAAAAAACTGAAATGGTGAGGTTAAATGAGAGGCCTTGTAAAACACTTTTTGAATTATTGTTGCGCCGCGTCAGCTATGTTACAAGATTATTTTATATATATAATGATGTATACCATAAGATTAACTTTTTTTCACAACAGTTAATAATAAGAATAACTTGGTTAACTCTTTTCTAATTATTAGGAGTTATTTCCAATGTAATTTAAAGCAGCTATTTCTATACGTAATTAATAGGAGTTATTTCCAATTTAATTTAAAGCAACTATTTCTATACGTAATTAAGAGTTAAAACAATTAATATTTTTTAATTATTAGGTTTAGAGTTACTAAGCCCCTTTCTCTTATTTGCTTACTTGGTTGATTTTAATAGGTTTAATTAATTGACAATAAGATGCCCAAACTTAATGAGAATGCTTGAAATAGGTAATGCTGAAAATTTGTTGCGCCACATCAGCATTTTAACATCCTTTTTAAATATATATAATGATGATAATGATAATGATAATGATAATAATGATAAGTTGTTTTTTTAATGTGAATTGTAATGAGTTTTATGGAGAATTGGAATTTATAGGCAATAATTGTATACTAATGGTTTGGTAGATTGTGAATTTGTGACTGTTAGTTTTATACGGTTTTTACACGGTTTTTATGTGTATTGTAATTAGTTTATTTAATGTGAATTGAAATGAGTTTTATGGAAAATTGGAATCAGACGTTTTTTTATTAAATATAGGGTTTTGTAAGCAATAATTGTACACAATTAATCGGACGTTTTTCTGTATGGAAAATTGGAAAATTATAATAAGTAGTTTATTTAATGTGAATTGGAATGAGTTTTATGGAAAATTGGAATCAGATGTTTTTTTATTAAATGTAGGGTTTTGTAAGCAATAATTGTACACAATTAATCGGACGTTTTTCTTTATGGAAAATTGGAAAATTATAATAAGTACTTTATTTAATGTGAATTGGAATGAGTTTTATGGAAAATTGGAATCAAACTTTTTTTATTGAATATAGGGTTTTGTAAACAATAATTGTACACAATTAATATGACGTTTTTTCTTTATGGAAAATTGGAAAATTGTAATAAATAGTTTATTTAATGTTAATTGAAATGAGTTTTATTAGAAAATTGGAATCAGACCTTTTTTTATTGAATATAGGGTTTTGTAAGCAATAATTGTACACAATTTTACACGGCTTACATGACAGTTGACATGGCAATATCGTTTCATTTGATTGGCCGAAAAAAACTGAAATGGTGAGGTTAAATGAGAGGCCTTGTAAAACACTTTTTGAATTATTGTTGCGCCGCGTCAGCTATGTTACAAGATTATTTTATATATATAATGATGTATACCATAAGATTAACTTTTTTTCACAACAGTTAATAATAAGAATAACTTGGTTAACTCTTTTCTAATTATTAGGAGTTATTTCCAATGTAATTTAAAGCAGCTATTTCTATACGTAATTAATAGGAGTTATTTCCAATTTAATTTAAAGCAACTATTTCTATACGTAATTAAGAGTTAAAACAATTAATATTTTTTAATTATTAGGTTTAGAGTTACTAAGCCCCTTTCTCTTATTTGCTTACTTGGTTGATTTTAATAGGTTTAATTAATTGACAATAAGATGCCCAAACTTAATGAGAATGCTTGAAATAGGTAATGCTGAAAATTTGTTGCGCCACATCAGCATTTTAACATCCTTTTTAAATATATATATAATGATGATAATGATAATGATAATGATAATAATGATAAGTTGTTTTTTTTAATGTGAATTGTAATGAGTTTTACGGAGAATTGGAATTTATAGGCAATAATTGTATACTAATGGTTTGGTAGATTGTGAATTTGTGACTGTTAGTTTTACACGGTTTTTACACGGTTTTTATGTGTATTGTAATTAGTTTATTTAATGTGAATTGGAATGAGTTTTATGGAAAATTGGAATCAGACGTTTTTTTATTAAATATAGGGTTATGTAAGCAATAATTGTACACAATTAATCGGACGTTTTTCTTTATGGAAAATTGGAAAATTATAATAAGTAGTTTATTTAATGTGAATTGGAATGAGTTTTATGGAAAATTGGAATCAGATGTTTTTTTATTAAATGTAGGGTTTTGTAAGCAATAATTGTACACAATTAATCGGACGTTTTTCTTTATGGAAAATTGGAAAATTGTAATAAATAGTTTATTTAATGTGAATTGAAATGAGTTTTATTAGAAAATTGGAATCAGACCTTTTTTTATTGAATATAGGGTTTTGTAAGCAATAATTGTACACAATTAATATGACGTTTTTTCTTTATGGAAAATTGGAAAATTGTAATAAATAGTTTATTTAATGTGAATTGAAATGAGTTTTATTAGAAAATTGGAATCAGACCTTTTTTTATTGAATATAGGGTTTTATAAGCAATAATTGTACACAATTTTACACGGCTTACATGACAGTTGACATGGCAATATCGTTTCATTTGATTGGCCGAAAAAAACTGAAATGGTGAGGTTAAATGAGAGGCCTTGTAAAACACTTTTTGAATTATTGTTGCGCCGCGTCAGCTATGTTACAAGATTATTTTATATATATAATGATGTATACCATAAGATTAACTTTTTTTCACAACAGTTAATAATAAGAATAACTTGGTTAACTCTTTTCTAATTATTAGGAGTTATTTCCAATGTAATTTAAAGCAGCTATTTCTATACGTAATTAATAGGAGTTATTTCCAATTTAATTTAAAGCAACTATTTCTATACGTAATTAAGAGTTAAAACAATTAATATTTTTTAATTATTAGGTTTAGAGTTACTAAGCCCCTTTCTCTTATTTGCTTACTTGGTTGATTTTAATAGGTTTAATTAATTGACAATAAGATGCCCAAACTTAATGAGAATGCTTGAAATAGGTAATGCTGAAAATTTGTTGCGCCACATCAGCATTTTAACATCCTTTTTAAATATATATATAATGATGATAATGATAATGATAATGATAATAATGATAAGTTGTTTTTTTTAATGTGAATTGTAATGAGTTTTATGGAGAATTGGAATTTATAGGCAATAATTGTATACTAATGGTTTGGTAGATTGTGAATTTGTGACTGTTAGTTTTATACGGTTTTTACACGGTTTTTATGTGTATTGTAATTAGTTTATTTAATGTGAATTGGAATGAGGTTTATGGAAAATTGGAATCAGACGTTTTTTTATTAAATATAGGGTTTTGTAAGCAATAATTGTACACAATTAATCGGACGTTTTTCTTTATGGAAAATTGGAAAATTATAATAAGTAGTTTATTTAATGTGAATTGGAATGAGTTTTATGGAAAATTGGAATCAAACTTTTTTTATTGAATATAGGGTTTTGTAAACAATAATTGTACACAATTAATATGACGTTTTTTCTTTATGGAAAATTGGAAAATTGTAATAAATAGTTTATTTAATGTGAATTGAAATGAGTTTTATTAGAAAATTGGAATCAGACCTTTTTTTATTGAATATAGGGTTTTGTAAGCAATAATTGTACACAATTTTACACGGCTTACATGACAGTTGACATGGCAATATCGTTTCATTTGATTGGCCGAAAAAAACTGAAATGGTGAGGTTAAATGAGAGGCCTTGTAAAACACTTTTTGAATTATTGTTGCGCCGCGTCAGCTATGTTACAAGATTATTTTATATATATAATGATGTATACCATAAGATTAACTTTTTTTCACAACAGTTAATAATAAGAATAACTTGGTTAATTCTTTTCTAATTATTAGAAGTTATTTCCAATGTAATTTAAAGCAGCTATTTCTATACGTAATTAATAGGAGTTATTTCCAATTTAATTTAAAGCAACTATTTCTATACGTAATTAAGAGTTAAAACAATTAATATTTTTTAATTATTAGGTTTAGAGTTACTAAGCCCCTTTCTGTTATTTGCTTACTTGGTTGATTTTAATAGGTTTAATTAATTGACAATAAGATGCCCAAACTTAATGAGAATGCTTGAAATAGGTAATGCTGAAAATTTGTTGCGCCACATCAGCATTTTAACATCCTTTTTAAATATATATATAATGATGATAATGATAATGATAATGATAATAATGATAAGTTGTTTTTTTTAATGTGAATTGTAATGAGTTTTACGGAGAATTGGAATTTATAGGCAATAATTGTATACTAATGGTTTGGTAGATTGTGAATTTGTGACTGTTAGTTTTATACGGTTTTTACACGGTTTTTATGTGTATTGTAATTAGTTTATTTAATGTGAATTGAAATGAGTTTTATGGAAAATTGGAATCAGACGTTTTTTTATTAAATATAGGGTTTTGTAAGCAATAATTGTACACAATTAATCAGACGTTTTTCTTTATGGAAAATTGGAAAATTATAATAAGTAGTTTATTTAATGTGAATTGGAATGAGTTTTATGGAAAATTGGAATCAGATGTTTTTTTATTAAATGTAGGGTTTTGTAAGCAATAATTGTACACAATTAATCGGACGTTTTTCTTTATGGAAAATTGGAAAATTGTAATAAATAGTTTATTTAATGTGAATTGAAATGAGTTTTATTAGAAAATTGGAATCAGACCTTTTTTTATTGAATATAGGGTTTTGTAAGCAATAATTGTACACAATTAATATGACGTTTTTTCTTTATGGAAAATTGGAAAATTGTAATAAATAGTTTATTTAATGTGAATTGAAATGAGTTTTATTAGAAAATTGGAATCAGACCTTTTTTTATTGAATATAGGGTTTTGTAAGCAATAATTGTACACAATTTTACACGGCTTACATGACAGTTGACATGGCAATATCGTTTCATTTGATTGGCCGAAAAAAACTGAAATGGTGAGGTTAAA
This sequence comes from Silene conica, assembly GCA_029255685.2. Taxonomy (NCBI): domain Eukaryota; kingdom Viridiplantae; phylum Streptophyta; class Magnoliopsida; order Caryophyllales; family Caryophyllaceae; genus Silene; species Silene conica. The sequence continues at coordinate 34,302,921 of CM055313.2, read as the reverse complement.
TGAGAGGCCTTGTAAAACACTTTTTGAATTATTGTTGCGCCGCGTCAGCTATGTTACAAGATTATTTTATATATATAATGATGTATACCATAAGATTAACTTTTTTTCACAACAGTTAATAATAAGAATAACTGGTTAACTCTTTTCTAATTATTAGGAGTTATTTCCAATGTAATTTAAAGCAGCTATTTCTATACGTAATTAATAGGAGTTATTTCAAATTTAATTTAAAGCAACTATTTCTATACGTAATTAAGAGTTGAAACAATTAATATTTTTTAATTATTAGGTTTAGAGTTACTAAGCCCCTTTCTGTTATTTGCTTACTTGGTTGATTTTAATAGGTTTAATTAATTGACAATAAGATGCCCAAACTTAATGAGAATGCTTGAAATAGGTAATGCTGAAAATTTGTTGCGCCACATCAGCATTTTAACATCCTTTTTAAATATATATAATGATGATAATGATAATGATAATGATAATAATGATAAGTTGTTTTTTTAATGTGAATTGTAATGAGTTTTATGGAGAATTGGAATTTATAGGCAATAATTGTATACTAATGGTTTGGTAGATTGTGAATTTGTGACTGTTAGTTTTATACGGTTTTTACACGGTTTTTATGTGTATTGTAATTAGTTTATTTAATGTGAATTGAAATGAGTTTTATGGAAAATTGGAATCAGACGTTTTTTTATTAAATATAGGGTTTTGTAAGCAATAATTGTACACAATTAATCGGACGTTTTTCTGTATGGAAAATTGGAAAATTATAATAAGTAGTTTATTTAATGTGAATTGGAATGAGTTTTATGGAAAATTGGAATCAGATGTTTTTTTATTAAATGTAGGGTTTTGTAAGCAATAATTGTACACAATTAATCGGACGTTTTTCTTTATGGAAAATTGGAAAATTATAATAAGTACTTTATTTAATGTGAATTGGAATGAGTTTTATGGAAAATTGGAATCAAACTTTTTTTATTGAATATAGGGTTTTGTAAACAATAATTGTACACAATTAATATGACGTTTTTTCTTTATGGAAAATTGGAAAATTGTAATAAATAGTTTATTTAATGTTAATTGAAATGAGTTTTATTAGAAAATTGGAATCAGACCTTTTTTTATTGAATATAGGGTTTTGTAAGCAATAATTGTACACAATTTTACACGGCTTACATGACAGTTGACATGGCAATATCGTTTCATTTGATTGGCCGAAAAAAACTGAAATGGTGAGGTTAAATGAGAGGCCTTGTAAAACACTTTTTGAATTATTGTTGCGCCGCGTCAGCTATGTTACAAGATTATTTTATATATATAATGATGTATACCATAAGATTAACTTTTTTTCACAACAGTTAATAATAAGAATAACTTGGTTAACTCTTTTCTAATTATTAGGAGTTATTTCCAATGTAATTTAAAGCAGCTATTTCTATACGTAATTAATAGGAGTTATTTCCAATTTAATTTAAAGCAACTATTTCTATACGTAATTAAGAGTTAAAACAATTAATATTTTTTAATTATTAGGTTTAGAGTTACTAAGCCCCTTTCTCTTATTTGCTTACTTGGTTGATTTTAATAGGTTTAATTAATTGACAATAAGATGCCCAAACTTAATGAGAATGCTTGAAATAGGTAATGCTGAAAATTTGTTGCGCCACATCAGCATTTTAACATCCTTTTTAAATATATATATAATGATGATAATGATAATGATAATGATAATAATGATAAGTTGTTTTTTTTAATGTGAATTGTAATGAGTTTTACGGAGAATTGGAATTTATAGGCAATAATTGTATACTAATGGTTTGGTAGATTGTGAATTTGTGACTGTTAGTTTTACACGGTTTTTACACGGTTTTTATGTGTATTGTAATTAGTTTATTTAATGTGAATTGGAATGAGTTTTATGGAAAATTGGAATCAGACGTTTTTTTATTAAATATAGGGTTATGTAAGCAATAATTGTACACAATTAATCGGACGTTTTTCTTTATGGAAAATTGGAAAATTATAATAAGTAGTTTATTTAATGTGAATTGGAATGAGTTTTATGGAAAATTGGAATCAGATGTTTTTTTATTAAATGTAGGGTTTTGTAAGCAATAATTGTACACAATTAATCGGACGTTTTTCTTTATGGAAAATTGGAAAATTGTAATAAATAGTTTATTTAATGTGAATTGAAATGAGTTTTATTAGAAAATTGGAATCAGACCTTTTTTTATTGAATATAGGGTTTTGTAAGCAATAATTGTACACAATTAATATGACGTTTTTTCTTTATGGAAAATTGGAAAATTGTAATAAATAGTTTATTTAATGTGAATTGAAATGAGTTTTATTAGAAAATTGGAATCAGACCTTTTTTTATTGAATATAGGGTTTTATAAGCAATAATTGTACACAATTTTACACGGCTTACATGACAGTTGACATGGCAATATCGTTTCATTTGATTGGCCGAAAAAAACTGAAATGGTGAGGTTAAATGAGAGGCCTTGTAAAACACTTTTTGAATTATTGTTGCGCCGCGTCAGCTATGTTACAAGATTATTTTATATATATAATGATGTATACCATAAGATTAACTTTTTTTCACAACAGTTAATAATAAGAATAACTTGGTTAACTCTTTTCTAATTATTAGGAGTTATTTCCAATGTAATTTAAAGCAGCTATTTCTATACGTAATTAATAGGAGTTATTTCCAATTTAATTTAAAGCAACTATTTCTATACGTAATTAAGAGTTAAAACAATTAATATTTTTTAATTATTAGGTTTAGAGTTACTAAGCCCCTTTCTCTTATTTGCTTACTTGGTTGATTTTAATAGGTTTAATTAATTGACAATAAGATGCCCAAACTTAATGAGAATGCTTGAAATAGGTAATGCTGAAAATTTGTTGCGCCACATCAGCATTTTAACATCCTTTTTAAATATATATATAATGATGATAATGATAATGATAATGATAATAATGATAAGTTGTTTTTTTTAATGTGAATTGTAATGAGTTTTATGGAGAATTGGAATTTATAGGCAATAATTGTATACTAATGGTTTGGTAGATTGTGAATTTGTGACTGTTAGTTTTATACGGTTTTTACACGGTTTTTATGTGTATTGTAATTAGTTTATTTAATGTGAATTGAAATGAGTTTTATGGAAAATTGGAATCAGACGTTTTTTTATTAAATATAGGGTTTTGTAAGCAATAATTGTACACAATTAATCGGACGTTTTTCTGTATGGAAAATTGGAAAATTATAATAAGTAGTTTATTTAATGTGAATTGGAATGAGTTTTATGGAAAATTGGAATCAGATGTTTTTTTATTAAATGTAGGGTTTTGTAAGCAATAATTGTACACAATTAATCGGACGTTTTTCTTTATGGAAAATTGGAAAATTATAATAAGTACTTTATTTAATGTGAATTGGAATGAGTTTTATGGAAAATTGGAATCAAACTTTTTTTATTGAATATAGGGTTTTGTAAACAATAATTGTACACAATTAATATGACGTTTTTTCTTTATGGAAAATTGGAAAATTGTAATAAATAGTTTATTTAATGTTAATTGAAATGAGTTTTATTAGAAAATTGGAATCAGACCTTTTTTTATTGAATATAGGGTTTTGTAAGCAATAATTGTACACAATTTTACACGGCTTACATGACAGTTGACATGGCAATATCGTTTCATTTGATTGGCCGAAAAAAACTGAAATGGTGAGGTTAAATGAGAGGCCTTGTAAAACACTTTTTGAATTATTGTTGCGCCGCGTCAGCTATGTTACAAGATTATTTTATATATATAATGATGTATACCATAAGATTAACTTTTTTTCACAACAGTTAATAATAAGAATAACTTGGTTAACTCTTTTCTAATTATTAGGAGTTATTTCCAATGTAATTTAAAGCAGCTATTTCTATACGTAATTAATAGGAGTTATTTCCAATTTAATTTAAAGCAACTATTTCTATACGTAATTAAGAGTTAAAACAATTAATATTTTTTAATTATTAGGTTTAGAGTTACTAAGCCCCTTTCTCTTATTTGCTTACTTGGTTGATTTTAATAGGTTTAATTAATTGACAATAAGATGCCCAAACTTAATGAGAATGCTTGAAATAGGTAATGCTGAAAATTTGTTGCGCCACATCAGCATTTTAACATCCTTTTTAAATATATATATAATGATGATAATGATAATGATAATGATAATAATGATAAGTTGTTTTTTTTAATGTGAATTGTAATGAGTTTTACGGAGAATTGGAATTTATAGGCAATAATTGTATACTAATGGTTTGGTAGATTGTGAATTTGTGACTGTTAGTTTTACACGGTTTTTACACGGTTTTTATGTGTATTGTAATTAGTTTATTTAATGTGAATTGGAATGAGTTTTATGGAAAATTGGAATCAGACGTTTTTTTATTAAATATAGGGTTATGTAAGCAATAATTGTACACAATTAATCAGACGTTTTTCTTTATGGAAAATTGGAAAATTATAATAAGTAGTTTATTTAATGTGAATTGGAATGAGTTTTATGGAAAATTGGAATCAGATGTTTTTTTATTAAATGTAGGGTTTTGTAAGCAATAATTGTACACAATTAATCGGACGTTTTTCTTTATGGAAAATTGGAAAATTGTAATAAATAGTTTATTTAATGTGAATTGAAATGAGTTTTATTAGAAAATTGGAATCAGACCTTTTTTTTATTGAATATAGGGTTTTGTAAGCAATAATTGTACACAATTAATATGACGTTTTTTCTTTATGGAAAATTGGAAAATTGTAATAAATAGTTTATTTAATGTGAATTGAAATGAGTTTTATTAGAAAATTGGAATCAGACCTTTTTTTATTGAATATAGGGTTTTATAAGCAATAATTGTACACAATTTTACACGGCTTACATGACAGTTGACATGGCAATATCGTTTCATTTGATTGGCCGAAAAAAACTGAAATGGTGAGGTTAAATGAGAGGCCTTGTAAAACACTTTTTGAATTATTGTTGCGCCGCGTCAGCTATGTTACAAGATTATTTTATATATATAATGATGTATACCATAAGATTAACTTTTTTTCACAACAGTTAATAATAAGAATAACTTGGTTAACTCTTTTCTAATTATTAGGAGTTATTTCCAATGTAATTTAAAGCAGCTATTTCTATACGTAATTAATAGGAGTTATTTCCAATTTAATTTAAAGCAACTATTTCTATACGTAATTAAGAGTTAAAACAATTAATATTTTTTAATTATTAGGTTTAGAGTTACTAAGCCCCTTTCTCTTATTTGCTTACTTGGTTGATTTTAATAGGTTTAATTAATTGACAATAAGATGCCCAAACTTAATGAGAATGCTTGAAATAGGTAATGCTGAAAATTTGTTGCGCCACATCAGCATTTTAACATCCTTTTTAAATATATATATAATGATGATAATGATAATAATGATAAGTTGTTTTTTTTAATGTGAATTGTAATGAGTTTTATGGAGAATTGGAATTTATAGGCAATAATTGTATACTAATGGTTTGGTAGATTGTGAATTTGTGACTGTTAGTTTTATACGGTTTTTACACGGTTTTTATGTGTATTGTAATTAGTTTATTTAATGTGAATTGAAATGAGTTTTATGGAAAATTGGAATCAGACGTTTTTTTATTAAATATAGGGTTTTGTAAGCAATAATTGTACACAATTAATCGGACGTTTTTCTTTATGGAAAATTGGAAAATTATAATAAGTAGTTTATTTAATGTGAATTGGAATGAGTTTTATGGAAAATTGGAATCAAACTTTTTTTATTGAATATAGGGTTTTGTAAACAATAATTGTACACAATTAATATGACGTTTTTTCTTTATGGAAAATTGGAAAATTGTAATAAATAGTTTATTTAATGTGAATTGAAATGAGTTTTATTAGAAAATTGGAATCAGACCTTTTTTTATTGAATATAGGGTTTTATAAGCAATAATTGTACACAATTTTACACGGCTTACATGACAGTTGACATGGCAATATCGTTTCATTTGATTGGCCGAAAAAAACTGAAATGGCGAGGTTAAATGAGAGGCCTTGTAAAACACTTTTCTGAATTATTGTTGCGCCACGTCAGCTATGTTACAAGATTCTTTTATATATATAATGATGTATACCATAAGATTAACTTTTTTTTCACAACAGTTAATAATAAGAATAACTGGTTAACTCTTTTCTAATTATTAGGAGTTATTTCCAATGTAATTTAAAGCAGCTATTTCTATACGTAATTAATAGGAGTTATTTGCAATTTAATTTAAAGCAACTATTTCTATACGTAATTAAGAGTTAAAACAATTAATATTTTTTAATTATTAGGTTTAGAGTTACTAAGCCCCTTTCTCTTATTTGCTTACTTGGTTGATTTTAATAGGTTTAATTAATTGACAATAAGATGCCCAAACTTAATGAGAATGCTTGAAATAGGTAATGCTGAAAATTTGTTGCGCCACATCAGCATTTTAACATCCTTTTTAAATATATATAATGATGATAATGATAATGATAATGATAATAATGATAAGTTGTTTTTTTTAATGTGAATTGTAATGAGTTTTATGGAGAATTGGAATTTATAGGCAATAATTGTATACTAATGGTTTGGTAGATTGTGAATTTGTGACTGTTAGTTTTATACGGTTTTTACACGGTTTTTATGTGTATTGTAATTAGTTTATTTAATGTGAATTGGAATGAGTTTTATGGAAAATTGGAATCAGATGTTTTTTTTATTAAATATAGGGTTTTGTAAGCAATAATTGTACACAATTAATCGGACGTTTTTCTTTATGGAAAATTGGAAAATTATAATAAGTAGTTTATTTAATGTGAATTGGAATGAGTTTTATGGAAAATTGGAATCAAACTTTTTTTATTGAATATAGGGTTTTGTAAACAATAATTGTACACAATTAATATGACGTTTTTTCTTTATGGAAAATTGGAAAATTGTAATAAATAGTTTATTTAATGTGAATTGAAATGAGTTTTATTAGAAAATTGGAATCAGACCTTTTTTTATTGAATATAGGGTTTTGTAAGCAATAATTGTACACAATTTTACACGGCTTACATGACAGTTGACATGGCAATATCGTTTCATTTGATTGGCCGAAAAAAACTGAAATGGTGAGGTTAAATGAGAGGCCTTGTAAAACAATTTTCTGAATTATTGTTGCGCCACGTCAGCTATGTTACAAGATTCTTTTATATATATAATGATGTATACCATAAGATTAACTTTTTTTTCACAACAGTTAATAATTAGAATAACTGGTTAACTCTTTTCTAATTATTAGGAGTTATTTCCAATGTAATTTAAAGCAGCTATTTCTATACGTAATTAATAGGAGTTATTTCCAATTTAATTTAAAGCAACTATTTCTATACGTAATTAAGAGTTAAAACAATTAATATTTTTTAATTATTAGGTTTAGAGTTACTAAGCCCCTTTCTCTTATTTGCTTACTTGGTTGATTTTAATAGGTTTAATTAATTGACAATAAGATGCCCAAACTTAATGAGAATGCTTGAAATAGGTAATGCTGAAAATTTGTTGCGCCACATCAGCATTTTAACATCCTTTTTAAATATATATATAATGATGATAATGATAATGATAATGATAATAATGATAAGTTGTTTTTTTTAATGTGAATTGTAATGAGTTTTATGGAGAATATCGTTTCATTTGATTGGCCGAAAAAAACTGAAATGGTGAGGTTAAATGAGAGGCCTTGTAAAACACTTTTCTGAATTATTGTTGCGCCACGTCAACTATGTTACAAGATTTTTTTATATATATAATGATAAGTATATAACTTAACTCTAAACATTAGATTAATTTACATACTCCGTATATATTTTTTATATTAGTTCCTTTATTATCTAAATCTACATTTCCTTTAGTTTTATCCTATTTCCGAGTGTATTTGATCGAGTTAACTAGTATTTGATCGAGCTACCTATTACTTTATGCTATATTTGTGGGTAATTTTGAATTCAAATCGTTTCGATTTATGACTACACCTGATATATAAGTTAGTCAATATAGAATGATTCTAGATTGAAGAATTAGTTGGGTCATTTTGAACGTGATACGCTTTCGAGATCAAGTATCTGGTATGTTTCGAATGTGACGTTACGTCGTTATACTACAATAATGTCGAATATCAATTATCATTGCAATATACTACTCTTGTGCTCAAGCAAGCATGGTGAAAGCTACGGAGTATTACACTAACCTAGTTAATTGGTAAGGAGTGATTGAAGAAGTTCGTTTTTTTGGTTAATTAGTAGACCTATGATCAATGATTATAAAGATAAAGATGTGTTTGTTACAATATATGTATTGATCTATAATATTAGATATAGTAAATTAGTTTTCGTTAGCCTCTTTAATATTTTATTTTATAGAAATATATTCCGATATACTCGGAATATTCCAATGCAATTTATTATTATTCATTGTACACGATCAGTTGTAATTAAGTCTAGACCTCTTCACTTTTCTTACGTTTTCCATGAGGTCTAGATACTGTGCATTGCTTTGTTATAAGTAGCTTGGAATGACATGTATTCTTTGTGCAGAAATAAAACAAATGATAAACAGAGTGTTCCTCTGATCTTCTTTCTTATCCTTCTTCAACATTTTATTAGTTAGCATCTTTAATATTTTATTTTATAGATCGAGTAGGGTGTTACCGAAACTCGATAACACCCGATACGCCCTATCATGATCACTTCTCATGGAATCATACTTGGCCATGTTACGAGATATTGGGAAATGTCGAGATATCGACATATCCACAATTAAGAAATACGGTATCGTAATATATCGTATAGGGGGTGAGGCAAAGGTGTAGGTAGCGGGTAGTGTTGGCAGTGGGCCGTGCAGGGCCGGCCCGCATGCCGACCCACCGTGCCAGACCCTATAAAATGGCCCGTTCGTGCCGTGCTTTTTGGCCCACCGTGTCGTGTCGTGCTTGGCCCGGTGACTGAAATCCCAGCCGCGGTCTGCCCATGGCACAGTGAATTTGCGTGTCGGGTCGTGCCTGGGCCATGGGTCGGTTGTGCGATGTTCATGGGACGGCCCGCGTGCTACATAGCTTTTTTTAAACAATTTTTTTCTACTTGTTCACTTGTTTTATTGTATTTTTAATGTATACGATTTAGTCAAATAATTACGTATATGTTTTTTTACTTGTTCACTTGTTTTATTGTATTTTTTAATTAGTCTTGCTTGAACTTCCGAATTTCCGATCGAACAAACCCGATTAACTAATTATTTTATATAACTAATTATTTATACTAATTATTTTATATAAGATTTTTATATGTTTAGAAGTTATATTGTTATTGTATAATTGTAAAAATTATATAAGAATTAATAATTCAAGATAAGTAGAAGAGAAATTGAGAATAAGAGATGTATCGAATTGTGAAAAATGAATTGAATTGAAATGGTATTTATAGAAGGGAATTATTAAAAAAAAAAGAGCACGCAACAAACTCATCGTCTCACCCATCGGACCGGTCGTGTTGGGCCGGCGTGCCTGGTGCGTGTTGTGGCCCACCGTGCTTCGGGCCGTGTCATGCCTAGGCACGGAACTTTCAAAAATTTCGCGTTGGAGCCCGGAGGTAGGCCCACCGTGCTCGTGCCGTGCCACCTCGATTACGCCGCCGGGCCGGGCCATGTCGTGTCGTGCTCCGTGCTGGGCCGTGCCGCCGAACATGCCTCAACCCATAATGCCATCTCTAGTAGCGGGAGGTGTGGCAGAGTGCGCAATCAAACTTCGTAAAAATTAATGGTGACGAGAGAACGAAGGAAGGAGAAGGTGTGGGGATTGGGTTGGTGTGTCGAGATGAGGAAGGATGAGGTCTTTGGGGTACCTCTATAAAAAATAAACCAATCTTGACGTCACTTATAGCTGAAGCGGTTGCAGTTCTGGAGGGAGTTTAAAAAGCTTAACAGAAGGGATATGTGAACGTTATAATAGAAAGTGACTGTCTACGGGCCATCGAAGCGTGAAGAACCGAGTGCAAGACCGTATATTGTTTAATCTAGTTATTGCGGATATTTTTTCTTTTTTCTCTTCTTTTGTCTCTATGGTTTGATCTTATACTAGTAGGGTGAACAATACAGTTGCTCATGCGTTAGCTCACTGTTATAGTTCCGAATTAGGTAGAGTATATTGGGTAGATTATCTGCCGCCGAGTGCGAACATTGCTTTTAATTTTGATTTGTCTTTAATGAAGTAAGTCATAGGCATTTAACCTAAAAAAATACCCCCTCCTACCCATTATAAGTGTCCCGTTGTGGACAAAGTACAAGATTTAAGGAATAATACTTGTTTAATATTTTGTGTAGTGAAGGGTATGTAGATTGGAGAAAGAAGGTTAGGGGTGGATCGGTGGGTAATATATAGAAATAGGGAAGGGTATAAGGGTAATAAAACAGCCCAAAAACTTACTAAATACACAGCGGAATATTTTGACGAATAAATCGAAACTAACAACGGGACACTTATAATGGGTAGGACGGAGTAGAATATATGAGTTTATAAAGTACTTCCTCCATTTTCCTATTTTCTTCCCATTTCCCTTATTTGGCAAATTACCTATTTTCTTCCCATTTCTTTTCTTTCCTATTTTAGACAACCAAATTACAACTTTATCATTTTTTTATTACAAAAAATACCCTCTTTTCATTACTAACCCCACTTATTACCTTCCTTTCATTACTTTATCATTTCTTTATTAGTTTGCCTTAATCCAAGTGCAAAATGAAATGGGAAGAACACTTATAAATGGAGGAAGTATTAGGAGTCATATTTAAATATTTAATGTTTATTTCCTTGTATAGTTGTATATATGTTTGGGAAACACTAAAAAATCATGTTTATACACTGGGTGCGGTGTATAAATAGCGGCGATGTAAATTGTGAGGAATTCATTCCCCGAAACCAACATTCCCTCCAAAAACAATAGCAGCAGTAGTAGAGTAGTACAGTAGTAGCTAGTAGAAGAGTGAGTAGTAATAAAAAAAAAGCAAGAAATTAATAAAGAAAATAGGAAATAGAGAAGAGAAGCAAAGGCATTAATAAATAATAAAACAAGGATGGCAGTAGGCGGGTCAGAGAAGGGGGAGAAGGAGGTGGAGACGGTGATAATAGGAAACTACGTTGAAATGGAGAAATGTGAGGAAGAGAAGGGTAATAAGGGTAAGGGCTGTGCGGCAAGTAGTTTGAAATCTGCAGTTTCTAACCTCCTTTGGCATGGTGGCTCCACTTATGATGCTTGGTTTAGCTGCGCCTCTAATCAGGTTCGCTTCATTAATAACTATATAAATTTCATTTGAAATATGTTAATTTAGCTACTTATTACTTTACTTATTACTTGTTACTTTGATAGGTGGCACAAGTTCTGTTAACACTCCCATACTCCTTCTCACAGCTAGGGTTAGTATCAGGGATATTATTCCAGTTGTTTTATGGGATTTTAGGAAGTTGGACTGCCTATCTGATTAGCATTCTCTACGTTGAGTATAGAACTAGGAAGGAGCGTCAAAAGGTTGATTTCAGGAACCATGTCATTCAGGTATATATACTACTCTACTTACTAACATTCTATTCTCCGTCTTAACTCTTAGACTAACACGTACTCACACTCTCGTTCCATTCCATTATTTCCATGTACGGAATCCATATTGTTAATACAAGCCATTTGTATTTATGATTGCATCAGTGGTTTGAGGTGCTTGATGGATTACTAGGAAAGCATTGGAGGAACGTTGGTTTGGCATTTAACTGCACCTTTCTTCTTTTTGGATCTGTCATTCAACTCATTGCTTGTGCAAGGTATCTACTCCTATCTATCTACCTAATCATCTACTCGTATGTACTAGTTAATTAATTTGTTAATTAGTTGCATTAATAATAATAATAGTCAATGGTAATTACTGTGTGTTTTGGACGCATATATGCAGCAACATATATTATATAAATGATAATCTGGACAAGAGGACATGGACATACATCTTCGGTGCATGCTGTGCCACCACTGTCTTTATTCCCTCATTTCACAACTATAGAATATGGTCCTTCCTTGGTTTGCTCATGACTACCTACACTGCTTGGTATCTTACCATTGCCTCCATTCTTCATGGCCAGGTATACATGTCCACTTACTCTACTTCTTCTCTATTTTAACTTCATTACTTACATACTACGACCATACATTTTCGTGGACGATTATAACGCAGCGCCGCACTGTGCTCTATATCTATCCTTCCCTACACCAAGTCTTATTTGTCACAAATTTACGACACCTCAAATAATAACCATGTAGGTATGTAGATAAGACAAAGTAATGTGCTACTCCTAGTGCACTCTATTTTTATCTTATTTACTCCACCAGGGTAAATGTTAATATTTAACCCGTATTTACGACGAATATGTCCATTTTGTGCCTTACTTGTTACTTACTAATCATGTACAACCCACATGCTTTCCCTGCCCCATCACTCCATTACCCATCTACTTTGCCAAAAGCAGTGCTAATACTTCTCACATACATCTCTGTTTATTTTTTGGATAAACACCAAACTTAGGTCTTGTTCTTTGGGGCTTCATTTCAGTTCATTTCAGTTTTACTTACCTGTATTCCGTTAAGTTTTATCTATGTTCAATTAATTATGTTCCGTTAATCTCTTCACAAAATTAACTTTTAATTCAATGAAATTCACTTCAGCTCAATTTCACTCAATTTAGTTCAACTAAGTTCTACTTAATTTAATTCAATTTAACTCGTTTTAACCGAAAGGAACAAGGCTTTATTCATACTTGAAACATCCTCTTTAATCTCTATGTGTATCCCTTATTTATAAAGATTTTAATTATTTAATTCTTCTCCCTAACTGATACGAGTTGAGCAACGGATCAATGAAGGAACGAGTCCATTGAAAATTAATTCGCATCAATAACTCCATTTGCATTTTTGATATATATTTTAATTACTTTCAAGCATTGAAACACCAAGCCGTTCTCAATTTATTTTATTTCTACATGATAAGTTATTCCAATATTATTATTGTATGAATGGTCATTGAAATGAGCATAATCAATTTTGGTGAAATTACATGGACGACAATGAAGGTCTCATTGTTGTTGACCAAAATGAAGGTGTTAAAATTAATTAAGTGCAAATTGATTAATGATAAGTATACAAATTACGTAGTTCGTTTGTTTTGCTAAATAATGTTTGTACCTTTACGTTTGGTAGTTAGCTAGCATGGATACTTCTCTTAATTAGTCGTTCTATGTCTGACATACGGACACCCGACATTCATTGGACATATCACTAAACATATTATAGTTTAGACGAGAAATAAAAATTTAAAAAGATCGATTAGAAGATGAGTTTGAGTGGAAAAATGAGAATTAGTTATAGTAAAGGTCGAATTATACATTTACTTGTTTAAATTTAGCTTCAAATAAATGATAAAATTTAAATTATACGTTATTTATAATTATAAAATATATATTTACTATATTTAAATGACGTGTTCCGTGTCCTAAACTTTACGGGATGTCGTGTCCCGTATCAGGCCCGTCTATTGGATAGCGCTCTATGTGCGTTAGCACCGGGCCTCCAAATTTTGGGGGCCCAAACATAGCATTACCCATAAAAAAAAGTTATACAAATGAAGTTATTAGAGATAACATAGTACATTAATGACTAATTCAATTCTCATTTATCAACATTATCCTTCCCTAAATAATTGATTTCCTTTACAAAAATAATTAAATATAGTCTTTAAATTTACCATAAATTATTCAACGTTTTGTTTATAAATTTTAAATATAATTCCCAATATATACAAAATCAATTCCTCAAGTTTACAATTAGAGCAAAAGGAATAAAAACTTTTAATACAATTAGTTTCAAGTTTATCAAAAATAAAAATCCAAAATTTATACTTGAAATTCAAAGAGATCAAAATAGGTAATATTTCTTCTTGATTTTCATAAATTTTATATTTTTAATATTGTATTCATTATTATTGAAAAAACTTTAAAACCCAGTCCTTGGATGCTTCTGGTAGTAATTACTTCTTGTTGCAATATTGGGTAGGATTCGTTAGTGTAATATAAATATATAATATTAATGTATGTACGTCGTACAAACATTAATTTCGAATTTGATTGTTCGTAAAATTTGTATTCGAAGTTTGCGGGATTCGTCGTTTGTATACTTGATTAAAACTCCAAAGCATATATGTTAATATATACATGATATGCAGTTAAATTGGTTAAATTTTCTGTTTTTGTTAATGTTGTCGATTTCTTATCTATCTTGTCCTTATTTTTCTTTCATGATATTATTAACTTATTAATATTGTATAAATTTTTCTACGTTATGTAAATTTTAGGCCGCATAATTTTTTTGCACTAGGCCTCCACTTGACTTGAGACGGCCCTGTCCCGTATCAATGTCACATCCGTGTCCCTGTCCGTGTCGATTTTAGTACTACCTGGCCTGATAGTTGGTTTTCATTTTTTGATGGACTATGGATGCTCGCGCATTGGGTAGAACTAGAGGCCATGTGGTCTCACGTGCCTAAACCAGTCTTGATCTTTGGTTTAAGTTGTTTAACTCCAATGTTTCTGTCGTTATTAAGCACCCTAAATCTACACAAAATCCAAACTCCAAAGTTGTTAACACGACCCTAGAAACTAGACCGGCTAAATCTAATATGAAAACTATGCTTAAGATACAACTCGCAAAAAATACAAAAAAATCAAATTAATAATTAAAACAAGAAAATACCTTAAACAGCGTAATTGATGATTAATATTGAAATTAATTAAGTGTATTTTAATGATTTGATTAGGTGGAGGGTGTGAAGCACTCTGGACCAACCAAAGTGGTGCTATACTTCACAGGGGCCACAAACATTCTCTACACATTTGGAGGTCATGCTGTTACTGTGTAAGACAAAGACTCATCTTACCAATATTCTTGTCTTCTAAATTCCTTCATATCTTGCTTATTCATGGCTTGGTCAAACATTCAAACTTCAAACATCCTTATTTTTGAGTAACAGAATTGGCCATCGTTTAATTGCCCTATAAAAATAGGTGAATTTGAAAAATTCCATAATTTAGAAAAATGGAGATGTTTGATTACTCCCAAATTATGAGATTTTTTTTTCCCTAGGAATTTTCAACTGCTCCATTGTAGGAGTTTAATTACCTAGGACCCCTACGTAATTAGAAACTCTTGTGTCAATTCAATTCCAGGATGTCAACTAAACGAATTTTAGGCAATTCACGTGTTTTGCACAATCATGGGAAATTTATTTTCATATGACAACTAAACGAGGCCTTATTTTTTGTCACACTTTTACTGTTTTACACATTCACATTCTCATACTATGATTCACTTTATTTATATACAAATATTTTTTCAATAAGTCTGTCTTAAAACGCATATAATCGTTTTAAAACTAAACGGGTCAAATATATATCACTTGCATAGATACGACAAGTCTTTTTACTAATATCTAGACATTTTGTTTTTGTCTTATATATAAAATGAAAGTTATTTGTCCCATCTTATTGTTTGAAACGGATATGTTTGATTTGAAACAAGAATTTCTGATATTATTTTTTATAAATAGTAATAGATCAGAGATTTTTTTTTTAGAAACTATACCCACAATTCAAATTCAAGCTTCCTTTTTACTTTTTTTCCCAAGTTTTAAGAATAAAATATAAACTTATTATAAGTACATCTTTGTGGACCAAACCAATATTTAGCATAGTAGAATAGTATTATAACCATGACATTTTGCCTAAATAGTCAAACTTAACATTGATAATTATTTTCTAAAATGAAAAGGAAAAAGTTCGATTTGAAAAGGACCGAAAAGGAATAATGGAAGGTTGGATTTAAATGGAAAGAGTAATCAACTCTGTGTAGGATTAGTAGTAGGTTAGACACAAAATTTTGATAAGTCTTAAAACAAGACACGCTCATGAGATTGATAAAGGAAAATATTCAATGAGTGGATTCCAATGTCATCTATTTTTACAAAAAAAAATTATGAAGAAGAAGTGAAATGAAAGATAATGCATAAAATCTGAGATGGTATGAATAATAAAAAAATAATAAAAATGAGTGAAAAACTAATATGGTAGAATTTGATAACATCTTAATCAAGAGTTTGAGCTTTGTTAATTATCAGATGGTATGAATAATAAAAAAATAATAAAAATGAGTGAAAAACTAATATGGTAGAATTTGATAACATCTTAATCAAGAGTTTGAGCTTTGTTAATTATTATCCCATTTCCATCTAGGTAGTTATATTTTTAGTACAAATTTCCATCTAGTCTTTTTAAGATGTCAAAATATAGTGGAAAGAAAATTTGAAAATCCACAATTATTTTTTTATGTGTTTTATATTATCATCCAGTTTAGAAGGAACTCGAGTTGAGTAGCACTACAATATATGAATAAAGTTGTTGTTGATGAGTTATAAGTTTTAAGATTGTTTTATTCTCAAGATTGTGCTTGTCCTTTGTATTTGCTATGTACATTATATTCCATAAAAACCGACATAACATAAGAATGTTGTGAGAAAATGATAGGGAGTAATAATGTTTAGAGCCATTAGAGGTCTTGTGTCCATGATTTGGATTTTGGAGTTAAAGAGCAAAAGTCGTTAACCAAGACAGAAATGACAATACTTAGTACTGAGTAGGTATGTTTATGGATGAAAAGGTAACCTCATTTTAAGATGCATTTGAAGTGTTTGGCACGTACTAATGTACTATAGTAGAATGGTGATCGTAAGTAGACCTGACAAATAAGTCGTATCGTGTTGGATTCGTATTCGTGTCACCTTTAAATGAGTAATGACTCCCTCAACCCTAACCCGACCCAATTAGATAAACGGGTTACATGCATTAGCCCTAACCCAACCCATTTATTTTTTCAATAACCTAACCCGACTTGTGTAACCCATTTAGTTTTTAACAGATCAATTTTGACCCATTAAACCCTTTTAACCCGTCCAACCCATATAAATATAATGCATTTAAAATTAAAATTTACAGCAAGAATAAACTATTTTTATGTCTTATTACAAACTAAAAATAACATAACCCGATTATAACCCGATTATAACCCATTTAAATGGATCTGTCATAACTCATTTAAATTAATGGGTTATTCGTGTGGGGTTCGTGTCACCAGACCCCAACCCTAACCCAACCCGTATAAGTTCGAGTCGTGTTCGTGTCGACCCAATTACGTAAACGGGTGAGAACGCCTTGATTTGAGGCCGTTAATTTCGTGTCGGGTTCGTGTCATGTCTTCGGGTCGTGTCAATAATTGCGACCTAATAATTAATAAGCATAAAATTAGTCCGGCGTGCTAAAGAAAAGGGTTCCTTTTCGCTGTTGGTAAGCCTGACTTCATTGTGTCTTCAATAATCTTCATGTTCACTCTATGGATTCCCTCCTATAATGTTTACAAAGGCAGACCTCTTTTTCCTTCTGTGTTTCTACTTTTTACTTTCTACCCTTTTCGGTTCTCGTCTGTAACTACTCATAACTCTGGTCCACCTATTACCAAGTACTGAGTATAAATTAAAAGACTGAAATTCCATACTCATTACAATATGCATGCTACATTGTCAGTAAGTCTTCATTGCGACGGGTCAAGTTTCCCCACTTGTGCATACAAGTCAAAACATTGAAAATTTCAAATGTCTGTCACAAGTTTACGACGGATATCTCCATCATAAATGAGAATTTGTGTTACCTTATAATGAAGTCATGCAATATATAAAACCATATGATAAAGTTGTACGAAGTACCAAATCTATTCAATTAATTCAGTTGATACTATCAACCCGCTAATGTATGAAACTTGGACGAATAAAATTAATTGGATCCAAATCTTTATTAGAATAGTGTTGAAATTGACGCTTTATTACCATAATATCTGAATCATTTGGTAAATCATTTACTTTGCTTGCTACGTAGCCGGCCTGGTTGTAGCACTTATAGGGTGTCGGTTCACTAAAAACTCCATTTCAGCTACCTAGGAGCTGGTATGTACTGTATAAGAATATATTCATTGACCTGGCCTGGATAAAAAGTATGTCACTATGTGGTACAGGTTTTGTTGGTGATTTAAGTATAATTATCGGTTCGTTTTTGCGTAATTAAGATAGTTTTAGATGAGGGATTTCGTAAGTAATATAAAATAAGTTCGGGAAGTACGGAGTGTGCGCTTATTAAATTAAAAATTACGGAATTACGGAATAGTTGTCGGATGAATAACTATGATGGGGTCTCGCTGCCCGGTCAGCGAGTCTGGGAAGCGCCCTGATTTAGGGGTTCGAGGGCAGCGCCCCCGAAACTGTAGCGGAAATTAAATTCACGCAGTGATAAGAATTTATCACGGAATATACAGAGAATGCAATTGAACGGAATTCCAAGAGTTACATTGTTTGGCGATATTCGTTCCCCTAGTTCGAACCCTGCCTATATACATATGAATGAGAGTTGATGAAGAATTTTTTTTACAGAAAAATCTTTATTTTCTTTTGCATCTAAAAACCAAAACAAACTTCATAAACACTTCTGAATTTACGTCTCTGTTTTTGTGGCAAATCCAGAGGGACACCGCATCCAGAGGGACACCATCTTATCTCAATAGGAATTTCGAAGTAACCCAGACACTAAACAAGGGTCGAAATATTCTATTAGGAAAGCGTAGTCGAGTCGGTGTGGTTAACAATATTGTCGATTTCTGTTTCGTGTACATCAATTTTTAACAAGTTTATGTCTGCAGATTACATACATTCATCCATACATACTCCCTATTTTGATTGATATGGAATAAATTAATTAATTATATATGTTGGTTCAGTGAGATAATGCATGCAATGTGGAAGCCGCAGAAGTTCAAGGCCATATATCTACTGGCAACACTCTATGTCCTTACACTCACCCTTCCCTCAGCTTCAGCAGTCTACTGGGCTTTTGGAGACTTACTTCTTGATCATTCTAATGCTTTCGCTCTTCTGCCTCGCTCTCCTTTCCGGGATATGGCCGTCATCCTCATGCTCATTCACCAGGCAAGTACACTACCTCTACATCTACCTCTAGCTCTATTGGACAAATTTGACTATATATATTAACTTCACTTGTGAAAAATGCAGTTTATAACATTTGGATTTGCATGCACACCCTTGTATTTTGTATGGGAGAAAGCAATAGGATTACATGAGTGTAAGAGCATGTGTAAACGGGCAGCGGCGAGGCTACCAGTGGTGATCCCAATTTGGTTCTTAGCCATCGTATTTCCCTTTTTTGGGCCTATTAATTCTTCAGTTGGATCACTTTTGGTGAGCTTTACAGTTTACATTATCCCTGCCTTAGCTCACATGTTCACCTTCCGATCACCCGCAGCGCGTGAGGTAATACATAACCACTTCTCTTCTCCGTTTATATCAGAAACATGCATTACATAAGTTATTAGTTTCATGTAAATCTTAAGTATGCATGCTTACATGTGGCTTTTGATTATTGATACCTCAACCTCATTTAATAATTAGTACGGAATTTAAATATCCTATTATTATTGTTTCCTAGCTAAACCATTCTATGCAATGCCAGCTGCCACATCTGATCTGATACCATTCAAACTTTACATAACCAAGGCAGACAAGCAGTGCATTTATACTCCCATATATTAACCTAAGAATGGAGTATTATATATGGCATATGCATCTCATTATTATAATTAAGTAATTACAGTGCTTAATTGGGTTTAATTTTGGCAGGCGGCAGTTGAGCAACCACCCAAGTTTGTAGGAAGATGGACAGGTTCATTTGTTATCAATGCATTTGTGGTGGTATGGGTGCTAGTCGTTGGTTTTGGTTTCGGAGGTTGGGCTAGCATGGTCAATTTTGTACACCAAATTGACACTTTTGGACTCTTTACCAAATGTTACCAATGCCCTCTACCACAGCCTCTTACAAATGTCACCGCTCCTCCGCCTTCCCAATTTGGCTTCAACAACAACAACACCCGCCACCTCGTCCACCATCTTTGATCAATTCATTATTCATATACCCATGGGCCAAATATAATCGTCTTTTAAATACCTTGTTCGATCAAGGCCATATATATATGCATGCACATGGTACAATGTAGCTAGCTTTGAGTCATAACACATTTGTTGGCAACTACAAAAGGTTTCTAGACCAAGGTTTTGTACGGAATATGAAATATGCAGGGGCTTGATTGTAGTTTTAGCTATGTGGTAGTGTCATTTTCAGAATTCAATAGTTTATGTTTATTCCTATCTTTACAAGTTAGACCTCGAATTACATATCCGTTTTTTAAACGTATCATTTAATGAATAACAACTCTATTTCTGGTCATAAAAAGAAACATGTTAATATTCCAACAACTCTAATTATTGCCTTTGATCACAAATGAGAGCATACTAGTAATTTAGCAATTCAACAAGGCAAAAGAGTATGAACATTATTATAATATGGGCACAAAGAGCTAGAATTAGTATGATTATATGATTGTCCTGTTGTTCGTTCAGCAGCTACTACTCATCTCATGATCTATAAACAAGTCAGGAAGCGTGCCTTTGGGCAATTGAGCCCTGAAAATGAGAGGTCACAAGATAGGCCCCATGGAAAGCAAATGTTTACTGTTTCGTCTCTACAAAATGGGCAGAAATGAAATAAAAAGTTCGAGGAATCTTACACACTTTTTATGATTAGATAGATAGAAGTGTGTTATAGTTGAGGGGCACTCAAACAACAATTAGTCTCACTCACAATTATCCATCACAAGGAAGAGACGGGTCGATTTGATATCATTTAGGAAGAAAATGGGTAAATGAATTTGGGTGTCATTTATGTGTTTTGACAAATCAGGAATTAAATAAACAATAATAAAATTAAATTAAATTTAAAAAAATTGAAAAAGTACCGTCCACTTTCCACATTTCCCCTCCTTAAACCTAACCCGACCCGAAACGACCCGTAAATAACCCAAAAATAACCTGGTTTTTTCCCGAACCCGAAAGATACCCGGACCCGTTTTGACCCATAAACAATGGGTCAAAACCCGACCTGCAACGGGTTGACCGTTGGGTCAAGACAATATATATCCTTTTTAAAATATACAATGTCATATATTCGCTCTGATCAAGACAAAAGGTAACGGTTGCTTTTTGGCACTATTCATGGTCGTACGGAATCTTTGATATTACCGTTAATCTATCAGATAAAATATAGTCGTGTGAGATCTTGTTTGATTTATCATCATGAATGCTATAAGAATATCGAATATTTATAATTTTCAATAATGTGTAACTATAGATATTCACGTTGCATAATGTGTCTCGACAATTGTGATAAAGCAACCGTTACCTTTTGTCTGGATCGGAGGGAGTACTATGAATGACTTGTAAATTTTTGAGGAGAAATATGTATATATATGTGGTATGTCACGTCATCATCTCAAACAACATGTCACGTCATCACCTCAAAGTGTGTGTCACACCGTCACTTTCACCGTAGTACGTCGAATTGCATTTCACGTCAGCACCGCCAACTCATCACCTCATACCATATGCTACGTCATCACATCGAAGTGTGTGTCACGTCGTCACTTTTAGTGTAGTACGTCAAGTTACATTTCACTTTAGCACTGTCAGTTCATTATTTCGATGGACTACATGTCACGTCATCACACCCCCTATAAAACAGTAGCGCTCTTGCGACGGAATGTTAAGGCAAAACCCCATTTGCGACGGACTTGCGTCGGAAGTTGTCTGTCGCTTTTTTTATCGCAAAATGAATGATTGCAACGAAATCTTTCGTCGCAAAGGATTTGCGACGGATATGCAACGTATTTTCCGTCGCAAAACTTGACTGACTTTGACTGGTCCAGTCAAAGAAAGTCAAGATTTGCGACGGATGCCGTCGCGCCGTCGCAAATGAAGTATTTGTGACGGAAAATCCGTCGCAAATATTGACTTTCTTTGACAGTTTTGCGACGGATTGTCCGTCGCAAATACCTGTAGGTTTTGGCATGTTTCAGCTGTTTTAATGCTCTCCAATTCAGCTAATGACTGATTTTAGCCATTTCTAAGCCCTCCAAACCCGCATAAAAGTGGTTGATTTTAGCCAAAACAACCCAGCATACAATAACTTCTCCGAGACAAGATTTTGAAAAGCTTTTTCAGAACTAAAAATAAGGTTTTACATAGTTATATGTCAGAATAAATTCGACTTAAAAAAAACTAAACAAAATGAATACAAACAAACTAACCGACCTAATAAACTAGGATACCCTATCTAACGGTGGTTTGAGTGGTGTGGGGGTTGATGAAATGGGTGGCTGACCTAGCATTGTCGCCACCGTCATCATCAAAGTCACATCGTGGCTCAGAAGGATCGCTCGGGTTACAGTTTTGAGTAGAGAAGCCTTGTTGATTTAAGAACTCTTCAATAGCCTTACGTCTTTGAGATTGCTCGGCTTCTTGTTGCTTTAGCCGAGCATTCTCTTTAAGTACTCTAACGACAATACCTAGGGTGTATGTATAATTCCAAGCACTTGAATGACGGCGACGTTCCCAAAGAATTGGTGCTGCATTTCCCGCACCAAATATCAGCGCTTTCTTGTTGTAGCCTCCATGTTCTTCAGAGTATATCTCATTATCGTCGCTCCACCCCTCGACTCGACAATTGACTTTTCCTTGATAGAATTTTGTGTTGGAGCATGTGTCGTCCACAGTAAGTGCGACTACAATCTAAATCTCTTATAGGATCACAAAATGATACTTTGTATTTTTATCAACTAATTAACGTAAATCAGTAATGGTTGCCTTTGCTAAAAATTTGACGTTACTGTCATACGAATGATGGTGATTATATACTAATATGTTACATGGATGCCTAAATTGACTAAATATTAGTCATGTAAATTATACGAATAATTATTTAATACGATTAAATTATTATTGGGAGAAATGAATTAAAATTTTAATACTAAATAAATATAAATGTTATATTTATAAGTCTAATACGCGATATTAATTTTAATTAATTATATGATAATTAATTATATTATATTCTCCTGCCATATTTATATATATGATTTAATATGAATATAATAACCTCCAAAAGATCTTCTAACATACTTATAAAACAGAGTTTTATTCAAGTTAGGACTCTTAAATTGGATGTTGTTTGTGCCGAATTTTAGCCGTGTATGGCTATCTCAATCAGTTGAGATTTGCCTAATATTATTTCCAGTAGAAACTATATAAATAGGGTTCAAGACAGCTAGCAAATACAAGAGAAAAAATGCATAAAACAGTGAGGTACAGACCGAATTAAAACTGTGCAAGTCATATTCTGTGATCATCTTAGGTGCAATTGGTAGGAGGATTTCTGCCTTGAAAGCTATTATACTAGGTTGTTCTTAGGCCAAAAGCAAAGGATCCAAGGTTATTTCTTCCCTTCCTATATCGATTTAATTACTGTTGTTGCATTCATATTAACGTTAATTTTGATATAATCTTTCCTTATGACATTAATACGATTAATCTCATTATGAAATATACGATATTTTCTACAGCTTGCTCTAAAAAAAAAAACATCGTTTGATTAGTGTCAATTAAATTAATTAATAAATCAATTTACTATAAAATAAAGAAGAGTTTGTGGTAACTTATAAAGAATTGTTTCGATTTCCTTGATACCCATCCCTTTTTGTTATGTTTCTTGGTCTTTACAAGCAAAACCAAAGTGGATGGCTCTTCATTATCATCATGTCCAGCCTACATTTTAAATGATAGACATTTGTTAAAAAAAGTACTCAAACATTTATTGAAAAAAGTACTCAAATTTAGATAAAAAAAAACTAAGAAAAAGTGAAGTAAGAAACTATTAAATTACCAATTCGTCCCTAACTTGGAGAGTGTTTCTACGACCCATTATGTGAGTACCTAAGGCCTTCCCTTTCTCGGTATTTCAGGACATCCGATTAGCAGTATTCGTTTCGGATGTTTCCTTGAACTTTGGATCTTTGATCGGTCTCTCCAACATATGTCTGTGTATATCAGCGGGTACCCAAGATGGCCTATGCTCTGCTTCTTTCTTCGAAGCCCGGTAGACCATTTGGCGTAGGCGTGTTTTCATTATGGAAGTCCTAGCTGCCTTCACCATTTTTCTATCACAGGGATGAAAGGTAACATGTTGCTGTTTCAAAAAACAAAATAGTTAGAAAATAAATAAATAATTAAACGAAAATATGTAATAAATTAAAATAAATAAATAATGAAACGAAAATACCTCAACCCAATCCCACTATTCCTTCTTCAATCCATCAGACGTCATCGTCCAGTTCGGCGCGTATTCCTTGTAGTTATATTCAATGTTGTCCGTTATAAGTGACACGTCTGTCGTATACACGGTCAAAGATAAAACCTAGATACTACTAACTGAAGCTAGTGGTTGTAGGGTCGAATCCTCAGGGAGGCAGAGTCTTAACTAGAGGTTAGTTCATTGGTCACAATGGCGGGTTTGTTGTTGTTGTTGTTGTTGTTGTTGTTGTTGTTGTTGTTGTTGTTGTTGTTGACTAACTATGAATTAAAAAATAGTAAAGCAAAACAAGAGTAGAGCAAAAATGAGTTTAATCAATAAAAAAGGGGAATATGTTAGGAATCGGGTTATCGCGGTAATTCATCACAATGAATGTAACCACGGTGTTATTTTGTAGCACAAATCTCACAATTCTTCAAAAGAAGGGACTCCCAATTGTTTTCAATGAAGTACGGAAGTAAAAGGATATAAAAGAAAGGTATTTTTCTGAACAATTTCATGTTCCTGTTTCTGTCAGTTGGTCGACCGACCAAGTGATGCGGTTGGTCGACTAAATTGCAGTAATTTTTCAATTTTTCTTTCTTTTTCTGTCTTTTTCTGTTTTTCATCTTCTTTTCCATTCTTTTTTGTCTTTCTTTGTCTTTCTTTTTCTGTTTTTCATCTTCTTTTCCATTCTTTTTTGTCTTTCTTTGTCTTTCTTTTTCTTTTCTCATAAGATCTTACAATTACAAAAGATACCTCCAAAATATTCCATTGACCACAAATACTAGCTTGGTAAGGTAGGCTAAGTATAGAATGTAGCTTTTAGGGATAAAAAGGCAAATTTGGCATTGTAAAGCTTATGGGTAAAGTAAGAGAAAGTGGCCTCAAGTGCACGTGTCACAAATCACAAAATAAGATAGCATACAGGTATATAGCAGATTACGTTGATGTTTATGCATATTAATGTAACATGTCTGAAGGGGAGTACTACTCACATTCATAAACAACTGGTTATGAATGAAACCAGATATAAGTTCTAAAAACTTAGAATATTATGTAGTTTGCCAAAGGTCTAAGTCAGGTCTCAAGAAAAGCAGAAAGTTTGACAAAAACTCGTAGAAATGCATAAGACTCTTCTACTAAAACATGCTAACAAGGCTAGGCATAGGCATAAACATGTTAAAATGCAAAGTCATCATTGAAATACTCTCGTTCCGACTCGACCTATATTCTAAAGTAAACGTGCATTTTTTTTTGAAATTTTGTTGAATTTTTCTATTTTTCTTTTGATTTTTCTTTTGTATATGCAAGGAAGAAAAATGAAAGAACGATGCAAGGCAGAAATGCAATAAACGTGTGGCAAAATGCAATGAAATGAATGCATGCGACACAAAACCCTTCCCCAAACCAAACCGCACAATGTCCCCATTGTGCAATAGCATGAGCAAAAGTTATGAAATAAAAGACGAATGCTTAAAAAGGAAAAAAACATAGGAAAACATGGAAGGAACTCACGGGATTTTAGCGCAATGGAAACCTCCCCAAACCAGCGGGAGCTTAGGAGGTTTCGGCGGCCAGCAGTGCCACCCCAAATACCTGAAAAAGGGACAAGAAGATAACCCTTTTCGGGGATTAACGGTGTTTTGGGTGATAATAGTTGTTTAAAGGTTTGAAATTGAGAGGGAAAATGAAAGTATAAAAGAAAGAGTGAGGAGAAAGACTCCCTAATCGTTCTTGCATGCTTCCCGAGGTAAATACGAACAATCTGTAGCAGCTACAGTGGTCGACCGACCACACCACTTGGTCGCCCGACCAAGAGACGGGTTACAGAACCTCATGGGCTGTAGGGACTTGGTCGACCGACTGATGCTTCTGGTCGGTCGACCACTCTTCATGTGCAATGCTCTTTTTCTTCTCGGAATTAACTCGTTTGGGCTAAGTTAATCCTTCCTCAAACCTGTAAAAACAGTATATACGCGCCCAAAACATGCGCAAAATCCACAATACCAAGTCTAATTGTCTCAAGAAAAACAATAAAAGCAAAAATTGTCTAAGTCTAACGCAAAAAAAAACAATTAAAAGTCTTAACGGAAACGGGAAATTGTCTTAAAAACTCAGAAATTCAAAGAACTCATCCGCGATAAATGCGGAATATCTCGGACCACGACTTTTGGCTGCACGCCGTAGTCTCCACCGTGTTTGACATGATTGCAAAACACGTCTCCACCCCGTCACAAAGCACATGTGACGGGTCACCTTCTTTGGCCTCCTCTCTTTTCTCCTTGTCCTCCTTATCCACCTCATCCGGTTCATCATCCGATCCATAGCTCAAAATCCCTAGTCCTCCTCTTTGTATGATAGGCTCTTTGACCGTTGGCTCCCCTCCTTGCTCCTTCTGCTTCCCCAAACCGGTTCCTGCAAAAAGACGTGACAAGCATGTCCTCCATACTGCTCCCAATCTGGGGCGGAGGTGTAAAAATAAGTATCGGTATAGGCTCTAAAGTGGGAGACTCGGTAACGACCTCATTCTTCCTTTCGGAAGTCAACGCATTGCAAGTAATGGGGGTCATGGCGTCTTTTTCCTATAAGACAACCCAAATATAATAGAGTGTTTCCCCACTTTGAAGGTCAAGGTCCCACTTCCCACGTCAATAATTGCACCTGCGATGTGCAAGAAGGGTCTCCCTAGAATAATGGGTATATGGGCATCCTCGGGGATGTCTAATAACACAAAGTCAACGGGAAAGAAGAACCTGTCAATGCGAACAAGGATGTTTTCTAACACCCCTACGGGTTCTACCGAGGTTCGGTCAGCCAATTGTACGGTCATACTAGTCATAGCAAAAGTAGTCATTCCTAGCTTTTTGGCTACACTCAAGGGCATCACACTAATGCTAGCCCCTAGGTCACATAGTGCCTTCTTGACTGGGAAGGTGCCTATGTTACATGGAACGGAGAAACTACCCGGGTCTTCTAGTTTATGGGGTATAATGACATGAGAAAGAAAACTAGAGGATTCTTCAGTTAGAGCTACCGACTCGACCTTGTCTAAAGACCGCTTCCTAGTCAAGAGTTGTCGCATAAATTTTAAATATGAGGGGACTTGCTGGACTAACTCAAGAAAGGGGACTTGTACATTAAGGGTACGAATTACATCTTTGAATTTTTCGAAGGATACCTGTTCCTTCGTCGGAATTAGCCTTTCCGGATATGGAGGAGTAGAGCTTTCATCGTTCACAGCTCTCTTCAAGAAGTTCGGGGTGTTGTCACCCCGGAAAAGGAATTGCTTCAAATTCTCGGGCATCTCAGGCCTGTATGATTCTGCCTGCTCAGCTTCTGTGGTCGGTCGACCACCTTCCTCGGTCGGTCGACCGGTCTCTAGCACTCCTGAACTTCCAGTAGCTACTGGAATACCCTCTGACTTCCCGTCAGTGGTCGACCGACTGACAGCTTTGGTCGGTCGACCACTTCCACTGCTACTCACACCCTGATTTTTCTGGTCCTTCTTCTGTAATGCCTTAGGACCTCCCACCTTCGCACCGCTCCTCAAAGAGATGATGTTTAGAGTCTCCTTTTTCTGATCATTTTGGGTCGGAAGTTGATCCGGAGCTCTTGCATTGCTCTTGCTCGCAAGTTGAGCAATTTGAGACTCTAGCATCTTCATTCCCGCCTCTCTTGCTTGAGACTCCTTTTGCACCATTCCCATGAGATTTTGGATCATGGTCTCAGTGCTTTGAGGTGGGTTGGAAGGTTGTTGTGGGACAAAAGGTGGTTTTTGGAAATTTTGCTTATGGGGCGGGATGTAGTTTTGGTTTTGTTGTTGTGGAGGTTGTGGGTTTAGGACATTTTGGCTTGTCCACCTCATGTTGGGGTGGACATTATTTGGGTCATAGAAATTATTCCCACGATAATGTTGGAAGGCCGCACATGTTTCATTAGGAGTTGTGCAGAATTTTAAAACATGGCCTTCCCCTCCGCATCTCTCACAAGTGAATAGCCCATCCGACACGGCATTCACTTGGTACATTCCACCCTTACCCCCTCCACCTAGATCATACTTGTCAAATCTAGCTACAAGAGCCTCAATAGCAGCGACCGAAGACTCGGCCTTCCTTTGATTACCACGGGAATTCCCGTGTTCGGCTCTATACACAGCAACATTTTCAATAATCTTTAGACCCTTGGTCTCCCCAGAATTCTCTTGAAACCTCCCATTAGCCGCGACATCAAGATAAGCACGGTTGTCATCGTACAACCTATTATAGAACTGGTTACAAAGAAACCATTGTTTGAATCCATGATGAGGGATGGATCGAACAAGTCTCTTGAACCGGGTCCAAGATTCACTGAAATCTTCAGCTGGCCCTTGTTTAAAGCTTGTGATTGGGCCCTCAAAGCATTAGTCTTTGACGCGGAATAGTATTTCCGGTAAAAGGCTAATGCTAATGTATTCCAGTCAGTAACACCTGCAGCAGTGCGGTCTAAGTCTCTATACCACTCCCTAGCCGAGTCCTGAAGAGAAAAGATGAACATGGTTTGCTTGATTTGGTCTTGAGTAACCTCATCCGGAGGCGCGATAAAACAGATATAATCAGTAAATATCTCTATGTGTTTCGCCGCGTCCTCGTTTGCCTCTCCCCCAAACTGGTTCTTCTCCACCATGGAGATATAGGATGGTTTGGCTTCAAAGGGTTTACCCGTGCCCGTAGGTAATGTGAACCCCTTGTAAAGGTCCTTTACCTGCGGCGTGGAATGACTCGCGATGCGTGGCCGGTTGATTTGGTGAATGTAGTTGATTTGGTGAGTGGGGGTGATTTGGTGATGGTGGTTGGTTAAAGATGTCTTCTTGGAATAACGAAGATGGGGAACCTCCTTCGTTATCCTGTTGAAAAAAGCTTCCTCTATGTCCTTAGTGTCCTCTCAAGCTCGAGATCAAGGGGAAGAAGTTCTCCCTAAACTGACCTGCGCATAAGATGGAAACTACAAGAAAAGAGTGAGAACGGTTTAAGGAACAAAGTTCCTTAAACACAACAATAAAACAAAAACAAAAAACAATAAACACTGACGTTACCTCCCCGGCAACGGCGCCAAAATTTGATGCCCGTCGCTGTGGGTACCAAAGATAAGATTTATAATTTCCTTAGCTTAAACTAGAAAGAGTAAGTCAAGGGTCGAACCACAAGGAGGTGGGGAGTGTTTACTGTTCTAAGTCGATGTTTAAGTAACAAGTTGGGGGTTTATTATTGGTTTGATTGTCGCTAAGTCTAATAGATAAAAGCAAGATAAAACGAAAAACAAAGATGTGAATAAAACTTATGGTAAAAGGATGTTAGGATGACCGGTTCATAAAAGCTACGATGGCATATAGTCTAGGTCAACATGCATTGCAGTCGCGTAAGGGGTATAACAAATCCTCTCGGTCTATGTTATCTAATAGCTCCTTTCGGCCTATGTTATTAGTTCCTAGGTCTCACTAATATTGGGTGTCAACAATAAGGGTGATTCCTAAAGTCTAGGTCACATACCTTTCAGTCTTAGTAACCTAGCCGTCTTAAAACGTTAACTAATGCCCTTCCCGTATATTTCAATCTTGGGTAAGTCATTACTAACATCCTACAAGTCTCCTTTCGGTCTCGTCGCAAGATATTATAATTAACGGAGTAAAACATGCTACAGGTCGACCGACCAGGGTCTGCTACAGGTCGTCCTAAATTACACCATCTACGCCGTTACTTACCTACATCCTAACATATGAATTTAGCTACTCATAGAAACAATATGAATAGTAACAAAAATTATAACAACGATACTCATAGCGATAAAGATGATAAAGATGCAACTAACAATAATATTTCGGGAATCTATCTAGCCGGTATAACAAGAAGGAAATAATGATAATAAATTGAAATGGAACAAGGATTACCGTGTAAAGGAATTAGGGCAGAAAGAATAACTTTATTGAATTGCGTGGAACCAAATGTTTGATTGAGATCGAACTATGAACTATACTAAAAACTATTCTAAAAACTAAAGCAAACTTAGAAAATACAGAAACTTTGCAGAGGAGAAAATTCAGAACTAGAATAAGAGATTAGAAAACTAGATACATAGCCTAATGACGGATTAGGCTTAAATAAGAGTTTCAGAGGGTTTTCTTGCTTGACCTAATCACGCGTGGGCTTTTGCGAGTTTTCTGAAACTGCGTCGTGGTCGACCGACCAGTGGTCTCGGTCGGTCGACCGGTTATCGAGCCATGGGGTCTTCTATCTTCGAAATTTGAATGCTGAACTGAAGATATCAGATGCTTTGGTCGACCGACCAGTGAGCTCGGTCGGTCGACCTGTTCTCTTGAGTGTCAGCTCGTGAAAACCTCTTAAGTTGGTCTTGTGGTCCTTGGTTTGCGCGTTGGATGCTATTCCTTCTTCATTCCTTAGTTCTTATAGTTATGCAAAATTCCCGAGGGTAGCATTTGGATCGAATTCGCCTCGTTTTCGCACAATTCTGCAAAATAGCATAAAAATACGAAAGTAGACAAATGTTGAGAAATAAAGGCTAAAACTCGTAAATGAGCTCTGAAATATGTGTAAAAATAGATGTAAAACATCATAAAATAGACACGCATCAACCTCCCCAAACCAGCTCTAGGCATCACTCCTCATCCTCCTCCGAGCTCTCATCATCACGACTGCCACTCCCATCACTGCTACCACTCCCATCATCGCTGCCACTCTCATCCTCAGCATCTGAGCACTCCGCAGCCTCCTCCTCTCCTCTGGCACTGGCACTCTGAGCGGCCTCCTCCGCACGTCGCCTCACCTCTCTCTGTACCGGTGTCTCCACAGGTTCCTCAGGTGAGGACTGTGGGTACCCGCCATTTGGGTATCGGTAGAAAGAGGGGTGTGGGCCACTAGGATGATGGAAGGTACCAGTGCGTATCCTCTCGTCGTAATCCAGAAAGCTGACCAAGGTAAGGTCCCGCTGAAGTACTGACTGTGCCCTAAGAAGCTCAAAAAGTAGAGGATCACGGTACCCTCGGCCTGCGACCGGTGGTACCTCAAAAGGTGGAGGTAAAATTAAGTGGGAAGGAAAAGCTGGTGAAGATGATGATACATGGGTGGGGGTAGGTTTAGGTGTAGGTGTACGGGTGGTGGTGGTGTGTTTGGTGATCGGCTGCGATGATGAGGAAGGTCGAGAACCAGAAGGGCCTCCAACCTCCCTCTCGGATGAAGATCGGTTCCTCTTCGTAGAGGAAGTTGTGGAAGACATGCGGTATGATGGTGGCTCTGGTCTCACCCCCCTTGACGGTGGTGAGGGGTGAAAGTGTAGGTAATGAGTCACACGGGAGAACCAATGAGGGTGCCCCAGCAATCCTCCAGGTCCGGCGATCAGTAAGGGCAAACTAGGTCAGCTGGACCATGGAAGCGACAGAAAGGTAAATGTCACGGGAGACGGGCTCACCACCAGGCCTAGTGCCAAAAATGTATCTATAAATCCTGGTGACAAGCCCGCCACCCACGACAGTGCCGGTGACTCTACGACTTATGTCGCTAAGATGGGTAGCCACTAAATAGGCTATGTTAAGGACAAAAGGGGTACCACTATCAATGTTGAGGTACCCTGCGACAATGGCCAACTCAGTGTTACGGATGTTGTTGGGCTCAGGTCGCGCAAATATGGTCTGTTCTCACTTGAGGAAATTCCCGAGGTAATCTTCGATCTCACCCATCAGAGAGATCAGATGGAGTTTTTAGTCGAGGGTTATATTCGTAGCAGTAGATTTTTGGACCGTTCCGACTTAGATCAGTTAGGTTTGACTAGACCAATAGTCAACCTTTTGACCGGGACGGGGATGTATGGGTTAGCGGACATGGTTGAGCCTACCTACGGAGTACCTACTTTGGAGTTCTTCAGCTCCTACTCCTTTACTCTCGACACCTTTTTAGCTCACCCCAACGAGCCTTGCATTCATTTCCCACTCTGTAACGAGTCGTACGCCTGGACCCTAGCTAGGTTTGGGCAGGTTTTGTTGATTGCTAGTGATGGACTCCTAAGATCGCCGAGGAACCTAGTTCCTCGGATGTGGGCAGCCATATCCCATGTACCTTTCACTAGTCGCAAGGTTGGCCACGTCCACACCCCCGTTGTCCGTATCTTCCTCCGACTGCTATCATAATAAAATATGCAATGCTTATGACTATGTAACTAACATGCCAATCCTAAGCCAAATCGTCCTATTAAATATCATTTAAATATTGTTATCGTATAACTCTGTTTTATGGTATTGCGTGATTTTAACGTTTAAAATCACTTAACATTACGTGAATCGATATTCAAACTAAATTTAAACATCCTAACTCATATTAGGTTTCAAAATTTAGTCTTACTCAAATTTTGAACATGTAACTTAAACTCAAATATGTCGGTGTCTAATCGGTTTTACGGAAAAAACAATATAAAAATCTAAAAGAGTCATAAAAATTTCGAAAAATTCAAAATTCAAATTTTGAATACGCTGGAATTTTCTCAAAATTTCAGAACTTTAAACTTATTAGTATTAAACAAAATAACCATTTATGTCGTAAATAAAACGTAAAAATGCGTATTTTGAGTCGGAAATTCAATAATTACCTTCATAAATGCATTTAAAATACAAATGATATTTTTACACATTCCAAAATACTTAAGGAACTGAAATGAACAAAAAAGTTAAGGAACATACTGCCCAAAAATCGAAATAATCACAAAATGAGTTACAATTCAATTTTTAACTTTAACCTTTACGAATTAAAAATTAAATATGCATAAACTTTTGGCTCCCAAGAAAAATATGGTGATGAAAATATCAAATATTACTCATATGGGTTAATTTTTCCGGCCATTTTAGTAACTTTTACTATATTTAACAATTTATGTCATATAATATACAATTTTAACCATTAAAATCATTTCTCATGCAATATACGAAGGAAAAATCTCAATTTTTCATGCTGGAATTAATATATATGACATTGTGTAAAATTTTCATGGCCAAATTCCAACTCAAATTTTCATGGCCAAATTCCAACTCAAACTATTTAAGTCGAAATTATGTCCCTATTATTCCGATTTTTACAATAAAAATAAATAATCATGCAATACTTGATAAAAGCTTTTGGAAAATTTAAGGTACATTTTAAATATTGCGTGTGACATACTCAAAAATTGTCGTAGGTAAATTCATAATATAACTATATAAAGCCTTTTATTCTCATTTTATGACATTTTAACATTTAAAATTCATAAACCATGCATTTTAACTCCAATAATTACGAAAACTCATATTCATAACATAGAAAATACATGTGAGAACATATTAAAAAATCTCAGCCAGAAAGTAAAAATTGCTATTTTTCCCAAATTAATTCATTTTAACCGATTAAAATGACTAAATAACCAATTTAATTATACAAATGAACAATATATTTCCATAAATCATTCGAAATGACCTAAAAAATTTTTAGGACCAGTAGATATTCATGCATAAATAATTTCATCCATATCACATATGGTTCTATATTTTCGGTTTTATTTTGTTATGATAATAACTCGTAAAAACAACACGAGATGCATGCAAACAACCATTTTTGCTCTGACACCAATTGTAGGGTTCATGTCATACACACCCTAATCTAATTAGTCTTACTCATTTCATTTACTAATTAACTCTTTAATTAGGTTTTAGATCTTATGCATGCTATATAAAATGCGGAATTAAAGTGTCGAGTTCTTACAATCCGACGAAAACGGTGCTAGGATGATCCTCCAAACCGAGTAATCAAAGTAGATTACCTCCTTTGTGATGCACTGATGGGTGCCTATTTTATATAATTTTTTGGCTTCATTTAGCACGCATTTCTATGCATTTTCACGCACTTTATGTGCCATTTTGCCCCTTTTTCTTCTCTTGGTGTACTTTCTGTCATTTTGCAGGAATTATGAAAAAGTTAAGGAAACCGAGCTTTTCTCGTCCGAAGTAGGCCCTTTTAGAAGATGGAACAAGTCAAGGAGTCCTAAAACCCCAATTGTGCAATGCCGGACTTATAGGAACTGTAATCAAGGCAAGGACGAAGGACAAAAGCAAAAGAATCGAAAAAGAAGCAAGTTTTACTGTCAGTTACTTGATCGAGCAAACACCATAGCTAGATCGAGTGGATGCAGGAGGAGAAAGCCTCGATCGAAGTACTTGATACTCGATCGAGGAGTCTGCAGGAAGGACCAAGTCCTCGAGGATCTCACGGTTACTCGATCGAGCAAGTACCAGCTCGAAGGTACTCGAACGAGTACAATCTGAAGAACAACTACTCGATCAAGTGGTTCAGTCACTCGATCGAGCAACTCACTTATCTGTACCGTATATGCATTTCTCGTTTTTAGGTTTAATAACTAAGGAGTTAGCCTAATCCCTATTTAAGGATTAGGTTAACACACTAATCAATATTTAGTCTTTTACACACATTTTTACTTTTGCACACTTTTCATCATTCCAGATCTTAACATTTTACTTTTATTTTTTACATTTCACTTTTAGTTTTTACATTTCCCAAACATTTGGTTATAGTATAAGCATTTGGATCTCGTTCAACCTTTCCGCAGTTACTGTAATTCCTTTCTCTACCTTTGTTTATTATTATTTTGGTTATTTTATGAATTCTAGCATTTTATCTTTATTAATCATGTTGAATATTGTTGTTATCGTTATTGTTAGTATAGTTCCCCTAATTATGCGTAGCTAATCTCTATAATATGTTAGGATGAAGGAACTCGCGGTAGTAATGTCGTAGGATTTGCATGTTAGTCGTCTTTGCGACGAAGTTCACCCATAAACAATATAATTATGAAACTTGTCGAATGAGTGCACGCAGGAGACTAGTTTACCTAGTAAAACTTTACCTGGATCGAAAGATTGGTGGGTAGGCTTGTTTAAGATGATTTATGTAACCTATCTAGATCGAAAGATTGATAGGGGAGTCCAGGGTGATTTCAGACCGAAAGGATATTAATCGTTCCCACTTCGTTTATATTTTCGACTGACCTAATCGTTATGTGACATATATTACCGCGACAACCTGAATCCTAACATATTCCCCTTTTTATTGGTTAAAACTCATCTTTGTTATTTTTGTTTTAATTCTTTTTAATCTGTTTTAGTTACAATCTCAACAACAAACCCCCCCTAATTCGTGACTTATAGACTGACCTTCTTCTTATTACCGTGTCTCCCTGTGGAATTCGACCCTACTTCCACTAGCTTCTAGTTAGTAGACCTAGGTTATCTTTGATACTAAACGACGGTATCAAATTTTGGCGCCGTTGCCGGAGAGGCAATAGGTTTTAAGTTTTTCGTGTTAGTTTATTGTTTATTTGTCTTAAATTCCTTAAGACCGTTCTTATTCTTTTTCTCAGTGTTGTGTATGCCCAGGTCTTCCAGGTACGAATTAGTTGCTGCTAATCCGGAGCCCGAAAGAGCCTTCCTACGTCGCAGAAGAGAAAGAAGAAGAGCGAGTCAGGAAGACTTCTTGAGTATTCCTGAACCAATTACTGCTGAACCAGTCAACCAAATCACAAAAATGCCTAACATCGCGAGCCATTCCGAACCAAAAGATGATTCTATTCCGAAGGGGTTTACTCTTCTTGCTGATGAAGCTGGGAATACATTTGATATTCGACCCTCTTATGCCAACTTGGTCGAAAGGAATATGTATCGGGGCACTGCTGGAGAGGACCCGACGAAGCATATGGAGATACCTACCGACTACTGCTCAACTATCCCGACGTCCGCGACGGTCACTCAGGATAAGATTAAGGAAGTCCTTTTTCATTTTTCTTTATCCGATGGGGCTAGGGAGTGGTACCGTGATCTGGATCGGGAGGCTTCTGAAATAACCGATTAGAAGTCCTTAGCTCTAGCGTTCTACAAAAAGTACTACCCACCCCAAAAGACGAATGCCCTCCGTTCTCAAATTACAAATTTCAAACAATTTGGGACGGAGAACCTACATGAAGCTTGGACCAGATTCAAGAAGATAGTGAGGGCATGTCCTGATCATGGTTTCCAACCATGGTTCATCAACAACCAGTTTTACAATGGGTTGTTTGATGACCACCGAGCCATCCTTGATGCTGATGCGAATGGACGGTTCCAAAAGGAGACCGATGATGATAAGGGTTTGGGAATCATTGAAGAGATGGCTAATCATTGTGCGCAGTATGGAAACCCGAGGTACGGGACGAGAACGTGTTGGATGAAGTGTGCTCGACAATAGTGTGTTGACGTAATTAAAACTCATTTGAATGAAACACAATTGGGAGTGTTACTCTTTTAAAGTCGACTGATCAACATTTACCGATAATGATTGGCTGTCTAGAGTTTGACATTATCGTCATATGATGGTGGTGATCAGTTGATCCCTTAAGGTCATATCTTTAGGGAATTCCGTCCCAATGGAATAATTAATTAATATTGTATTGGATACGAATTAAATAATAACTGGAAATATTGGAAATAATTTTACATGACGAATATTTTATAATGAGATTATAATAATTATACTCAAAGTAATAAAATTGTTTTTATTACTCGGTTTTTATTTATTCGTTCGGGAAATGATTAAATTGAGAATGAACACGGTTGATCGTAAAATTACAAAGAGCTGTAACTAAAATTATGATATTACATTTTATACAATAATAAATTCGAAATATTGAAATAATTATTTAAATGTAATAAATTTTTAAATTATGAATTCTAATAGTTAAAATTGCATAATTAACAAATTGGGTCATGTGTTATGGGACATGTGTGACATGTTACAAATTAACACAATTGACAAAGATAAAATGGGTCCATAAAAGACCCAT
Organism: Silene conica; assembly: GCA_029255685.2. NCBI lineage: Eukaryota > Viridiplantae > Streptophyta > Magnoliopsida > Caryophyllales > Caryophyllaceae > Silene > Silene conica. The sequence goes on along the minus strand of CM055313.2, from coordinate 34,265,504 downwards.
TTCAGCCGTGTAATTGTGTAGTATGTGGGTTGTGTGTGTGCAAAGTGATTGTGTGTGTAAGTGGATGTGTAAGAGTGTAAGAATATGTAAGGCATATTCTTGCCTTTGTGTAAGACTTAGAAGGCCATGCATTGGCCTTTTTGGGGAGCCTTGGCTGGCCTATTGCCCTCATAAGAGTGCAATTGTTGCTCTAGTTAAGCAACACTAAGACACCACATATTACTACTAGTTGATTTAGTCTCTTGGTGGATGCTTGCACTCACTTCATACTACAACCTCCTTCATACTCATAGTACTTAGAAATAATTTTTCTAAGTAAGAAATTATTTCCTATACTAATAATATTAAGGATAATATTATTAACATTTCTAGTATACTAATACTAATTTTCTAGTAACAAAATTTGTGTTAGTTTGAGATCGGGTCCTTGATACGTATCTTTTGGAGACGATTTTTGTTAGATCGTTTAAGAGTATTTCGGTTAAGTGAAGACTCAAGTAATAGGTGATTATTGAGTATAAACCTTCTAAAACCAATGTAAGGACAATCACATCTTATGATATCATCATGCATGCATAAGATCTTATTAAGTTTTATAACCTAAACTTAAAGAAACAAAACTCACATTAGATTTGAGTATAAAATCAGGAACTTAGTTTCCAACAAGTGGTATCAGAGCATTACGGTTGTTGCATGCATGATCGGATTCATGATTTATGTTAAAACGGATTAACATATTAATTTCGAAATTTTGTATTTATTATGATAAATCACAAAATAATTTTGCATGTTAAAGTTTCTGATTCTAAAATGGTTTTAGGACATAAAAATAATTTTATGGATTTTTATTGTTCAATTTTATATTTATTGTATATTTTGTAGTTTAAATCGGTTTTAAACAACAATTAATTGGAAAAATAGTTATACATAGTTTCTGACCGAGATTTTTTGATATGTTCTCACATGCATATTTTATATATTGTATATGAATTTTCGTAAGAAATGGAGTTATTATGCATGGATTATGAATTTTATAAGATAAATAGTCATAATATGAGTAAAAATGGGTATAAAAGGTTAGATTTCGAATTAGACCTTAAAATTTTTATGAGAAGTCACATGCAGTATATAAAGTACCTGTATGAATTTTCTAAATGTTTGGACTTATTTTGCATGATTAATGATTTTTATAGTAAAAATCGTATTAATAGTGACTCAAATTCGACTTTAATAGTTATAGTTGCCATTTTGCCATAAGAACTTTACACAATGTCACATGCAATAATTACAGAATGTATATAATTTTTGAGAATTTATTCTCAAGTGATGCATGTTTTATGATTTTAATAGTTAAAATCGGGTAAATAATGACTTATTGTATTAAAAATAGTTAATCTTAATATTATGACATAATATTTTACCCATGGATGCCTTATATAATAGGAACGTCAGATCTAAAAGTTGGATATCAAAAAGTTTCTGTTTTTATGATTATTAATTTTTATGAGTTAATTAGTTAGTAATCGTAATTTATGAGTCATAAAATAAAATTTCGAGTATGGTCTGTAATTTTATGTCATTTTCAGATTCTAAAATATATTTTAGGATGACTAAAAATTTATGGCAATTTATTACAAGTTTTTATAATTTAAATCGGATTTTAATCATAAAAAAAACGGCTTTTATACGATTTATTTAAGAAATAAACTATAAATATTTGCATAAGACCATTTTATTAATTTCTGAATTTTTAGAAAATTTCAGAAAGTTTAAAATTTTTGAATTCTAAATTTCGAATTTTATTGACTCATTTGGCCATATTTTGTTTACTTTTCCCGAAAATACAAGTAATTTATGAACAATAATGCAAAATCGAGTTAAATCATGATGAAACATTAGTAGAGACTAAACATTGATTCCTAAAGTGAGTTAGGATGATTAAATTGGACATAAATTAGATTTATGTAATTTTGATGATTTTAATAGTTAAAGTCGCGCATATTCGTAAAAACCGTAAACAAATATGAGATATTTGCTCCCATAAGGCGATTTGACAGTAAAAATTGAGCATGTGCATACATATTTTATTATTTCAATTTTATGAATGTCATATTTGAATGTTATTTATATAATTTGGAATTATGTAATTTTTTCCTTAGTATGGCCTTAGTTTTAATCAATATTACCCGTAATGAAAGGGAATATTGATTCGGTGGTAATTTATGTGATCTCGAATCACGGGTTTGTAATTTAATTTAATTTTCAGTTTTACAAATAGAATAGTTGTATTATTTTATTGTAATTCCGAAGATCCAAAAGACGGTGCCATACGGAAAGGAGTTCCGACAAGACGGTGTTTTCTTGGATGGCGTGCCAATGAAGTTAAGGGACCATGGAGTTGGTTTCCGAATTTGTAATAGTTAATTAGTTTTTACTATTACTAGGAAGGCCATACTAGGATTTTATTGCTTTATTGCTTTTATTCTTGCATTTTTAATATGTTTGCATGCATAAGCCAAATCGCCATAAACATGCATATTAGTTTAGATCGTTAAAAACGACCGTGTCAATTATAATTATCGAGTTCACCAATTTAATTCACTTAAAGGAGATAGATAATAAATTGACAAGACCTCTATATTAAACAAAACAATTGAGAATCAGCCTTACCAAATAGTAGAACCCATAAGCTTCTATTTCGTGGGGTGGTGCTAGTCCAGTGGGCAGTGCGAACCTCATTACGTAGGATAAGTGGGGCGATGGGGTGGATTCAGTCCAGTGGGCGGATCGCATCTCGATGCAATTGAAATTTGGTTTGTACTCAACGGAAGTGTAGAGGACCAGTGGTCAATGTGTTCCGGGCTAAGATGAATAAATTATGATTTGTCATCAACCAAGAGTTCCATAGTAGAACCGGTTTATTTTAACCCACCAAGCCATATCATTGGGTCGGAGTTCCAGTGGTTCACGATTTCGGTAGTATGGGTTTGGGTCTTGGAATCATTTATAAAATTGGATAGAGGTCATTTTATAGATGCATTAGCTTGATAAATATGTTTACAAGTTAAAATGAACATAAAAACGATTAGCATTTAATTTCTTCATATGTTTAAAATTTTGTAGTTAAGTCTTCAAATCAATATCAATCATGACCGCTACCACTACTTTAAACACTTCATGGTTACGTTCCTTCATGGATCGTTGTAAGCTAGAAAAGAATGGGGCAAACTTTGCCGATTGGCATGCTCAACTATTGTTTGCGGCAGAAGGTGACGGTAAGACCGAATTCCTCATTGAAGAATCACCTCCTGAACCTGCAGAAAATGCCACCGCCGCAGCAAGGCGACCCTATGATACTTATCAGAAGGAGTCTGCGGCAATCAAAAATGTTTTGATCTTCTCGATGGAGCCATAACTCCTAAGGAGTGCCATAAAGATTGGTACGGCCTATGAGATCTACTCCAGGCTTGTGATCATGTTCTCGAAGGCTTCGGGAATTGTCCAATACGAGGCGGCATCTGCCTTCTTTGATCTCAACCTTAAGGAGGGGCAAAAGGTTAGCCCACATGTGCTCAAGTTAATTGAGCATGTAGAAACCCTAAGGATGAATCAAGTGGACATTCCTAAGGAACTTGTGATTGACAGAATCATCCACTCCTTATCTAAGGTGAAAACTTATGTACAATTCCGGGTGAATTTCAACATGAGAAACCAAGACATCTCTCTCGATGAATTGCACAATATGATCGTGCAAGCTGAATGGGATATGGGCCTAAATGTTAGCGCCCCTAAGGATGTGCTCAACATTGATGTTAAGAGCAAAGAAAAGTTCAAAAGGAAGGGTAAGGCAAAGGGGAAGCAACCTTCCAAAGGTTCAAAGAAAGTATCTTCTGAGGCAAGCACCTACAATTCCAAGAAGAACCCTCATCAGGGAGCTAAGTGCTTTTATTGCAATAGCAAAGGACATTGGAAGAGGAACTGTTCCAAATATCTCAGCGAACTCAAGGCTGGGAAAATTCTTCTAGTTGGTATGATAACTATCCCAATTTTATGTTAATCTCAACTAATGTATTATGATACAAGTTGTGATGTGAATGCTCTTCTTACTTGAATTAGGGCATGAAAGCAAAGATAAGGGAAAGGAAAAAAAAGCATGATGGATCAAGGGAACTAAGAGTAGCTCCACTCGGGATGATCAAGGAGCTTTGTCTTTTCCCTTATTTTGCTAGTATTTCAAGTGTTGTAAGAACAATTTAGAACCTATGTTTTATTTCCTTCTTGGACGAGGAAAGGGTAATCCTTGAACAATTTGTTGTATTTTGGATGATGTAGTGACTTGGTTTTCAACCCAAGTCACTATCGGTTTTATAATTATGTTCTTAATTAGTTTAAACACTTGCAAATCTTAAACATAAAATATAATTGATTATTACATTTCAATGTATAACCATTGAAACCGAATAGGTATAGGATACTTAATTCAAATCAAATCAAAATCAAAATTAAGTTTAGAACTCAATTCTGAGAAGTTATCAACCATCCAAAACTATCTAAGCTTTAAATCGAATAATTTCTGTAATAAATCATAAGGGTACACAAACCAACTTCAAAGTCATTGCTTGTGGCCGTAGTGCCTATCTTTGGTAATGAAATGAGATTATTATTACAAAGATAGAGTGGGAGAAATTTGAAAAGCCACAAATAGCACATGATTTTGAGAAGCACAATAGATTTAATCTATTGTGGAATAGTAGGATTTATTGTGTTTTGGTTGTGTAAGAAATTTAGAAAGAAGACAAAGTTGTGGATGGGATCTACGATTTGGAAAATCTACGCCTTATGATTATAAAGGTAGACTAAGTTGTGGAAGATCTACGGTTTGGTAAAAATCTACGCCTTATATCCCAACGGCCCTGGCCCTGGAGGATACTTTAAGAATAAATTCTTACAGTTTGTAAGGAAAAATTCTATACATGGACAAGATCCATGATAGAGTCCTCGTACAGTATAAGATAAGATAAATGTGGGGAACTGAAAGATCCCACACACAAAAGTTATATACCAAAAGAAAAGACTCTTATAGAAACTACGGGAGGACACTCGAAGAAAATTATTCAAAAGATTTTGCAGAGGCTCAAGAAAGGGTTCTTGGATTTAGATGGTGATCTAAATGTGCCAATGCAAAATCTAAGAACCATGAAATTTATAAGATACGCATGCTAATAAATGAGATTTATTGAGAGAAGCATGGGTTGACATGTGGATGCCAGCAATCTGCAAAGTTAAGGGTAACTTTGTTGAAAGTAGTAAAGTAATTCACTGAGAATGAATTCAGTAAACTCAATGTCCGCTTTTCAAAAGGGTATTTGAAAAGGATGTGACTATTGGCACATACGGTTAAGTCCCAACCATTTCAATTCATCAAATGTTTAGGGAACATTGAAATGAGTGGGAGCTTTATGATTTACGGTTAAATGTAAAGTTCAGTGGGATTCTCGCTCCAGGATTTGAACCTATTAAGTCATGGAATGACTTCGGGATCTTCAGAATCAGGCAAGAACAAGAGTTTAGTGGGAGTAAACGTTATCTAAAACAACTCATTGCTCGTTTGGAATGAAGCATTGATACTTATGAAAGGTATACGAGTTTTTGGTTCTAGATGACATATTGATATGAATTAAATCTAATTGGACATGGGATGTTTGGTTGAGATTATAAGAGACATCTTGTTATTAGTGTTAAGGTTGTTCATGGAGATGAAGATAGTATAACCATGATTGGATCATGGAAATTTATCGAACCTTAAGTACTATCGTTTGCAAGTTTAAATCGCTAATGTTTCCGCCATTAGTATAATCGTGTAAAGTGGATGCGCGCCGCTTGCAGGATAACCTGTTGAGAAGGTGTTGAACCAATGATTAAACCTTGATCAATTGTCAAAGTATTCTCCAATGAAGATGAAAGACAAATTCAAGATCTTGGAATATAACTTAGTCGTATGGTAAAAGATTTGCAACGACTCAAGTTCCAAGATACCAAGCAAAGATTTGTGATAATCTTTGGCTTACATTCATTGACTATGCATCTCAATGACTTGTATTTTAACTACATGGTCATCACAAGATGCTACAAAATGTATAGGTTCACAAATTTTGTAATAGCATTGCTGTAGCTGGGAGTTATACAATGCACATAATGACTTATCTCATTGAGATAAAATAGCATATGTGGATATGATCCGCAGAGTGAACGCTCGCACGTGGTAAACCTGGTTTACTCACAATGAAGATAATTACAATTTTAAAGGATATGAACGAGAGACCCTTAAGCTAATTGTAAATTAAATGGTGTTCAAAGGTTGACCACTTGGATGGTGTAATCCACTAATTGTTTAAGTTATTTATAACTCAAGAAAGGTCAAGTAAAATTCAAATGGGATGGTAAGACCATATTGAACCCCATTAAAGTGAATTGAATTATCATGACCTCGCCCCTAGTTGCTTAAGTGAGGTGACATCTCAATGCAACCGGATGTGTGATACGATTGATGGCGAGTTCAATTGCCATAGAGCCATACGGGATGACTAATCGATCACCTAGGCATAGACATGTTAAGATACATTTGCCGGGCTAATGACCGCTGATAGAGCTCTGGCGTACTCTTATTAAAAGACTGCCTGGTCGTGGCGGGAGCATCTATCGTGTTTCACATGAGTCAGTTCTTGGACTAATGACTGTTCTCTGAGGTGGCATAATTTTCAGATTAACTTTGATTTATGTCCTAACACCTTCGTAACTGGGGTTTATAAGGACATGTTTTGGGTTATGATGGGTTGTGGCCAGCCGGAAGGAATAAGTCGATTAGGAATTGTCCACCCCTTGTCAGGGTTGAACAATATCTCTAGGCCACTCGAGGAGAATAATAACTAGAAATGAGTGGCCACGCTCGGAAGGTATCTGTGGTAGATAATTCCGGTCAGTAGTTATAACTCCAGATCGAGATAAACCACTCTAGATTTTAATCAATTGCCGGCATGACCTGAGAGGACGCCATGCATTGAGTGGGAGATAGTAATAGGGCAAGAGAATTGGTAACACACACTTGTCTTGGACAAGTGGGAGATTGTTGGAGGAAGTGTCCTCGACAATAGTGTGTTGACGTAATTAAAACTCATTTGAATGAAACACAATTGGGAGTGTTACTCTTTTAAAGTCGACTGATCAACATTTACCAATAATGATTGGCTGTCTAGAGTTTGACATTATCGTCATATGATGGTGGTGATCAGTTGATCCCTAAGGTCATATCTTTAGGGAATTCCGTCTCAATGGAATAATTAATTAAATTGTATTGAATACGAATTAATTAAAAACTGGAAATATTGGAAATAATTTTACGTGACGAATATTTTATAATGGGATTATAATAATTATAGTCAAAGTAATAAAATTGTTTTTATTACTCGGTTTTTATTGATTCGTTCGGGAAACGATTAAATTGAGAAAGAACACGGTTGATCGTAAAATTACAAAGAGTTGTAACTAAAATTATGATATTACATTTTATACAATAATAAATTCGAAATATTGGAATAATTATTTAAATATAATAAATTTGTAAATTATGAATTCTAATAGTTAAAATTGCATAATTAACAAATTGGGTCATGTGTTATGGGACATGTGTGACATGTTACAAATTAACACAATTGACAAAGATAAAATGGGTCCTTAAAAGACCCATTTCAGCCGTGTAATTGTGTAGTAAGTGGGTTGTGTGTGTGCAAAGTGATTGTGTGTGTAAGTGGATGTGTAAGAGTGTAAGAATATGTAAGGCATATTCTTGCCTTTGTGTAAGACTTAGAAGGCCATGCATTGGCCATTTTGTGGAGCCTTGGCCGGCCTATTGCCCTCATAAGAGAGCAATTGTTGTTCCATTTAAGCAACACTAAGACACCACATATTACTACTAGTTGATTTAGTCTCTTGGTGGATGCTTGCACTCACTTCATACTACAACCTCCTTCATACTCATAGTACTTAGAAATAGTTTTTCTCGCCAGCCTAGACGGGTACGGAATATCTCTCATATCGACTCAGGAGGGATTTTACCTGTAACAGCAAAATTAGCAAAATCAGCATACCAAGGAGGGGGATAAGAACCTGAACTATTAATGATAAATAAACTTTCATCAGGAAACGAATCATCAATAGGTAAAGAATCTTCCCCATTAGTCAGCTGCAGGCGAGATAAATGGTCAGCTACCACGTTTTCCGCGCCTTTCTTGTCCCTGATCTCAATGTCAAACTCTTGAAGAAGGAGGATCCACCTTAAAAGCCTTGGCTTTGAATCCTTCTTTTGAAAAAGACTTTTTAAAGCTGCATGGTCAGTATAAACAATTACCTTATTACCTACTAAATATGATCTAAATTTTTCTAAGGCAAATATGACGGCTAGCATCTCCTTCTCTGTGGTGAAATAGTTGACTTGAGTCTCATCCAGGGTGCGGCTCGCATAATAAATAGCATTAAGAGCCTTGTTCTTCCTTTGACCAAGCACAGCACCCAGAGCATAATCACTAGCATCGCACATGATCTCAAATGGGAGATCCCAATCTGGTGGCTGGATGATTGGTGCTGAGATCAAAGCTTCCTTCAACCTGTTAAAAGCTGAAAGGCACTCATCAGAAAAATCAAAAACGGCATCTTTAAGAAGCAATTGTGTAAGTGGTTTAGCAATTTTAGAGAAGTCCTTAATGAAACGCCTGTAAAAACCTGCGTGCCCTAAGAAACTTCTTACCCCTTTGACATTGATAGGAGGGGGTAATTGCTCAATCACCTGTACCTTTGCTTTATCAACATGTATACCTTTATCCGAAATTAGATGCCCTAAAACTACCCCTTCAGTAACCATAAAATGACACTTCTCCCAGTTTAAGACAAGGTTTACATCAATACATCGCTGCAAGACTTTATCAAGATTAGCTAAGCATTGATCAAAAGCATTACCATAAACAGAGAAATCATCCATAAATACTTCCATAATGTTTTCTATAAAGTCTGAAAAAATACCCATCATACACCTTTGAAAAGTAGCAGGAGCATTGCATAACCCAAAAGGCATCCTGCGATAAGCAAAAACACCCTGTGGACATGTAAAAGTAGTCTTACTCTGATCATCAGGATGGATGGGAATCTGGAAGAAACCTGAATAACCGTCTAGAAAACAGAAGAACTTATTAGAAGCCAACCTTTCAGTCATTTGGTCAACAAAAGGAAGGGGGAAATGGTCTTTCTTGGTGGCGGCATTTAACTGTCTATAATCAATGCACATCCGCCACCCAGTCACAACTCTAGTTGGTATTAACTCATTTTTATCATTTTTAACCACTGTGGTCCCTCCTTTCTTAGGAACCACCTGAACTGGGCTAACCCACTTAGAGTTGCCAACTGGATAAATAATACCTGCATCAAGAAGCTTCATAACCTCAGCCATAACTACATCCTGCATCTTAGGGTTCAATTTACGCTGTCCTTGTCTATAAGGCTTATGCCCTTCCTCTAAATCTATTCTGTGCATACAAACATCAGGGCTTATGCCCTTAATATCATCCAAAGAATAACCTAGAGCTTTTCTATTCTTTTTAAGAACAGTCATTAAGGCAGAAAGTTGGTCAGGGCTAAGTTTAGAGCTAACAATTGCACGGTATTGCTCAGTATCATCTAGAAAAACATACTTAAGATTAGGAGGAAGTGGCTTACGCTCTGGTGCTTTTACCTCAACTGCCTGAACAGAATTAACATCTATAGAATAGCACATGTTTACCAGGCTTGTATTGGCTAGGCTTATGAGCTTCTCATTCTCTTCTTTAGTGAGCTCATATTCCTCTTCCTCTTCTTCTATCAAATCCAGCTTTTCAGCATCCTCAGCTGGAGTACCTGCATACTTATCCAAAACCGTCAGATCATCTAAGGGATCCTTGGTCAAGGATTCCCTCCAATTGAGGATAACATTCCTGTCTACAATATCGATGGAACAACAAGTATCATCAGTAGGAATAGTTGCCTTATGGGCAAGACTAAACTCGATAGAGTCATCCCCAATCTCCAAAGTAATGGTCCCGCGTTTGACATCTATCACAGCCCCAGCTGTGTGTAAAAAAGGTCTACCTAAAATAATAGGTATTCGACTATCTTCAGCAATGTCTAAAACAACGAAATCCACAGGAATAAAGAACTTTCCCACTTTTACTGGGACATCCTGCAAGACCCCTAGTGGTCTTTGGGTTGATCTATCAGCCATCTGTACAGTAATATTGGTGACCTTAAGTCTACCTAAACCAAGTCTTTCACATACAGAATAAGGTATGACACTGACACTAGCCCCTAGATCACAAAGGGCTTTCCCTATTAAATGATTTCCTATGGTACAAGGGATGGAAAAACTACCTGGGTCTTTCAACTTGGGTGCTATATTATTTTGTGAAATAACATAACATTCTTCCACAAAAGCAACAGCACCGTCGTCCTGAAAATTCCTCTTACGACTTAAAATATCTTTCATGAATTTAGCATAAGAAGGTACCTGGGTAATCAAGTCAGTGAAAGGGATGGTTACCTCAAGGTTCTTCACCATCTCTAAGAACTTACCAAATTTCTTATCTTCCTTTGAATTTTTCAGTCTTTCAGGATAAGGAATGGTGACTTTAGCCATAGGATCAGTAACCTTTGGCTTTTTCAGCTGTAAAATTTCAGTAAGGCTTTGAATGAGGGAAGGGTCCAGCGATTCCGGAGTCAAAACGGCACTCTGCTCGGAAGCGTCGGTCGGTCGACCAGAGTCTGCAAAATCCGATTTTTTTTCTTTTTCAGAATCTGATCTCGCGTCAGGAACAGTGGTCGGTCGACTGACAGAAGTGGTCGGTCGACCTCCTGTTCTTTTGACGGGATCGGATTCTTGACTTGGAATTTCGGCTGGATCATCCTCTTGAGTTGAATCTTCACAAACACGGCCACTCCTTAGATTTATGGCATTCAGCGTCTCCATGGGTCCCTCAGAACAAGGTGGAGAGCTTTTTCTTTGGTTGGCTATGTTTATCAAGTGTTCCTCAAAAATCTTCGTGGAAGTGCAGTGAGCCTCATTCATCTTAAAAACTGCCGCGGTTAAGGCATCAACAAGGGCTCTTAATCTCTCAATTTCTCCCGTGTTGTCGACCGTAGTAACTAGGTTCGCACTTTCAAGCTTTAGCTGGGTTGCCTCAAGCTTTTCAAAACGGGCTTCAACTGTTGTCTCAAGAGCCATCACTCTATTCATCTCTACATTCAGCCTTCTTGAATTCCCACGTGAACCTTTAAAAGTAGCCTTATGCGCCGCCATGTCTTCAATGGTTTGCCAACCCTTCATATGATCGGTGTTGTTCTGGAATCTTCCATTGGCGGCCACATCAAGAATCATCTTATAGTCATCGTAAAGAGAGTTGTAAAAGCAGTTACACAGGTCCCATTGTGGAAGGTTATGGTGAGGGATGGAACGGACCAATTTCTTGAATCGATCCCATGCTTCACAAAATCCTTCATCAGGCCCCTGCTGAAAGTTACGGATTTGGTTTCTCAAGTCCTCAGCTTTTGCAAGAGGGAAGTATTTCTTGTAAAAAGCCAAGGCCAAGGCGGTCCAATCTGTAATCCCTTCACTTGTCCTTTTAAGGTCCCGGTACCATTCTTGCGCGTCTCCTTTTAAGGAGAATAAGAACAGAGTTGCCAGCACCTCATCTCTAGTTACCCCTTCAGGTAGGGGTATGAAACAACAGTAATCTGTGAAGGTTGTAACGTGCTTTATTGGATCTTCATCAGGTAGACCAGAAAATTGACTCTGCTCCACCAAGTTAATATGAGTCGGGCGGAGTTCAAAGGAGCCAGTGGTGGGTTTAGGCAAGGCGAATCCTTTCGGTAAATCTTTAGGCTTCGGCTGTAGGTAGCTATAAATGGAGTCCATAAAGAGAGTACTCAAGCCTTCCTCTCAAAAACCTGTCTTCTAAATAGCACTAGAAGAAAAGGTAAGAACGGTCTTAAGGAACCTAAGTTCCTTAAGACAAGAAAAATAAACTAAAAATTAACAAACAGAATTATACCGTCTCCCCGGCAACGGCGCCAAAATTTGACACCCGTCGTTGAGGGGTGTCAAAGATAAGATTTATGAAACCTCAGCTTAAACTCAGTTAGGATAAGTCAAGGGTCGAACCACAGAGAGACAGGGTAAATTGTGTTTGTAAATTTAAAGTCTATTGCAAGTAACCAAAAAAGGGGGTTTGAATTGGGATTTTAACTAACAACTAAAGTAACAAAATAACAAGAAAATTTAAAATAAGATAAAGAGGGGATTAGGAACTTTGGTTCCCCATGGTCAAGACAAGTCAATGAAAGGTAAGAATAACCAAATAACACAATCCTAAGGAACAAAGAATAAACCTTTAGGTCAATATTCTACCCAATCCTTACGGTCTTAGGGTTCCTACAAAAGCACTAAACTTTCGTTCAAGTTGTTAAACTAATCCTAATAATCTTTCAATCCCAAGGATTAGTTCACCAACAACAATGGGGGATTGGTAATTTAATCATCAAACCTATCAAAGTCAAGTTTTTACATAGTTCCCCTAATTCCTAATCACAAGAATTAGTTATGCATGCTTCTAATTATAAAACTATCAATTACCAAGAATATTAAAGATGTGAACATAATCAAAGATGATAATAAAAGAGTAAACATGAAATAAGAAAATAACAACAAGATGAATAACAAGATTGGATTAAAGGAAAGATTAATTATCACAAACTTACAACTTGAATGGAAATCCTAAGAAGAAAGATGAAAGCTTGATAAAAATCCTCTAACAATGGAGGCTTCAAACATAGAGTACTTGGTAAAATTCCTAGGGTAGAAAATTGCTGAAAAACTACTTCTTTTTCTTAATAGAAGAGTTTTGATCTCCTTAAATAAGAAATATTACAAGATTAGGAAATCAGAAAACAAAACGGAAATCCCCGAAACAGGGTCTGGTCGGTCGACCTGTTTTCTCGGTCGGTCGACCGACTCTGCCAATGCGGACTTAATTTCTGCGAATTTGGGCTTCCGTGAAGAATTGGGCCGATTACGTAATTGACATCGGTCGGTCGACCTGTTTCGATGGTCGGTCGACCGATCCGCTTTATCTTCAGTTTCGATTCAGCCCGATGATTATACTTTGAACACACCATCCGAATTATTGCTCCAAAAACAGCTTCCTAAAGGCAAATAAGGCTTGGTTTTGCTTACTTCCGCGTATTCCTACATACAAAACACAGAAATACCAAAGTAGACAATATGGGAGAAAAAGCAACTAAAAAGTCACGAAAGTGTAAGAAAATACGTGCCAAAAGAGTAAATAAAATGCATAAAATAGGCACGTATCAAATTCCCCAAACCAAACCTTGCTTGCCCTCAAGCAAGAAATAGACTCGATCTTAACTAATGGAACGATTTCAACCTCAGAGCGAAATTTACATGTAAGCCTAAACCAATGCCAAGTACAAAAATGAGAAAGCATTTAAATCATGCAAACGAGTTATGGTGTTGTCAGTCTTGCAAAAATAGAGACTATAGAGACTTTATACCATGGACTCTCGCGGTATGCTCGAGACACTCATGAAGCAAAGGGTGAGTATATGTAAAAGATAGAAAGAAGTATATTGTAATGACACTCACCTAACTGCGACCCATGAAAACATGCCTGCAATCTAACATGAACAAGAATTCTACAACTTTGTAAAACAAACCCATTAAGTGACTTGGATACATGCAATTGAGGTAATGAAAGATATGTGAGGTAAAAGGTAAAAAGTGGTTAAGATGTTTTTGGATATGTGGGGTTAGTAGCCAAGCTAGTAAAACCGTTTCCCAACAACATATTTCACAACTTTTGATATTAAGAAGGTGCTCTTTTGTAGCACAACTCTCACATTAAATATAAGAAAGGACTCCCCAATATTTTTGAATGAAGTACGGGAGTGATAACACATAAAAGAAAGGGAATTTTGGAACGAATTTTTTTTTCATTCTGATGCTGTCAGGTGGTCGGCCGACCTGTGCACGCGGTCGGTCGAGTACTTTTCTGTATGCTTTTTGACTCTTTTTTTTTTCGTTTTTTTTTTCTTTTTTTTCTTTCTTTCTTTCTGAATTTTTCTGTTCTTTTTCTTTTTCTTGCTTTATTTCTTTCTTTTCTCTTTTTGCTCATGATAGCATACAAACCAAGATGCCTCAAAAAATAGACCAAAGACCACAGATACTAGCTTGGAAAGGTAGGCTAAGTATGGGATGTAGTTTTTTTTTTGGGGAAATAAAAAGGCAATTTTGGCTATGTGAAGCTTATGGGTAAATACGAGAAAAGGGATCCCAAATGCACGTATCAAGACTCACAAAACGAGAAAGTAAAACAAGTATATAGCAATTCAAGTTCATGTTTATGCATATTGATGTAACATGTTCCAAGGGGAGTACTACTCACATCCTAAACAACTGGTTTAAGAATGAAACCAGGAAATAAGCTCTAAACCTTAGAATGTATAGTAGGTTGCCAAGGTATAAGTCAAGTCTCAAGAAATACAAATTGACAAAAACTCGTAGATATGCAAAAGACTCTCATACTAAAACAAGTTGACAAGGCAAGGTAAAGGCATAAACATGTGAGATAGCTAAATCATCCTTGAAATACTTTCGTTCGGACTCGACCTATATGCTAAAATAAACGTGCATTTTTTTGGATTTTTTTTTGAATTTTTTGTTTTTTTTTGAATTTTTTGTTTTTTTTTTTTGGATTTTTGTGTATATATAAAGAAAATAAAGAAAAGGACGATGCAAGACAGAAATGCAATAAACGTGTGACAAAATGCAATGCATGTAACACGAAACCATTCCCCAAACCAACCCGCACAATGTCCTCATTGTGCATTAGCCTAAGTAAAGGTTTCAGAAAATTAAAGGAAAGATGCAAGGAAAAAAAACTAAGGAAAATTGGAAAGAACTCACTGGATTATGAAGCGCATGAGAAAAACCTCCCCAAACCAGCGTAAGCTGGGAGGTTTTGGTGGCTAGCAGTGCCACTCAAGTACCCAAGATGGTTGCACGATCCCCGAGGAAGAAATCGAAAGACTGCGACTGATCGGTAGGTCGACCGACCAAGAGAACAGGTCGACCGACCTTCCTGTAAAGTACAGAAAATTTCAGCAATGCGGCGACTAGGTCGACCGACTGGTGTAACTGGTCGGTCGACCGTCTTTGTCCCAGCGGTCTTCGTTTTTCTTCGTAGAACCTGAAAAAGCAAGAAAAAAATGCGCCCAACAAATGCGCGAGATCCCAGAAACAAGTCCAAAAAGTCTTAACTATGCAAACACAAAAAAATTGTCCTAAAAACTTAAAGAAAGCAAGCTAGAAAGTCTTAGCAAAACAAAAAAAAAGTCTTAAAAAGCAGAAACGAGCAAAAGGAGAAGTCATCCGCGAAGGATTCGGCGTTTCTTTGACCAAGGGCTCTGACTATAGGCTACTCCTTCAGCTATGGTGATTTGGGTAGATGAGTTTCTCTCCACCATGTAGATAGGTGGGTCATCATCCATAGCTTTAGCCATCCATCTCCCGTGGTTGTCGACTCCCAAGTCGTAGGTCGACACCTTCCTCGGCTCCTTCTTCTTAGGGCTCTTTTCTTCAGCCAAATGATCACTTGTTTGAGTGACCTCGTTCTCTACAGCATTTGATCGAGTAAGTGGTACTACTTGATCGAGAACATCTCTCTTCCTACTGCTTATAGACTCTATCACTAGTGTCGCAATTTCTGGAGCATCCAAATCAGCCTTTTGAGCAAGAGATTCACCTGCACATGCCTCAAAACACATCAAAGCCTCCGAAGGATCCTTTGAAAAGGATCCTTGCATAGAACATTCACTAATATTATTAAAAACATCAGGAAAGTCAATAAATGAATCCTGCAAAAAATAAGGTTCATCTACAGAGGGTTCAATTATGTTAGGAACATGGTCATCACTAATACCTACAAAAATAGGTTGGTCAGTCAAGGGATGAAAGCTTAACTCATTGGTTGTTTCTAGATCCAAGTTAGTATCATCAACGGGGAGGGAGAGGGAATCAAGTAACCTATCATCCTCATCCTTAAGAATGAGCGACTCTTTAGTAATGGGTGTGATGGGATCACACTTGACAGAAATATCTGGGTTACTACTATCAACGCCCTCATACCTCTCAAAGGTTTTTTTGAACTGATGCTCCAACATTTAAGACTAAAGCACATAAACAAGCATGAAACGGAATGAAGAGCAAAATTAAACTTGAAAAAGATAAACTCATACTACCTAAAACGAAAGTAAGAAGGTAAAAAACAAAAAAAAAAGAAAGAAAATGGAGGAAACACATACCTTGAAGATGGAAGCTAAAGAGAAAGTAAGTAAAATGGTGGAGGAGGAAGAAGGGTGAATAGTGTTTAGGGTTTTATGAGAGAGAGGGAATGCTGGTGGAAAGAATAGGTCAAAGCAAAAATTTTATGTTCAAAACACAACAAACCCATGACATTGATTCTGAAAAAATAAAACCGTAAAAAACATCGTGGTCGGTCGACCAGAAAAGCTGGTCGGTCGACCACTGTACTTTTACCTGCTCTGCGATTTTACTTACTGTGTCAGAAAAAATTCAAAAAGTTGTCAGTCTGGTCGGTCGACCAGAAAAGTCGGTCGGTCGACCACTGTACTGATTAACACCGATTTTTTTCTTTTTCTGCAGTGATTTCAATTTCCATCTGAGGATAAAACGAAAAATAAAGAGGGAAAACGTAAATTTAAGACTAAAGCACGGGTTGCCTCCCGTGTAGCGCTGGTTTAAGAGGTCCCGCACGACCTTTTACCTTCTAAGGAGCATCCTAAAAAGGGTCAAAGTAAGAAACTTCGACTTTTCCGACATACTCATTTTCTCCTCGGAAGTGCTTCACATATTGGCCATTGACTTTGAACCTCTCACCAGATGAGGTTTCTAATTCGATTGACCCGAATTTTGAGACAGCTGTGACGGTGTAGGGTCCGCTCCACCTGGATTTCAGTTTACCAGGAAAAAGACGAATACGAGCATTAAAAAGCAGTACCCTATCACCTACCTGAAAGTCACGTCTAATGATTCTCTTGTCATGCCAGCGCTTTGTTTTCTCCTTATAAATTCTGGCATTGTCATAGGATAACAACCTGAATTCTTCTAACTCGTTGAGCTGCAATAAACGTTTCTCACGGGAAAGATTAGGGTCTAAATTAAGATCACATATAGCCCACCAAGATTTACGTTCTAACTCAACTGGTAAATGACAAGTTTTACCATAAATCAATCTGAATGGTGACATTCCTATTGGAGTTTTGAACGCGGTTCTATAGGCCCATAAAACATCATCAAGTTTTAGGCTCCAATCTTTCCTAGACTTAGAAACTACCTTGGCTAGGGTCTCCTTGAGTTCTCTATTAGAGATATCAACTTGACCACTAGTCTGAGGGTGATAAGCTAAACCCCTACGATGTTGGACACCGAATTTATTTAACAAGTCACCTAAGCGTTTCTCCTTAAAATGCATACCTCCATCACTTATGACAACCCTAGGGACACCAAAACGAGGAAATATGATTTTTTTAAACATCTTAATAACAGCATTTGCATCACAATGGGGAGTAGCAATGGCTTCTACCCACTTAGACACATAATCAACAGCTACAAGAATATATCTGTTACCTTGACTACTGGGAAAAGGTCCTTGATAATCAATGCCCCAAACATCAAAAATTTCTACCTCTAAAATACCTACTTGTGGCATCTCATGTCTTTTTGAGACATTCCCAGTCCTTTGACAGGCATCACAGTTACCTACAAAATTTCTACAGTCAGCATGTAAAGTAGGCCAATAAAAACCAGACTGTAATACCTTGGCCACGGTCCTAGATGGACCGTGGTGACCACCATATGCAGAAGAGTGACATGCTTCCAGAATGTCCTTCACCTCCCATTGGGGGACGCATCTCCGGATAAGTCCATCTCCGCATTCTTTAAAAACATAAGGGTCATCCCAAAAATACTGTTTCGCATCAAACATAAATCTCTTCTTTTGTTGCCAAGACAACTCAGGAGGGATTTTACCTGTAACAGCAAAATTAGCAAAATCAGCATACCAAGGAGGGGGATAAGAACCTGAACTATTAATGATAAATAAACTTTCATCAGGAAACGAATCATCAATAGGTAAAGAATCTTCCCCATTAGTCAGCTGCAGGCGAGATAAATGGTCAGCTACCACGTTTTCCGCGCCTTTCTTGTCCCTGATCTCAATGTCAAACTCTTGAAGAAGGAGGATCCACCTTAAAAGCCTTGGCTTTGAATCCTTCTTTTGAAAAAGACTTTTTAAAGCTGCATGGTCAGTATAAACAATTACCTTATTACCTACTAAATATGATCTAAATTTTTCTAAGGCAAATATGACGGCTAGCATCTCCTTCTCTGTGGTGAAATAGTTGACTTGAGTCTCATCCAGGGTGCGGCTCGCATAATAAATAGCATTAAGAGCCTTGTTCTTCCTTTGACCAAGCACAGCACCCAGAGCATAATCACTAGCATCGCACATGATCTCAAATGGGAGATCCCAATCTGGTGGCTGGATGATTGGTGCTGAGATCAAAGCTTCCTTCAACCTGTTAAAAGCTGAAAGGCACTCATCAGAAAAATCAAAAACGGCATCTTTAAGAAGCAATTGTGTAAGTGGTTTAGCAATTTTAGAGAAGTCCTTAATGAAACGCCTGTAAAAACCTGCGTGCCCTAAGAAACTTCTTACCCCTTTGACATTGATAGGAGGGGGTAATTGCTCAATCACCTGTACCTTTGCTTTATCAACATGTATACCTTTATCCGAAATTAGATGCCCTAAAACTACCCCTTCAGTAACCATAAAATGACACTTCTCCCAGTTTAAGACAAGGTTTACATCAATACATCGCTGCAAGACTTTATCAAGATTAGCTAAGCATTGATCAAAAGCATTACCATAAACAGAGAAATCATCCATAAATACTTCCATAATGTTTTCTATAAAGTCTGAAAAAATACCCATCATACACCTTTGAAAAGTAGCAGGAGCATTGCATAACCCAAAAGGCATCCTGCGATAAGCAAAAACACCCTGTGGACATGTAAAAGTAGTCTTACTCTGATCATCAGGATGGATGGGAATCTGGAAGAAACCTGAATAACCGTCTAGAAAACAGAAGAACTTATTAGAAGCCAACCTTTCAGTCATTTGGTCAACAAAAGGAAGGGGGAAATGGTCTTTCTTGGTGGCGGCATTTAACTGTCTATAATCAATGCACATCCGCCACCCAGTCACAACTCTAGTTGGTATTAACTCATTTTTATCATTTTTAACCACTGTGGTCCCTCCTTTCTTAGGAACCACCTGAACTGGGCTAACCCACTTAGAGTTGCCAACTGGATAAATAATACCTGCATCAAGAAGCTTCATAACCTCAGCCATAACTACATCCTGCATCTTAGGGTTCAATTTACGCTGTCCTTGTCTATAAGGCTTATGCCCTTCCTCTAAATCTATTCTGTGCATACAAACATCAGGGCTTATGCCCTTAATATCATCCAAAGAATAACCTAGAGCTTTTCTATTCTTTTTAAGAACAGTCATTAAGGCAGAAAGTTGGTCAGGGCTAAGTTTAGAGCTAACAATTGCAGGGTATTGCTCAGTATCATCTAGAAAAACATACTTAAGATTAGGAGGAAGTGGCTTACGCTCTGGTGCTTTTACCTCAACTGCCTGAACAGAATTAGCATCTATAGAATAGCACATGTTTACCAGGCTTGTATTGGCTAGGCTTATGAGCTTCTCATTCTCTTCTTTAGTGAGCTCATATTCCTCTTCCTCTTCTTCTATCAAATCCAGCTTTTCAGCATCCTCAGCTGGAGTACCTGCATACTTATCCAAAACCGTCAGATCATCTAAGGGATCCTTGGTCAAGGATTCCCTCCAATTGAGGATAACATTCCTGTCTACAATATCGATGGAACAACAAGTATCATCAGTAGGAATAGTTGCCTTATGGGCAAGACTAAACTCGATAGAGTCATCCCCAATCTCCAAAGTAATGGTCCCGCGTTTGACATCTATCACAGCCCCAGCTGTGTGTAAAAAAGGTCTACCTAAAATAATAGGTATTCGACTATCTTCAGCAATGTCTAAAACAACGAAATCCACAGGAATAAAGAACTTTCCCACTTTTACTGGGACATCCTGCAAGACCCCTAGTGGTCTTTGGGTTGATCTATCAGCCATCTGTACAGTAATATTGGTGACCTTAAGTCTACCTAAACCAAGTCTTTCACATACAGAATAAGGTATGACACTGACACTAGCCCCTAGATCACAAAGGGCTTTCCCTATTAAATGATTTCCTATGGTACAAGGGATGGAAAAACTACCTGGGTCTTTCAACTTGGGTGCTATATTATTTTGTGAAATAACATAACATTCTTCCACAAAAGCAACAGCACCGTCGTCCTGAAAATTCCTCTTACGACTTAAAATATCTTTCATGAATTTAGCATAAGAAGGTACCTGGGTAATCAAGTCAGTGAAAGGGATGGTTACCTCAAGGTTCTTCACCATCTCTAAGAACTTACCAAATTTCTTATCTTCCTTTGAATTTTTCAGTCTTTCAGGATAAGGAATGGTGACTTTAGCCATAGGATCAGTAACCTTTGGCTTTTTCAGCTGTAAAATTTCAGTAAGGCTTTGAATGAGGGAAGGGTCCAGCGATTCCGGAGTCAAAACGGCACTCTGCTCGGAAGCGTCGGTCGGTCGACCAGAGTCTGCAAAATCCGATTTTTTTTCTTTTTCAGAATCTGATCTCGCGTCAGGAACAGTGGTCGGTCGACTGACAGAAGTGGTCGGTCGACCTCCTGTTCTTTTGACGGGATCGGATTCTTGACTTGGAATTTCGGCTGGATCATCCTCTTGAGTTGAATCTTCACAAACACGGCCACTCCTTAGATTTATGGCATTCAGCGTCTCCATGGGTCCCTCAGAACAAGGTGGAGAGCTTTTTCTTTGGTTGGCTATGTTTATCAAGTGTTCCTCAAAAATCTTCGTGGAAGTGCAGTGAGCCTCATTCATCTTAAAAACTGCCGCGGTTAAGGCATCAACAAGGGCTCTTAATCTCTCAATTTCTCCCGTGTTGTCGACCGTAGTAACTAGGTTCGCACTTTCAAGCTTTAGCTGGGTTGCCTCAAGCTTTTCAAAACGGGCTTCAACTGTTGTCTCAAGAGCCATCACTCTATTCATCTCTACATTCAGCCTTCTTGAATTCCCACGTGAACCTTTAAAAGTAGCCTTATGCGCCGCCATGTCTTCAATGGTTTGCCAACCCTTCATATGATCGGTGTTGTTCTGGAATCTTCCATTGGCGGCCACATCAAGAATCATCTTATAGTCATCGTAAAGAGAGTTGTAAAAGCAGTTACACAGGTCCCATTGTGGAAGGTTATGGTGAGGGATGGAACGGACCAATTTCTTGAATCGATCCCATGCTTCACAAAATCCTTCATCAGGCCCCTGCTGAAAGTTACGGATTTGGTTTCTCAAGTCCTCAGCTTTTGCAAGAGGGAAGTATTTCTTGTAAAAAGCCAAGGCCAAGGCGGTCCAATCTGTAATCCCTTCACTTGTCCTTTTAAGGTCCCGGTACCATTCTTGCGCGTCTCCTTTTAAGGAGAATAAGAACAGAGTTGCCAGCACCTCATCTCTAGTTACCCCTTCAGGTAGGGGTATGAAACAACAGTAATCTGTGAAGGTTGTAACGTGCTTTATTGGATCTTCATCAGGTAGACCAGAAAATTGACTCTGCTCCACCAAGTTAATATGAGTCGGGCGGAGTTCAAAGGAGCCAGTGGTGGGTTTAGGCAAGGCGAATCCTTTCGGTAAATCTTTAGGCTTCGGCTGTAGGTAGCTATAAATGGAGTCCATAAAGAGAGTACTCAAGCCTTCCTCTCAAAAACCTGTCTTCTAAATAGCACTAGAAGAAAAGGTAAGAACGGTCTTAAGGAACCTAAGTTCCTTAAGACAAGAAAAATAAACTAAAAATTAACAAACAGAATTATACCGTCTCCCCGGCAACGGCGCCAAAATTTGACACCCGTCGTTGAGGGGTGTCAAAGATAAGATTTATGAAACCTCAGCTTAAACTCAGTTAGGATAAGTCAAGGGTCGAACCACAGAGAGACAGGGTAAATTGTGTTTGTAAATTTAAAGTCTATTGCAAGTAACCAAAAAAGGGGGTTTGAATTGGGATTTTAACTAACAACTAAAGTAATAAAATAACAAGAAAATTTAAAATAAGATAAAGAGGGGATTAGGAACTTTGGTTCCCCATGGTCAAGACAAGTCAATGAAAGGTAAGAATAACCAAATAACACAATCCTAAGGAACAAAGAATAAACCTTTAGGTCAATATTCTACCCAATCCTTACGGTCTTAGGGTTCCTACAAAAGCACTAAACTTTCGTTCAAGTTGTTAAACTAATCCTAATAATCTTTCAATCCCAAGGATTAGTTCACCAACAACAATGGGGGATTGGTAATTTAATCATCAAACCTATCAAAGTCAAGTTTTTACATAGTTCCCCTAATTCCTAATCACAAGAATTAGTTATGCATGCTTCTAATTATAAAACTATCAATTACCAAGAATATTAAAGATGTGAACATAATCAAAGATGATAATAAAAGAGTAAACATGAAATAAGAAAATAACAACAAGATGAATAACAAGATTGGATTAAAGGAAAGATTAATTATCACAAACTTACAACTTGAATGGAAATCCTAAGAAGAAAGATGAAAGCTTGATAAAAATCCTCTAACAATGGAGGCTTCAAACATAGAGTACTTGGTAAAATTCCTAGGGTAGAAAATTGCTGAAAAACTACTTCTTTTTCTTAATAGAAGAGTTTTGATCTCCTTAAATAAGAAATATTACAAGATTAGGAAATCAGAAAACAAAACGGAAATCCCCGAAACAGGGTCTGGTCGGTCGACCTGTTTTCTCGGTCGGTCGACCGACTCTGCCAATGCGGACTTAATTTCTGCGAATTTGGGCTTCCGTGAAGAATTGGGCCGATTACGTAATTGACATCGGTCGGTCGACCTGTTTCGATGGTCGGTCGACCGATCCGCTTTATCTTCAGTTTCGATTCAGCCCGATGATTATACTTTGAACACACCATCCGAATTATTGCTCCAAAAACAGCTTCCTAAAGGCAAATAAGGCTTGGTTTTGCTTACTTCCGCGTATTCCTACATACAAAACACAGAAATACCAAAGTAGACAATATGGGAGAAAAAGCAACTAAAAAGTCACGAAAGTGTAAGAAAATACGTGCCAAAAGAGTAAATAAAATGCATAAAATAGGCACGTATCAGTAGGGATATGATATTTAGGGTCTCTTTTTTCTGGTCCGTCTTGGTCGGAAGTTGACCCGGAGCCCTAGTATCGTTTTTGCCCGCAATTTGAGCTATCTGAGATTCTAACATCTTCATCCCTGCCTCTCTAGCCTGAGATTCCTTCTGAACCAGCCCAATGAGATTTTGGATAAGAGTGTCTGTGTTGGGTGGTGGATTTGAAGGTGGTTGAGGGTTGAAGGGTGGTTTTTGGAAACCTTGCTTATGTGGGGGAATGTATGTGGAATTTTGCTGAGGTTGCATGTGTTGTGGGTTGAGAACATTCTGGCTTGTCCACCTCATGTTGGGATGGACATTATTATTATTTGGGTCATAAAAATTGTTCCCACGATAGTGCTGGAAAGCGGCACATGTCTCATTGGATGAGGTACAAAATTTTGACACGTGCCCTTCTCCACCACACCTCTCACAAGCAAAGGGTCCGTCTTGAACGACATTCACCTGATAAATACCTCCCTTGCTCCCAGTTCCTAGATCGAACTTCCCTCCAGCTTCTAGTTTCTCTAACTTGGCCGTCAAGGCCTCAATAGCAGCCAGGTTATACTCAGCTTTCCTTTGATTGCCTCGGGAAGTTCCATGTTCAGCACGGTGTACAGCAACATCCTCTATTAACTTGAGACCCTTAGTCTCTCCGGAATTGTCTTGGAACCTTCCATTGGCCGCAGCATCTAGGTAGGCCCTGTTGTCATCGTAGAGGCCATTGTAGAACTGGTTACAAAGAAACCATTGTTCGGATCCATGGTGTGGTATGGATCGAACAAGTCTCTTGAACCTGTCCCAAGCCTTACTGATATCCTCATTAGGTCCTTGCTTGAAATTTTTAATCTGCGCCCTCAAAGCATTAGTCTTGGATGCAGAATAGTATTTCCTGTAGAATGCTAAGGCTAGGATATTCCAATCTGTGACTCCCGCAGCAGTGCGGTCCAAGTCTCTGTACCATTCCCTTGCAGCGTCCCTAAGAGAGAAGATAAACATGGTCTGCTTAATCTGGTCCTGCGTCACTCCTTCTGGGGGCGCAATAGAGCATATGTAATCTGTGAAGATTTCAATATGCTTTGCAGCATCCTCATTGGCCGAGCCTCCAAATTGGTTTCTCTCAACCATTGTAATGTAGGCAGGCTTGGCCACGAATGGCTTCCCAGTACCTGCAGGTAAAGTAAACCCTTTGTATAGGTCATTTGCCTGAGGCATGGAGTGACTGGCAATAGTAGCTTCTTCTGTCATGTTTTGTTCTTCTTTCGGAAAAACCGGCAAGTAGGTAAAAGGTGGTGTTTTTGGTGAAGGTGGATTGTTGGGTGAATTTGGTTGTGAAGTTGGTGTTTTTGGTGAAGATGGTAGTGGTGGTTGTTCAAAGATGTCTTCTTGGAATAAGGAAGATGGTGAACCTCCTTCCTTACTCGCTAGAAGTTGCTTTCTCCTTTCTCTTAAAGTCCTCTCAAGCTCGTGGTCAAGTGGTAGGTGTTCTCCTTGAACTGACTTGCGCATAAGACGGAAACTATAAGAAAAAGGTGAGAAAGTTTAAGGAACAAAAGTTCCTTAAACAAAAGAAACAAAAACAAAAACAATAAACACTGGCGTCACCTCCCCGGCAACGGCGCCAAAATTTGATGCCCGTCGTTGAGGGTATCAAAGATAAATTTATAATTTCCTAAACTTAAACTATAGATAGTGAAAGTCAGGGTTGAACCACAAGGAGGTGGGGAATGTTTATTGTTTGATGCTAATGTTTAAAGTCACAAAATTGGGGGTTGATTGGTTGTTTACTTAGTCTAAAGCAAGGATTAAAAATAAAACAAGAAAATAAAGATGAGATTAAAACTATGATAAAAGGGATGCTAGGATTATTGGGTAATAAATAGCTAAGGTAATATAAATCCTAAGGTCAACATGTATTGCAGTCGCGTAAGGGGTGTAACATATCCTTTCGGTCTATGGTACCTAATAGCTCCTTTCGGCCTATGCTATTAGTTCCTAGGTCTCACAATTATTGGGTGTCAACAATAAGGGTGATTCCTAAATTCTAGGTCACATACCTTTCAATCTTAAGTAACCTAGCCGTCTTAAGTGATACGTGTCTATTTTATGATGTTTTACATCTATTTTTACACGTATTTGGTCGCTCATTTACTATGTTTTAGCCTTTTTTTCCCACAAATTGTGTACTTTCGTATTTTTTATGCACTTTTGCAGATTTATGCGGAAAAGAGACGATTTGGCACCAAATTCGTATCCTCAAGTCTTTTGCTTAATTAAGGAATAAATGGAAAGTCAACTGGAGTCAAAATCAAGTACCAAGAGTCAAAACAGAAGAAAATCCGAAGACTTCCGTACAAAAGCGGTCGACCGACCAGTTAAACGGGTCGGCCGACCAGGCCTGATTTTCATAAAGCCCAATTTTCCAAGAAAGGCCGGAAATAAAAGAGGTCCAGCAAGAAGCGGTCGACCGACCAGCCAAACGGGTCGGCCGACCAGAACGAAGCCCATACGATTTCTTTTTCGGAAATAAAGTAGAGTTTTAGCTTTTAGGAAACTCTTAGTTTTTACCCTATATAAGCTAATCTTGTGATTAGGGTTAGGAATCTTTTTATCTTCTACTATTTAGTTTCTAATTTTTCAATAATTCTTAAGCATTCAATAAAGTTTATTCAGTTCTGCCTTAATTCCAATTGTGGTAATTACTCTTTAATCTAGTTTTTATTATAGTTCTTGTTTTTGTTACAATTGTTAAGTTAGAATCCCAAGCTTTATTAAATCTCGCATGCTTAGATTATTTACTATGTTCTCCATGTTTATTTCCAATTTTATATTCGTCTTAACAGTTATGAGTAACTAATTTTCATATGTTAG
Source organism: Silene conica (assembly GCA_029255685.2). NCBI lineage: Eukaryota > Viridiplantae > Streptophyta > Magnoliopsida > Caryophyllales > Caryophyllaceae > Silene > Silene conica. Next base: position 34,239,087 of record CM055313.2, on the reverse strand, counting down.
GATGTAGGGGATAATATGCATAGGTAAATAAAATCCGAAAACCCGACCTGTAGCAGGACCACGGTCGGCCGACTGGAATAGTCGGTCGGTCGACCGAGGCCGTGGTCGGCCGACTGGAGTAGCCGGTCGGTCGACCACTCGCGTCTGTTTTCTTATTTCGTCTTTTCTTATAAATTATAATATCCTGCAATAAGACCAATAGGAGACTTGTAGGATGTTAGTAATGACCTACCCAAGATTGAAAGATACGGGAAGGGGCATTGGTTTACACTTTAAGACGGATAGGTTACTCAAGGCTGAAAGGTATGTAACCTGGGATTTAGGAATCACCCTTATTGTTGACACCCAATAATTGTGAGACCTAGGAACTAATAGCATAGGCCGAAAGGAGCTATTAGGTAGCATAGATCTAAAAAGATATGTTACACCCCCTTACGCGACTGCAATACATGTTGACCTTAGGATTTATTTTACCTTAGCTTTTTATTACCCAAACATCCTAGCATCCTCTTTTATTATATTTTATTCTCATCTTTTAAATTCTTGTTTTATTTTAACCTTTGCTTTAGATATAGTAATCAACCAATCATCCCCAAAATTGTTACCTTAAACATTAACATTAAGACAATAAACATTCCCCACCTCTTTGTGGTTCGACCCTGACTTTCACTATCTATTGTTAAGCTTAGGAATTATAAATTTATCTTTGGTACCCTCAACGACGGGCATCAAATTTTGGCGCCGTTGCCGGGAAGGTGACGCCAGTGTTTATTGTTTTTTGTTTTTGTTTCTCTTTGTTTAAGGAACTTTTTGTTCCTTAAACCTTCTCACCTTTTTCTTGTAGTTTCCTCTTATGCGCAGGTCAGTTCAAGGAGAACTCCTACCACTTGATCTCGAAATTGAGAGGACTCTTAGGGAAAGAAGAAAGCAACTTCTAGCAAATCAGGAAGGAGGTTCACCATCTTCCTTATTTCAAGAAGACCTTTTCGAGTTACCACCATCTTCACCAAAAACACCACCTTCGCAACCAAATTCACCCATCAATCCGCTTTCACCAAAAACACCACCTTCCACCTACTTTCCAGTTTTTCCTAAAGAAGAAGATAACATGACAGAGGAAGCTACTATTGCCAGTCACTCTATGCCTCAGGCAAAGGACCTATACAAAGGGTTCACTTTACCTACAGGTACTGGGAAGCCATTGTTGGGGCTGGTGTCCTTGACAATTAAGTACAATGACTTATTAAATCTCTTTAAGGATCACAAGGGCATACTTCTGTATTATTACCAGTTGATCCACGTTTATCAATAACGGTTGGCTTGCTAGATAAGTTTGACGTTATTGTCATACGGATGGCGGTGGTCAACTGGTCCCTATACGTCACACCTATAGGACACGTTTGAGAGATGTGAAGGTATGAAAATACAGTCACATTTTGCCGGATATGACTAAACGGTTAGTCAGAGGTATTGACTATTAAATTAGTCAATAAGATGTTGAGATTATTATTTAATACGGATTAAATAATTTTAGCTAATACGGATTACATGATTAATTCGTAAATTAAATATAAACGGTTATATTTAATTAAATATTGTATTCGCGTATTAATATAAACAGTTATATTAATTTGGATAATTATACAATATCGTATTTTGTCAGACCATTATTAATATATCGACTGTATTAATATCTGATAACATGTTACGATTTATAAATAAAACCCGCGAACAACTTAAAGCTAATTGGGTCGAATCACGCATTGGAATAAGGTAAGAGTGGAAAGCCCACTCCTACCCGACATCAATTTCGGCCGGCCAAGTGTAGTATATAAGGAGAGTCCTTCTCCTTATATCAGAGACTCTTGTTGCACTGTTTAATAAATCTCAAGGTAAAATTAGGGTTTGAGAGCATTCTTCTCCCAAAACCTCAGATCTCACATCTAAAACCTCAAGGGCTCTCCCGATATTGCAAGGCAATTGGAGAGGATTTCTAGCACACGCGGCCACGTCTCAAACTAAGTCTTGGGTGCAAGTTATAGGAGGGAATTTGCATTAATTCCTGTTCTTAGGCCATAAGCACAAAGGACCAAAGGTTGAATTCTTTTTCTTATCCTTTTTAATCTTATGACTATAAACACAACTGTATTTTTCATTATAATCCTGCAAGTTTAGGGTGAATACATGCTTTATTCCCCACAGCCATTCGAGGCCAAGCCTGCCTATATTACTATGGTTGAAAGAAACCAATTTGGAGGCTCGGCCAATGAGGATGCTGCTAAGCATATTGAAATCTTCACAGATTACATATGTTCTATAGCACCCCCAGAAGGAGTGACGCAGGACCAGATTAAACAGACCATGTTTATCTTCTCCCTTAGGGACTCTGCGAGAGAGTGGTACAGAGACCTTGACCGCACTGCTGCGGGAGTTACAGATTGGAACACCTTAGCTTTAGCATTCTACAGGAAATATTACTCTGCATCAAAGACAAATGCTTTAAGAGCGCAGATCACTAATTTCAAGCAAGGTCCCAATGAAGACTTTAGCGAGGCGTGGGACAGGTTCAAGAGACTTGTTCGATCCATACCACATCACGGATTCGAACAATGGTTTCTTTGCAACCAGTTCTACAATGGCCTCTATGATGACAACAGGGCCTACTTAGATGCTGCAGCTAATGGAAGATTCCAGGATAATTCAGGAGAGACTAAGGGTCTCAAGTTGATAGAAGATGTTGCTGTGCACCGTGCTGAGCATGGTACTTCCAGAGGAAATCAGAGGAAAAACGAGTACAACCTGTCAGCAATTGAGGCCTTGACGGCCAAGTTGGAAAAGTTTGAAGCTGTAGGAAAGCTCGATCTAGGGAGTGGAAGCAAGGGAGGAATATACCAGGTGAACGCCGTTCAGGACGGACCCTTTGCTTGTGAGAGGTGCGGTGGAGAAGGGCATGTGTCAAAGTTTTGTACTTCATCTAATGAAACATGTGCCGCTTTTCAGCATTATCGTGGGAACAATTTCTATGACCCAAATAATAATAATGTCCATCCCAACTTAAGGTGGACAAGCCAGAATGTTCAAAACCCACAGCACATGCAACCTCAGCAAAATTCCACTTATGTACCCCCACATAAACAAAATTTCCAAAGACCACCTTTAAACCCTCAACCACCTTCTAATCCGCCACCCAACACAGACGCTCTTATCCAAAATCTCATTGGGTTGGTTCAGAAGGAGTCGCAGGCTAGAGAGGCAGGGATGAAGATGTTAGAGTCCCAGATTGCTCAAATTGCGAGCAAGAATGATACTAGGGCTCCGGGTCAACTTCCGACAAAGCCGGACCAGAAAAAGGAGACTCTAAACGTCGTGACCCTGCGAAGTGGAGCCAAAGTGGGGGCTGAGAAAGAAAAAAAGGTGAGTAGCAGTGAAGTCGGTCGACCGACCGAAGAATCTGGTCGACCGACCGCAGAGCAGGACCCGAAAATTTCGCCTGAACAGGAGACTGGTCGACCGACCGAAGATACTGGTCGACCGACCACTGAAGCAGAATCTGAAGTCCCCTTTCGTCCAGAATTGCCGAATAACTTACGGGATTTTCTTTTCAGGGGTGACAAGACCCCCAGATTTTTAAAAAGGGCTGCAAATACCGAATCCTCAGCTGCTCCTTTCCCAGAAAGACTCGTGCCTTCGAAGGAACAGGTATCTTTTGATAAATTTAAAGATGTAATTCGTTCATTAAATGTTCAAGTTCCATTTTTAGAATTAGTTCAACAAGTTCCTTCTTATCTAAAATTCATGAGACAGCTTTTGTCAAGAAAGAGGTCACTAGAAAAGGTTGAGTCGGTGGCTCTCACTGAAGAGTCATCTAGCTTTTTAACACATGTCATTGCCCCTCATAAATTAGAAGACCCTGGAAGTTTTTCTGTCCCCTGTAATATAGGAACCTTCCCAGTTAAAAAGGCTTTATGCGATTTAGGTGCTAGTATAAGTGTCATGCCCCTAAGCGTTGCCTTAAAACTAGGAATGACCGAATTTGTAGTGACCAGTATGACAGTCCAGATGGCTGATCGCACATCTATGGAACCTATAGGGGTGTTAGAAAACATCCCTGTGCGTATTGACAGGTTTTTCTTCCCAGTAGACTTTGTTGTTTTGGACATCCCAGAGGATGCCCATATACCCATCATTCTAGGAAGACCCTTTCTTCACACTGCAGGTGCCATTATAGATGTAGGCACTGGAACTCTAACCTTCAAAGTAGGCAAACATTCTATCATCTATGGCCTATCCTATAAGAAGAAGGATGCTATGACCCCCATCACATGTAATGCTATCACTTCTGAGAAAAAGTATGAGGTCATCACTACTTCTCCACCTTTACTACCTGTTCCTGTATCTGCTTTTACACCTCCGCCCCAGATTGGGAGCAATAGGGAGGACACTTCTGTTATGACTACTGCAGGAACTGGTTTGGGGAAACCCAAGGAGAAGGAAGTCATCATCCAGAGAGGAGGAATGGGATGCCTAAGCTATGAAGAGGATGAGGATCCAGACGTCGTGGATCGAGAGGAGAAAAAGAAGAGGAGGCAGGCTCAAGAAGAGGGACCGTCGCATATGCTTTGCGACGGAGGAAAGAAGATGTGTTTTGCCACTAAGGCAAAAACCGTGGAGACTACGGCATGCCGTCAGAAGCCGTGGTCGGATATCTTCCGCATCTTTAGCGGATAGTTGTTTTTAAATTGCAGTTTTAAGACAATTTATTTTATGTTGTGTGAGACTTTTTAGTTTGGCTTGCTAGTAGTTAAGACTTTAAGAATCGTTTTGGCATCTCGCGCATTGTTGGGCGCACATATTTTCTTGTCTTTTCAGGATTTACGAGAAAAAAACGAAGACCTCCAGAACTCCGCTGGTCGACCGACCAGAATCATCAGTCGGTCGACCAGAGGCGCTGTATCGCAGATTTTTCCGCTGTTCACAGGAGGTCGATCGACCAGAAACACCGGTCGGTCGACCTACTGTCCGCTGCAGTCCTTCGTTTCTCTTCCTTAGAACTCGTGAAATCAACCTGGATACTTGAGTGGCACTGCTGGCCACCAAAACCTCCCAGCTTACGCTGGTTTGGGGAGGTTTTTCAAATGCGCTTCATAATCCAGTGAGTTCTTTCCAGTTTTTCCTTAGTTTTATTCTTTTTTGCATCTTTTCTTTAATTTTCTGAAACCTTTACTTAGGCTAATGCACAATGGGGACATTGTGCGGGTTGGTTTGGGGAATGGTTTCGTGTTACATGCATTGCATTTTGTCACACGTTTATTGCATTTCTGTCTTGCATCGTTCTTTTCTTTATTTTCCTTATATATACAAAAAATCCAAAAAAAATTAAAAAATTCAAAAAATCCAAAAAAAATGCACGTTTATTTTAGCATATAGGTCGAGTCGGAACGAAAGTATTTCAAGGATGATTTTGCTTTCTTACATGTTTATGCCTTTATCTTGCCTTGTCAACTTGTTTTAGTATGAAAGTCTTTTGCATATCTACGAGTTTTTGTCAATTTGTATTTCTTGAGACTTGACTTATACCTTGGCAACCTACTATACATTCTAAGGTTTAGAGCTTATTTCCTGGTTTCATTCTTAAACCAGTTGTTTAGGATGTGAGTAGTACTCCCCTTGGAACATGTTACATCAATATGCATAAACATGAGCTTGAATTGCTATATACTTGTCTTACTATCTCGTTTTGTGAGTCTTGATACGTGCATTTGTGATCCCTTTTCTCATTTTTACCCATAAGCTTCACATAGCCAAAATTACCTTTTTATTCCCCCAAAACTACATCCCATACTTAGCCTACCCTTCCAAGCTAATATTTGTGGTCATTGGATTATTTTTTGAGGCATCTTGGTTTGTATGCTATCATGAGCAAAAAGAGAAAAGAAAGAAAGCAAAAAAAGAAAAAAAAAAGAAAGAAAAAGAACAGAAAAATTCAGAAAAAGAAAGAAAAAAAAAAGACAAAACGAAAAAATTCGGGAAACGCAGAAAGCCAGTCGACCGACCACCATTATAGGTCGGCCGACCAACTGACAGAATCAGTGTCAAAATTTCGTTTGTTAATATCCCTTTCTTTTATATGTTATCACTCCCGTACCTCATTCAAAATATTTGTGAGTCCTTTCTTATATTCAATGTGAGAGTTGTGCCACAAAAGGAGCACCTCCTTAATATCAAAAGTTGTGAATTATGTTGTTGGAACCGGTTTTACTAGCTTGGCTACTAACCCCACATATCCAAAAACATCTTAACCACCTTTACCTTTTACCTCACATATCTTTCATTACCTCAATTGCATGTATCTAGGCCACTTAAATGAGATTGTTGTACAAAGTTGTAGAATTCCTGTTCATGTTAGATTGCAGGCATGTTTTCATGGGTCGCAGTTAGGTGAGTGTCTCTACAAAATTACTTCTTTCTATCTTTTACATATACTCACCCTTTGCTTCATGAGTGTCTCGAGCGTACCGCGAGAGTCCATGGTATTAAGTCTCTATAGTCTTTATTTTTGCAAGTCTGACAACACCATAACTCGTTTGCTTGATTTAAATGCTTTCTCATTTTGTACTTGGTATTGATATAGTCACAAAATTGGGGGTTGATTGGTTGTTTACTTAGTCTAAAGCAAGGATTAAAAATAAAACAAGAAAATAAAGATGAGATTAAAACTATGATAAAAGGGATGCTAGGATTATTGGGTAATAAATAGCTAAGGTAATATAAATCCTAAGGTCAACATGTATTGCAGTCGCGTAAGGGGTGTAACATATCCTTTCGGTCTATGGTACCTAATAGCTCCTTTCGGCCTATGCTATTAGTTCCTAGGTCTCACAATTATTGGGTGTCAACAATAAGGGTGATTCCTAAATTCTAGGTCACATACCTTTCAATCTTAAGTAACCTAGCCGTCTTAAGTGATACGTGTCTATTTTATGATGTTTTACATCTATTTTTACACGTATTTGGTCGATCATTTACTATGTTTTAGCCTTTTTTTCCCACAAATTGTGTACTTTCGTATTTTTTATGCACTTTTGCAGATTTATGCGGAAAAGAGACGATTTGGCACCAAATTCGTATCCTCAAGTCTTTTGCTTAATTAAGGAATAAATGGAAAGTCAACTGGAGTCAAAATCAAGTACCAAGAGTCAAAACAGAAGAAAATCCGAAGACTTCCGTACAAAAGCGGTCGACCGACCAGTTAAACGGGTCGGTCGACCAGGCCTGATTTTCATAAAGCCCAATTTTCCAAGAAAGGCCGGAAATAAAAGAGGTCCAGCAAGAAGCGGTCGACCGACCAGCCAAACGGGTCGGCCGACCAGAACGAAGCCCATACGATTTCTTTTTCGGAAATAAAGTAGAGTTTTAGCTTTTAGGAAACTCTTAGTTTTTACCCTATATAAGCTAATCTTGTGATTAGGGTTAGGAATCTTTTTATCTTCTACTATTTAGTTTCTAATTTTTCAATAATTCTTAAGCATTCAATAAAGTTTATTCAGTTCTGCCTTAATTCCAATTGTGGTAATTACTCTTTAATCTAGTTTTTATTATAGTTCTTGTTTTTGTTACAATTGTTAAGTTAGAATCCCAAGCTTTATTAAATCTCGCATGCTTAGATTATTTACTATGTTCTCCATGTTTATTCCCAATTTTATATTCGTCTTAACAGTTATGAGTAACTAATTTTCATATGTTAGGATGTAGGGGATAATATGCATAGGTAAATAAAATCCGAAAACCCGACCTGTAGCAGGACCACGGTCGGCCGACTGGAATAGTCGGTCGGTCGACCGAGGCCGTGGTCGGCCGACTGGAGTAGCCGGTCGGTCGACCACTCGCGTCTGTTTTCTTATTTCGTCTTTTCTTATAAATTATAATATCCTGCAATAAGACCAATAGGAGACTTGTAGGATGTTAGTAATGACCTACCCAAGATTGAAAGATACGGGAAGGGGCATTGGTTTACACTTTAAGACGGATAGGTTACTCAAGGCTGAAAGGTATGTAACCTGGGATTTAGGAATCACCCTTATTGTTGACACCCAATAATTGTGAGACCTAGGAACTAATAGCATAGGCCGAAAGGAGCTATTAGGTAGCATAGATCTAAAAAGATATGTTACACCCCCTTACGCGACTGCAATACATGTTGACCTTAGGATTTATTTTACCTTAGCTTTTTATTACCCAAACATCCTAGCATCCTCTTTTATTATATTTTATTCTCATCTTTTAAATTCTTGTTTTATTTTAACCTTTGCTTTAGATATAGTAATCAACCAATCATCCCCAAAATTGTTACCTTAAACATTAACATTAAGACAATAAACATTCCCCACCTCTTTGTGGTTCGACCCTGACTTTCACTATCTATTGTTAAGGTTAGGAATTATAAATTTATCTTTGGTACCCTCAACGACGGGCATCATTAAGGTATAAACCAATGCCCTTCCCGTATCTCTCAATCTTGGGTAGGTCATTACTAACATCCTACAAGTCTCCTTTCAGTCTCATTGTAGGTTATTATAGTCAACAAAGAAAGACGAAACATAATACATACGCGAGTGGGTCGACCGACCATCTATTCCAGTCGGCCGACCACCGCCTTGGTCGACCGACCCATTAATTAAGTCGACCGACCACGGCTCTGCTACAGGTTGGTCTCGGAATTCTCGCTACCTATGCATATTCATCCCCTACATCCTAACATATGTATTTAGCTACGCATGATTACTAAAACAACGATGAAAACGGGAATAAACAGGGAAAACATAATGAATAATAATCTAAGCATGCAATAATAAAGCTTTGGGATTCTATCTTAACCGAATGCAATAATAATAAAAACAATAATAAAACTAAATTAAGAAAATAATTGCCAGAGACAAGATTAAGGCAGAAAAGGAACAAACTTTATTGAATGCTTGAGAATTATTGAAAGATTACAATTGAACTAAAAGATTGAATAAAACTAAATTACGAACTTGATTATTATGGTGGGTGCTAATTGATAAAAGCTAGATGATAACTGATGCCAAAACCCTAATCACAAGATTAGTTTATATAGGGCCGAAAAAAAATAATAGTTTCCTAAAGACTTCATACTTCTAATTTATTTCCGAAAACGCTTCTGGGCTTTGCTGAGGTCGGTCGACCAGTTTTGTGGGTCGGTCGACCTCTTTTACGGGCTTAGGAATTCTGGGCTTTCTTAAGATTCTGGACTTCTTAAAATTCAGGCCAGGTCGGCCGACCCATTTAGTAGGTCGGTCGACCCGTTTCCGCGTAGAAATTCTCCGGTTCTTCTTGATTTGACTTTTGGTACTTAAATAATGACTCCAGCTGACTTTCCTTCGTTCCTTAATTATGCAAAATTCCCGAGGGCATAAATTTGGTGCAAAATCGTCCCTTTTCCGCATAAATCTGCAAAAGTGCATAAAAATACGAAAGTACACGATTGTTGGGAAAAAAAAGGCTAAAACATAGTAAATGAGCGACCAAATGCGTGTAAAAATAGATGTAAAACATCATAAAATAGACACGCATCAACGGCGGCAACCGCAGCGGTCAGTCGCATCCATAAGCCACAACCGTGGCAACCACATTCGCTATGGTGGTTTCCAGTCGCCGAGTCCCTGCTACTGCACATACCGCGCCACCGAACACCACGACATACTATGCCACCTCCGTTACAACCATGGCACCAGTGGCCTCTTCCTCAGCTGATAAGGGGAAAGAAAAGCTCCAAGTTCTAGGGCACAAAGGTCGGAAATCCGTCCTTGGTATGCCACCTCGCCGTGCTCCTCGCCCACCAGCTTCACCTGTGATTCCCCTAGTCGAGGAAATCCCCGAGGTAATTTTCACTGACACCCATCAGAGAGATCAGATGGAGGCCTTAGTTGATAATATCATTCGTGGTAGTAGGTTTTTACTTCGTCCAGACTTAGATAGATTAGGTTTGCTTAGGCCCCTAGTTGACCTATTGACTGGTACGGGGACGGCTGGGTTGGTGACCATGTCCGAGTTTACATACCGAGTACCCACTTTGGAGTTCTTCAGCTGCTATTCTTTTTCTGCTGACACCTTTCTGGCCCACCCGACCGAGCCCTGCATTCATTTTTGACTCAGAAATGTGTCATACGCCTGGACCCTAACTAGATTTGGACAGGTTTTGGGGCTGGTTAGTGACGGATACTTGAGACCACCTAGGAACTTGGTTCCGCAGATGTGAGGGGCCCTTTCACATGTACGTTTCCTTAACCGAAAGGTCTCCCACGTCCATAGTCCTGTAGTTTGTATTTTCCTCCGCCTACTAGGAGAGACCATCTTTGCGCGACCTGAGCCAAACATCTGTAATATTGAGTTGGCCATACTCGCGGAGTACCTTAACATTGATAGTGGTACCCTTTTTGTCCTTAACATAGCCTACCTTGTGGCTACCAATCTAGGCGACATAGATCGCAGAGTCACTGGTGCTATTGTAGGCGGCGGGATCGTCACCAGGATTTACAGATACATCTTTGAGACTTTGCCTGGTGGTGAGCCTGTTACCCCCGATATCTACCTTTCTACAGGCGCCATGGTCCAGTTGACCTGGTTCGCCCATGCTGACCGCCAGACTTGGAGGATTGCTGGGTCACCCGCAGTCGTCCTTCCCTCTCACTCTTTACCTGCACTCACCCCTCTCACCACTGTTGAGGGGCCTAGACCAGAGCCACCTACCTACCACATCTCTTTCACTCCTTCCTCTTCAAAGAAGAAGCGCACCTCACTTGAGAGAGAGGTCGGAGCCACTGCAGGCTGCCGACCTTCACCGTCATCACGACCATCATCATCCTCTCAGCCGACCACCTCTCACACCACTACACATACCACCACCATTCCTACACCTACACCTACACCTTCACCTTTGACTACCCCTTCTTCATCATCATCATCCACCCCAGGCTTCCCTGCGCATTTCATTTTACCTCCACGTATTGAGGTACCACAGGCCGCAGACCGGGGGTACCGTGATCCTCTACTTTTTGAGCTTCTCATGGCGCAGCCCGTTCTTTAGAGGGACCTTGCCTTAGTCAGCTTTCCGGATTACGACGCGAGGATGCGCACTGGCACATTCCGACCTCCCAGTGGTCCTCACCCCTCTTTATACCGATACCCAGTTGGCGGGTACCCACAGACCTAATCTGAGGCACCTGGGAAGACAGCGGTACAGAGGGACGTGAGGCGACGTGCGGAGGAAGCCGCTCAGCATGCCGGTGCCAGTGGAGGAGCCGAGGCAGAGGAGAGATCCGGTGAGGAGGATGAGAGTGGTAGTGGGAGTGAGGAGAGTGGTAGCGGTGATGAGGAGAGTTCGGAGGAGGATGCGGAGTGACAGCTGCAGCCGGTTTGGGGAGGTTATGTATTTCTTACCTTGCTTCCATCTTAGTTTTTCATTTATGCTTTCTATTTTTGTATATATCTTACCCCGTAGGAACATGTATTAGGTTGTATAACCCCTTTCCCCTGTTTTGTAGCCAATGATGACATTGTCTAGTTTGGTTTGGGGAGGAGTTGCATCCTTTTGCGTCTGCATTTTTCATTTTTCTTGAATGCATTCACGTTTCCTTTATGCATTTCTATCTCTTTTTCACTTTCTGCATTCCTTTTTCAAAAATACAATAAAATGCATGTTTACTTTTGCATTTAGTCGAGTCAGAATGGAGTTTTCTGTGATGATATTGCCTTCTAGGATCTTCGAGTTGATTGTATATTTGCAGTTTTTCACCATTATTTTGTAAAAGACCATTTAGCATGTCTCGAATTCTGCTTTGAAAACTATACTTGGACTTTCTAGACTTGACTTGACTTGTATTTGGCAAACCACACATACTTTCTGAGTTTTAGAGCCATAACTGGTGACATTCATGACCAGTTTATCTAGGATTGAGAATAGTACTCCCTTCGTATCATCGCATTTCACATGTATGACTATTCATTTCTTTTTGCGTGCACGCATTATTTTGTGGTTGGTATCACATGTTAGGAGAATACTTGCATTTCCCTTTTTCTCATTCTACCCATATAACTCCACATTTAGCCAAAAACTGCCAGTTGACCTATAAACTACACCCAGATTTAGCTTACCCTGCGTCGAGCTAGCCGTAGTGTTGTTTTGTGGTATACGTTCATTATATCAGTTTTGGTTTGGTCTTTATTTTCGGGGTTGGTATTTGAGAAATTGGAACTTGAATTCGGGAGTATGTTTTTGTTATGAGCTTAGCATAAGAATAAAAAAAAAGTAAAAAAAAAGAAAAAGGAAAGAAAAAGAAAAATGATTCCCGTGCTTTATTTATATCTTTTGGGAATAGAAAAAAAAAAGAGAAAAGAAAAGAAAGAAAAAATGTTTGCTAAGCATGATTTTGACCGATTCAAGATTCCAGGTTTAGTTGTGTTATATGCCGAGCATGGCATTGTTTTTGAGTATTTTGGAAGGTTTTACTTTTGGTTGAGTCATGGTAGCTAGCTCGAGCCGTTACCCTCTCTTACCCATACGGTTTTTTGCCTCCTTTTACTCACTTTACCTCACATAACCATATTTGCAAGTATTCGACATGTGATAGACTTTGACAGGTTGTTATGCGTGTGCACGGTAGTTAGAATCACTTGTCATACTAGTTGCATTGCGTGATACGTTGGTCGCAGTTAGGAGAGTGTCTTCATTTTCTTATCCTTCTCTCTTACACATATATGTTTAACCTTTGATTGAGAGAAGAGCGATCCGGGAGAGTCCAAAGTACACAAGTCATTCGAGGTCAGTCGTCCAAGTTGTTTTCATTGCATGTATGAATTCGTTGCTTTTGGTTTTGAACTTTATGATGGTTAATTTCTGCATTTGCATGGTCAACAACATGATCCATAGTCGGTTCTGAGGCGATTCCATTCCATTAGGTAGTTAGTCAGTTGTTTTCCCTCTTTAAGTTGCATTAGTTTGATTGAGGACAAACAAAGGTTTGGTTTGGGGATATTTGATGCGTGCCTATTTTATATACTTTTTGGCATTATTTAGCATGCATTTCTATGCATTTTCACGCACTTTACGTGCCATTTTGCCCCTTTTTATTCTCTTGGTGTACTTTCTGTCATTTTGCAGGAATTATGCAAAAGTTAAGGAAACCGAGCTTTTCTCGTCCGAAGTAGGCCCTTTTAGAAGATAGAACAAGTCAAGGAGTCCTAAAACCCCAATTGTGCAGTGCCTGACTTAAAGGAACAGTAATTAAGGCAAGGACCAAGGACAAAAGCAAAAGAATCGAAAAAGAAGCAAGTTTTACTGTCAGTTACTCGATCGAGCAAACACCAGAGCTCGATTGAGGGGATGCAGGAGGAGAAAGCCTCGATCGAAGTACTTGATACTCGATCGAGGAGTCTGCTGGAAGGACCAAGTCCTCGAGGATCTCAAGGTTACTCGATCGAGCAAGTACCAGCTCGAATGTACTTGATCGAGTACAATCTGAATAACAACTACTCGATCGAGTGGTTCAGTCACTCGATCAAGCAACTCACTTATCTGTACCGGATATGCATTTCTCGTTTTTAGGTTTAATAACTAAGGAGTTACCCTAATCCCTATTTAAGTATTAGGTTAACAAACTAATCAGTATTCAGTCTTTTACACACATTTTTACTTTTGCACACTTTTCATCATTCCAGATCTTAACATTTTACTTTTAGTTTTTACATTTCACAAACAATTGGTTCTAGTATAAGCATTTGGATCTCGATCAACCTTTCCGCAGTTACTGTAATTCCTTTCTCTACCTTTGTTTATTATTATTTTGGTTATTTTATGAATTCTAGCATTTTATCTTTATTAATCATGTTGAATATTGTTATTATCGTTATTGTTAGTATAGTTCCCCTAATTATGCGTAGCTAATCTTTATAATATGTTAGGATTAAGGAACTCGCGGTAGTAATGTCGTAGGATTTGCATGTTAGTCGTCTTTGCGACGAAGTTCACCCATAAACAATTTAATTATGAAACTTGTCGAATGAGTGCACGCAGGAGACTAGTTTACCTAGTAAAACCGTACCTGGATCGAAAGATTGGTGGGTAGGCTTGTTTAGGATGATTTATGTAACCTATCTAGATAGAAAGATTGATAGGGGAGTCCAGGGTGATTTCAGACCGAAAGGATATTAATCGTTCCCACTTCGTTTATATTTTCGATTGACCTAATCGTTATGTGACCTATATTACCGCGACAACCTGAATCCTGACATATTCCCCTTTTATTGGTTAAAACTCATCTTTGTTATTTTTGTTTTAATTCTTTTTAATCTGTTTTAGTTACAATCTCAACAACAACCCCCCCCCCCCCCCCAATTCGAGACTTATAGACTGACATTCTTCTTATGACCGTGTCGCCCTGTGGAATTCGACCCTACTTCCACTAGCTTCTAGTTAGTAGACCTAGGTTATATTTGATATTAAACGATTGTATTATGCACCCAAAACAACCCTTTAAACCGTGAGTCTCACAAGCTAGGTATGAAAGATGGTTTCCTTCAAATATGCTCTAATCTTATTAGAACAACTAATACAATAACAATTATAGTATACTAATATAATCTAATTATATGAATATTATGAGATAATATTTTGAGAGGTTTTAGTATTTTTTCACACTTAGAAAAATAAGATTAGGGTTAGAATGAAATGGTATCTGAACAATGCACATAAGTAGTGTGGCTTAGGGTTTGGGGGGCACGGCTATGGGGAAGGACAAAAGAAGGGATTTTGTCTTACCCATGTAAACATAGGGTGGCTCTAGGTTAGTGTTTTCAAGGCAACACTTTAATGATTGTGTTTTGTGTAATTAACACACAAAACTCACCCTTAATCACCACCCACAAAACTGGCACCCATACTTAAGACGGACTTCATTTTATCAATTGTCATTTTGTACAATTGTATATGTGTGACATATATTATGTCACAATTATAAAACAATTGTTTTAATTTAAAATACATATTTATCAAATAAATATCATTTATAAATTAAATAAACCATATTTAACAATTTGACAAGTAATTCATAATTACTAATATATAAAATGGTCATTTCAATAATCGTCGATACAATTTACAACACTTGTAATAATATTCAACGCGATTCATTCTAATTTCGACATTTCATAAAAATCGATTAATGTTTGACAATTGACATGATTCAATTTCAAACATAAATCATACATTAAGATTTAACCTCTGATTTCTCGATATTCGAATTTAAGGAATCTGATCAACTCGTATCAATATACACTTGATCAGTTTATCAATTAAGGGAATTGTCCTATAGTTGTGACCTAAAGGGATCAACTGACGACCACCGTCATACGACAGTAATGTCAGACTCTAGCTAGCCAATCATTACCGATTAATGTTGGTCAATTGACTATATAATTCAAATCATCCCTTGCGCATTCTCGTCATGAGATTTAATTATGTGATCGCACTATTGTTGAGGACACATTTCCCAACAGTCTTAGCATCACAATTAGGTGTCGCAAGACCCATTTGGACACATAATCAACTGCAACTAAGATATACCAGTTACCTCGACTTCTTGGGAACGGTCCTTGGTAGTCAATACCCCAGACATCAAAAAGTTCAACCTCCAAAATACCGTTCTAGGGTATCTCATGTCGTTTAGATAGGTTACCTGATCGCTGGCATTCATCACACCTGGAAACAAAAGCCCGAGTGTCAGCAAACATGGTGGGCCAATAAAAACCTGATTGAACTACCTTAGCCTCAGTTCGCGATGGACCGTGGTAACCACCAAAATGTGAGGAATGACACCCTTCCAGAATCGCATTGGTCTCCCATTGTGGAATACATCGTAGGTAAAGACCGTCTGCGCATTCTTTAAACATGTAAGGCTCGTCCCAGAAGTAGTGTCGGGCATCATGTAGGAACTTCATGCGTTGTTGATAAGTTAGGCCTTTCAAAATTTCCTTACTAGCTACCAAATTAGCAAAATCTGCAAACCAAGGTTCAACCTTGTCGTTAGTCTGATCAATAATAGCACAAAGGGAGAATAGAGAATCGTCACCAAAAGAGTCATTTATGGGTAAAGTTTCCTCCCCTTCTCGGTAGGTCAAACGCGACAGATGATCGGCTACGACATTCTTGGCGTCCTTCTTGTCCTTGATTTCTAGATCGAATTCCTGAAGCAGAAGTATCCACCTTAGCAATCTGGGTTTTGCTTTCTTCTTTCCCAAAAGATGCATCAAGGCTGCATGATCTGTAAAAACAACGACCTTAGAACCAAGAAGATACGAATGAAACTTATCAAGAGCAAATATCACAGCTAAAAGCTCTTTCTCAGTGGTGGCATATTTCACTAGAGCCTCATCCAGACTTTGGCTCGCATAGTAGATAACACTCAATGCTTTTTCCTTCCGCTGTCACCAGACTGTTCCAAAAGCATAATCACTGGCATCACACATGATCTCAAAGGGCACCTCCCAGTTTGGGGGTTGAATGATCGGCGCAGACACCAAGGCCTGTTTCAAAGTCTGAAAAGCAGAGAGACAATCGTCAGTAAAAACAAAGGGGGCATCTTTCAAAAGCAACTGAGTAAGTGTTTTAGCTATCTTTGAGAAGTCCTTGATGAACCGGCGATAGAATCCGGCGTGACCAAGGAAACTTCTCACACCCTTAACATTAACTGGGGGTGGTAGATGCTTAATTACTTGCACCTTTGCCTTGTCAACCTCTATGCCTCGGTTAGAAACCAAGTGACCAAGGACAACTCCCTCATTAACCATGAAATGACATTTCTCCCAATTCAGCAGCAAATTCACCTCTATGCAACGCTACAAAATCTTATCAAGGTTAGCCAGACAATCATCAAAACTGTTACCATAGACACTGAAGTCATCCATTAAGACTTCCATAATCGACTCTATGTACTCAGAAAATATACCCGTCATGCACCTTTGAAAGGTGGCGGGGGCATTACATAGCCCGAAAGACATTCTGCGATAGGTAAAAACACCCTTGGGACAAGTAAAGGTAGTCTTTTCCTAATCTTCCGGATGTATCGAGATCTGGAAAAAAAACCTGAGTACCCATCTAAGTAACAGAAAAATTCATGTCACGCTAATCTTTTGATCATTTGGTCAATAAAGGGAATGGGGAAGTGGTCCTTCTTAGTAGCTGCATTCACCTGGCGATCATCAATACACATTCGCCAGTCGGTTACCAAACGAGTGGGTATTAACTCATTTTTCTCATTCTTGACAACGGTAGTACCTCCTTTCTTAGGTACCACCTGGACTGGACTTACCCGTTTTGAGTTTCCTACAGAGTAGATAATACCTGCGTCGAGCAATTTCATCACCTCAGTCATGACTACTTCCTCCATCTTTGGATTTAGCTTATGTTGTCCTTGTTTACATGGCTTACGGCCCTCCTCCAGCTCAATCCTGTGCATGCATACATCAAGGCTGATGCCCTTTATGTCATCCAAGAAGTATCCCACAGCCTTCCTGTTTCGTTTAAGAACGGTTAGTAAGGCAGTTAACTGAGTATCCTCCAGTTTATTGCTAACAATAATTGGAAATTGCTTCGTGTCATCATGGAAAGCATAACGAAGATGAGAAGGAAGTGGCTTACACTCAGGAACCTTTGCTTCAAGAGAGCACAAGGTACTTACCAGTGACCCTACCTCTCTCTTTTCACCCTTGGTCAACCTACCCGGAGTGAAATGAGACAGTTTTGAATCATTACCAATACCTGTGTATTCTGCATACTTGCTTAGCAGACTCAAAGTTGTTGATGGTGCATCAATCAAGGAATCTGTCCAAGGCTCACTGCTAAAATTATCAATAATATCAACAGAATAGCACGTATCCTCTATTCATGGGCCTGGAAAGTGTCATAGCTAAACTAAAGGAAGCTATGTCATCCCCTACTGATAAGGTCAAACGCCCCTGTCTTACATCTATGACTGCCCCAGCAGTGCATAAGAAAGGTCTTCCTAAGATGATCGGTGTGCGGGTGTGTTCAGCTATGTCTAAAACAATAAAATCAACCGGAATGAAAAACTTACCTACTCTAACAGGTACGTCCTCTAAGATACCTAAAGGTGTCTTAACTGACCTATCTGCCATTTGCAAGGTACTGTTAGTTTCCTTTAAGCGACCTAAGTTGAGTTTACGGCATACAGAAAACAACATAACACTGACGCTAGCCCCAAGATCACATAAGACTTTATCTATTGTTTCACTTCCTATGGCACATGTGATGGAAAAGCTCATTGGGTCTTTCTGTTTAGGGGGAGAATTATTAAGAAGAAAATTGCTTGACTCGGTCATAAAAGCAATAATAGACACCTCCCCAAGTTCCTTCTTACGCGATAAAATGTCTTTCCTGAATTTAGAGTAAGAAGGAATTTGGGTGATTACCTCAGCAAAAGGGATTGATACCTGGATGTTTTTGATCATCTCAATGAACATACTGAATTGTTTCTCAAGTTTCGCGTCCTTTAGTCTTCCGGGATAGGGAATTTTTACCATAGGGACGGCATTTCCATCTTTCTTCTACTCCTCTTCAGCCCGTGGCACCCCCGCGGCAGGGGAGGATGCCCCATCAAATTTGGCAGCCTGACCTTATGTATCGAAGGCAGATTCAGTAGATCGAGTTAGGCTTTTACTCGATCGAGTGATTGCTTCTTCAAAATTAATCGATCGAGGCTGTATTTAGCTCGATCGTGAGTCCTCCAAAACAGGTTCAGTCGATCGAGTAAAGGGGTCACTCGATCGAGGATTTATCAGCGAAAGTTTCTTTGATCGAGTGATTTGGACCCCGATCGAGGGAATTTCTGTTCGATTGCGGGAGTTGAACAATTTGTTAATTTTCTTTGGACTTTTCTTTGTTCAATTTTTACTAGGCACAACTTCTAACTCAACCTCCTGAGTTTTATAAGGGCGCCCGCTCCTCAAACTCGCGACGCCTTCCCATTCTTCCTCAAAAATCAGCAAATCGACCGGTTCATGTTGATAGGCGATTTCCCAACTAATTTCACTTGGTTGATTAACTGACGGTTCATGATCCGTAAAAGCAACAATCTTCGCCATCTCAAGTTCGGCATACATCTCAGAAAAATAACCGCCTAGCTTAAACTGCTTGTAAGCCAGCACCCTTGCCGAATCAGCTAAACATGTGACAGGATCAAGCCCCTTTTCGCCACACCTACCACAAGTATCCTTTTCAATGAGGTGAACTCGGTTTGGTTCACTAACATCATGGTTTTCACAAGCAACTTCTACCTCTGATTCCTCACGCGGGTTTCCGTATTGGGCCTCATGGGTGGCTATATTATCAATCAATTACCACCCCTTGTCATCCGCTACATTCACCAAAAATCGTCCTTGTGCGGCTGAATCTAGCAATGCCCTTTTTGAATAGGACAACCCATTGTAGAATTTACTGCATAGGAACCACCGTTCAAACCCATGATGGGGAATTGAACGGACCAACTTTTTGAATCTCCCCCATGCGACATTCAAGTCTTCGGTACTCATTTGGGGGAAATTGGTTATTTGAGCCCTCAATGCATTAGCTTTCTGAGGGGGAAAGTACTTCCGGTAGAAAGTTAACGCCAAAGAATTCCAATTTGTTATTCCGGAGCTCTCTTTGTCTAAATCCCTCCACCAATCTTTTGCATCCTCGGTCAAGGAAAAAGGGAAGAGGAATTCCTTGACCCTCTCTTGTGTAACACCAGGAGCCAATGGTACTGTGGAACAGTAATCGGTAAATGTCTCAAGGTGTTTCGCTGGATCCTCATTTGCCTCTCCTTTAAACAAATTCCGTTCTATTAGTTGATAGAACGAAGGATGGATAGAAAAGGTGCCCTCATTTGCAGTAGGAAGCAGAGATACGGTGGGAAGTGATTGAACATTAGGATCAGAATGGCTTGCAATAGTAGGCATATTGGACACAGACGGATATCTGTCAATCTCTCTGGTGCGAAGTACCTGAAAATACTTACAACACTAGAGAAAAATATGAGAATTGTCTCAAGGAATTGCTTCCCTGAGACTAAAACAAACTAAAAAGGACAAATAAAGTTACATCGCCTCCTCGGCAACGGCGCCAAAATTTGCTCGGCTGTCGCAACCCTATCAAAAATAAACCAACTGGTCCCAAACTAATGCAGTAGAGGCAGTCGGGTATCGAATCCACAGGGAGAAGGGAATTCTAAGAGTCCTAACAAGTTTGCTAAGTAACAAAAATGGGGGGTTTTCTAATTGTCTATAGTCTATGATCTAAGAGAAGAACAAATAAAGAAGAAACAAATGGTCAACCAAAGTAGAGAAAAAGCTAGGATATTCGGTTCACCATGGCTTAAGGTGGAAGGTAGGGATTAAGAATGTACTAAAGTCGGGAAGTGGTTCTGAAAAGGTTCTTTCGGTCCGCTATCTGCCCTAGGATAAAACTAACAAACTTTCACTCTAGCTAATTCATCCCAAAGTTCGTCGTAGGTCTACCTATTCCACTGTTTCGATCTAGGTCCAGGATATCCATACAATTGATTGATTGCGTCGACTCAAACAATCAAAAGCTATTATATGCGACGATTAAATGCAATCTCTAATCTAATACATTCAAAACAACGACTATATCCTAAGCCATGGTTCCCCTACATCCTAGTATAAAACATTGCCAACCATGTTCATGTTATTAACAACGAGAGTAATGAAAATGTGATTCAACATATTAAAAGAACAAGAAATGCAAAACATAAATTGAATACCAAAATAAAGAGAAGAATATCGTGATTACAAAATTGAAGGAAGATGAACAAGAAAGTGCTTACAAAACTAATCAATCATCTTAATAATTAGGTTTATAGAGAAGGAAATGTATTTAAGAATGAGATCTAGGTTACAAACTACTGTTTTTGGACTGTCGAGTGATGCCTTCTGTCTCCCTTTTCTTTGCCTTTTATGATAATTTGGAAATATTTCGAATCCTGAAATCCCGTGACCTAGCTCGATCGAGTAAGTGAGTTACTCGATCGACTGGATCCTTGTTCTTTCTTACTCGATGGCGTAAATGTCAGTACTCGATCGAGTATCCTTCAGATAGTGCTCGATGGCATCGTATTAGGTCTTCGATCGAGTGCTTTCCCTCCAACAACCACTCGATCGACTGAATATCAGGGCTCGATCGAGTGATTGACAGTGTTTTGGCGAGAGTTGCTCTTTTCTAAGATTTCTGCACTTCTAGCGTGATACGGTCCTTCCCCGATGTCTTTGAAAGTACTTGTTTACCGAGATTTGAGTGTGTTTCCTGTCCTTTCTTGTCATTTATCTGCAATGAACACAAAGGCAAACAAAGTAGACAATTCGGGGAGTAAAGGTTGCTAAAAGCTACGAAATAAAGGACAAATACGTGCAAAATGAACCCAAAAGGTCTATATAAATTGCGCGTATCAAGTAGAAGGGATCGAAGAACTCCCCTATATAGGTTGGACCTTACTCGATCGAGTAACTGAATCTACTCGATCAAGTAAGTCACTTAGGCGGATTTTGCTCGATCGAGTATTGGGTTCCACTCGATCGAGTGGTTCTAAGAACTGGCAACTCATAGACTGAATTCCACTCGATCGAGTTCTTTGCAGGACTCGATCGAGGCTTTTTCTATTGTTAAACTCGTTTTCTTCCCTTTTCCTTCATTTCTGCTTCCTTGTGTTCATTCGTACCTGTACATGAACACCAAAACAGACCACAAAAATACAAAACCCACAAATATTATCTCGGATTCGAAATGGTCTCTACCTCTACCTACGGATTCACGCTAAAAAGTTTAAAAATCCAAACAACGAAATAGTCTAAGTCGAAAACAGTAAACATATCAATTACAACTTGCACGGGGTTGGAAAACCGACTTAAAAGTTCTGAAAAATGAATGTTTACTGCCCGCGACAGGGCTCTTGACTCGCGGAACTCCCTTCTGCAATCGCAACGACGTCAGCGCCAAACTTCCAAACAACCGAACTATCAGCAGGATCGTATGTCATGACATATTGTTTTCTTTTTACTAATGGCTCCTTCTCCTTTGGATTCTTCCTCCCCTTCTTCAATGCTAACCAACCCCATCCATCCGGATTTTCGACACGGCTGTCGCAACCCTATCAAAGATAAAACCTAACTGGTCTCAACTAAATGTAGCAAAGGTTGTCGGGTATTGTATCCACAGAGAGTTGGGTAATCTATAGTCTAATAAGTCCGTCTGAGGTAACTATTTATGGGTTTGTTTGATTTTTATTTCTAAAAACTAAGAGAAAAAGGGATAGAGAAAACAGATAGAGAAATCACTAGGATTATCGGTTCACCACGGCTACTAAAGTCTGAATTAACAGTCACAAGACACCCTAAATTCGGTCTGTGGGTAGCGAAAAGGTCCTTCCGGTCCGCTATTCGCCCTAAGACTATACTAACTTAGCTTCCGCCCTAATTAGTATAATCCTAATAATAGTCGCAGAACTACCCTGATGCGTGTCTATTTTATGATGTTTTACATCTATTTTTACACGCATTTGGTCACTCATTTACGATGTTTTAGCCTTTATTTCCCAACTTTTGTCTACTTTCGTATTTTTATGCTATTTTGCAAAATTATGCGGAAAAAAGGTGATCTTAAACCAAATCCGTCCTCAAGTGATTTTTATGGCTAAGGATACGAAAGAACAAGCCTAGCGCACATTTCAAGGCCTGAAGATAGCATAAGCAAAGGTGCATATAGCAAAGAATCGATCCACGATGTTGCAGCCTGTTTCAAATGGCTATATCTCGAGTTCTAAAGCTGATAATGGAGTAATTCCAGTTGGAGGTGAAATCTTATCCTCTTATCTTTCTAACGCCGCGAGAATCGCTTGATTATGATGAGTAACGAAGAAATGGCAGCTGTTTTAAGATCGACGCGCGTTGCAGTCCCGACATCAGGTCGAGCGACCTACTAATTGGGTCGACCGACCTCAGCGCAGACCCAGAAGTTTCCGCGAAGCCCATTAAAGTGTTTAGGTCATTAGGAAACTCTTTATTTCCGCCTATTTAAGCTAAATTACGTGATTAGGGTTATTCATTCAGTTTTACCTATCAAATCTCACATCTAGTTTTAGCTTTAATCTTTCCATAATCATCAAACACTTTTCTTCAGTTTTATACACTGCTCATCATCAATCTTTCAACATTAATCAATAAAGCTTGTTTTTTTGCGCCTTAATTCTTATTTCCGGTAATTCCTCTCTTAATTTCTGTTTTATTATTGTTAGTTTATAATTATTAGTATCCGGTTTAATTTAGAATCCCAAGCCTTTATTATTATTGCACGTTTAGATTGATGTTCTTTATGATTTCCATGTTTATTCCTATTTTTATTATTGTTTCAATAGTTATGAGTAGCTAATTTCATATGTTAGGATGTAGGGAGTAAATATGCATAGGTAGTATAATTCTCGAATCAACATGTCGCAGGCAGGAGGTCGACCGACCACCATTATAGGTCGGTCGACCGACACGCGTATGAATTCTATTTCGCTTTTATTTGTAGTCTATAATAACCTACAATGAGACCAAAAGGAGACTTGTAGGATGTTAGTAATGACCTACCCAAGATTGAGAGATATGGAAAGGGCATTGGTTTACTTCTTAAGACGGCTAGGTTACTTAAGACTGAAAGGTATATGACCTAGAATTTAGGAATCACCCTTATTGTTGACACCCAATAATTGTGAGACCTAGGAACTAATAGCATAGGCCGAAAGGAGCTATTCAGTAGCATAGACCTAAAGGATATGTTACACCCCTTACGCGACTGCAATACATGTTGACTTAGGATTTATATTATCTTAGCTATTTATTACCCAAACATCCTAGCATCTCCTTTATCATAGTTTATTCTCATCTTTATTTACTTGTTTTATTTTATATTTGTTTTAGACTTAGCAACAATCAATTAAAACCCCTCTCTATTGTTACTTAATAGATTAAAAATTAGCAAACATAATTAACCTTGTCTCTCTGTGGTTCGACCCTTACTATCACTATCTATAGTTTTAGTTTGGTTTATAAATCTTATCTTTGACACCCACAACGACGGGTATCATACCCTGTAACACCTCCATTTATTTAAGAGCCTTTAGCAAGACATTCTCAAATAAACAAAGTTGTTACCATCTCGGAATGTCCGAGGTAGTGAATAACAAAGTAAGCAAACCAGAGTACTTTATATAAAAACTGATTAAATTTTAAACTTGATATTACAACAACTACGAGAACCAAACTTTGATGAAAAATAAAAGTACAACTGAAGTTATCTAAGTGTGATCTATCTCTAAGTAGGTCAAAGCCATGTCTCTCTCCATGCCAAAGCTCCCAATCCATCTGTCACCGACCTGTAAAGTCTACTCCCCATTCCGGATCATCGTAGGTGTCACACGAATACACAGGGTCAACCGCGAGGTTGAGTAGAAAGATAAATATGTTGGGGCTGGTGTCCTTGACAATTAAGTACAATGACTTATTAAATCTCTTTAAGGATCACAAGGGCATACTTTTGTATTATTACCAGTTGATCCACGTTTATCAATAACGGTTGGCTTGCTAGATAAGTTTGAAGTTATTGTCATACGGATGGCGGTGATCAACTGGTCCCTATACGTCACACCTATAGGACACGTTTGAGAGATGTGAAGGTATGAAAATACAGTCACATTTTGCCGGATACTACTAAACAGTTAGTCAGAGGTATTGACTAATAAATTAGTCAATAAGATGTTGAGATTATTATTTAATACGGATTAAATAATTTTAGCTAATACGGATTACAAGATTAATTCGTAAATTAAATATAAACGGTTATATTTAATTAAATATTGTATTCGCGTATTAATATAAACAGTTATATTAATTTGGGCAATTATACAATATCGTATATTTTATCAGACCGTTATTAATATATCGACTGTATTAATATCTGATAACATGTTACGATTTATAATTATAAACCCGCGAATTATATTTAAGCAATTGGGTCGAATCATGCATTGGAATAAGGTAAGAGTGGAAAGCCCACTCCTACCCTATGTCCAATTCGGCCGAAACCTAGAGGCTACATAAGGAGAGTCCTTCTCCTTATGTAGACTACTCTTGTTGCACTGTTAAAATAATTCTCAAGAAAATTAGGGTTTGAGAGCACTCTTCTCCTATAACCCAGATCTCACATCTAAAACTCAAAAGGCTCTCCCGATATTGCAAGGCAGTTGGAGAGGATTTCTAGCACACGCGGCCTCGTCTCAATCTAAGTCTTGGGTGCAAGTTATAGGAGGGAATTTGAGTTAATTCCTGTTCTTAGGCCTTTCGCACAAGGACCAAAGGTTGTACTTCTTTTCTTATGCTTTTTAATCTTATGACGATATTCACGACTGTAATTTTCATTATAATCCTGCAATTAAAGGGCGAATACACGTTTTATTCCCCACAAGTGGTATCAGAGCCTTAGGCCATGAAAATTTTACAATTGTGTCTTTCTTAAGTTTTAAAAATTTTGAAAACTGTACAATCTGCCTAGGCACTCGATCGAGTACCTGTTGCACTCGATCGAGTGCCCTCGTACCAGGCCCCGTGCGTGAGTTTTTAGTGGGAAATCGATCTTGTTTTCGATTATAATTTGCATATTGTTAATTAATCGATATTTTTAGCAATATGTGAATCTTTTGTTGTTGTTTATTTATGATTTACAGGTTTTAAATCCAAGTTATAAACTCGTTTTAGATTTAAAGTGCAGCGATTGCGTTTTAAAGAGTCACTCGATCGAGCCCCTGCTGCACTCGATCGAGTGACAGTGGCACTCGATCGAGTGCCTCTGCTGCTCGGTCAAGTGCTCTTGTTTCGGGCTCCCCTTTTCGAAAATAACTTGTTTCTTATTTTCACATGGCTTAAAATAATATACTGTATACGGAAATAGTATATTGTTTAGTGAAACGGTTCACCCTCGATTGATACATATTGTTTTTAAAACAGTTTAAAACAATGGATTATATGTTTATTAAAATTGGTGATTAAAACGGTATAGTCACTTAATTTTAATCTTAAAAGGTGGTTTGGTATAAATTTATTAATCATAATAACAGTATTATGTCATGTATAAATTTTATTTAGTTGATGCATTTTATTTATCGTCTTGTGAATGCCTTGAATGCTTTCAATAACGTATTTAATTTTTGCAAACGGTTGTAACTTAGTGTGGCCTTAGAAGATTGTGTCACCGAAATGATGGGACACAGTCTTGCTTGTAATTTTGAGATCTTGAATCTCCGTTTTGGGTTTTTGCCATGTAATTACTTTTGTATTTAAATTAGAATGTATCTAGGACTACTTTTGTAATTTAAATTAGTAATTTTGTGAAGACCAAAGACAAGACGGAGACCGGATGCTCACTCCCGCTGCAAGGACCAAGATGGAACATCAAGACAAGCTTCTAGGGTCCAACGGTGGATTCCAAGTTGTTTTATGTTTATTTTGGTAGGATAGGCCACACTAGGACTTTTATTTACGTTTATTGCATTTATCTTTATGCTTTCATCGATAATAGCTTGCATCATATTCCGCCTAAAAACCAAACCACCTATATCATGCCTGAAAACTGACTCATGTAGAGGTCTCGCGTTAGTTTTCTGTGACAATACAGATGTCACATGTCAATTGCAAAGCCATCACTTTATTTAATTCATTCACGTAAA
Organism: Silene conica; assembly: GCA_029255685.2. NCBI lineage: Eukaryota > Viridiplantae > Streptophyta > Magnoliopsida > Caryophyllales > Caryophyllaceae > Silene > Silene conica. The sequence continues at coordinate 34,212,244 of CM055313.2, read as the reverse complement.
TGCTAGTTTTTAGTTCACTTAAATATGGATAAATAAAAGTTGATGGGGTCTTCCTCGTATAACCAAAAATTGAGATTAGTCTTTATAAATCAGCCTCCCATGAATCCCTTCTTCGTCGGTAGGCATAATATGACCCCTTCTACGTCGGGTAAGTGGGAACAGATGATTTATTTTATCTCAACATCATGGTCACTCGATAATATCTAGTGACTGAGATGGACTAATAGATAGGATATACGGAAATCTATCGACCAAGAGTTCCAACGATTGGAATTAGCCAAACTGTGGGCTTATCAATATACGGAAATTGAGTCTTGGGATCATTTATATAATTCTTGAGGGAGATCAATTATATAAATGCATGAGTCTACGAGTTTAAATTCAATTTAATATAGACTTAAATCACAACAATAAGTTGCTTATATGGTTTTGTTTTATCTTCTTTTTCAGTGTAGAACACGTTCATTAAAACTGCTGTATAACTATAATGGCTGGTGAAGACCCAATGCCAAGTGCCAAGCTAGCACGTGAATCCTGGCTAAAAGCCTTCATGGACTCCATGAATCAGTCAACTAGACTGAGGAATGATGGGTCAAACTTCTCTGACTGGGAGGCAGCACTACGGAATGCTGCCATTGCTGACGGAAAGCTTAAGTATTTAACAGAGCCAATTCCGGCACACCCAGGAACTGGAGCTAGAGCCAACGATGTTCGCGCTCATAGCGACTTCGTCATGGAAGCGGGTGCGATAAAGAACGTACTCATCTATGCAATGGAATCAAATTTGCAAAGACGACGCTTCATAACCCATGGTGCAAACAAGATTTTCACCACGCTCACTAACGAATTCTCCAAGGCTCCGAGAATCGTTTCTTATGAGCATACCTGTCGCTTCTTTGAGGCGAAACTCCAGAAGGGCCAAGCTGTTAGCCCACATATTCTTCACATGATTGAGAATATCGAGAAACTGGAGATCCTAAACTGCAAGATCAGTGAGAACATAATCGTTGATCGTATGCTTCATTCGCTTCATGATGGGTTCGCCCTCTTTAGGGCCAACTATTACATGAACGACATGAAGAAGACTCCTCATGAGCTCCACTCCCTTCTCGTACAGACTGAGAAGGATCTAAAGTTAAGTGGGAGCATGAAGCAGGACGTTCTCAAGATCTCCAGTAAGGGAAAGGGTAAAGGGAAGGCTAAAGCTCAGGGCGACCTAGCAGTAGGTAAGCCCAGGTTCAAGAAACCAGGATTTGCTAAGAGTGGGCCAGGTGAGTCGAGCAACTCACAAGGCAAGATAAAGAGCAAGGATACAAGCATGGAATGTCACCATTGCCACAAGACTGGGCATTGGAGGCGCTCATGCCCCGTGTATCGCGAGGACATTAAGGCAGGCCGTGTTACTCCTGTTGGTATGTCTTCTTCTTCTTTTATTCACATGATTGAGATTAACCACGCAAGTTGCGGAACTTGGGTACTTGATACTGGTTGTGGTTCTCATCTATGTAATCATGTGCAGGGCCTCCGAAACCAAGAACCCCTAATCAAGGGTGAGGTGGACCTGCGAGTCGGGAATGGAGCACGCGTTGCTGCAGTCTCGAAGGGAACATACGTGATCCAGCTTCCAAGTGGATTCGAGTTATTTTTATATAACTGTTATTATGTTCCTAGTTTATCCAAAAACATTATTTCAGTTTCTGCACTTGACAAACTCGGCTTTTCATTTGTAATAGAGAATAATAGCTGTATTTTCTCCTTACACAATATGATATATGGCAAGGCAGTTTCCATGAATGGAATTTATGTTTTAGATCAAACTACCGAGATATTACATGTGAATAATAAAAGATTAAAGGTAGGTGACAAAGATCAAACTTACCTATGGCATTGTCGTATGGGACACATAAATGAGAAACGCGTAAAACAGCTCATACAGAATGGAGCTATATCGCCCTTTGATTTCGAATCATATGGCACGTGTGAATCATGTCTCATCGGCAAAATGACTCGTATTTCCTTCAAAGGTGTTGGAATGCGCGCTGCCGACCTATTAGGACTCATACATACGGACGTATGTGGCTCTATGTCGATCAACGCACGAGAAGGCTATAGGTATTTCATCACTTTCACGGACGATTTAAGTAGATATGGCTATGTCTATTTAATGAAGCATAAAAGTGAATCCTTTGACAAGTTCAAAGAATACCAGAATCGGGTACAGAACCAGCTGGGTAGAAAGATTAAAGCACTACGTTCAGATCGTGGTGGTGAGTATCTTTCACACGAGTTTGATCAACACCTTAAAGACTGTGGGATCGTGCTACAGTTGACTCCACCTGGAACACCACAATTAAATGGTGTGTCCGAACGGAGAAATCGAACTTTACTTGATATGGTTCAATCCATGATGAGTCACACCGTTGTGCCTGATTCATTATGGGGCTATGCTCTTTTGTCAGCCGCTCTAATACTTAACCGAAGTCCGTCTAAAGCTGTTGACAAGACTCCATACGAATTATGGAAGGGAACGGTCCCTAACTTGTCCTTTATTCAGGTTTGGGGCTGCGAGGCTTATGTCAAGTGGAGACACGAGGATAAGCTCGGCCCGCGATCGGTCAAGACATACTTTATAGGCTATCCAAAGGGAACGTTTGGTCATTACTTCTACTCGCCTACCGAACAACGTGTTTTTGTTGCGGCTAGTGCGACGTTCTTAGAGAAAGAATTTCTCGAGAACAAGTCGAGTAATAGAACCTTCGAGTTATCGGAGGTTCAAGAACCAACTACCGACCAACCATTGGAGGAAAGAAGTTCCTTCAACCGAGGCTGCGGTAGATATCCCTGAGGAACCTAGGAGGTCGGGAAGAGTCTCTATTCCACCGGACAGATACATTGGTATGGTCGAGGAACATGATACAGATGACGTCTTACTCCTAGAGGGTAATGAACCCAAAACCTATAAAGGTGCCATGACTAGTTCTGACTCAAAGCTATGGCTAGAAGCCATGCAATCCGAGATGGACTCCATGTATGAGAACAACGTGTGGGATCTTGTGGACCTACCTGCAAAGGTACGTCCCCTTCAATGCAAATGGCTTTACAAGATAAAGCATGCCGTGGAAGGACAACAAGATATCCACAAGGCTAGACTAGTTGCTAAAGGTTTCACTCAAGTGCCAGGCTTGCACTATAATGAGATCTTTGCACCCGTAGTTATGCTACGTTCCATTCGGATTATCTTAGCGATAGCCGCATTTCATGATTATGAAATATGGCAAATGGACGTTAAAACGGCCTTCTTAAACGGTTATTTGGAGGAAGAGTTGTACATGGTACAACCCGAGGGCTTTATCGATCCAGCACAACCTAAGAAAGTTTGCAAGCTTAAGCGTTCCATCTATGGACTTAAGCAAGCATCGCGGAGTTGGAATCATCGCTTCGACCAAGTGATAAAAGAGAATGGGTTCATTCGATCAGTCGAGGAACCATGTCTCTATATCAAGTCGAGTGGGAGCAAGATTGTATTCCTAGTACTGTATGTCGACGACATACTCTTGATTGGGAATGACATACCTCTCTTATCTTCGGTTAAAGCATGGTTGAAAAACCATTTCCAAATGAAAGATCTGGGAGAGGCACAAAGAATTTTGGGCATCCGTATCTACAGGGATAGATCACGACGGATGTTGTCTCTCAGTCAGGAGTCTTATATAGAGAAGATTCTGGAGAGATTCAGCATGACGAACTCCAAGAAGGGGTTCCTTCCTATGACTCCTGGGCTTCACTTGAGCAAGTCTCAAGAAGCTACGTCAGTGGAAGAGAAAGAGCGCATGAGTCGGATTCCTTATGCTTCGGCAATAGGATCGATCATGTATGCCATGATATGCACACGTCCAGACGTTGCATATGCATTGAGTATGACTAGTCGATTCCAAGCTCATCCAGGTGAACCACACTGGATGGCCGTGAAAAACATTCTTAAGTACCTACGGAGGACTAAAGATTGGGGATTGACTTACGGAGGCGACTCGACGCTCTGCGCCACGGGTTACGCAGATGCTAGCTTCCAAACGGATCGAGATGACTCGAAATCTCAGTCTGGATTCGTTTTTACTCTTAATGGCGCTGCTGTCAGCTGGAAAAGTTATGAACAGAGTGTTACAGCAGATTCTACGACTGAGTCCGAGTACTATGCCGCCTCGGAAGCAGCTAAGGAAGCAATATGGATGCGTCAATTCTTACAAGGACTATCTGTAGTGCCTAGTTCGAATGACCCAATCACCGTCTATTGTGACAATAGCGGTGCCATCTTCCAAGCTAAGGAGCATAAGTCTAGCAGCAAGGCTAGACATGTACAACGGAAAGCTCATCTAATCAGAGATTACGTGGAGCAAAAGGAGATTTTCATTGATAAGATCGCGACGGATGACAACATAGCTGATCCTCTCACAAAAGCATTACCACGTGATAAGCATGAAGGGCACATTCATTCCACAAAGTGATATATAATGTTACATTCAACCTTATTGTTATGATATATAATGTTTTGTTTCTCATGTGGAATTGTACGCCAATTTTGAACACCACAAAGTGAACTGATTAACATTACATCGTTTTGGTCCTTGATTACCCACTTGAGCTGATAACTCAGGTAATCATTTTGTGACGTTGGTTGATGGTGGGTTCAACGAGCCATAAGTCACGCGGCTGACTGACCAATCACAAAGGCGAGTTATACGGATATCTCGTAGAACACCCCGTGACAGCGTTATGGAGTCCTAAATGTTTTATAACATTGGGTGCCAGGTCGTGGATAGGACCTCCATAGTGTTCCTTAGAGTCGAGTCTTTTGACCTTCATGTGTCTCTTGAGATTAAGACATATTTTGGGTAGCTTTGGTTTCTTTCCCACGGTCACCGTAACAGGGGCTAAGAGGATTTTTTCTGGGTTATTTCATGCTGGGCGATATCGGCAGGATTCGAGTTGAGGGAAATATCCAAACCCTTATCAGGATTTTATCATTTCTCAGGGCCACTCGAGGAGTAGTAACTGAAATGCATGGCCATGCTCGAATACGGATTCGTTTTATCAGTTAAGTTACTCTCTAGTCGGGGAAACCACTCTTGATACAGATCGCTTGTGAGATACGACCTTTGCGAATGCGGATTTGCAAATTGTCTTACATTGAGTGGAAGAAATTTTAAAAGGATATGAGAATCGGTTATCGCACCTACACTTGTACAGACAAGTGGGAGTTTGTTGGAGCTTGTGTCCTCCACATGTAGTGTGATAACGTCATTGCACATACCCTTGTACGGACAAGTGGGAGATTGTTGGGGCTGGTGTCCTTGACAATTAAGTACAATGACTTATTAAATCTCTTTAAGGATCACAAGGGCATACTTTTGTATTATTACCAGTTGATCCACGTTTATCAATAACGGTTGGCTTGCTAGATAAGTTTGACGTTATTGTCATACGGATGGCGGTGATCAACTGGTCCCTATACGTCACACCTATAGGACACGTTTGAGAGATGTGAAGGTATGAAAATACAGTCACATTTTGCCGGATACGACTAAACAGTTAGTCAGAGGTATTGACTAATTAGTCAATAAGATGTTGAGATTATTATTTAATACGGATTAAATAATTTTAGCTAATACGGATTACAAGATTAATTCGTAAATTAAATATAAACGGTTATATTTAATTAAATATTGTATTCGCGTATTAATATAAACAGTTATATTAATTTGGGCAATTATACAATATCGTATATTTTATCAGACCGTTATTAATATATCGACTGTATTAATATCTGATAACATGTTACGATTTATAATTATAAACCCGCGAATTATATTTAAGCAATTGGGTCGAATCATGCATTGGAATAAGGTAAGAGTGGAAAGCCCACTCCTACCCTATGTCCAATTCGGCCGAAACCTAGAGGCTACATAAGGAGAGTCCTTCTCCTTATGTAGACTACTCTTGTTGCACTGTTAAAATAATTCTCAAGAAAATTAGGGTTTGAGAGCACTCTTCTCCTATAACCCAGATCTCACATCTAAAACTCAAAAGGCTCTCCCGATATTGCAAGGCAGTTGGAGAGGATTTCTAGCACACGCGGCCTCGTCTCAATCTAAGTCTTGGGTGCAAGTTATAGGAGGGAATTTGTGTTAATTCCTGTTCTTAGGCCTTTCGCACAAGGACCAAAGGTTGTACTTCTTTTCTTATGCTTTTTAATCTTATGACGATATTCACGACTGTAATTTTCATTATAATCCTGCAATTAAAGGGCGAATACACGTTTTATTCCCCACAAAATAAGACAACAATATAATATACTCCGCACCGATCCAACGCCAAATAAACTCCGCACCGATCCAACACCAAATAAACTCCGCACCGATCACAAGACCCCTTTATCTCCGCACCAATCACAGACCCTTTATCTCCGCACCAATCACAGACCCTTAATCTCCGCACCATTCATAGACCCTTTATCTCCGCACCAATCACAGACCCTTTATCGTCACCTCGTATCATATCTCAGAATATATAAATAGAACAATTCAATATAATAAACACATTACAACAACAATAAACATGGTTATCACCAAATGTCAACAGATTACTTATCATTATATGCATAGTATTCCCCTACCTCAACCGTCGATTGGAATTGTCGTTTGTGCAGCTGCTAAAAGTATTCTTCACGGAAAACGTTACCTGGTTCTGGGTGGGTTCGAAAGGTCCTAGGCACGACTGGCCTCACCGTGATAGCACTCTTCTTCTTCTAGGTGGTGACGGCAGAGAGATTAGGGTGTAGGTTATGTTGATAGTAGGTCAGAAAATAGGGTAAATGTCATACTTGTTTAACGGTATAGGTAGGTAAGCGTGAGATTTGAGTGTTGGTGAGGTTTGTTAGGGTTTCGATATTGTGGCAACATTAGAGGCCCAAACGCAACCCCCATAGATCCCTTGTTCGAACCCCACGAGAGGCATGACACCACATTAAAAAGAATTTTATAAATGAAGCAAGTACTAGTATCGTACTTAATATCGTAATCAAATAAAACCGCTTAAACTATCATTACATCAAAATTTAGGATAAAATCGTAACTCAAAATTTGAGGTATTACAGTCTTTCCCCCTTAAAATGAACTTCGTCCCGAAGTTCAACCACAGTCAGGTGACAACCAATCCCACTCATGCGAAATTGGAACACAGACATTAACAAAACATTAACCAAAACATTAACAAAGCATCAACCAAAACATTAACTTGAAACATGAATGTCTCGAATATAAATGCCCAGGAAATATCAACACGCTAATATAATAAATAATATTAAGGTAAAATACGGAGTATTACATACCCCTATCCCAATCTTCCTATCCAGGTCAAGAAGATTTCTATACAACCAATTGAGTGCGTCGACTCAAACAATTAACAGCTGTTATATGCGACGGATACATACAAACCAAGTTACGGGTATCTTAAAATAACTAATCCTACGCCATAGCTACCCTAAATCCTAGTAGAGGGATTAGCAACGCATAATTGTTAAAAGAAAAATCACAACAATGGAACAAATTATTAGCAACATTTCACGAAAAGAGAAGGAAATGAAATTAAGATTAGAAATTGAAGTTACCGAAGCCAAGTAGTGGAACGATGAAGAAAGTACAATAATCCAATCCGAGTAATAGAGAAAAGTAGCAAAATTCTAATCTAAAAATGAGAGTGAAAAGTAGCAGTAGTTCGTGTGTCCCCCTGCAGTTGTTCTCATCTGTTTTTATATATAAGATAATTCTTAAACAGAAGTTGATGGCTTAGTGTAGCCCAATAGTCGTTCATCTTCTCGATCGAGAGAAATTCATTCTCGATTGAGAATGCATTGCTCTCGATCGAGATCTTTGGCTGGCATCTCACTCGATCGAGAATGCAGTGTATTCGATCGAGAATCTTTAGGTTAGCATCTACTCGATCGAGAACAGGACAGGTCGATCGAGAACTTCTTCATGCATGAACTGATCGATCGAGATAAAAGTCTCTCGATCGAATGGTTTTGATCACTTCGAATGTCCTCCCATCCTTAAGGATTCCTTTCACGCATCTCGAGGCAGTAAGTTTCCACTACGAGCCTCTTAAGCAAGCTTGGAGGACCATAAAAAGGCTGATTTGTATCCGCTCCGGTTCGTTCCTGCAAATAATGCAAAACAAACCAAAGTAGACTATTCGGGGGATATTTGTAGTAAAATACTACGGATTAAGCATATAAATGTGTGCTAAAAAGGCCTAAAAGGTCTATAATAAATGCACACATCAAACTTCCCCAAACCAAACCTTTGCTTGCCCTCATGAAAACAAAATGCAAAACTAAAGGAACAAGTAAACTTACAGCCCCTACGACTAACCACCGAAACCAATTTAATGCAACAATTGAACTTAGCAATTGTGTCAAATGCATACGAGTTATCAAGATGTCCGAAAAATAGCTGAACTGTCGACCTTGCTAGACCTTAAATGTCGGACTCTCACTGTAACACCCCCATTTATTTAAGAGCCTTTAGCAAGACATTCTCAAATAAACAAAGCTGTTACCATCTCGGAATGTCCGAGGTAGTGAATAACAAAGTAAGCAAACCAGAGTACTTTATATAAAAACTGATTAAATTTTAAACTTGATATTACAACAACTACGAGAACCAAACTTTGATGAAAAATAAAAGTACAACTGAAGTTATCTAAGTGTGATCTATCTCTAAGTAGGTCCAAGCCATGTCTCTCTCCATGCCCAAACTCCCAATCAATCTGTCACCGACCTGTAAAGTCTACTCCCCATTCCGGATCATCGTAGGTGTCACACGAATACACAGGGTCAACCGCGAGGTTGAGTAGAAAGATAAATAAGACAACAATATAATATACTCCGCACCGATCCAACGCCAAATAAACTCCGCACCGATCCAACACCAAATAAACTCCGCACCGATCACAAGACCCCTTTATCTCCGCACCAATCACAGACCCTTTATCTCCGCACCAATCACAGACCCTTAATCTCCGCACCATTCACAGACCCTTTATCTCCGCACCAATCACAGACCCTTTATCGTCACCTCGTATCATATCTCAGAATATATAAATAGAACAATTCAATATAATAAACACATTACAACAACAATAAACATGGTTATCACCAAATGTCAACAGATTACTCATCATTATATGCATAGTATTCCCCTACCTCAACCGTCGATTGGAATTGTCGTTTGTGCAGCTGCTAAAAGTATTCTTCACGGAAAACGTTACCTGGTTCTGGGTGGGTTCGAAAGGTCCTAGGCACGACTGGCCTCACCGTGATAGCACTCTTCTTCTTCTGGGTGGTGACGGCAGAGAGATTAGGGTGTAGGTTATGTTGATAGTAGGTCAGAAAATAGGGTAAATGTCATACTTGTTTAACGGCATAGGTAGGTAAGCGTGAGATTTGAGTGTTGGTGAGGTTTGTTAGGGTTTCGATATTGTGGCAACATTAGAGGCCCAAACTCAACCCCCATAGATCCCTTGTTAGAACCCCACGAGAGGCATGACACCAAATTAAAAAGAATTTTATAAATGAAGCAAGTACTAGTATCGTACTTAATATCGTAATCAAATAAAACCGCTTAAACTATCATTACATCAAAATTTAGGATAAAATCGTAACTCAAAATTTCAGGTATTACAGTCTTTCCCCTTAAAATGAACTTCGTCCCGAAGTTCAACCACAGTCAGGTGATAACCAATCCCACTCATGCGAAATTGGAACACAGACATTAACAAAACATTAACCAAAACATTAACAAAGCATCAACCAAAACATTAACTTGAAACATGAATGTCTCGAATATAAATGCCCAGGAAATATCAACACGCTAATATAATAAATAATATTAAGGTAAAATACGGAGTATTACATTCTATCTCCCTTAAGAAAACTTTGTCCCCAAAGTTTAACACACAACTGCACATATGATACTTCAACAATTACGATATAGACTGTAACATACGCAGCATGGTTATCCAGTATATTCAAATACTCACGACATATCAGTTAGTCATGTCATAACAACTAGTCATATCATAAAATCATTAAGATTTTACAATCCTATCCTCCTTAAAACACGGTTACGTCCCCGTAACCTCATTATAACATCCCCAACTCATTACTCCGTCCTACCCATTACTTTATCTCAAAAGATCTTACTCCAAGAAACCAAGTATCGTAAAGTCATCATCGAACCTAAGACCAAAGACAAGGGGTGAGTGAACTAGCATTTAACTTAAAACTATACCTCCAAAACAACACTCCCATCTCAATATCGATTCCAAAATCAAATAACTCAGTAATCATGGTCACTCTGGACCGTAAACATAACTCGGCGCACATGCCCAATAATTCAATACTAGTAACCAATCTCCATCTCACTTTTAATATCAATATTAACATCAATATCGTCAGAGGTTCACAGAACCGTGCACAACACTTAAAGTATGAACTTTAAGCTACTCACCCACAAGTCTTAATCAAAGGTAACAATGATAAAAATACGACCAGAACACCACTCGAGCTTATCAACCAAAAGACCAGAACGAAACCTTAACATCAATATCCGAACTTTGAACTCACACTTTACTAGCTCACTTAGCAACGTACCAAGATTAATTCTCTAGCGCTTGCTCATCGTATCATTCATATCAATAAATTTAATGCTAAAAGGACATTACCATACTCTTGTCCAAATTAGTTCTACCAAAATAAAATTATATAACATAACACAACTAGTCACGTACCAAAAGTTTACCGTTTTCACAACTCAACCCAACTCACAACAAAAGAGTTATCTTATCAAAAGAATTTATTAACTATCAAAATAAAGGAACAATTATAATTTTTCAACCCAAATAAGTACTTGTAAGAAACCCATAGCAATCATCACGCAGCATATATAACCTCGAGCAATAATAAGAATCTTATGATCGGTAGGAAACGCGTATGCAGTAAAACAGAATCAGAGTGATTAACACCTACATACTCTTGGAATTTTAACACAGGGTTAATATATTCACAACATTGTAACAATCAAGAAGCTCGTAGATCATAATTGGAAACTTAAAATGTTTCATGCTCACATTCATATTATAGAAGCAAATCATATTTAGGAAAAGGCATAGCGCAAAATTTATTAACATGATTAAACATGGAGCATTGACATATCCCCCAAGATATACACAAATCATACCTCACCAGACGTTTAACATTTCTAGGTATCAATAAGTTGACAAAATCACTTAGGTACATTTCCATCCCCTCTCATTACATCATCTATCATGAAATTGTTAACATAAATGACTTGCAAAACGAGAGGTTTTTATATATTGCGTAACAATTAAACATTCTGGCAGGATTCCATCATCACGTAACTACAGTATTTGTCATGTTGCAACAGTCACTATAACATCAAAAGTTGTCATGGATAAACTCCACTTTGAAACATTTTAAATTTTTTTTTTTTTTGAAACATTAAAGTGGTAAATTGGTGACAATTTATAAACACGTGTCAAGAGACAATTTTACAAGTTGTACTTTGAAATGAGACCACCCGAAGACATCCTGACTTTTCTTTACTAAAGTTTGTTCTTGTAGTTCAGGAATTATGAAAGTTTTATCGGTAAAGGAAATAAATAAATAAGTAAATAAATAAATAAATAAATAAGCGAGTTCACAAGAGTAGTTCTTACATAAATCATATGTCAAACAATATATAATTCGACATGTCGCAATCAGACTCTAAGTATAACAATATGCTATTCACTGTATGGATAACCATATACTTGAAAAGCTACAAGGATTATAAGCACATGAAACTAGACAGAGATGAACCATCAATATCCAAAAGAACATCAACAAGATTCACATTGTTCAAATACACACAATTACGTATAACCCTTAGACTACTATATCATGTTAGTAAGTTTACCAGTTAAATTTCATTCTGCCACTCGGCAAGCCTCTTCTTAATAAACACGATATTGACTGTCAATACGGACAACACATCATTATTTTGAGATCATAACACTAGACAGTAAGAGCGTTGGCATAATTGAAACGGTTTCATACTAAACTTGACGAAATAAACAAGGTTGTGTTATCATATAGTAAGGTTCATATTCATATTATATGCATAATTCACATATCAGAATATTACATGGGCACATCACATAATTCGTATTTGATTCAACTGCCATATGAAACTGACATAACTCGCAATTCCACTAATTACACATTACACAGCAACTTACAACAATCATAACTAAATACCCGCTTAGCTATCTTGCGGCCCACTATAGTCTTTAGAAATTATGAAGAATTAGATGACCATAGGGAAAAGAATTGAAGGCATATCTCAAAAGAATTATTTTTAACACAACTCAATTGGTCTGGAAATGAACTCTAAAATCATTCAACAGAAATTTGGGCAACTATCACAAATCAAAATTAAATAAGGATTTGTTAAGGCTTCATACAGTTTATCGTACATAAAATTTTCATACACATAGAGAGGACACATTTTAAATAGCAGTCCTCGCAAGCAAGGTAACATTCCAAAAATTTTATCAAAATTTGTTTTCCTTGAAATCACTACACTATCGTATTTAAATATAACCATTATACAGTTGAAGCATAGACATCACTTGTACTATATCAATATGCATTCCTCATTTCAACCATAATTATCATCTAGAACACGGTAAAGATCTCGAAACTGAAAGTAGAACCAACTAATTAACTCAAAATTTTATACATTGCATGTATATACCGTTGTAACACATATTTATATAACATTCATGGCTTGGGGCAACACATTCCGCATATCACTAGACATGTATTACTAACATATATATAAGTCTGATCATTCATATCCAAATACCAACAATATATGACCTAGTTACGGTAATCATTTAATAATTAGATAATCACATGTACGCTTCAAACACCAAAATCATATGATCACATCCCTTTTACTATTGCTCAACAAATACAAATTCCTACTCTTCAAATTTTAATTAAATCATCCTGCTCGATCCACATTTTAATATCAATCATAACATTCAACCCACATTATTAACCATAAGTCTTGTATCACTTACCTCATTCTTCTCCTGTAATGACGTTAGTACAGTATAACGAGGTCACTATATAGTCTACCCCACTCTTCAATTACTCTCATTGGGTTCCCGAGACAGAACCGAAAGGGCCCAGGTCTGGTGTGAGGGGGCCCCTAACTCATCCCGTTCCTTTTCGGGGCTCCTATCAGTTCCATCTCGGGGTTCATTTTATTAGACTCTTCCTACGTTCATTATTATTCATTTAGTTTAGGCCTGAGGATCGTTCGCTCTGATACCACTTTGTAACACCCCCATTTATTTAAGAGCCTTTAGCAAGACATTCTCAAATAAACAAAGCTGTTACCATCTCGGAATGTCCGAGGTAGTGAATAACAAAGTAAGCAAACCAGAGTACTTTATATAAAAACTGATTAAATTTTAAACTTGATATTACAACAACTACGAGAACCAAACTTTGATGAAAAATAAAAGTACAACTGAAGTTATCTAAGTGTGATCTATCTCTAAGTAGGTCCAAGCCATGTCTCTCTCCATGCCCAAACTCCCAATCAATCTGTCACCGACCTGTAAAGTCTACTCCCCATTCCGGATCATCGTAGGTGTCACACGAATACACAGGGTCAACCGCGAGGTTGAGTAGAAAGATAAATAAGACAACAATATAATATACTCCGCACCGATCCAACGCCAAATAAACTCCGCACCGATCCAACACCAAATAAACTCCGCACCGATCACAAGACCCCTTTATCTCCGCACCAATCACAGACCCTTTATCTCCGCACCAATCACAGACCCTTAATCTCCGCACCATTCACAGACCCTTTATCTCCGCACCAATCACAGACCCTTTATCGTCACCTCGTATCATATCTCAGAATATATAAATAGAACAATTCAATATAATAAACACATTACAACAACAATAAACATGGTTATCACTAAATGTCAACAGATTACTCATCATTATATGCATAGTATTCCCCTACCTCATTCGTCAATTGGAATTGTCGTTGTGCAGCTGCTAAAAGTATTCTTCACGGAAAACGTTACCTTGTTCTGGGTGGGTTCGAAAGGTCCTAGGCACGAATGGCCTCACCGTGATAGCACTCTTCTTCTTCTGGGTGGTGACGGCAGAGAGATTAGGGTGTAGGTTATGTTGATAGTAGGTCATAAAATAGGGTAAATGTCATACTTGTTTAACGGCATAGGTAGGTAAGCGTGAGATTTGAGTGTTGGTGAGGTTTGTTAGGGTTTCGATATTGTGGCAACATTAGAGGCCCAAACTCAACCCCCATAGATCCCTTGTTCGAACCCCACGAGAGGCATGACACCACATTAAAAAGAATTTTATAAATGAAGCAAGTACTAGTATCGTACTTAATATCGTAATCAAATAAAACCGCTTAAACTATCATTACATCAAAATTTAGGATAAAATCGTAACTCAAAATTTGAGGTATTATACTCACGGGCCACTCTTCTCTCATCAAGCAAAGGGTAAGCATATATATGAACAAGAGAGAAAGAGAACAAGAATCACTCGCCTAACTACAACCTACGTGAACATGCATGCATAAGAGTATGAAAAATAATTCTGATCACCGTGCATAAACATTCCAACCAACCGAGGTCCAATCACATGCTGAGTGCTTACGAAATTTGGGTAAGAAGGGGGGAAATATTATTGGGAATGTGGAGGTAAAAGCCAAGCTAACACCGAAACATAACCAAATTACACATCCGCTTCGAAACCATTTGACAAGAATAGCACAAATTACCGAAACTGGTAAACCACTCACTTTTAACCAAAAGATGAACTCCTCAAAGAATAATTTGAAGTATAGGAGGAAACAGTTGAATCATAACACTTTTTTCCTTTTCTCTTTTTTTCTCATTTTTTCTCTTTTTTTCAATTTTTTTCATCATTTTCTTCTTTTTCAATTTACCACGGCTGACCAACCGGGCCTCTCGATCGAGTGGAATGATTACTCGATCGAGAACATCCACAACAAAACCGATCGATTGAGCTTTAGGGCTCTCGATCGAGCTTCTAACAACTCCTTTTCTCACGAAAACGCACTCCGATCAACGAGATATGGGTCAACCCAACACAAAGAATGATATACCCTTCAGAGACAACACGTAAAGCAAGCTTGACGGGGCAGGCTAAATTTTAGGTTTAGCTGAAAGGGTGAAAAAGGCAAGATTTGGCTAATGTGGAGTTAATTGGTAAACTGAGAAAAAGGTATCATAAACACTCTCCGACATGTGACACCGGCCACAAACCCGAATGTTCACAGGCACAAACTGTAATACCCGTATTTTAGCCTCGGTCAACGGCAGTCAAACCATGCTTTATACACGAATTTCAAACGGAATGTTTATAAAGTATATTACGTAATTTATTATTATTTTATAAATCGTATTTCTACGATTATTTCGTAATTCATAATCACTTTATATTTGATGTTTATTTCATAATATATTTATAATTAAATATATTTCTTATTTC
This sequence comes from Silene conica, assembly GCA_029255685.2. Classification (NCBI taxonomy): domain Eukaryota; kingdom Viridiplantae; phylum Streptophyta; class Magnoliopsida; order Caryophyllales; family Caryophyllaceae; genus Silene; species Silene conica. The sequence continues at coordinate 34,196,547 of CM055313.2, read as the reverse complement.
ATATTTATTTCTCATTTATACTTGTTCAATTATTTATGTCGTTATTATATTTAGATTCTAAATTTTATATATATTCTTATGTAAGTACTAATAATTTTATTTATTATACTTAATTAATATTTACTACCACTCAGTTACATAACTTAATTAGTATAATTATTTATATGTCTCGTTAATTTTAAGTTACGGGTTGGGAACGGAATATTGATGTTAGGGTGCCTCGAGATGCATGATGGGCCGAGTGAAAATAGTGTTGGGCTCGGACGTAGAATTTAGAAACCGGGTACAATGTTAAGTGATGCAACAAAAATATGAAAACCCTACCTTACCCAATTTTGCATCGACAAAACTGTAGCCTCCCATTCCTCATACAACTCTTCTTCATCGATAAAACTTATCTAAAACCCTAGTTCACATATCAGAAGCATGGGTTTGGGGTAGAACAAGGGTTCGACTGACCCCGAACCGCAATCACCAGCACCATCTTCACCACTGTAAGTCGACATTCTCAATAATCGTCTTTGTTTCGTTTTATTTTAAGTTAATTGCTTTCGAATTGTGTTGGTTTAGTATTTGGTACGATGTTTGTTTAGTAGTAGGGTGTTAGTAGGTTAGGTGGGTGATTGTATGGTGGCGCGTGGTGGCTGGAGCACCACCATAATAGGGTGTTTAGAGGCGTTAACTAGGGCAGAAAAGTGAACATGGGAGAACAGGGCCGTGAGTGCAAACAGAGCAGGAACGAGGCAGGGACTCTGGTGGCAGTTGTTGCGGTGGCTGGAGGTGAGGAGAGAGGGATATGGCACCACCCCTAGAACCACCGTGAGTCATTGTTGACAATGGTGGTGGCCAGAGGTGGTGTCGGGCATGGTGGTGAGAGAAATAGACGAGAGAAAGAGGGGGTACAGGCGGGTTTCTGGAAAACAGAGTGGGAATTTTTACGGGCGGGCTATTTAAACCTGTCGTGGTGGTTGCTGTGGTGGTTCCTGGTGGTGTGCATTGGGTGGTAGTGATAGTTGGTAGTACGTAGTTGAGTTTAGGATTGTTGGTGGTGGTCGTGGGTAGCTAGGAGCGTGGTGGTGGTGTCGTAAAGTAGGGTGCGCGAGTAGTGTATACGGAGTTGCGGTTGCGGTCGAAGTTCCTGTACGTTTTGCTGCTTGTGTCGAGGGCTAGTGTAAGCGAGTCAGGTGTCGTGGTTGGTGTCAGTGGGTGCGCCATGGTGCGGGGGTGGCAGCCACCGTGTCGTGGTGGTGGTTAAAGTGGCGTGAAGGTGTCGATGGGGCTGCGTTTGGAGGGGTTGTCAAGGCTTTGTGGTGTCGTGGGCCTGTTTTGGTCACGGCTTTAATTTGTGAGGGCTGCTATATGTGATGCATTTCAACACATTGGCCATGTAATATTATTTTATTATTATTATTATTATTATTAAAGTATGTTGTTGTTTTCGTTGGTTGGTCATCATCATCATTATTATTATTATTATTATTATTATTATTATTATACATGGTTGTTGCTAGTTTGTTACATGTCTGTGTATTATTATTATTGTTAATATTAATATTATTAGTGGTATGTTTATTATTATTAATATTTATATTATTGTTATTATTATTATTATTATTACTATTATTATTAACATTGTTAATTTTTTATTTATTATTGCTAAGTAATTGTTGTCTTTTCTTATGGGTACTTGAGTCGTAAGTAATCGGATGCGTTTAATTAAGTTTGTGGTTTATGTTTTCACGTTTCGTAATTTTAATAATAAAATCCGTATCTCCATAATTTGTAATACGTATGTGACAAGTAATCGTTATTTATTTATGGGTGATAATTTATATAATTCTTTATTTTTAAATTGCTGGTAAGTAATAATTGTTATGGTCTCATTATGCGTAATATAATTATTTAAATCGTTAATTTGAATAATTGATATATTATATTTGTTTACGTAGTTATATTAGTTAGTAATTATGTATATTATATTTGTTAGGTGACGGTTTTGAAGTGGCATAATTCTATTTACTTACTGGCTTACTATTGGACTGTATTGCTATACAGGTAGGATACACTGACACTATACTTTTTGAAGTGTTATGGATGGAAGTTTACTCTGTGATGTGTTATGAAAGGATGGAATTGCCTTGTATGTTATGGATGCAAATATGAGTTATATGAGTATGGTATTTAATGGTTATTTATTTTAGTGTTGCATTCATGAGCATGGCATATACATTGGTTACTGAGAAAGATATGGATCAAATATTGTTCTGATATAAAGCCCAAGGTGGTTCTTCAGACCAGGCCTGGTGTCTTATCAGCTATTGAGCTGGTGTTCGGCGACGGCCGATTATAGTCTGCCGGGAGGTTCGGTATGGCTGGGTGTTACGGGTTTGAGATTGTGATTGAGATTGAGCTCGAGCATATCATTGCATTTGCATCATTTATCTGTTGCATTACAATTATTGTGTTATCCTACTCAACCGCGAGGTTGACAGTGTATTCGTGTACACCTACGATGATCTGGAATGGGGAGTAGATTCTACAGGTCAGAGACAGAGGAGCTAGGAGTTGGGGCAGGAATGTGAGATGCATACTTGGGACCGACTTAGAATTATAACGCATCTAGAGAAGTCATCAATTGTATTTTTCTTTTCCGTTAAGTAGTAACTGTAATAACAAGTTTTAATTTTAGCAGTTTTATATAAAGTACTTTGGCTGTTTTACTTTGTTATTCACTACCTCAGACATTCCGAGATGGTAACAACTCTATTTATTTGAGAATGTCTTGCTAAAGGCTCTTAAATAAATGGGGGTGTTACACAAACGCAATTGAAATTCATACAAATGCAGGTTGATGATACATGTCACGCAAGGAGTACTACTCACAATCCTAAAAGAAACTAGTCATGGATGTCACCAATTTAAAATAAGCTCTAAAACCTAATAATATATGAGTAGGTTGCCAAACATGTCAGGTTAAGTCTATTCGTTCAGCATCAAATTCAGACATAAACCTTGTAGGACCATGGAAAAGACTATGCTAAAGTAATAACTGCGCAGGGCTCTGATGATAAGCAGAAAGGGGGCAATTAAATATTGTTTTGACTCAAGCTAAAGTGCAAAAATAAACGTGAATTTTTTTGAAAATTTTTTGATTTTTTTAAATGCAAGAAGGGAAAAACAAATGCATGCGAAATTGAAACGTGATAACAAAAACGCAATAAAACAAAATGCAGACACAAAATGGATGCATAATTCCCCAAACCGAACCGTACAATGCCCTCATTGTACAAAGGAAAGAAAAGAAGATGCAAACTAACGAGAGTGAGTCGGAAAACTTATAAAAGAGCGAGTAACGAAGGGCCTCCCCAAACCGACCTGGAAGGTGAGGTTGGGTATCCTTTCGATCGACCAAAAAAACAGCCCGGACGATGAAGTTGTCACTCGATCGAGGAAAGTACCTCTCGATCGAGAACAATGGAAGCCGAGATTCTCGATCGAGCAACAAGATAGTCGATCGTGAACATCCAAAACCGACAATCCCTCGATCGAGAGAGAAAACTTCTCGATCGAGGAAATCCTGCAACAAAAGTTCATCCAAACGTAACAGAAAAGTGTTTGAACAGACAAAACCAAAATGAAACAGTACGAAAAACAGAATGTTCAAAACAAAAACAACTAAAACAGTCGCGTTGCCTCCCAAAAAGCGTAGGTTTATGAGGTCCCGCACGACGTATGAGCTTCAATCGTCAAACTCATCAACCTCATCGAAAAAGAATACTTCGACGCAACCCACAACAGCATCCGCTCCGTAATAATGCTCCACTTGGTGACCATTAACTCTGAAACGATTCCCCTCGGACCCTTCAATCTCAACGGAACCGAAATGGTTGACACCGGTCACTGTATATGGTCCACTCCATCTAGACCTCAGCTTTCCAGGAAATAATCGCAACCGGGAGTTAGATAGCAAAACCTTTTGCCCGAAATGAAATTCCCGAGGCACAATCCGCTTGTCGTGCCAGCGCTTAGTAGACCTGGTGAGACCAGTAACTCAAAGGCCAAAGCTAAGGGCAAAGGGAAGAGGGAGAGTGCCACCATTGCCACGAGTCTGGGCATTGGAAGAGGAACTGCCCTAAGTACCTCGATGATATCAAGGCTGGACGTGTGACAGCCACATGTATATTTTCGTTTATTCATATGATTGAAATAAATCATGCAAGTTCAGCAACATGGGTATTTGATACTGGTTGTTGTTCTCAGTTGTGTAATCACTTGCAGGGTTTAAGGGTCGTCCGCAAACTTGAGAAAGGGGACATAGACCTTCGCGTTGGAAATGGAGCAAAGGTTGCAGTTGTCTCCATAGGAACTTATGTACTCAACCAACCTAGTGGTTTTGAGTTATTTTTAAATAATTGTTATTTTGTTCCTAGTTTGTCGAAAAACATTATTTCTACTTCTGTTTTGGATACGGAAGGATTTTGTTTTAATATTAAGCACAATTGTTGTACTTTTTCATTAAACGATATGATTTATGGAAAGACTGTTTCCATAAACGGAATATATGTTTTAGACCAAACCACCGAGGTTTATCATGTGAATAATAAAAGGGTTAAAACAAATGATAAAGAACAAACGTATTTATGGCATTGTCGAATTGGACACATCAATGGAAAACGCGTAGAGAAACTCATTAAGAATGGGTCAATACCACCATTTCATTACGAATCAATTGGTACGTGTGAATCATGTCTCATCAAAAAGATGACTCGTATTTCCTTTAAAGGTATTGGAATGCGAGCTAGTGATCTTTTAGGACTCATACATACAGATGTATGTGGTCCTATGACAATCACAACAAGAGACGGCTATAGATATTTCATCACTTATACGGATGATTTAAGTAGATACGGGTATGTCTATTTAATGAAACATAAGAGTGAATCCTTTGACAAGTTCAAGGAATTACAAAATAAGGTTGAGAACCAATTGGATAGGAAGATAAAAGCACTTCGATCTGATCGTGGTGGAGAGTATCTTTTGACTGAGTTTGATCAACACCTGAAAGACTGTGGTATTGTATCACAGTTAACTCCACCTGGAACACCACAATTGGATGGTGTTTTGGAATGGAGAAATCGAACTTTATTAGATATGGTTCAATCCATGAAGAGTCACACAGTTGTGCCCGATTCATTATGGGGATTTGCTCTTCAATCGGCTGCTCTAATACTTAACCGAAGTCCGACTAAAGCAGAGGACAAGACTCTATATGAGATGTGGAAAGGAAAAGTTCCTGACTTGTCTTTTATTCGGGTTTGGGGCTGTGAAGCTTATGTCAAGTGGAGACACGAAGACAAGCTAGGCCCACGATTGGTTAAGATTTACTTTGTAGGTTATCCAAAAAGAATTTTTGGTCACTACTTTTATTCACCTACCGAACAAAAAGTGTTTGTTGCGGCTAGTGCGAAGTTTTTAGAGAAAGCGTTTCTCTCGAACAAACTGAGTAGTAGAACTTTTGATCTGTCAGAGGTTCAAGAACCAGAAACCAACAGTGTGATGGAAGAAAGTGTTCCTTCCACATCTACTATGGTATCCATTCCAGAGGAACCTAGGAGGTCGGTTCGAGTTTATCACCCCCCAGACCGATACATTGGTATGGTTGAGGAAGGTGGTGTAGAAAACATTTTACTGCTTGAGAGTAACAAACCAGCTACCTACAAAGGAGCCATGACATGTTCCGACTCCAAGCTATTGCTCGAAGCCATGGAGTCCGAAATAGATTCCATGCAAGAGAATCAAGTATGGGATTTGGTTGATTTGCCTAAAAAGGTAAGACCCCTTCAGTGCAAATGGGTTTATAAGATAAAGCGTGCATTAGATGGACAACCAGATGTTTATAAAGCACGATTGGTGGCAAAAGGTTTCACTCAAGTACACGGGTTGCACTATGATGAGATATTTGCTCCAGTCGTAATGTTTAGATCTATTCGGATTATCTTAGCGATAGCCGCATTTCATGATTATGAGATTTGGCAAATGGATGTGAAAACCGCTTTCCTAAACGGGTTTTTGGATGAAGAACTGTATATGATACAGCCTGAGGGTTTCATCGATCCTAAACATCCTAAGAAAGTGTGCAAGCTTAAGCGTTCCATCTATGGACTTAAGCAAGCATCACAGAGTTGGAATCATCGTTTTGATGACGTGATAAAACAGAATGGATTCATTCGAATTGTCGAAGAACCATGTCTGGATATCAAGTCAAGTGGGAGAAAAATCGTGTTCCTAGTATTGTATGCAGATGATATACTACTGATTGGAAACGACATTCCTATGCTCTCGTCGGTTAAGACATGGTTAAAGAACCATTTCAAAATGAAAGATTTAGGTGAGGCATAGAGGATTCTAGGCATCCGTATCTATAGAGATAGATCAAAAAGGATGTTGTCATTGAGTCAAGAAGATTATATAGATAAGATTCTTGATAGATTTAGTATGACAAACTCTAAGAGAGGTTACCTTCCTGTTGTTCATGGGGTGCATCCGAGTAAGAAATAATCACCTACAACACCGGAAGAAACTGAACGCATGAGTCGGATACCTTATGCTTCGGCAGTAGGGTCGATCATGTATGTCATGATGTGCACACGTCCAGACGTGGCATATACATTGAGTATGGTTAGCCGTTACCAAAATAATCCAGGTGAAAGTCACTGGATAGCCGTCAAGAACATCCTTAAGTACTTACGAAGGATTAAGGATTGGCTCTGGTATATGGTGGAAACACGGAGCTATGTGCTAAGGGTTACACATATGCTAGTTTCCAAACTGATCGTGATGATTCCAAATCTCAGTCGGGTTTTGTCTTTACTCTTAATGGTGGAGCAGTCAACTGGAAGAGTTCCAACCAGAGCGTTACAACATATTCTACAACAGAGTCTGAGTACTTGGCAGCTCCCGAAGCTGCAAAGGAAGCTATTTGGATACGTTATTTCTTACAAGGACTAAAAGTAGTACCTAGTGTGAATGATCCAATCACCCTTTATTGTTATAATAGTGGTGCCATCTTCCAGGCTAATGAGCCCAAGTCTAGCAACAAATCTAGACATGTACTCAGAAAAGCTCATTTGATAAGAGATTACATAGAGCAAAAGGAGATAGCGTTGTGCAAGATTGGAACGGATAACAACATTGCAGATCCGCTGACTAAGGCACTACCGCATAATAAACATGAAGGATTGGCTCTGGTATATGGTGGAAACACGGAGCTATGTGTTAAGGGTTACACAGATGCTAGTTTCCAAACCGATCGTGATGATTCCAAATCTCAATCGGGTTTTGTCTTTCCTCTTAATGGTGGAGCAGTCAACTGGAAGAGTTCCAACCAGAGCGTTACAACATATTCTACAACAGAGTCTGAGTACTTGGCAGCTCCCGAAGCTGCAAAGGAAGCTATTTGGATACGTTATTTCTTACAAGGACTAAAGGTAGTACCTAGTGTGAATGATCCAATCACCCTTTATACGTTATTTCTCACCGCATAATAAACATGAAGGGCACATCTCATCTATGGGGATAAAACGTGTCCCAGAGTTGTAATAAACATTACTTGATTGATATTTGATCATTTCAATTTTTACTTAATAAAATCATTGAATTTCTTTATATTTTTTTACATGTGTATTGTATGACAATTTTGAACAGCACACAGTGAACTGTTTTACTTTATATGTCTGCATTGTCCGTAAACACCAATATGAGCTGATAACTCAGGTGATTATTTTGTTAGTTGAAGGATGGAAGGTTCAATATTCCATAAGTCAAGCGTTTGACTGATCAATAACAAATATGGGTATATGATATCGCATAGGACATAGTGACCACAACATAGAGTCCTAAATGTTAAGATACATTAGGTGTCTGGTCGTGGATGGGACGTCTGATGCGTGTCTATTTTCTAATGTTTTACATCTATTTTAACACGCATTTTAGCACTCATTTACAATGTTTTAGCCTTTATTTCCCAACAATTGTCTACTTTCGTATTTTTATGCTCTTTTGCAGAATTATGCGGAAAAGAGGTGATTTTATACCAAATTTCTACCCTCAGGATTTTTGTATGACCAACAAACGAGGAGGAAGCAACTCAAAGCGTAAACCGAGTACCAAAAGATCAAAATTTGACGAATTCAAGGCTAACACACAGGAAAACCGGTCGACCGACCGACTACCCTGGTCGGCCGACCGAGACACATGTTATCTCAAACCCAGAATTCAAATTACGGAAGCAGAAGTCCACTAGGCCCGATAACCGGTCGACCGACCGCATCCCTTGGTCGGTCAACCAACGCGCAGTTCCAGAAATTTCCGTAAAGCTCATACACGGATTAGGTTATTGATAATCACCTTTGTAATCTCTATTTAAACCTAAAGACGTGATTAGGGAAATAGAGAGTTTTACATCCAGTAGTTTATCATCTAATCTTTTACTTATTATCATCAAGTTCTTAGCATCTAGTTCTAGCATCTAGTTCTTATTATTCAAAACACTGTTTCATTAGTTTAGTATCGTTCTTATTTCATTGTTCAAACAATCTTTCCACGGGATTCAATGAAGTTTTTCTTTTCTGCCCTAATTCCGTTGCGGTAATTCTCTTTGTTTTCAGTTTATTCATTGTTGTTTCATATAATTGCTAGTATCCGGTTTAGGTTAGAATCCCAAAGCCTTGTTGTTTATCGCATGTTTAGATTGTTGTTTACTATGAATGATGTTTTCTTAATCGTTGTTATTGTTATTATCATAGTTATGAGTAGCTAATTTTATATGTTAGGATGTAGGGAGTAATTTGCGTAGATGGTATAACACCCGAATTAACCAGTAGCAGACTTTTGGTCGACCGACCGGCTTAACTGGTCGGTCAACTGAAGTGGTTGGTCGGCCGACTGGAGTAGGTGGTCGGTCGGCCGACTTCGCATGTTTTCTGTACGTTTTGTTTTGTTAATTATAATACCCTATAATAAGAGTGAAAGGAGACTTATAGGATGTTAGTAATGACTTACCCAAGGTTAAAAGATACGGGAAGGGCATTGGTTAACTCTTTAAGACGGCTAGGTGACTTAAGACTGAAAGGTATGTGACCTAGAAATTAGGAATCACCCTTTTTGTTGACACCCAATATTCGTGAGACCTAGGCACTAATAGCATAGGGCGAAAGGAGCTATTAGGTATCATAGACCGAAAGGATATGTTACACCCCTTACGCGACTGTAATACATGTTGACTTAGGATTTATACCATCGTAGCTCTTTACTACCCGAACATCCTAGCATTCATTTTAATATAGTTTTATCTTTATCTTAATTTTCGTCTTATCCTTGTCTTTATTTTATTTAGCCTTAGTAACAACCAATCAAACCCCCAACTTGTTACCATATAACATCGACATAGAACAATAAACATTCCCCACCTCCTTGTGGTTCGACCCTTGACTTACTCTTTCTAGTTTAAGCCGAGGTTTTATAAATCTTATCTTTGACACCTCTCAACGACGGGTGTCAAATTTTGGCGCCGTTGCCAGGGAGGTAGCGCTAGTGTTAGTTGTTTTTAGTCATTTGTCTTTTTCTTTTGCCGTCATGACTATCTCCCCTTTCCCACAATTCGAGCATGAACCATTGTATATCTATCGTGATAGATTAACCTCTTTCCTTTCTCAGTCTGACTATCCTGTTAGTATTGAGGAGGTTTGTCGTATCATTTATGATGGAGTTACTGGTAAAACCTTGATCGAGATTGAGGGAAATTATGGATGGGATTTTCTTGACCTACCTCATGAGAAGCAATGGGAGCTTCTTAAAAACCTAATCCGAGCCAGTGGAGATACAGAGAGGTATGAGAGCGCTGATTTTAGTAACCCGGATTCTTCTGTCGAGAGTGATCCTATCACTCCCGTTGCTGAAGATTCGCTCATTCTTGATGAGGATGAGTATGATAGGTTACTTGATTCTCTTTCCCTCCCTGTTGATGACACTGACTTGGATACAGCTGATGAGTTACAAATTCATCCCTTGACTGACCAACCTATTTCTTTAGGTGTTAGTAATGAACATGTTTCTGATACGTTTGTACCTTCGGTTAATGAACCTTGTTTTGTGCAAGATTCATTTGTTAACATTTATGATGTTCTTTATAATATTAGTGAATGTTATGTGCAAGGATCCTTTACAAAGGATCCTTCGGAGGCTTTGACGTGTTTTAAGACATGTGCAGGTGAATCTCTTGCTCAGGAGGTTGATTTGGATGCTCCTGAAATTGCAACACGAGGGACAAAGTCTATATGCGGTAGGAAGAGAGATGTTCTCGATCGAGTAGTACCACTTACTCGATCAAATGATGTAGAGAACGAGGTCACTCAAGCAAGTGATCATTTGGCTGTAGAAAAGAGCCCAAGGAAGAAGAGACCGAGGAAGGTGTCAGCCCATGACTTGGGAGCTGACGACCCCGGAAGATGGGAGGATAGGGCTAAGGATGATGACCCATCTATCTACGTGGTGGAGAGAAACTTATCTACCGAAATCACCATCGCTGAAGGGGTAGCCTGCAGTCAGAGCCCTTGGTCAAAGAAATCCTGCATCCTTCGTGGATAACTTATTCTTATTGCTTGTTTCTGTTTTTTAAGACAATTTTCGTGTTTTCGTTAAGACATTTAGTTTTGTTTCGCGTTAGACTTAGACAATTTTTGCTTTTATTGTTTTGTTTGAGACAACTAGACTTAGTACCGTGGATTTTGCGCATGTTTTGGGCGCGTATATAATGTTTTTACAGGTTTGAGGGGGGATTAACTCGGTCCAACGAGTTAATTTCGAGAAAAAAAGAACACTGCACAGGAAGAGTGGTCGACCGACCTGAAGCATCAGTCGGTTGACCAAGCCCCTGCAACACAGAAGGTTCTGTAACCTGTCTCTTGGTCGGTCGACCAAGTGATGTGGTCGGTCGACCACTTAAGCTGCTACAGCCTATTCGTGTCTACCTCGGGAAGCGTGCAAGAACGATTAGGGAGTCTCTCTCCTTACTCTTTCCTTTCTGCTTTCGATTTTCTTCTCAGTTATCAAACCTATAAAACATTATTTATCACCCAAACCATCATTAATCCCCGAAAAAGGTTTTTTCTTCATCTTGTTTTTCAGGTCCTTCGAGTGGCACTGCTGACCACCGAAACGTCCTAAGCTACGCTGGTTTGGGGAGGTTTCTATTGCGCTAAAATCCGGTGAGTTCCTTCCATGTGTTCTTTATTTTTCCTTTTTCGCTTTTTTTCCTTTATTTCATAAACCTTTACTTATGGTAATGCACAATGGGGACATTGTGCGGTTTGGTTTGGGGAATGGTTTTGTGTCACTTGCATTGTTCCACAGTTTTTTTGTTGAAAACTAAGTTCCTGATTTTATACTCAAAACTAATGTGGGTTTTGTTTCTTTAAGTTTAGGTTATAAAACTTAATTAGATCTTATGCATGCATGATGATATCATAAGATGTAATTGTCCTTACATTGGTTTTAGAAGGTTTATACTCAATAATCACCTATTACTTGAGTCTTCAATAACCGAAATACCCTTATAACGATCTAACAAAATTGTCTCTAAAAGATACGTATCAAGACCCGATCTCAAACTAAGACTATTTTGTTACTAGAAAATATTACCCTTAATATTATTAGTATATGAAATGATTTATTTCATTTAGAAGACTATTTCTAAGAGAAATGAGGAGAATAATATGTTGTAGTATTGTGTGAATGAATGAACAAAACCACCAACATCAAGACTTATTTGCATGTAGTGTATGTGTAGTATATAAGGAGCAACACAAGCTAATTTGCTCATACTTTACACGTCCCATATGCCTTCACAATGCCAATGCATGGCTTCTTACACTTATGACAAAAGTACACAAGATGTCTTACACCTATGTCTTACACAAAGACTAGGTTGTGTAAGCTTTGTCATAATAGGTTTCAAACAACACACCCACTTACAAACATATATTTACACGGTTTACATATGATAAAATGGACTCCATTTTATCTTTGTCAATTGTGTTAATTTGTAATATGTCACACATGTCTCATAACACATGAACCAATTTGTTAATTATGCAATTTTAACTCTTTAAAATTCATAATTCACAATTTTATAACATTTAAATAATCCCTTTAGTAATTCGAAATTACTATCTTATAAAAATGTAATATCATAATTTTAATTACAACTCTTTGTAATTTTATGATTAACCGTGTTCATTCTCAACTTAATCGTTTCCCAAACGAGTAAATAAAACGTGTAATAAAACAATTTTATTACCTTGACCATTATTATTATAATCCCATTATAATAATTTTTGTCACGCAAAATCATTTCTTAGTTCTAGTTATTAATTCGTATCCAATACGATATTAATTAATTATTCCATTGAGACGGAATTCCCTAAAGATATGACCTTAAGGGATCAACTGATCACCACCATCATATGACGATAATGTCAAACTCTAGACAACCAATCATTATCGGTAAATGTTGATCAGTCGACTTTAAAAGAGTAACTTTCACAGTTGTGTTTCATTCAAATGAGTTTTAATTATGTCAACACACTATTGTCGAGGACAGTTCCTCCAACATTTTTGTCACACGTTTATTGCATTTCTGTCTTGCATTGTTCTTTCTTTATTTTCCTTGCATATACGAAAGAACAAAAACCCAAAAAAAATAGAAAAATTCAAAAATTTCAAGAAAAAATGCACGTTTACTTTAGCATATAGGTCGAGTGGGAACGAGAGTATTTCAATGATGATTTTGCTTTTTTCACATGTTTATGCCTATGCATATACCTTGCTTTGTCAACATGTTTTAGTATAAAAGTCATTTGCATATCTACGAGTTTTTGTCAAACAATCTGCCTTTCTTGAAACTTGACTTGTACTTTGGCAAACTACTATACATTCTGAGTTTTAGAGCTTTATTCCTGGTTTGATTCATAAACTAGTTGTCTAGGATGTGAGTAGTACTCCCTTTGAAACATGTTACATCAATATGCATAAACGTGAACATGAATTGCTATATACCTATATGCTATCTTGTTTTGTGAGTCTTGATATGTAAAACCCCTCGCGAAAGCGGAAATATAAAACACACAAAGTACTAAAAATTCAGCGGAATTAAAACTTTTTAAACATAAACATCATGCGAGATGAATTAAAACTGAAACTGGAAACTGAAACTGATATTAACAAAATAGATAAGTATAACAGTTCTAAGTACGAAAAACCAAATATATACAAAGCCTGGGATGGAACATCCCTACAGGCACCAAAACATGAAATGTATCAAAACTAAGAGTCTAGCTAATCGATAAACGTGTAAGTCATATGATGAAAGGATCATCACTCGCTAGCTCTCAAGTGAACCCCGTCCAACCTACATGTACCTACATACATGAAAACATGTACGCCACAATCAGTGGGGAGTGACTAGAGTTCTCCTAGCCACCTTTTGTGACAAGATGTAACACCCCCATTTACCTAGGAGCCTGAACTAGGACTTCCAGGGTAAATAAGACTGTTACCATCCTGGTTAACCCAGGGTAGTAGATAATCATAGTGAAAGATAAACAATACTTTATAGGTAAATTGTTAACTGAAAACTGATACAAGACAAGTTTATAGAAAAAGGTCCAAAACCATACAACTTGTAACAACCTCAACTAAAACATGTGAAACTAAATGATCTAGGACTAAGTCGGTCCATGCCTTGTCTCTCATTCCATGCCCAGCTCCTAATCCTGTTGTCTCTGACCTGAAAGATCTACTCCCCATTCCGGATCATTGTAGGTGAATACGAATACACTGTCAACCTCGCGGTTGAGTAGGATAACACAATAATAAAATGCAACAAGTAATAATATGCAAATGCTTATAACATGCTCGAGCTCCATCTCATTCTCAATACTCATACCCTTGCACCAAGCCATACCGAACCTCCCGGCAGACTATAGTCGGCCGTCGCCGAACACCAGCATAACAGCTGAGGTTACCAGGTCTAGCCCTACAGAGCCAGCCTGGGCCCAATAATATCTCATCAACATCTAAATCTGTAACCGTACTCATGCCATGCTTATGAATGCAAAATAAAGAACCAATAATGTACATGCATCTCATAAATAATCATACTTGCATCCATAGCATCCAATTCACATACAACATAACACAATACCAAAAGTAGTTCAGTGTAACCTACCTGTAAAGCAAGTCTGCAAATGAAATCACCCTCTAGAAGTATTCCACCTCGAATTCCGTTCCTATATTTATTACTTAAATATTAAATTCTACTCGTACATGCACACGTTGTTAACTAATTATAACTTACTAAATATGGACTTTCCAAAAATAGATTTGTTAACAAGGTAACATATCATTAACATATACTTATACATTACTAATATTAATTCTTACCATAACATTATTAATAGTCAATCACCCAACACTAATATTGATACTAACAAATCCAACAAAATCACTTAACTAAATAATACTATATATATATATATATATATATATACATATATACATATATACATATATACATATATACATATATACATATATACATATATACATATATACATATATACATATATACATATATACATATATACATATATACATATATACATATATACATATATACATATATACATATATACATATATACATATATACATATATATGTATATATGTATATATGTATATATGTATATATATATATATATATATATGTATATATATATATCCATAATAATAATAATAATAATAATAATAATAATAAATAATAGTAGTAATCATAACAATAATGATAGTAATATTAGTGGTAGGAGAATCCTAATCTAATTCAACTACACGGCCCACGCAACAACACGCAACAAAACAAAGACGCGTACAGGAAAGTACACCCAGCAGCCCCTACACCGACCTCTTCGAACACCACCGCTGACACCAGATGGCACCCCTGACCTCCCCTCTGGCACCACCAGGCTCGCCACTGAGCCACGGCGGTTCCAGGGGAGGAGTCAGTGGTTGCCGACAAGCCTCGACCACCGTTTAACACCATCACACAACCCCTGTACCCGTGTTTGTTTCCTGCCGGGTTTATCCGCGACACTAAACGAACTCATTGCAACTTCTGACACAACACCCCACAACCACCGTGACAGACACCCTACTGACACCATAACCACGGCCTTCATGCTAACCCAGAACCCACACAAAATTATAACCAAATCATCAAACGAATCGCGTTTAAACATGGCGACTCAAAACGCTGTTAGTGGTTGTGAGAAGACACGACTCCGACACCCTACACTGTACCCTCCATCGACAGCCACCCAAAGCCAACGACGGCCACGACACCACCCTTACATCATTAACATAGAACACAGATTAAGATTACAAAAAGGAACAGCGAAATTAACCCTAATCACAGAACGAATACACGTATAAAAGATACTCGTAAATACCCCTGTTTCCGCAACCCAGAAAAAGAAATCATGCCCAGAAACGAGACTCCCTAAACGACAACCTTAAATCATAAAAGACGACTCATAGATGACCAAAACATGATGAATACATAACATAGATTACGAATTTATAAAGAGGCATGATTTTAATCGCATGAGGTAACCACAAATTGAATCAGAAAGTAAGGTAGAAAACGCGAATTCCAGAAAACGAGATCAGTGTTGTGTTCTTACCTCCTTGCCCTTGCCAAAGACCACCCTTTAACCCCTAGGACCACCGTGAAAAACCCCTCTTTGCAATCCCAGCAGTGACGGCAGACGAGGACGTGTGTGTGTGTATATAGATTAGGTCAAGAAAGGTCTTAGATTCATGCTATAAGTAGGACGGCTGATACTTGAGTTCAGAAATTCTAAAATCAAGGAAGAACAACGTGTATGGGCTAGGGTTTGAGGCACGCAACCCTAGGCCCAGTGGCTCAGCTACCCGTGTTTGCTTCAACCCATCACGCACTCCAATACCCACATAACACGAATCAAGTACGGGTTTGTTAAAAAAATCACTTATACGATTCTAAAAACAACGCGTAAAACACCTCGTCCACAATATTATATCGTTTTTATTATAAACCATCGACATCGAAATCTAATAAAGTTAACATAATTAAATAAAACGAAATAAAAAAACGAGGTATTACACAACACGTAACAAGTAAAGCAAACAGAATACTCCAACATATATAAACATGTGAAATATAACAATATCTCAATAACTGATCATCAACTATCATGCAATCAATAATGCACGGCTCTCAACCAACTTCATAAACCGTTAGGAAGGAGAGCCGGTTTCCCTACTGGTTACCCAGTCGGGGGGTCTTTCAGTCCAACTATTTATGAAACCGATCAAAGAGTCATCCAATGCCTTGGATGATGAACAAACTATAACTCAAGTAAAACCATCCTTAACTTCATCATGCATATCTGACCCTGTACCAATCTCAAGGCAAGCAGATATAAGCATCAATAAACACTAGCAATGGGTCCAGAGGTGAACTTAACACATATCCCACTACCAAACAATGTCGGGTCCAGAGGTGAACTTAACACATATCCCAACATGCAATTCAAGTAAAGGGTCCAGAGGTGAACTTAACACATATTCCTAATCATACAATTCAAGAAAAGGGTCCAGAGTTGAACTTAACACATGTTCCTAATCATACAGTTCAAGAAAAGGGTCTAGAGGTGAACTTAACACATATCCCTAATCATCCATAAGCAAAGGGTCCAGAGGTGAACTTAACACATATCCCAATGCTACAAACAAGTATTGGGTCCAGAGGTGAACTTAACACATATCCTAATACACAGCTATCGCACACCGGGTCCAGAGGTGAACTTAACACATATCCTAATACACAGCTATCGCACACCGGGTCCAAAGGTGAACTTAACACATATCCCGTGTACGACAACTGATCACGTGTCAGGTCCAGAGGTGAGCTTAACACATATCCTGACACACCACAAGCAAAACACGTAATGGGTCCAGAGGTGAACTTAACATATATCCCATCACGCGACATACAAAACGCGTAATGGGTCCAGAGGTGAACTTAACACATATCCCATCACGCGACATACAACTCAACCATTAACATCCAAAGATAGAAACTAACCTATAGCTCTAACTTCTTTAACCACTAAACAACACTTAATTGATCCCGAGAACTAAGACGATGGAGAGCCGGTTTCCCTTTCGGTTACCCGACCGGGGGGTCTCTATCCTCACTCCATTCCCGAACCCAATATAGTGTCGCCCATCCTACGGGGACCTCAAATACATATCAAAGATACAAGGAACGAGTTTCAATCAAAACCGATCAACCGTTTAAAAGTTACAAACGAATTACGAATTAAAAACAAACAACAGGGGTCCCCAGCCGGTCGGCAGGCAGCCGGCCTACCGGCTGGACACCCATCTCAGCCTTCCTGTTTTTAACACGCAAAAACCCAAAAGGGCTCCCAGCCGGTCGGCAGGCAGCCGGCCTACTACCGGCTGGGAAGCCAGCTCCCCTTAATTCGCAATTTACGAAAGCTTACCAAAGAGGCTCCCAGCCGGTTGGCAGGCGGCCGGTCTACCGGCTGGGCACCTCAATCCCTACACTTAAAATTTACGCAAGAAAAATCCCAAAAGAGGCTACCAGCCGGTCGGCGAGCAGCCGGCCTACCGGCTAGCAGCTCAAAGCCTATAAACTCAAAACTCGCAAAACCCACCAAAGACACTACCAGCCGGTCGACTGGCGGCCGGTCGGTCGACCGGCTCAGAGAGCCTGCCCGCAAAAAAACGCATTTCCCTGTAATTTTCGATTCAACACCAAAACTATACTAAACCTCAAAATTTGCAACAACAAACTTCTACCCAGCATTCATACAACATATAGGAAGTGGAAGCAAGTCATAAACTTAACCAATACATCATATTTTGATCATAATTTGTATCCGTCGCAAAACATAAAATTCTGAAAATGCAATGCCTTGAGACATCATCTAAGCACATAAACAACATAAACATATATTTCTAGCATGATTTCTAACTCAATGAACATAAACCATAAGAAAATCAGAAACTTAAACATGTAAATTGCTAATATTCACAATAAGGCCGAGTTTCTCATTATCGTCACCTTTTACGCGATTAAGCTCCTATCTTCTCTTCAATTTCGCCACAAACCTCCTTGGGATCCTCTAAGCCTCTCCCTACAACATGAAAAACGGATTTAGAGCCTAAACTCGGATTATACCCAAAACAGCCCAAATTTCGAGTTGAAGGGAACGAGAAACGGAAGTGATAGATGGCTTGCAAATTCGATGAGGATTCCGAAAATGTAATTATTACCTTGATTTGGTGAACGGATGATGAAGAAAAATGGAAAAGAAGATGAATAATTATGGAGGTTTTGTGAGGATTTTGTTTACAGTGTTTGTTTTGAGAAGAAAGCAATATGTCGACACATTAGAGATTTAGGGGTTTATGGGTTGTCCTTTCCGTTTAAAAGAAAACGGGTTGGGTGAACGGGTTTTAAGTTGGAATTCAAGTTGTCAAGTTTGTATTCGTCTTAAGGACTTAAGGTTCTTAAGACGGATCTTACTATTTATAAAAATACTTTCCGATAAATTATTAAAATATTATTTTATCACCTTAAAATAATTAAAAGCCTTTAAAATATAAATCACGAAAATATGGGATGTTACAATCACCCAATCTTTAAAAAGTTTCGTCCTCGAAACTCGAAGGTAGAAGTAAGTACGAGAACAACTCTAACTTTCAAAATGTATTATACGGGTTATGGTAACCCAAAACTTTATCTTTCAAAAAGGTTTCAAGAAACAAAAGGTTTAAAGGCACCAGTCTTCGTCAATGGATATTGGGATTCTCGTTACGTATTCAAGAGTCCGACATTCCAAATCTGAGACAAGTCCCAAAATTTTGTTCATATAAAGTTCAAAATTAGATTGTTTCGGTGTTGATAAGCACAGCACAGGTTATCAGACGTCTCCAATAACAAGTTCTAGTGGCAATCAACGCTGAAATCCGACAAAATTTGAACAACGTTCTGCTCTTTAAAATCAAGTTTCCTTCAAATCAACCACTACTCCCAAATTCTTAAAAAGGTAAAATTGTAACAATGACCAAAAGTCGCATCTAACGGAATAGAAAGCAGTTTCAAATTCTCAAAACAACTAAACTTTTTCCCAAAACAGTGAGTTTAAAGTCAACAATTGGCGAACAAGTTTCAAAACAGACGTTTGAGAGCGCGGAAACAGTCGCAGAGCTTATTTTCGATACAAAGGATTAGGGGTTTCAAGCCTCGCGGCTATAAGAACACAAAAAGGAGGGTTGAAGGAACGGAACAATCAAGTCGAAGATTAAAGAAGACGATAACCTTTGCCAAACATGGGTACACTAACCGCTCAATCCATAGTCAAAACATCGTTACAACGATCTCCAGTATATCCCAAAGAGACGTTTCTAGTGACCTCGATACTCACAATGGTCCCACGGTTCCTCTTACCCTTCTCTCATCCACAAAACGAGGTATTCCTCTACCAGAAGGTTTCCAAACTCTCTCTTAATTTTCCACAAATCTGTTCTAAAAGGTTTAAGGATCTCTCACTCAAGGTGGAAGTCTAACAAACATACCTCAGACCAAGGTTTACGCACTTTCTATGGGGGGGGGGGGGGGTACTTTGAAAACCTAAGTTCTCCAAGGTCATCTATTACCATAAACAAACGTTTCAAGGTAAGGTTTCACTAAGGCAGCAACTTCCAAGTCAAGCAAGTCTATGACTGGCCCTTGTGACTAGTTCCTCAAAATGATTCCGATCTCAAAGTTCCTCGAAGTCTAAAGCAACATTATCCTTTCGATGATTTATTCCTCAAAAGTTTAGATAATCCATCTCAGATAGTTCCCAAATGACAATTCAATCAAACTCTCAGACTACTCAACTCATGTGATATATCTACTATACTTGTATCACGGTCCACAAATTACCATACTCAAATCAACGCGTTTCTGGACTTACATCTCTCAATGAATCATTCATTCTCAAACTGATGATGTATCCTAGATTTTCCTTTAAGTCCTTTATTAGATAAATGCTAAGATCCATTAAGTAACTTAAGAGCAACCACACAGACTATTCCACAAGTTCTTGTAAAGGTTCCAACTTTCTCACACCGTTACTAACAACTCTCGTTCCTCAAGTTCAAACAGCATTAACTTACCTCATTCACTTATCAGACAACATCAGTACTTAAAGCATATTCCTCGAAGCCAATCTTTACTACAAGTTCCTCTAAATTCTCTAATGGGGATTACAAACTTACAATCATCCATGACTCAGCAAAGTTCTCACACCTAGGTTCCATCGAAAGCCATGTATAACACTCTACCTAGCACAGTTATCTCATCATTCACTTACTCTTCAAATTAGTAACATATAGGCACCTAGATCAACATAACACATTCCATCAGCTCCTTAGATCACTCCTCAAATAACAATTGTCCTCAAGAAATTCCCCAAGTCTGTCTATGGTAGGTTACCGCACAAGGTGTTTCAGGATAAGCAAGTTACCAGGTGAAGTCAAGAAAAACAACGATAGCTCTGAAGGAAGGTCAAGAAGAGTCTAAGGGAGGAGATTAAGATCTTAACAGTTATACGTACACCAGATTACAAATAAGGTAGTAGACATGTACGTACCGGTAGATGGATCTAGGGGAGCTCCCGTCTCTGCCTGAATCTGAACAGCTCTAGCTCCACTGGTCTCAGCCTCTGGGTCAATAGTGATAGCTCTGTCACTGGCCACATTCTTCTCGGGGCACTCGAAGGAGCGATGCCCTGGCTTCTTGCAGGAGTAGCATAAGTAAGGGTCACCGTCACAGTTAACTCTAGGATGAAGATCCTTGCGGCACTTGAAGCACTTTAGGGGAACGTCCGATGGGAGGCTCATGTTTTGGACTTGAGAAGTCTTAGCTTTCTGGGACTTCTTGTTCTTCCGGGGACGCTTCCTTTTTCCAAGAGGAGAGGAGGCAAGAGGGCTAAGAGGTCTCCCGCTTCGGCATCTAAGCAAAGGCGGTGGAGGAGGAAAGAAGGCTCTAGATCCTTCACAATAGATCTGGTAAGGGTCCTCCGCTTGCAAGACACCGTAGTAACTTTGGAAGTAAGAAGTCGGGTCACCACTGGCAACACTCCTAGTCTCAGCATTAAGCTTGCTCCGAAACAGATAGGCTTTGTCTTCCTCCCTCTCAACTAGCTGTGGGACAAAGTGGATTAGCTCCTCGAATCGATTGGTGAAAGCTTGAACCGAAAGGGTTCCTTGGCAAAGGTTCATGAACTCGGTCATCTTATCTTGGCGGATGTCCCTATGGTAAAACCTCATGCCAAGAAGAGTCTTGAAACGACTCCAAGTGAAAGTAGGCTCACGAGTAGCAGGAGCACTGATCGTTAACCACCAACTTCTAGCCTCACGAACTAAGGACTGAGATGCTACTCGGGTCTGATCCTCAGGTCGAACACCATAAATCAGGAAGTTCCTTTCCATGTCAAAGAACCAAGTGGTGAGGGTCGCAGCACTGGTCTCTCCGTCGAATGTCTTAGCTGCATTCCTCCACATCTGGGTGATAATCCAAGCCAGTCCTCCAGGTTGGTTACCTTCCGAGGTTTGAAATGAAGAAGAAGGCATAGATGGCCTAGCTATGCAATCCTGAAGAGTTTGAATGAGGGCTTGCATCTCAGCACTCTCTTCATTGGTTGGTTCTGTCATTCTTCAATCATAAGAGAGTAAACCGTTAGACGTGTTCCTAACAAGGCACAAACAGACTAAAATATAAGTCCTAATATCTACCCCATCTCTCATTCATTATTCAATTATATGGTCAAGTTAAGTTTGGGGGTCACATGAGTGCGTCAGGAGCAATAATGCTCTGATACCAACTGTAAAACCCCTCGCGAAAGCGGAAATATAAAACACACAAAGTACTAAAAATGCAGCGGAATTAAAACTTTTTAAACATAAACATCATGCGAGGTGAATTAAAACTTAAACTGGAAACTGAAACTGATATAAACAAAATAGATAAGTATAACAGTTCTAAGTACGAAAAACCAAATATATACAAAGCCTGGGATAGAACATCTCTACATGCACCAAAACATGAAATGTATCAAAACTAAGAGTCTAGCTAATCGATGAAGTGTAAGTCATATGATGAAAGGATCATCACTCGATAGCTCTCAAGTGAACCCCGTTCAACCTGCATGTACCTACATACATGAAAACATGTACGCCACAATCAGTGGGGAGTGACTAGAGTTCTCCTAGCCACCTTTTGTGACAACACGTAACAAGTAAAACAAACAGAATACTCCAACATATATAAACATGCGAAATATAACAATATCTCAATAACTGATCATCAACTATCATGCAATCAATAATGCACGGCTCTCAACCAACTTCATAAACCGTTAGAAAGGAGAGCCGGTTTCCCTACTGATTACCCAGTCGGGGGGTCTTTCAGTCCAACTATTTATGAAACCGATCAAAGAGTCATCCAATGCCTTGGATGATGAACAAACTATAACTCAAGTAAAACCATCCTTAACTTCATCATGCATATCTGACACTGTACCAATCTCAAGGCAACCAGATATAACCATCAATAAACACTAGCAATGGGTCCAGATGTGAACTTAACACATATCCCACTACCAAACAATGTCGGGTCCAGAGGTGAACTTAACACATATCCCAACATGCAATTCAAGTAAAGGGTCCAGAGGTGAACTTAACACATATCCCTAATCATACAATTCAAGAAAAGGGTCCACAGGTGAACTTAACACATATCCCTAATCATCCATAAGCAAAGGCTCCAGAGGTGAACTTAACACATATCCCAATGCTACAAACAAGTATTGGGTCCAGAGGTGAACTTAACACATATCCCAATACACAGCTATCGCACACCGGGTCCAGAGGTGAACTTAACACATATCCCGTGTACGACAACCGATCACGTGTCAGGTCCAGAGGTGAGCTTAACACATATCCTGACACGCCACAAGCAAAACACGTAATGGGTCCAGAGGTGAACTTAACACATATCCCATCACGCGACATACAAAACACGTAATGGGTCCAGAGGTGAACTTAACACATATCCCATCACGCGACATACAACTCAACCATTAACATTCAAAGATAGAAACTAACCTATAGCTCTAACTTCTTTAACCACTAAACAACACTTAATTGATCCCGGGAACTAAGACGAGGGAGAGCCGGTTTCCCTTTCGGTTACCCGACCGGGGGGTCTCTATCCTCACTCTATTCCCGAACCCAATATAGTGTCGCCCATCCTCCGGGGACCTCAAATACAAATCAAAGATACAAGGAACGAGTTTCAATCAAAACCGATCAACCGTTTAAAAGTTACAAACGAATTACGAATTAAAAACAAGCAACAGGGGTCCCCAGCCGGTCAGCAGGCAGCCGGCCTACCGGCTGGACACCCATCTCAGCCTTCCTCTTTTTAACACGCAAAAACCCAAAAGGGCTCCCAGGCGGTCGGCAGGCAGCCGGCCTACTACCGGCTGGGAAGCCAGCTCCCCTTAATTCGCAATTTACGAAAGCTTACCAAAGAGGCTCCCAGCCGGTTGGCAGGCGGCCGGTCTACCAGCTGGGCACCTCAATCCCTACACTTAAAATTTACGCAAGAAAAATCCCAAAAGAGGCTACCAGCCGGTCGGCAGGCAGCCGGCCTACCGGCTAGCAGCTCAAAGCCTATAAACTCAAAACTCGCAAAACCCACCAAAGACACTCCCAGCCGGTCGACTGGCGGCCGGTCGGTCGACCGGCTCAGAGAGCCTGCTCGCAAAAAAACGCATTTCCCAGTAATTTTCGAATCAACACCAAAACTATACTAAACCTCAAAATTTGCAACAACAAACTTCTACCCAGCATTCATACAACATATAGGAAGTGGAAGCAAGTCATAAACTTAACCAATACATCATATTTTGATCATAATTTGTATCCGTCGCAAAACATAAAATTCTGAAAATGCAATGCCTTGAGACACATCTAAGCACATAAACAACATACACATATATTTCTAGCATGATTTCTAACTCAATGAACATAAACCATAAGAAAATCAGAAACTTAAACATGTAAATTGCTAATATTCACAATAAGGCCGAGTTTCTCATTATACCCAAAACAGCCCAAACTTAAACACGGATTTAGAGCCTAAACTCGGATTATACCCAAAACAGCCCAAATTTCGAGTTGAAGGGAACGAGAAACGGAAGTGATAGATGGCTTGCAAATTCGATGAGGATTCCGAAAATGTAATTATTACCTTGATTTGGTGAACGGATGATGAAGGAAAATGGAAAAGAAGATGAATAATTATGGAGGTTTTGTGAGGATTATGTTTACAGTGTTTGTTTTGAGAAGAAAGCAATATGTCGACACATTAGAGATTTAGGGGTTTATGGGTTGTCCTTTCCGTTTAAAAGAAAATGGGTTGGGTGAACGGGTTTTAAGTTGAGAATTCAAGTTGTCAAGTTTGTATTCGTCTTAAGGACTTAAGGTTCTTAAGACGGATCTTACTATTTATAAAAATACTTTCCGATAAATTATTAAAATATTATTTTATCACTTTAAAATAATGAAAAGCCTTTAAAATATAAATCACGAAAATATGGGATGTTACATGATACGTGCATTTGAGGCCCCTTTCTCTTGTTTTACCCATAAGCCTTACATAACCAAATCCGCCTTTTTATCGCCTAAAACTACATCCTATACTTAGCTTACCCTACCAAGGTAGTATTTATGGTCGATGGAAATATTTTGAGACACTTTGGTTTTGTATGTCCTCATCCGAAAATAAAGATAACGAAAAGAAAGAAGAAAAAGGAAAAAGAAAAGAACAGAAAAAGAAAGAAAAAGAAAGAAAAAACTGAAAAAGTCGAAAAATCACTGCGAGTCAGTCGACCGACCGCACCACTTGGTCGGTCGACCAACTGACAGAAGCAGGAACTCAAAAAAATCGTTCAGAAAATCCCTTTCTTTTACATCTTATCACTCCCGTACTTCATTCAAAATATTCGGGAGTTCTTTCCCTCAAATTATGTGAGACTGGTGCTACAAAATAGCACTTTAACAATGCTGAAAGTCATGAAATATGTTATTGGAAACCGGTTTTGCTAGCTTGGCTACTAACCCCACTTGTCCAAAAAACTGTTGGAGCTTGTGTCCTCCACATGTAGTGTGATAACGTCATTGCACATACCCTTGTACGGACAAGTGGGAGATTGTTGGGGCTGGTGTCCTTGACAATTAAGTACAATGACTTATTAAATCTCTTTAAGGATCACAAGGGCATACTTTTGTATTATTACCAGTTGATCCACGTTTATCAATTACGGTTGGCTTGCTAGATAAGTTTGACGTTATTGTCATACGGATGGCGGTGATCAACTGGTCCCTATACTTCACACCTATAGGACACGTTTGAGAGATGTGAAGGTATGAAAATACAATCACATTTTGCCGGATATGACTAAACAGTTAGTCAGAGGTATTGACTACTAAATTAGTCAATAAGATGTTGAGATTATTATTTAATACGGATTAAATAATTTTAGCTAATACGAATTACATGATTAATTCATAAATTAAATATAAACGGTTATATTTAATTAAATATTGTATTCGCGTATTAATATAAACAGTTATATTAATTTGAGTAATTATACAATATCGTATTTTATCAGACCATTATTAATATATCGACTATATTAATATCTGATAACATGTATACGATTTATAAATAAAACCCGCGAATAAAGTTTAGCTAAATGGGTCGAATCACGAATTAGAATAAGGTAAGAGTGGAAAGCCCACTCCTACCCTATTAGAATTTTCGGCCAAAACAACTACATTGGGAGGAGGACTCTCCTTATGTCAGTGACTCTTGTTTCACTGTTTAAACAAATCTCAAGAAAAAATTAGGGTTTTGAGAGCTTTCTTCTCCCAAAACCTCAGATCTCACATCTAAAACCTAAATAGCTCTCCCAATATTGCAAGGCAGTTGGAGAGGATTTCTAGCACACGCGGCCACGTCTCATTCTAAGTCTTGGGTGCAAGTTATAGGAGGGAATTTGTGTTAATTCCTGTTCTTAGGCCTTTCGCACAAGGACTAAAGGTTGTACTTCTTTTCTTATCCTTTTTAATCTTATGACTATAAACACAACTGTATTTTTCATTATAATCCTGCAAGTTTAGGGTGAATACATGCTTTATTCCCCACAAGTGGTATCAGAGCCAGGTCATGAAAATTTTACCTTTGTGTTTTTCGTAAGTTTTAAAACCTGAAAAATCGTCTTCTGCCGCTAAGTCGGTCGATCGACCCCCCGTTGCGGTCGGTCGACCGCCTCCTGCGTGTTTTTCTGTTTCGACAGTTTATGTTTTGTGAGAAATCGTGTTCAGAAACTCGGTTTCGTGTTTTGTGGTCGGTCGACCTGTTTTTCGGGTCGGTCGACCATTCTGATTTAAAAAAAAAAAAAAAAAAAAAAATAATTTCGTCAGGTGGTCGGTAGACCTGTTTTTTGGGTCGGTAGACCACCCCTGTAACAGACTCGTTTTTTTTTTATTTTCCGAAAATAACATGTTTTATTTTCACATGGCCTTTAGTAATATACTATATACGGAAATAGTATATTATTAATTTTGTGAAACGGTTCACCCTCGTTTGATACATATTATTTTAAAACGGTTTAAAATAATAGGATTATAAACTTATTAAAATTAAAGTGGTTAAAACGGTATAATCACATAATTTTAATCTTAAAAGGTGGTTTGGTAAAAATTTGTTAATCATAATAACAGTATTATGTCATGTATGAATTTTAATTTAGTTGATGCATTTTATTTATCGTCTTGTTGAATGTCTAATGAATGCTTTCAATAACGTATTTAATTTTGCAAACGGTTGTAACTTAGTGTGGCCTTAGAAGATTGTGTCACCGTAATGATGGGACACAGTCTTGCTTGTAATCTTGAGATCTTGAATCTCCGTTTTGGGTTTTTGCCATGTAATTACTTTTGTATTTAAATTAGAATGTATCTAGGACTACTTTCGTAATTTAAATTAGTAATTTTGTGAAGACCAAAGACAAGACGGAGACCGGATGCTCACTCCCGCTGCAAGGACCAAGATGGAACATCAAGACAAGCTTCTAGGGTCCAACGGTGGATTCCAAGTTGTTTTATGTTTATTTTGGTAGGATAGGCCACACTAGGACTTTTTATTTACGTTTATTGCATTTAATTTTTATGCATTCATCGATAATAGCTTGCATCATATTCCGCCTAAACCAAACCACCTATATCATGCCTGAAAACTGACTCATGTAGAGGTTACGCGTTAGTTTTCTGTGACAATACAGATGTCACATGTCATTTGCAAAGCCATCACTTTATTTAATTCATTCACGCATTTGCTAGATATTAGTTCACTTAATATGAATAAATAAAAGTTGATGGGGTCTTCCTCGTATAACCAAAAATTGAGACTAATCTTTATAAATCAGCCTCCCATGAATCCCTTCTTCGTCGGTAGGCATAATATGACCCCTTCTACGTCGGGTAAGTGGGAACAGATGATTTATTTTATCTCAACATCATGGTCACTCGATACTATCTAGTGACTGAGATGGACTAATAGATAGGATTTACGGAAATCTATCGACCAAGAGTTCCAACGGTGGAATTAGCCAAACTGTGGGCTTATCAATATACGGAAATTGAGTCTTGGGATCATTTATATAATTCTTGAGGGAGATCAATTATATAAATGCATGAGTCTACGAGTTTAAATTCAATTTAATATAGACTTAAATCACAACAATGAGTTGCTTATATGGTTTTGTTTTATCTTCTTTTCAGTCTAGAACACGTTCAATTAAACTGCTGTATACCTAAATGGCTGGTGAAGACCCAATGCCAAGTGCCAAGCTAGCACGTGAATCCTGGCTAAAAGCATTCATGGACTCCATGAATCAGTCCACAAGACTGAGGAATGATGGGTCAAACTTCTCTGACTAGGAGGCAGCACTACGGAATGCTGCCATTGCTGACGGAAAGCTCAAGTACTTAACTGAGCCCATTCCGCCACACCCAGGAACTGGAGCTAGAGCTAACGAAGTTCGCACTCATAGCGACTTCGTCATGGAAGCGGGTGCGATAAAGAACGTACTCATCTATGCAATGGAATCCAATTTGCAAAGACGCTTCATAACCCATGGTGCAAAAAAGATTTTCACCACGCTCACTAACGAATTCTCAAAGGCTCCGAGAATCGTTTCTTATGAGCATACCTGTCGCTTCTTTGAGGCGAAACTCCAGAAGGGCCAAGCAGTTAGCCCACATATTCTTCACATGATTGAAAATATCGAAAAACTGGAGGCCCTAAACTGCAAGATCAGTGAGAACATAATCGTTGATCGAATGCTTCATTCGCTTCATGATGGGTTCGCCCTCTTTAGGGCCAACTACTACATGAACAACATGAACAAGATTCCTCATGAGCTCCACTCCCTTCTCGTACAGACTGAAAAGGATCTGAAAATGAGTGGGAGCATGAAGCAGGATGTTCTCATGATCTCCAGTAAGGGTAAGGGTAAGGGTAAAGCTAAAGCTCAGGGCGACCTAACAGTAGGCAAGCCCAAGTTTAAGAAGTCAGGATTTACTAAGAGTGGGCCAGGTGAGTCAAGCAACTCACAGGGCAAAACAAAGAGCAAGGATACTAGCATGGAATGTCACCATTGCCACAAGACTGGGCATTGGAGGCGCTCATGCCCCGTGTATCGCGAGGACATTAAGGCAGGCCGCGTTACTCCTGTTGGTATGTCTTCTTCTTCTTTTATTCACATGATTGAGATTAACCACGCAAGTTGCGGAACTTGGGTACTTGATACTGGTTGTGGTTCTCATCTATGTAATCATGTGCAGGGCCTCCAAAACCAAGAACCCTTAATCAAGGGTGAGGTGGACCTGCGTGTCGGGAATGGAGCACGCGTTGCTGCAGTCTTGAAGGGAACATACGTGATCCAGCTTCCAAGTGGATTCGAGTTATTTTTATATAACTGTTATTATGTTCCTAGTTTGTCCAAAAACATTATTTCAGTTTCTGCGCTTGACAAACTCGGCTTTTCATTTGTAATAGAGAATAATAGCTGTATTTTCTCCTTACACAATATGATTTATGGCAAGGCAGTTTCCATGAATGGAATTTATGTTTTAGATCAAACCACCGAGATATTACATGTGAATAATAAAAGATTAAAGGTAGGTGACAAAGATCAAACTTACTTATGGCATTGTCGTATGGGACACATAAATGAGAAACGCGTAAAACAGCTCATACAGAACGGAGCTATCTCGCCCTTTGATTTCGAATCATATGGCACGTGTGAATCATGTCTCATCGGCAAGATGACTCGTATTTCCTTCAAAGGTGTTGGAATGCGCGCTGCCGACCTATTAGGACTCATACATACGGACGTATGTGGCCCTATGTCGATCAACGCACGAGAAGGCTATAGGTATTTCATCACTTTCACGGATGATTTGAGTAGATATGGCTATGTCTACTTGATGAAACATAAAAGTGAATCCTTTGACAAGTTCAAAGAATACCAGAATCGGGTACAGAACCAGCTGGGTAGAAAGATTAAAGAACTACGTTCGGATCGTGGTGGTGAGTATCTTTCACACGAGTTTGATCAACACCTTAAAGACTGTGGCATCGTGCTACAGTTGACTCCACCTGGAACACCACAATTAAATGGTGTGTCCGAACGGAGAAATCGAACTCTACTCGATATGGTTCGATCCATGATGAGTCACACCGTCGTGCCTGATTCATTGTGGGGCTATGCTCTTTTGTCGGCCGCTCTATTACTTAACCGAAGTCCGTCTAAAGCTGTTGACAAGACTCCATACGAATTATGGAAGGGAACGGTCCCTAACTTGTCCTTTATACGGGTTTGGGGCTGCGAGGCTTATGTCAAGTGGAGACACGAGGATAAGCTCGGCCCGCGATCGGTCAAGACATACTTTATAGGTTATCCAAAGGGAACTTTTGGTCATTACTTCTACTCGCCAACCGAACAACGTGTTTTTGTTGCGGCTAGTGCGACGTTCTTAGAGAAAGAATTTCTCGAGAACAAGTCGAGTAATAGAACCTTCGAGTTATCGGAGGTTCAAGAACCAACTGCCGAGCAACCATTGGAGGAAACAGTTCCTTCAACCGAGGCTGCGGTAGATATTCCTGAGGAACCTAGGAGGTCGGGAAGAGTCTCTATTCCTCCGGACAGATACATTGGTATGGTCGAGGAACATGATACAGATGACGTCTTACTCCTAGAGGTTAATGAACCCACAACCTATAAAGGTGCCATGACTAGTTCTGACTCAAAGCTATGGCTAGAAGCCATGCAATCCGAGATGGACTCCATGTATGAGAACAACGTGTGGGATCTTGTGGACCTACCTGCAAAGGTACGTCCCCTTCAATGCAAATGGCTTTACAAGATAAAGCATGCCATGGAAGGACAACAAGATATCCACAAGGCTAGACTAGTTGCTAAAGGTTTCACTCAAGTGCCAGGCTTGCACTATGATGAGATCTTTGCACCCGTAGTCATGCTACGTTCCATTCAGATTATCTTAGCGATCGCCGCATTTCATGATTATGAAATATGGTAAATGGACGTTAAAACCGCCTTCTTAAACGGTTATTTGGAGGAAGATTTGTACATGGTACAACCCGAGGGTTTTATCGATCCAGCACATCCTAAGAAAGTTTGCAAGCTTAAGCGTTCCATCTATGGACTTAAGCAAGCATCGCGGAGTTGGAATCATCGCTTCGACCAAGTGATAAAAGAGAATGGGTTCATTCGATCAGTCGAGGAACCATGTCTCTATATCAAGTCGAGTGGGAGCAAGATTGTATTCCTAGTACTGTATGTCGATGACATACTCTTGATTGGGAATGACATACCTCTCCTATCTTCGGTTAAAGCATGGTTGAAAAACCATTTCCAGATGAAAGATCTGGGAGAGGCACAAAGAATTTTGGGCATCCGTATCTACAGGGATAGATCACGACGGATGTTGTCTCTCAGTCAGGAGTCTTATATAGATAAGATTCTAGAGAGATTCAACATGACGAATTCCAAGAAGGGGTTCCTCCCTATGACTCTTGGGCTTCACTTGAGCAAGACTCAAGAAGCTAAGTCATTGGAAGAGAAAGAGCGCATGAGTCGGATTCCTTATGCTTCGGCAATAGGATCGATCATGTATGCCATGATATGCACACGTCCAGACGTTGCATATGCATTGAGTATGACTAGTCGATTCCAAGCTCATCCAGGTGAACAACACTGGATGGCCGTGAAAAACATTCTTAAGTACCTACAGAGGACTAAAGATTGGGGATTGACTTATGGAGGCGACTCAACGCTCTGCGCCACGGGTTACGCAGATGCTAGCTTCCAAACGGATCGAGATGACTCGAAATCTCAATCTGGATTCGTTTTTACTCTTAATGGTGCTGCTGTCAGCTGGAAAAGTTCTAAACAGAGTGTTACAGCAGATTCTACGACTGAGTCCGAGTACTATGCCGCCTCAGAAGCAGCTAAGGAAGCATTATGGATGCGTCAATTCTTACAAGGACTATCAGTAGTGCCTAGTTCGAATGACCCAATCACCGTTTATTGTGATAATAAAGGTGCCATCTTCCAAGCTAAGGAGCATAAGTCTAGCAACAAGGCTAGGCATGTACAACGGAAAGCTCATCTAATCAGAGATTACGTGGAGCAAAAGGAGATTTTCATTGATAAGATCGCTACGGATGACAACATAGCTGATCCTCTCACAAAAGCATTACCACGTGATAAGCATGAAGGGCACATTCATTCCATGGGAATTGGATGTGTTCCTAAGTTGTAGTACTCTTTTATGAATTCATGTAATAATTCATTTTCTCGTGTACTCTATTCAACCTTATTGTTATGATATAAAATGTTTTGTTTTTCATGTGGAATTGTACGCCAATTTTGAACACCACAAAGTGAACTGATTAACATTACATCGTTTTGGTCCTTGATTACCCACTTGAGCTGATAACTCAGGTAATCATTTTGTGACGTTGGTTGATGGTGGGTTCAACGAGCCATAAGTCACGTGGATGACTGACCAATCACAAAGGCGAGTTATACGGATATCTCGTAGGACACCCCGTGACAACGTTATGGAGTCCTAAATGTTTTATAACATTGGGTGCCTTGTCGTGGATAGGACCTCCATAGTGTTCCTTAGAGTCGAGTCTTTTGACCTTCAACTGTCTCTTGAGATTAAGACAGATTTTGGGTAACTTTGGTTTCTTTCCCACGGTCACCGTAACAGGGGCCAAGAGGATTTTTTCTGGGTTATTTCATGCTGGGCGATATCGGCAGGATTCGAGTTGAGGGAAATATCCAAACCCTTATCAGGATTTTATCATTTCTCAGGGCCACTCGAGGAGTAGTAACTGAAATGCATGGCCATGCTCGAATACAGATTCGTTTTATCAGTTAAGTTACTCTCTAGTCAGGGAAACCACTCTTGATACAGATCGCTTGTGAGATACGACCTTTGCGAATGCGGATTTGCAAATTGTCTTACATTGAGTGGGAGAAATTTTAAAAGGATATGAGATTCGGTTATCGCACCTACACTTGTACGGACAAGTGGGAGTTTGTTGGAGCTTGTGTCCTCCACATGTAGTGTGATAACGTCATTGCACATACCCTTGTACGGACAAGTGGGAGATTGTTGGGGCTGGTGTCCTTGACAATTAAGTACAATGACTTATTAAATCTCTTTAAGGATCACAAGGGCATACTTTTGTATTATTACCAGTTGATCCACGTTTATCAATAACGGTTGGCTTGCTAGATAAGTTTGACGTTATTGTCATACGGATGGCGGTGATCAACTGGTCCCTATACGTCACACCTATAGGACACGTTTGAGAGATGTGAAGGTATGAAAATACAATCACATTTTGCCGGATATGACTAAACAGTTAGTCAGAGGTATTGACTACTAAATTAGTCAATAAGATGTTGAGATTATTATTTAATACGGATTAAATAATTTTAGCTAATACGAATTACATGATTAATTCGTAAATTAAATATAAACGGTTATATTTAATTAAATATTGTATTCGCGTATTAATATAAACAGTTATATTAATTTGAGTAATTATACAATATCGTATTTTATCAGACCATTATTAATATATCGACTATATTAATATCTGATAACATGTATACGATTTATAAATAAAACCCGCGAATAAAGTTTAGCTAAATGGGTCGAATCACGAATTAGAATAAGGTAAGAGTGGAAAGCCCACTCCTACGCTATTAGAATTTTCGGCCAAAAAAACTACATTAGGAGGAGGACTCTCCTTATGTCAGTGACTCTTGTTTCACTGTTTAAACAAATCTCAAGAAAAAATTAGGGTTTTGAGAGCTTTCTTCTCCCAAAACCTCAGATCTCACATCTAAAACCTAAATAGCTCTCCCAATATTGCAAGGCAGTTGGAGAGGATTTCTAGCACACGCGGCCACGTCTCATTCTAAGTCTTGGGTGCAAGTTATAGGAGGGAATTTGTGTTAATTCCTGTTCTTAGGCCTTTCGCACAAGGACTAAAGGTTGTACTTCTTTTCTTATCCTTTTTAATCTTATGACTATAAACACAACTGTATTTTTCATTATAATCCTGCAAGTTTAGGGTGAATACATGCTTTATTCCCCACAAAAACGTCTTAACCTCTTTTACCCTTCACCTCACATATCCTTCACTACCTCAAAGCATGTGTCAAAGTCACTTAATTAGAGTTCTTTTTCATGTTAGGTTGCAAGCATGTCTTCATGGGTCGAAGTTAGGTGAGTGTCTCTACACAGTACTTCTTTCTATATTTTACATACACTCACCCTTTGCCTAATGTGTGAATTGAGCGACCCGCGAGAGTCCATGGTATAAAGTCTCTATAGTTAATAGATTGGCAAGTTTGACAGCCCCAAAACTCGTTTGCGTGATTCTTTTACATTTTCCTTTTTGACATTACATTAAAGTGGTTTAGGCTAACATGTAAATTTCACTCTGAGATTGAAATCGTTCCATTAGTTTAAGATCGAGTCTAGTTCTTGCTTGAGGACAAGCAAGGTTTGGTGGGGGGAATTTGATGCGTGTCTATTTTATGATGTTTTACATCTATTTTTACATGCATGTCAAAGCTCATTTATAAGTTTTTGGTTATTATTTCTCCTATTTCGTCTACTTTCATATTTTTATGCCTCATTGCAGATTTATGTGGAAATAAAGCGATTTCGAGTCAAACACGTCCTCAAGTAATTTGCAGGACTACGGAAAAGAAGGAATGAAGCCTAGCGCACATTTCGAGGCCTGAAAATAGCATAAAACAAGGGTGCATACAGTTCACAAGCTTTAACAAGGGAAGAATCGCTTTGCGATATTAAAGCCTGTTTCAATTGGCTATATCTCGAGTTATAGAGCTGATAATAGAGTGATTCCTATAGGAGGTGAAAGCTTATTCTCTTAGCTTTCCAACGCCGCAAGAATCGCTTGATTACAATAAGCAACGAAGAAATGGCAGTTGTTTTTAGATCAACGCGCGCTGCAGAATTCGTCAGAATGCATCACTGTACCTGATATATGGTCGATCGACCACCTACTATGGTCGATCGACCAAGATGCCTGATGCGCGAAATTTCAGAAACCCGATAGTTGGTTGACCGACCAGCATCATAGGTCGGTCGACCAAGGCACAAACTTCAGAAATTTGCAAAAGCCCACGACGTGATTAGGTCAAGGGAGAAAGCTTTAAGAAACTCTTATAAAAGCCTAATCCCGTCATTAGGCTAATCATCAAGTTTTCCAATCTCTAAATTCTCCAATACTTTTTACTTATTTCAGTTTGAGAATCAGAATTAGAATTCTCTTTAGTTTGCAATCGTTGTTCTTAGTTTACTCCCAGCATAATATTCCGTTCCATTCAATTCAATAAAGTTAATCTTTCTGCCCTATTTCCTTTATACGTACGGTAATCCTCTTTTCGTTTCTGTTTATTATTATTCGTTTTTGTTACAACCGATTAGATAGATCCCAAAACCTTGTTTGTTAATTGAATGTTTATTGTTTTCATCGCCATGAGTATCGTTATCATTATCGCAATTGTCATTCTTACTGTTTTTATGCGTAGCTAGATTTATATGTTAGGATGTAGGTAAGTAACGGCGTAGATGGCGTAATTTAGGACGACCTGTAGCAGACCTTGTTCGACCGACCGGCTTAACTGGTCGGTCGACTAGTGTAGTTGGTCGATCGAATGAATTAGTCGGTCGGTCGACCAACCTCGCGTATGTTTCAGACCTGTTTTGCTTCGTTAATAATAATACCCTATGACGAGACCGAAAGGAGACTTGTAGGATGTTAGTAATCACTTACCCAATATTGAAAGATACGGGAAAGGCGTTGGTTAACGTTTTAAGACGGCTAGGTTACTAAGACTGAAAGGTTTGTGACCTAGACTTTAGGAATTACCTATATTGTTGACGCCCGAAATTTGTGTGACCTAGGAACTAATAGCATAGGCCGAAAGGAGCTATTAGATAACATAGACCGAAAAGATTTGCTATACCCCTTACGCGACTGCAATACATGTTACCCTAGACTATTTGCCATCGTAGCTATAACGAACCGATCATCCTAACATCTCTTCTTATCATAGTTTATTCACATCTTTATTTTAGTCTTTTTCCTGTTTTAATCGCTAGACCTAGTTTAATCTCAAACACAAACATAAAACCCCCAACTGTTACTTTAGACATAGACCTAAAATGACTAACAATCACAACCTCCTTGTGGTTCGACCCTGACTTTCACTATCTATAGTTAAAGTTTAGGAACTATAAATTTTATCTTTGATACCCACAACGACGGGTATCAAATTTTGAAAATTTGACACCCGTCGTTGAGGGGTGTCAAAGATAAGATTTATAAAACCTCGGCTTAAACTAGAAAGAGTAAGTCAAGGGTCGATCCACAAGGAGGTGGGGAATGTTTATTGTTCTATGTTGATGTTATAGGGTAACAAGTGTGGGGTTTGATTGGTTGTTACTAAGGCTAAATAAAATAAATACAAGGATAAGACGAAAATTAAGATGAAGATAAAACAATATTAAAATGAATGCTAGGATGTTCGGGTAGTAAAGAGTTACGATGGTATAAATTAATCCTAAGTTAACATGTATTACAGTCGCGTAAGGGGTGTAACATATCCTCTCGATCTATGATACCTAATAGCTCCTTTCGGCCTATGTTAGTATTTCCTAGGTCTCACGAATATTGGGTGTCAACAAAAAGGGTGATTCCTAATTTCTAGGTCACATACCTTTCAGTCTTAAGTAACCTAGCCGTCTTAAAGTGTTAACCAATGCCCTTCCCGTATCTTTCAACCTTGGGTAAGTCATTACTAACATCCTATAAGTCTCCTTTCAGTCTCATTATAGGGTATTATAAGTAACAAAACAAAACGTACAGAAAACATGCGCGAAGTCAGTCGACCGAGCAGCTACTCCACTCGGCCGACCAACCACTTCAGTCGACCGACCAGTTAAGCCGGTCGGTCGACCAAAAGTCTGCTACAGGTTGATTCGGGTGTTATACCATCTACGCAAATTACTCCCTACACCCTAACATATAAAATTAGCTACTCATAACTATGATAATAACAATAACAACGATTAAGAAAACATCATTCATAGTAAACAATGTGGGGAATATAACATGTATTCGCCCTAAACTTGAAGGATTATAACGAAATATACAATTGTGATTTATGGTCATAAGATAATTAAAAGCATGAAAAAGAATACAACCTTTGGTCCTTGTGCTAAAGGCCTAACAACATGAATTAAAGCAAATTCCCTCCTATAACTTGCACCCAAGACTTTGTTTAAGATGATGTCGCGTGTGCTAGAAAGGCTCTCCAATTGCCTTGCAATATGGGGAGAGTTTTTGTGAGGTTTTAGACGTGAGATCTAAGTTTTGGGAAAATAATGTTCTCAAAATCCTAATTCTTGAGATTGTAATTAGAGTAAATTAATAATTACTCCCTTATATGTTTCAGTTTTCTAAAATTACTCCCTTATATGTTTTTTTTTAAAAATTACTCCCTTAAGTTGATCTCAGGTCAAATATTGCTACATATTACGTTTTTCAGTGAAAAATTTATAGAATGGACGAAATTACCCTTTAGTGTATTTATCCCAACCCATCAAACAAACACCTTTCCTTTTACCCAGTAATTCAAAATCCCAAATCCTAACCCTAATTTGTAATTCAAAACCCAAAATTCTAATTGAAAACCTCGCAAATTAATCTCAAATAATCTTAACCCTAACTTGAAGATTTAAGGTGATTGCTAGAAGTAGACAACAACAATGAATTTAAAGAGGAAGAAGGTAAGTTAATTGTTAATTGTTAATGGTTTATGCAAAACAACAACAATATAAATCAAAAAGATAATTACATGAAACAATTTCAGATTCTTTTTCCAGATCAAAGATGGATTCACATACCTAAATCAATTTGAAACCCTAATTTAAATTCAATAGAATATCAGTTTTGATGAAGATAAAGAACCCTAATTTCAATTCAATTTCTATTCAATACAACAATAAGATTCACACATACCCAAATCAAAGATGTACTTACCTTCAAAAAAATGAAAACTTCAAAACTTGAACAATTACATTGAGAAATTACTTTTAATTAAGATAGAGATTGGGTAAAATAGTGAGGAATTAGTTTCGATGAAGATATTAGTAAGTTTTGGGCAAAGGCTATAACGAGATACTCAAATACTAAGGGGCATTTTGGTCATAAAGTTAGGGAAATGGAGATAAAATACAAAAATTGACGGAAATACTCATCTGAGCTGAAAAATGGTAGCAATATTTGAGCTGAGATCAACTTAAGGGAGTAATTTTTAAAAAAAAACATATAATGGAGTAATTTTAGAAAATTGAAACATATAAGGGAGTAATTATTAATTTACTCTTGTAATTAACCAGTAACCTGACAAAAAGAGAAGGACTCTCCTTTTGTATTACTTGGGTCAGCCGGCCGAATGGGTATAGGGTAAGTGTGGGCTTTTCCACTCTTACCTTATTCCTTTGCGTGAATCGACCCGTTTTGCTAAATATTATTCACGTGATTTTAATTATAAATCGCACACACGTTATCAGATATTAATGCAGTCGATGTATTAATAATGGTCTGATAAAATTACGATATTGTATAATTACCCAAATTAATATAACTGTTTATATTAATACGCGAATACAATATTTAATTAAATATAACCGTTTATATTTAATTTTACGAATTAATCATGTAATCCGTATTAGCTCAAAATTATTTAATCCATATAAATAATAATCTCAACATCTTATTGACTAATTTAATAGTCAATACCTCTGACTAACTTTTTAGTCGTATCCGGCATAAATGTGACTGTATTTTCATACCTTCACATCTCTCAAACGTGTCCTATAGGTGTGACGTATAGGGACCAGTTGATCACCGCCATCCGTATGACAATAACGTCAAACTTATCTAGCAAGCCAACCATTATTGATAAACGTGCATCAACTGATAATAATACTGAAGTATGCCCTTGTGATCCTTTAAGAGATTTAGTAAGTCATTGTACTAACTGTCAAGGACACCAGCCCCAATAATCTCCCACTTGTCCGTACAAGGGTATGTGCAATGACGTTATCACACTACATGTGGAGGACACAAGCTCCAACAAACTCCCACTTGTCCGTACAAGTGTAGGTGCGATAACCGATTCTCATATCCTTTTAAAATTTCTCCCACTCAATGTAAGACAATTTGCAAATCCGCATTCGCAAAGGTCGTATCTCACAAGCGATTTGTATCAAGAGTGGTTTCCCCGACTAGAGAGTAACTTAACTGATAAAAAGAATCTGTATTCGAGCATGGCCATGCATTTCAGTTACTACTCCTCGAGTGGCCCTGAGAAATGATAAAATCCTGATAAGGGTTTGGATATTTCCCTCAACACGAATCCTGCCGATGTAATCGCAGCATGAAATAACCCAGAAAAAATCCTCTTGGCCCCTGTTACGGAAGACCGTGGGAAAGAAACCAAAGTTACCCAAAATCTGCCTTAATCTCAAGAGACAGTTGAAAGTCAAAAGACTCGACTCTAAGGAACACTATGGATATCCTATCCACGACCTGGCACCCAATGTTATAAAACATTTAGGACTCCATAACGTTGTCACGGGGTGTCCTACGAGATATCCGTATAACAAACCATCAACCAACGTCACAAAATGATTACCTGAGTTATCAGCTCAAGTGGGTAATCAAGGACCAAAATGATCTAATGTTATTCAGTTCACTTTGTGGTGTTCAAAATTGGCGTACAATTCCACATGAAAAACAAAACATTATATATCATAACAATGAGGTTGAATAAAGTACACGAGAAAATGAATTATTAAATGTATTCATAAAGGAGTACTACAACTTAGGAACACATCTAATTCCCATGGAATGAATGTGCCCTTCATGCTTATCACGTGGTAATGCTTTTGTGAGAGGATCAGCTATGTTGTCATCTGTAGCTATCTTATCAATAAATATCTCCTTTTGCTCCACGTAATCTCCGATTAGATGAGCTTTCCGTTGTACATGTCTAGCTTTGTTGCTAGACTTATGCTCCTTAGCTTGGAAGATGGCACCTTTATTGTCACAATAAACGGTGATTGGGTCATTCGAACTGGGCACTACTGAGAGTCCTTGTAAGAATTGACCCATCCATATTGCTTCCTTAGCTGCTTCCGAGGCGACATAGTACTCGGACTCAGTCGTAGAATCTGCTGTAACACTCTGTTTAGAACTTTTCCAGCTGACAGCAGCGCCATTAAGAGTAAAAACGAATCCAGACTGAGATTTCGAGTCGTCTCGATCCGTTTGGAAGCTAGCATCTGCGTAACCCGTGGCGCAGAGCGTCGAGTCGCCTCCATAAGTCAATCCCCAATCTTTAGTCCTCCGTGGGTAGTTAAGAATGTTTTTTACGGCCATCCAGTGTTGTTCACCTGGATGAGCTTCGAATCGGCTTGTCATACTCAATGCATATGCAACGTCTGGACGTGTGCATATCATGGCATACATGATCGATCCTATTGCCGAAGCATAAGGAATCCGACTCATGCGCTCTTTCTCTTACAATGTCTTAGCTTCTTAAGTCTTGCTCAAGTGAAGCCCAGTAGTCATAGGAAGGAACCCTTTCTTGGAGTTCGTCATGCTGAATCTCTCTAGAATCTTATCTATGTAAGACTCCTGACTGAGAGACAACATCCGTCGTGATCTATCCCTGTAGATACGGATGCCCAAAATTCTCTGTGCCTCTCCCAGATCTTTCATCTGGAAATGGTTTTTCAACCATGCTTTAACCGAAGAAAGGAGAGGTCGTATGTCATTCCCAATCAAGACTATGTCATCGACATACGTACTAGGAAGACAATCTTGCTCCCACTCGACTTGATATAGAGACATGGTTCCTCGACTGATCGAATGAACTCATTCTCTTTTATCACTTGGTCGAAGCGATGATTCCAACTATGTGATGCTTGCTTAAGTCCATAGATGGAACGCTTAAGCTTGCAGACCTTCTTAGGATGTATTGGATCTATAAAACCCTCGGGTTGTACCATGTACAACTCTTCCTCCAAATAACCGTTTAAGAAGGCGGTTTTAACGTCCATTTGCCAAATTTCATAATGTTGAAATGCGGCGATCGCTAAGACAATCCGAATGGAACGTAGCATGACTACGGGTGCAAAGATCTCATCGTAGTGCAGGCCTGGCACTTGAGTAAAACCTTTAGCAACTAGTCTTGCCTTGTGGATATCTTGTTTTCCTTCCACGGCATGCTTTATCTTGTAAAGCCATTTGCATTGAAGGGGACGTACCTTTGCAGGTAGGTCCACAAGATCCCACACGTTGTTCTCATACATGGAGTGTAACACCCCCATTTATTTAAGGGCCTGAACTAGGACTCCTCAGATAAATACAGGTGTTACCATCTCGGTTTCCGGAGGCAGTAGATACAAAGGAAGATAAACAGTACTTTAAATTAAATTTAAACTCAAAACGTGTTCTTACAAAACCAAATCATAAATCTGTTCTGAAACAAATATAAATACAACTCATCAACTACTATCAAGTGAACTAGACTCTAGGCAGGTCCGGGTCCACGCTTCTCCCTTCCCTAAGCTCCCATAGTCTTTATACCTGTCAATCTGCTCCCCAATAATTTGGTTCATCACAGGTGATCACGAATACACAGGGTCAACCACGAGGTTGAGTAGAGAAAAACTGTAAGTAACCACATTACTATAAATAGAAAGTTGAACTTCTCCACTCCGAATCACAGACCCTTTTCTCCGCACCACACAGACCCTTTATCTCCGCACCAAACACAGACCCTTTATCTCCGCACCAAACACAGACCCTTTATCTCCGCACCAAACACAGACCCTTTATCTCCGCACCATATCGTATCACAGAATTATATATCACAATACATCAATCATATAACATTATAGGTGAACATAATTAACATCAACCATTAAACAGATTACACATCTCATATACGTAGTATTTCCCTACCTGTAGTTGCAGAAGCAAATGGCAAAATGCACAACCGTTCTCAAAAGTGCTCCACACGAAAACTTCCACCTAAAAGTATATTACTTAATTAATAAACTTCCTACTCTCGTAAAACGTACACACATTCTATTTATAGTAACTTCCTATATATAGTAGCTTCCAAAAATAGTAACCTTGGTTTGAAATTCAAATTATTTGAGATAAGCATAAATACCAAATCTTACAATAAATGCCCAAAAATCCTTTCCCTTAAAATCACCATATCTTTACTTAATAGATAAAATATTACCATACTAAATAATAATAATAACAAAACAAGAATAATAATAATAAAGTTAATAATAATAATAATAATATTAATAATAAAGAATAAACTTGAAACACGAAACAGCCGCCCCCCAAACAACCCGACTCACGACTACACCTACACTTCTAACACCACCAAAACCCTCCACGGCCACCAACAACCACCAGCCCTTGTACCCAGAACCACCACCTGCCGTCACAACCATCATCCAACCCTTCGACCACCCTCGACACAACGAACCAGGGCCAACACCAGGCCTGGTTCACCGCGCCAGTAGCCGACCAGCCTGGAAAACTACCCCTGTCGACCCTCTTTACAGCCACCAGAACGACTCCCCCACGACACCACAGCCATTCCCCGACACCAGACACCCTGACTTGGTGGTACCACCGCACCGACCTCCCCCGAGTCAGCGGTGGTGCCACCCCCAACAACCTGACCAACAACCAACACACAGGAAAAACGAAAACAGGCTATGAAACGAACCCCACCACGCGACACTGTAACCACCACACGAACCACCCTGGCAACCACCACACACCCCATCTGACCCCCGTCTATCCTTCCTCCCCTGTCATCACCCACAACGAGTTGTATGCAAAAACGTCATCACCAACCAAAACATTAACAAAACAGACTTGTTAAATTCCCAAAACCAACAGACCCTCGACACCCCTGAAGACCACCTTTACAGGTGATGTACGGTGGTTGACAAGGACGTGACCACGGCCCAGACACCAC
The DNA here is from genome assembly GCA_029255685.2 of Silene conica. Classification (NCBI taxonomy): domain Eukaryota; kingdom Viridiplantae; phylum Streptophyta; class Magnoliopsida; order Caryophyllales; family Caryophyllaceae; genus Silene; species Silene conica. The sequence goes on along the minus strand of CM055313.2, from coordinate 34,153,507 downwards.
CCCAGACACCATAGACTATAAACCCTTAACGACCAGACTCTAACAAGGACAACACAAGGTTCGAACTTAACATAAAACGCAACAGATACGGCAGAATAAGAAGAAACGTGCTGTACTCACCTCTTTCTGGCCCAAATCGACGCACACCTAGCACCCTAAGACCACCGTGACCACCACCTTTGTATAGTATGCTATGTCGGCTGTCAGTCTATGAGGAGTTTGTATGGTAGATAGGCTAGATTAGGTTATAGTGTTTGTTTAAATATGACGGCTTGAGGAACTTTGTAAAATAGGGTTAGCAAAATAAATAAAACGTGGGCTGTTCTTGACTTTTGCACGCATAACGAGGCCCATGGCCGAGCTGCCATGGGTCCTAGGTTCGAACCCCAACAACTACGCATTACCAATATTATGTTATGGTAGTTAAGTTCCAAATTCGAGTCTCTCTTAAGTCCAAAACAACTCGTATAAAACGGGTACGAGTAAGCTTATAAACGAATGATTTAAAATAAAAGAAACTAAAAAGCGAGGTATTACAGTCTCCCCTCCTTAAAAAGAACTTCGTCTCGAAGTTCTACCACACTTAGGTGACAAAACAACCAACTCAAACGACTTGGAACACAAACAAACAAAGCAATCATCAAAACTTGCTCAAAACACAGAAAAAAACACAGAATGTTACATTCCACCCCCCTTAAAGAAAAGTTACGTCCGCGTAACTTACCTCAACCAAAGAGATTTGGGTAACGCTCCTTCATAGATGCCTCAGGCTCCCACGTAGCCTCCTCCCGATTATGATTTGTCCACAGGACTTTCACCAAGGACGTCTCGCCATTGCGAGTCTTTCGCACCTTCCTGTCCAGAATTTCCTTCGGAGTCTCAATGTATGCCAACTGCTCATCCACTTCAATCACCTCATGCTGAAGCACATGTGATGGATCACTCACGTATTTCCTCAACTGAGACACATGGAATACATTATGGACCTTGGATAGGGTTGGAGGCAAAGCTAAGCGATATGCCACCTCTCCAACTCTGTCCAAGATCTCAAATGGCGCAATAAATTTCTGACTCAATTTACCACGCTTGCCGAATCTCATCACACCTTTCATCGGGGAGACTTTCAGTAGTACCTTCTCTCCGACCTCAAATGAAATATCGCTCCTCTTCAGATCGGCATAACTTTTCTGTCTATCCTGAGCGGCCCTCATCCTCTGCCGAATAATCTGAACCTGCTCCACCATCTCCTGGATCATATCTGGCCCCAATGTCACAACATCAGCTCGATCATCCCAACACACAGGGCTCCGACACTTCCTCCCGTACAGAGCCTCGAAAGGGGCCGTGCCTATGCTCGCATGATAACTGTTATTATAGGAAAACTCGATCAACCCCAGTCGATCCTCCCAAGATCCTCCGAACTCAAGTACACAAGCCCTCAACATATCCTCAAGAGTCTGAATCGTCCGCTCAGTCTGACCATCAGTAGCCGGATGAAAAGCTGTACTCATCTTCAACTGGGTACCCAAAGCAGCCTGTAACTCCTACCAAAATCTGGATATAAACCTCGAGTCCCGATCTGAAACAATATCCTTGGGTACACCATGCAGTTTCACCACATTCTGAACATACGACTTAGCCAACTCAGCTTTACTCCAGGTATCTTTCATCGGAATAAAGTGAGCTGACTTAGTCAAATGATCCACGATCACCCAAATCATGTTGTTGCCCCTCTGAGTTCGAGGCAACCCCACGATAAAGTCCATCGAAATGTTCTCCCACTTCCATTCTGGCATATCTAATGGTTGAACTTTCCCTTGAGGTCTCTTATGCTCCCCTTTCACCCTCTGACAAGTCAAACATCTCGACACAAACTCTGCGACTTCCTTCTTCATATTAGGCCACCAAAACGTCTTCTTAAGATCCTTATACAACTTATCACCCCCTGGGTGAACAGAATAAGGAGTGGCATGAGCTTCAGTCAGGATCTTCTTCTTTAGCTCCTCAACATTCGGTACACACCATCGCCCACCGAACCTCAAACTACCATCGGTATGAATACTGAACTTGGATGCCTCAACACCATTTCCATTTTCCACCATCAAACGCCACTTCTGGATTCTCTCATCGTTCTGCTGCAACTCCCGAATCTCCCCATACAACTCAGGCTCCATTGTCAATTTACCCAGGGCATCCCCTTTCCGGATCATGAAGATTCCCATCTCCCTTAGTTCGCCATGCAACCTCACTCTCGATCTGGCACAACTCAAAGCATGTACTGACTTCCTATTTAGAGCGTCAGCTACCACATTCGCCTTGCCTTCGTGGTAGACAATCTGCATATCATAATCTCCGATCAACTCTATCCACCTCCTCTGCCTCATGTTCAACTCTTTCTGGGTGTAGATATACTTCAGGCTCTTATGATCAGAAAACACTTTAAAAGTGGCTCCATAAAGGTAATGACGCCACAATTTCAGTGCAAAGACCACAGCGCCCAATTCCAAATCATGAGTCGGATAATTCTCTTCATAGGTCTTCAACTGGCGAGAAGCATACGCGATCACTCTCCCGTTCTGCATTAGCACACAACCCAACCCATGCTTGGAAGCGTCGGTGTATACTTCAAAATTATCACTTCCCACTGGCAAGGCCAGGATAGGAGCTGTTGTCAGGCGTTCCTTAAGAGTCAGGAAGGCCTTCTCACAACCCTCATCCCAGACAAAACGGTTCTCCTTCCTCATTAACGACGTCAACGGCTTTGCTATCTTTGAAAAGTCTTTGACGAATCTCCGGTAATAACCTGCTAACCCCAGAAAACTTCGGATCTCACTCACATTCTTCGGACTTTGCCACTTAGTCACAGCTTCAATTTTACTAGGGTCAACAGATACCCCCTCTTTGGAAATGACATGACCCAGAAACGCCACTTTCTCCAACCAGAATTCACACTTACTCAACTTAGCATTGAGTTTATGTTCTTCCAAAGTCTGAAGTACCTTCCTCAAATGATCTTCGTGCTCCTCCGCATTCTTGGAATATACCAGGATATCATCGATAAATACCACCACGAACTTGTCGAGATACAGGCTGAAGACTCGATTCATCAAGTCCATGAACACAGCTGGAGCATTAGTCAATCCAAAGGGCATAACCACAAATTCATAGTGGCCATACCTCGTTCGGAAAGCGGTCTTCGGAATATCTTCATCCTTTATCCTCAACTGATGATACCCGGTGTTGGGAAATGTGTCCTCAACAATAGTGCGATCACATGATTAAATCTCATAATGAGAATGCGCAAGGGATGATACGAATTATTAGTCAACTGACCAACATTAATCGGTAATGATTGGCTAGCTAGAGTTTGACATTACTGTCGTATGACGGTGATGGTCAGTTGATCCCTTTAGGTCACACCTTTAGGACAATTCCCTTAATTGATAAAGTGATCAAATGTATATTGATACGATTTGATCATATTCCTTAAACTCGTATATCGAGAAATTAGAGGTTAAATCTTAATTTAAGATTTATGTTTAAAATTGAAACGTGTCAATTGTTAAACATTAAACGATATTTTATCATATCGTTATTAGAATGAATTGGGTTAAAATAATACAAAGGTTGTAAATCGTAGTGACGATAAAATTATTCATTTTATATTAGTAATCTCGAATTACATGTCAAATTAATAAATATGATTTATAATATTTATATGATAAATATTTATTTTAAGATAATTGTTATTGTATTCCTAGTGACATATAAGATGTCACACTTGGTACAATTGAACAATTGACAATTTATAAAATGAAGTCCATTTTAAGTGATAAAGTGGACGGCTAGGTGAGGGTGGTTGAAGGTGATTATTGTGTATTAAGCACACCTTAATCATCATGTTTAAAGGTGTGTCTTGAAAATATAATCTAGGCCACCCTAAAGAGCATGGGTAAGAGAGTTGTCTCCCCTTGGTTCCCCACCATACCCGGCCCCCTTCAAACCCTAAGCACACTTACATAAATATGTAAGTTGTGCATAATTCATGACTAATGCTAATGCTTGATTTTCTAAGTGTAAGAAAACAAATCAACATATCCTCTCTTCTTGCCCTAGCCGAAAAACACCAAGCAAGGAGAGATTATTTAATCTCTAATACTTATTATAAGATAATAAAAATTATACTAAAAGTAGTATTCAAATATTATTCTAATTAGTGAGATTAGAATAAGTTTAAGGAAGAAATCGATTCCTAGTCTAGCACATACAAGGTTCGGTTTATTGAGGGCTTGTCTTGGTGCATCCGAAGGAGGTATTCTATTTTGGGTACTCGGAGGATCATCCTAGCATATTCTTGGACCGTATGTAAGGGTTCATTTTCTCCTCTTTCCGCATATAGTAGCATGCATAAGATCTTATAAACAAGTTTATTAATATGTTAATTAAAAGTTAATTAAAAGGTTTATGTTAGTATGACTAAAATTATTTTATGAGCAACTAGTTAAACCTTACAATTGGTATCAGAGCAATAGGTTGTTTGCATGCTTTCCGTTTATGTTTTTACGGAGTTATAGAGATAACATAAATAAAATTTGGAATTTTCGTTTTGATATATGATATGCACGAAATTTATTTAGCATGATACCTACTGTTTTCTAAAATGTTTTAGAATAATTTGGAATATATTTTGCATGAATATTGTTTATTGGTACTTAAATCTCGGATTTTATTGATTTTTAATGGTTAAAAATGTTTATTTTTGGGAAAAATAGTTAAAATAAGCTTCTGGCCGAGATTTTTCAGTATGTCATCACATGTATTTTCTATAATATGAATATGTTTTTTCGTAATTTATGGACCATTAAATCGTGTGATATGAATTTTAATGGTTAAAATACAATAAGATGAATATAAATGGGTTAAAATAGTTATATTATGAATTTGACTATAAACATTTATGAGGATGTCACATGCAATATTTAAAATTTATGTTGAATTTTCCAGAAATTTATCTCAAATATTGCAATATTATAGATTTTTAATGTAAAAATCGGGTAATTAGTGACATTATTTCGACTTTAATAGTTTAAGTTGGAATTTGGCCATAAAAATTTAACACGATGTCATATATATTATTTCCAGCATGTATAAAATTTTCGAGAATCTTATCTTATTTTATGCTTGAGAAATAATTTTAAAGGTTAAAATCGTACGATATATGACGTAAATCGTTAAAATTTGCAAATGTTGTTAAAAATGGCCGAAAATGTAACCCATATTAGTCATATGTGATATGTTCATCATGAAAATATTCTTGGGAGCCAAAAGTTTCAGATTTGATTTTATTTTATTTAATTTTAATTTGATAAAAAGGTTACATTTAAAATTAATTAAAAGAGTCATGCAATTATTTCGGCTATGGGGCAATGTGCCATTTAATTTTCTGTCCATCTTGTGTTATTAAAATGTTTTGGAAGGTAAAAAAATATTATTAGTATTTAATTTGCATTTATGAAGTTAATTATTGAATTTTCCGACTTAATTTGCTCGTTTTACGTGTTATTTTCGAAATAATAATAAAACCGTATAAAATACTAATATTTTAACTTTCTGAAAATTTTAAGAACATTCTGGATTTTTCAAAATTTGAATTTTGAATTTTCGAAATTTTTGTGACTCTTTTGGATTTTTATATTATTTTTCCCGTAATACCGATCAATATTGATATATATTAAGTTAAGTCATGTTCAAAGTTTGAGTAAGACTAAATTTTGAATCCTATAAGAGTTGGGATGATTAACTTCAGGATGAAAACCGTTTCATATAATGCATAGTGTTGTTAATCGTTAAAACACGTGATTCCATAAACCAAGGTTTACGATAACTATTTAAATAAGTGTTTTAAATAGGACGATTTGGCTTAGGGTTTGCATGTTAATTCATATTTATATAAGCATTGCATATTTTATATTATGAATGTCATGATTTTATTTACGTAATTTTGGGAATTATATAATTTACTTAGTATGGCCTTAGTTTTTAAATCGGTATTTCCCGTAATGTAAGGGGTTACCGATTCGGTTGTAATTTTGTGATCTCGTATCACCCAATTGTAATTTATTTCTATTTTATAATGTATAAAGTAGACTAGAAAAGTTGTAATATTTGTAAAATCCGGAGTTCCTTGAAGACGGTGCCATTCGGAAAGGAGTTCCGATCAAGACGGTGTTTACCTCGAAGTGCGTGCCGCGTGAAGTTCAAGGGACCAAAGGAGTTGGTTTCCGAATTTGTACTTTGTTATTTCTTTTTTAGGAAAGGCCATACTAGGGTTTATTTATGCTTTTATCTTGCTTTTTATATGTTTGCATGCATAGCCAAATCGTCATACATCGTATCATGCATGTTTCGACTTAGTCGACCTAGTCTTTTATTTTATCGATAATTCACCAACTTAGTTCACTTAAACGGAGATAGATAATAATTTGACTAGATCTCTTACATATAAATATTGAGACTTAGCTTTACCAAAAAGTACGGACCCATGAATCCCTTCTTCACAAGGACGTAGGCTCGGCTATACCGGGGTACTAAAATTGTCACGTTGGGTAAGTGGGGTAATAAGATTACACCTTGAAATTTGGCAGATCTCAACGAAAGTATTCGTAACCGTAGTTGCAATAAGTTCGGGCTAAAGATAATTTTAAGAAAATTGTCGACCGAGAGTTCTAAGAGTAGAACCGATTAAAAGGTTAATCCACCAAATTATACCGATAAAGGTTGAATCGGCTACACCGTGCCCGGATTAGTATGGGTTGGGATCTCGGGATTGTTTACTTAATTGGGTAAGAGATCATTAAGTAAATACATAACTAAACTTATTAGAGTTTCTAGTTTAAAATTATGAATTTAAAATGATGTTGTTTTTCCTTTTATTATTGTAGTTTAATTTTCAACATCGACAATGGCAACCAACGCTCCACCTCTCACTAACGTATCATGGCTTCGGTCCTTTATGGATCGTTGCAAACTCGATAAGCATGGTTCAAACTTTAAAGATTGGGATGCGCAATTACTTTTGGCCGCTCAAGGTGACGATAAGAGTCGTTACCTATCCGAAGCCGCTCCTCCCGCTCCGACCGCTCGTTCGTCGGTCCAAACTCGTGAGGCCTATGAAGCCTACATGAAAGAGTCCTCCGCTCTTAAAAATGTGCTCATCTTCTCCATGGAGCCGGATCTCCAAAGGAGTATGATTAAGTTGTCCACATCATATGAGATATACACCAAGCTTGCGACCATGTTTTCGCAAACTCCTAGGGTGATTTAATATGAGGCGGCTTCCGCCTTCTTTGACATAACTTTCAAGGAAGGGCAAAAGATAAGCCCTCATGTGCTCAAACTAGTTGAGCTCGCGGAGACTCTAAAAGCTCAAGATGTTGATGTTCCCGACTCTCTTATCATTGACCGAGTTCTTCACTCGCTCAATAAGGTTAAGGCGTATGCTCAATTCCGGGTGAATTTCAATATGCGAAACCAAGAGACCTCGTTAGACGAGTTGCATAAGATGCTAGTCCAAGCCGAAAGGGATATGGGACTTCATGAAAGTTCCACCAAAGATGTTTTGAACATCGAAAAGAAAGGGAAAACGAGCTTCAAAAGAAATGCCTCTAAAAGCAAGGGCAAGAAAACGTTCAAGCCCAAGGCGACCAAAGAAAAGACCTTTTCGAAAGGCGCTTCCACCTCGTCTTCAAAAGAGCAAGACAAGTGCCATTATTGCACGAGGATCGGTCATTGGAAGAGAAATTGCCCCAAATACTTAAGCGATCTCAAAAATGGGAAGGCAACCGCCGTAGGTAATAATTCTCGTGTATAATTCATGTCATTTATCAACTTATGTATAGTGATACAAATGTGTTGATGTTTACCCTTTTTAATTGTTTTAAAGGGCCAACCCCGAATAATGATAAGGGCAAGGAGAAGGAAGCTTGAAGTTCCTTACTTGGATGGCTACGGTAGCATCCAATTGATCGAAGACTTGAAGAGCTAGGCTCTAATTTTCATATCGTCTTCTTTCATATTTTGCATTTATTTAAGGAACAATTTAATTTTCTTGTAAGACAAGGATTAAAATCCTAAAACAATGGTTGTAATTTTGGATATTAGTGACTTGGTTTTCAACCTGAGTCACTACTTTTGTTCTTAATCAATGTTTTGATTTCTCAAATAAATTGCATGCCTTGTTTAAACATGAATGATAGTGATTTAATATTGATACGATCAAGTATAAGATAATCAAAGTGTTGATTAAAACGGAGAACTACACCCCATGAGATAAATTCAATCAAAATGAGACTATATCAGTTCATTATAAGATTTTCATTTTAAGTGAAAATGAGAATGTATTCATCACACCTATCAAACTTCAAACATACAAATACATTGGTTAATTGAAATAGCTATCCTTAAACAAGTAAAGGTTATTGTTAGAAGGATAGAGTGGGAGAAAATATTTCGCTCACAAACCAATGATGTAAATAAAGGAAGGATCTTAGAGAAGATTCTTACTTGGGAGTCTTAAGAAGAGCCCTAAGTGATTTGAAGAAACTACGAGAGGACACTGAAGAAACTACGGGAGGACACTCGAAGAAAGGTTCTTTGTGTTCATTGTTTCATAGAGAGGAAACTTGAAACCCCGTATGAAATCATCGGTAGGAAAAAGGTTCCTATATAGTTATAAAGAAATTATCATGTCATTTTCGTCTGGAGGAAACGAAGACATGATAAGAAGGTAATGATTGATTGAATAGGAACAGATCACTATAGGGATAGTGATAGTGATAATGATTCAAGTAATAGTTTAACATGCGAGAAATGAAAGGTTCATTTAAGATATCGAGAGATATTGATTTTAGTGGGAACGATTTTCATTAAAAGAATCAAGCCTACCATTTAGAGAGAATGGGTGATTCTTTAAGGTGTAAAGAATAAGAGGTTTTCAATTCTAAATGATCAAATACTTTAAATCATATGATGATAGGAGCTTTACGGGAAGGTTTATTATATGGATAATAAAAGGTCGCCCACTAGAAGTTAGAATGGTTGGATACATTATTCATAATGATGAATGAAACCATAAATAGCCAAGATGAGTGAAAATTATTAGAATCATGAAATCATAAATAGACTACAATAAAATTTTCAGTACATAAGTGACTGTATATCGATTCGTCACAAGTTGTAAGATAACAGTGGGAGCTTTCCTTCGGAAAGGAAAACTCAAAATCTAGAAAGAGTTCTAGATATGTACTCAAATAGAATCATATTATACGGGATAATATGAGAATGAAGGATACCAAAATTTGTAAGTTTTGCAATCATGAATAAAAGGTTTATTTGCAAAACACTAATACAAATAGATGATTGTGCATCAAAAAGCAATATAATAGTGTTGACTATTGTTGCATGACAACATCATTTGAGTTATGATTAACTCAAAATGAAAGATACTTTGTCAGAATCCAAATGGGTTGTATGAGACAATATTGAACCCCATAAGTGAACTGGATTGACTTAGTGTGGCCCCTAGCCGCTTACATGAGGTGACATCTCGAAGCGACTAGAGTGTGAGGCGATTGATGGCAAGTTCAAGTGCCATAGAGTCATATGTGATGACTAGTCGATCACATAGGCAGACTGTAAGAGACACTCTGTCGGGCAATGTGACCGCTTATAGAGTTCTGGAAATTTTATAGCCGGGTCGTGGCGAGAGCTGCTATAGTATTCTTGTGAGTCAATTCTTAGACTAAAGACTACTCTCCCAAGATGGTACAGTTTAGGCATAACTTTGATCCATTCTCTACGACTTTTCGTAACTGGAGTCAAATGGGATTGTTTTGGGTTGTGACTAACTTTGACTAGTTGAAGGAAGTAGTGCGATAGAAATTGTCCACCCCTTGTCAGGGTTGTTCAAATCTCAGGGCCACTCGAGGAGAAGTTAATTGGAAATGCGTGGCCACGCTCGGAAGGTATCTATGGCAGATAATTCCGGTCAAACAGTTATTCTCCAGATCGAGGAAACCACTCATGATATGATCGAATGCAAGTACGACCTCAGAGAGACATCTTGCATTGAGTGGGAGATTGTAATAGGACAAGAGAATTGGTGACGCACACTTGTCGAGGACAAGTGGGAGATTGTTGGGAAATGTGTCCTCAACAATAGTGCGATCACATGATTAAATCTCATAATGAGAATGCGCAAGGGATGATACGAATTATTAGTCAACTGACCAACATTAATCGGTAATGATTGGCTAGCTAGAGTTTGACATTACTGTCGTATGACGGTGATGGTCAGTTGATCCCTTTAGGTCACACCTTTAGGACAATTCCCTTAATTGATAAAGTGATCAAATGTATATTGATACGATTTGATCATATTCCTTAAACTCGTATATCGAGAAATTAGAGGTTAAATCTTAATTTAAGATTTATGTTTAAAATTGAAACGTGTCAATTGTTAAACATTAAACGATATTTTATCATATCGTTATTAGAATGAATTGGGTTAAAATAATACAAAGGTTGTAAATCGTAGTGACGATAAAATTATTCATTTTATATTAGTAATCTCGAATTACATGTCAAATTAATAAATATGATTTATAATATTTATATGATAAATATTTATTTTAAGATAATTGTTATTGTATTCCTAGTGACATATAAGATGTCACACTTGGTACAATTGAACAATTGACAATTTATAAAATGAAGTCCATTTTAAGTGATAAAGTGGACGGCTAGGTGAGGGTGGTTGAAGGTGATTATTGTGTATTAAGCACACCTTAATCATCATGTTTAAAGGTGTGTCTTGAAAATATAATCTAGGCCACCCTAAAGAGCATGGGTAAGAGAGTTGTCTCCCCTTGGTTCCCCACCATACCCGGCCCCCTTCAAACCCTAAGCACACTTACATAAATATGTAAGTTGTGCATAATTCATGACTAATGCTAATGCTTGATTTTCTAAGTGTAAGAAAACAAATCAACATATCCTCTCTTCTTGCCCTAGCCGAAAAACACCAAGCAAGGAGAGATTATTTAATCTCTAATACTTATTATAAGATAATAAAAATTATACTAAAAGTAGTATTCAAATATTATTCTAATTAGTGAGATTAGAATAAGTTTAAGGAAGAAATCGATTCCTAGTCTAGCACATACAAGGTTCGGTTTATTGAGGGCTTGTCTTGGTGCATCCGAAGGAGGTATTCTATTTTGGGTACTCGGAGGATCATCCTAGCATATTCTTAGACCGTATGTAAGGGTTCATTTTCTCCTCTTTCCGCATATAGTAGCATGCATAAGATCTTATAAACAAGTTTATTAATATGTTAATTAAAAGTTAATTAAAAGGTTTATGTTAGTATGACTAAAATTATTTTATGAGCAACTAGTTAAACCTTACAATTGGTATCAGAGCAATAGGTTGTTTGCATGCTTTCCGTTTATGTTTTTACGGAGTTATAGAGATAACATAAATAAAATTTGGAATTTTCGTTTTGATATATGATATGCACGAAATTTATTTAGCATGATACCTACTGTTTTCTAAAATGTTTTAGAATAATTTGGAATATATTTTGCATGAATATTGTTTATTGGTACTTAAATCTCGGATTTTATTGATTTTTAATGGTTAAAAATGTTTATTTTTGGGAAAAATAGTTAAAATAAGCTTCTGGCCGAGATTTTTCAGTATGTCATTACATGTATTTTCTATAATATGAATATGTTTTTTCGTAATTTATGGACCATTAAATCGTGTGATATGAATTTTAATGGTTAAAATACAATAAGATGAATATAAATGGGTTAAAATAGTTATATTATGAATTTGACTATAAAAATTTATGAGGATGTCACATGCAATATTTAAAATTTATGTTGAATTTTCCAGAAATTTATCTCAAATATTGCAATATTATAGATTTTTAATGTAAAAATCGGGTAATTAGTGACATTATTTCGACTTTAATAGTTTAAGTTGGAATTTGGCCATAAAAATTTAACACGATGTCATATATATTATTTCCAGCATGTATAAAATTTTCGAGAATCTTATCTTATTTTATGCTTGAGAAATAATTTTAAAGGTTAAAATCGTACGATATATGACGTAAATCGTTAAAATTTGCAAATGTTGTTAAAAATGGCCGAAAATGTAACCCATATTAGTCATATGTGATATGTTCATCATGAAAATATTCTTGGGAGCCAAAAGTTTCAGATTTGATTTTATTTTATTTAATTTTAATTTGATAAAAAGGTTACATTTAAAATTAATTAAAAGAGTCATGCAATTATTTCGGCTATGGGGCAATGTGCCATTTAATTTTCTGTCCATCTTGTGTTATTAAAATGTTTTGGAAGGTAAAAAAATATTATTAGTATTTAATTTGCATTTATGAAGTTAATTATTGAATTTTCCGACTTAATTTGCTCGTTTTACGTGTTATTTTCGAAATAATAATAAAACCGTATAAAATACTAATATTTTAACTTTCTGAAAATTTTAAGAACATTCTGGATTTTTCAAAATTTGAATTTTGAATTTTCGAAATTTTTGTGACTCTTTTGGATTTTTATATTATTTTTCCCGTAAAACCGAGTAATACCGATCAATATTGATATATATTAAGTTAAGTCATGTTCAAAGTTTGAGTAAGACTAAATTTTGAATCCTATAAGAGTTGGGATGATTAACTTCAGGATGAAAACCGTTTCACATAATGCATAGTGTTGTTAATCGTTAAAACACGTGATTCCATAAACCAAGGTTTACGATAACTATTTAAATAAGTGTTTTAAATAGGACGATTTGGCTTAGGGTTTGCATGTTAATTCATATTTATATAAGCATTGCATATTTTATATTATGAATGTCATGATTTTATTTACGTAATTTTGGGAATTATATAATTTACTTAGTATGGCCTTAGTTTTTAAATCGGTATTTCCCGTAATGTAAGGGGTTACCGATTCGGTTGTAATTTTGTGATCTCGTATCACCCAATTGTAATTTATTTCTATTTTATAATGTATAAAGTAGACTAGAAAAGTTGTAATATTTGTAAAATCCGGAGTTCCTTGAAGACGGTGCCATTCGGAAAGGAGTTCCGATCAAGACGGTGTTTACCTCGAAGTGCGTGCCGCGTGAAGTTCAAGGGACCAAAGGAGTTGGTTTCCGAATTTGTACTTTGTTATTTCTTTTTTAGGAAAGGCCATACTAGGGTTTATTTATGCTTTTATTTTGCTTTTTATATGTTTGCATGCATAGCCAAATCGTCACACATCGTATCATGCATGTTTCGACTTAGTCGACCTAGTCTTTTATTTTATCGATAATTCACCAACTTAGTTCACTTAAACGGAGATAGATAATAATTTGACTAGATCTCTTACATATAAATATTGAGACTTAGCTTTACCAAAAAGTACGGACCCATGAATCCCTTCTTCACAAGGACGTAGGCTCGGCTATACCGCGGTACTAAAATTGTCACGTTGGGTAAGTGGGGTAATAAGATTACACCTTGAAATTTGGCTGATCTCAACGAAAGTATTCGTAACCGTAGTTGCAATAAGTTCGGGCTAAAGATAATTTTAAGAAAATTGTCGACCGAGAGTTCTAAGAGTAGAACCGATTAAAAGGTTAATCCACCAAATTATACCGATACGGGTTGAATCGGCTACACCGTGCCCGGATTAGTATGGGTTGGGATCTCGGGATTGTTTACTTAATTGGGTAAGAGATCATTAAGTAAATACATAACTAAACTTATTAGAGTTTCTAGTTTAAAATTATGAATTTAAAATGATGTTGTTTTTCCTTTTATTATTGTAGTTTAATTTTCAACATCGACAATGACAACCAACGCTCCACCTCTCACTAACGTATCATGGCTTCGGTCCTTTATGGATCGTTGCAAACTCGATAAGCATGGTTCAAACTTTAAAGATTGGGATGCGCAATTACTTTTGGCCGCTCAAGGTGACGATAAGAGTCGTTACCTATCCGAAGCCGCTCCTCCCGCTCCGACCGCTCGTTCGTCGGTCCAAACTCGTGAGGCCTATGAAGCCTACATGAAAGAGTCCTCCGCTCTTAAAAATGTGCTCATCTTCTCCATGGAGCCGGATCTCCAAAGGAGTATGATTAAGTTGTCCACATCATATGAGATATACACCAAGCTTGCGACCATGTTTTCGCAAACTCCTAGGGTGATTTAATATGAGGCGGCTTCCGCCTTCTTTGACATAACTTTCAAGGAAGGGCAAAAGATAAGCCCTCATGTTCTCAAACTAGTTGAGCTCGCGGAGACTCTAAAAGCTCAAGATGTTGATGTTCCCGACTCTCTTATCATTGACCGAGTTCTTCACTCGCTCAATAAGGTTAAGGCGTATGCTCAATTCCGGGTGAATTTCAATATGCGAAACCAAGAGACCTCGTTAGACGAGTTGCATAAGATGCTAGTCCAAGCCGAAAGGGACATGGGACTTCATGAAAGTTCCACCAAAGATGTTTTGAACATCGAAAAGAAAGGGAAAACGAGCTTCAAAAGAAATGCCTCTAAAGGCAAGGGCAAGAAAACGTTCAAGCCCAAGGCGACCAAAGAAAAGACCTTTTCGAAAGGCGCTTCCACCTCGTCTTCAAAAGAGCAAGACAAGTGCCATTATTGCACGAGGATCGGTCATTGGAAGAGAAATTGCCCCAAATACTTAAGCGATCTCAAAAATGGGAAGGCAACCGCCGTAGGTAATAATTCTCGTGTATAATTCATGTCATTTATCAACTTATGTATAGTGATACAAATGTGTTGATGTTTACCCTTTTTAATTGTTTTAAAGGGCCAACCCCGAATAATGATAAGGGCAAGGAGAAGGAAGCTTGAAGTTCCTTACTTGGATGGCTACGGTAGCATCCAATTGATCGAAGACTTGAAGAGCTAGGCTCTAATTTTCATATCGTCTTCTTTCATATTTTGCATTTATTTAAGGAACAATTTAATTTTCTTGTAAGACAAGGATTAAAATCCTAAAACAATGGTTGTAATTTTGGATATTAGTGACTTGGTTTTCAACCTGAGTCACTACTTTTGTTCTTAATCAATGTTTTGATTTCTCAAATAAATTGCATGCCTTGTTTAAACATGAATGATAGTGATTTAATATTGATACGATCAAGTATAAGATAATCAAAGTGTTGATTAAAACGGAGAACTACACCCCATGAGATAAATTCAATCAAAATGAGACTATATCAGTTCATTATAAGATTTTCATTTTAAGTGAAAATGAGAATGTATTCATCACACCTATCAAACTTCAAACATACAAATACATTGGTTAATTGAAATAGCTATCCTTAAACAAGTAAAGGTTATTGTTAGAAGGATAGAGTGGGAGAAAATATTTCGCTCACAAACCAATGATGTAAATAAAGGAAGGATCTTAGAGAAGATTCTTACTTGGGAGTCTTAAGAAGAGCCCTAAGTGATTTGAAGAAACTACGAGAGGACACTGAAGAAACTACGGGAGGACACTCGAAGAAAGGTTCTTTGTGTTCATTGTTTCATAGAGAGGAAACTTGAAACCCCGTATGAAATCATCGGTAGGAAAAAGGTTCCTATGTAGTTATAAAGAAATTATCATGTCATTTTCGTCTGGAGGAAACGAAGACATGATAAGAAGGTAATGATTGATTGAATAGGAACAGATCACTATAGGGATAGTGATAGTGATAATGATTCAAGTAATAGTTTAACATGCGAGAAATGAAAGGTTCATTTAAGATATCGAGAGATATTGATTTTAGTGGGAGCGATTTTCATTAAAAGAATCAAGCCTACCATTTAGAGAGAATGGGTGATTCTTTAAGGTGTAAAGAATAAGAGGTATTCAATTCTAAATGATCAAATACTTTAAATCATATGATGATAGGAGCTTTACGGGAAGGTTTATTATATGGACAATAAAAGGTCGCCCACTAGAAGTTAGAATGGTTGGATACATTATTCATAATGATGAATGAAACCATAAATAGCCAAGATGAGTGAAAATTATTAGAATGATGAAATCATAAATAGACTACAATAAAATTTTCAGTACATAAGTGACTGTATATCGATTCGTCACAAGTTGTAAGATAACAGTGGGAGCTTTCCTTCGGAAAGGAAAACTCAAAATCTAGAAAGAGTTCTAGATATGTACTCAAATAGAATCATATTATACGGGATAATATGAGAATGAAGGATACCAAAATTTGTAAGTTTTGCAATCATGAATAAAAGGTTTATTTGCAAAACACTAATACAAATAGATGATTGTGCATCAAAAAGCAATATAATAGTGTTGACTATTGTTGCATGACAACATCATTTGAGTTATGATTAACTCAAAATGAAAGATACTTTGTCAGAATCCAAATGGGTTGTATGAGACAATATTGAACCCCATAAGTGAACTGGATTGACTTAGTGTGGCCCCTAGCCGCTTACATGAGGTGACATCTCGAAGCGACTAGAGTGTGAGGCGATTGATGGCAAGTTCAAGTGCCATAGAGTCATATGTGATGACTAGTCGATCACATAGGCAGACTGTAAGAGACACTCTGTCGGGCAATGTGACCGCTTATAGAGTTCTGGAAATTTTATAGCCGGGTCGTGGCGAGAGCTGCTATAGTATTCTTGTGAGTCAATTCTTAGACTAAAGACTACTCTCCCAAGATGGTACAGTTTAGGCATAACTTTGATCCATTCTCTACGACTTTTCGTAACTGGAGTCAAATGGGATTGTTTTGGGTTGTGACTAACTTTGACTAGTTGAAGGAAGTAGTGCGATAGAAATTGTCCACCCCTTGTCAGGGTTGTTCAAATCTCAGGGCCACTCGAGGAGAAGTTAATTGGAAATGCGTGGCCACGCTCGGAAGGTATCTATGGCAGATAATTCCGGTCAAACAGTTATTCTCCAGATCGAGGAAACCACTCATGATATGATCGAATGCAAGTACGACCTCAGAGAGACATCTTGCATTGAGTGGGAGATTGTAATAGGACAAGAGAATTGGTGACGCACACTTGTCGAGGACAAGTGGGAGATTGTTGGGAAATGTGTCCTCAACAATAGTGCGATCACATGATTAAATCTCATAATGAGAATGCGCAAGGGATGATACGAATTATTAGTCAACTGACCAACATTAATCGGTAATGATTGGCTAGCTAGAGTTTGACATTACTGTCGTATGACGGTGATGGTCAGTTGATCCCTTTAGGTCACACCTTTAGGACAATTCCCTTAATTGATAAAGTGATCAAATGTATATTGATACGATTTGATCATATTCCTTAAACTCGTATATCGAGAAATTAGAGGTTAAATCTTAATGTAAGATTTATGTTTAAAATTGAAACGTGTCAATTGTTAAACATTAAACGGTATTTTATCATATCGTTATTAGAATGAATTGGGTTAAAATAATACAAAGGTTGTAAATCGTAGTGACGATAAAATTATTCATTTTATATTAGTAATCTCGAATTACATGTCAATTAATAAATATGATTTATAATATTTATATGATAAATATTTATTTTAAGATAATTGTTATTGTATTCCTAGTGACATATAAGATGTCACACTTGGTACAATTGAACAATTGACAATTTATAAAATGAAGTCCATTTTAAGTGATAAAGTGGACGGCTAGGTGAGGGTGGTTGAAGGTGATTATTGTGTATTAAGCACACCTTAATCATCATGTTTAAAGGTGTGTCTTGAAAATATAATCTAGGCCACCCTAAAGAGCATGGGTAAGAGAGTTGTCTCCCCTTGGTTCCCCACCATACCCGGCCCCCTTCAAACCCTAAGCACACTTACATAAATATGTAAGTTGTGCATAATTCATGACTAATGCTAATGCTTGATTTTCTAAGTGTAAGAAAACAAATCAACATATCCTCTCTTCTTGCCCTAGCCGAAAAACACCAAGCAAGGAGAGATTATTTAATCTCTAATACTTATTATAAGATAATAAAAATTATACTAAAAGTAGTATTCAAATATTATTCTAATTAGTGAGATTAGAATAAGTTTAAGGAAGAAATCGATTCCTAGTCTAGCACATACAAGGTTCGGTTTATTGAGGGCTTGTCTTAGTGCATCCGAAGGAGGTATTCTATTTTGGGTACTCGGAGGATCATCCTAGCATATTCTTGGACCGTATGTAAGGGTTCATTTTCTCCTCTTTCCGCATATAGTAGCATGCATAAGATCTTATAAACAAGTTTATTAATATGTTAATTAAAAGTTAATTAAAGGTCTATGTTAGTATGACTAAAATTAGTTTATGAGCAACTAGTTAAACCTTACACCCGGATCTTAAATCAATCTTGGAGAAAACCCCGGCTCCACTCAACTGATCGAACAAGTCGTCAATTCTCGGCAACGGATAACGATTCTTGATGGTCACATTGTTCAGCTCTCGGTAATCAACACACAACCTCAAACTCCCATCCTTCTTCTTCACAAATAACACGGGTGCTCCCCAGGGCGACACACTGGGTCGGATGAACCCTTTCTCGGCTAGCTCATCCAACTGCTTCTTCAATTCCTCCATTTCTTTCGGTCCCATACGGTACGGTGATTTAGATATTGGTCCCGCTCCTGGTTTGAGGTCAATGGAAAATTCCACTTCCCTCCTCGGCGGTAACCCTGGAACGTCGTCTCTAAAAACTCCCTCAAACTCCCGTACTACAGGTATCTCACTAGTCTTGGGGGTCTCAGCCTCACAATCCCACATTTGGCACAAAATTAGGCTTTCTCCTTTCCGTAAACTAGACTTCAGGGTATTGACAGATATAAATTTGATCTTTGGTTTGACTCTATACCCCTTGTAGGATACCCTCACTCCCTTGGGTCCCTTCAAGGAAATTTTCTTTTGATGACAGTCGATAAAAGCCCCATACTTCCCCAGCCAATCCATCCCTAGGATCACCTCAAAACCTCCCAACGGAAATTCTATGAGATCACAATAGAAAATTGCTTCCCCGATTTTGATGGGTACACTTCCATAGACTCTATTACAAGCTATTGACTCTCCTGAAGGTATGGTCACTGAGTCTGCGACCCAGTCGAACCTCTCAAGCCCCAAAACTCTAATATGGTCTCTAGACACAAAAGAATGGGTGGCACCGGAATCGAAAAGTACGAAAGTAGGTTTAGAGTTCACAAGAAAAGTACCGGTTACCACATGCGCATCCTCCTGAGCGGCCTGCTTTCCCATGGCAAAGAGCTTGCCACTGGACTTGGCCCCACTTTGACTGGCACTAGATGTCCCAGCCTGCTGGCTTCCCTCTGCTCCTGTCTTCTGGTTACCTCCATTCCCATAGCTTTGGTTCTGGTGCGAGCGGTTCTGATAACTGTTGAAGTTCCTCTGGAAATTGCTGCTCCCTCCAGACTTCGCACCCCCACCATAGTTTGTCATGGGTGTGCGATAGCCACTGCTGCCATAGGACTGAGCGCGAGGTCCCTGGTATCCGGATGTAGGTGTACGATAGCCCCCGGACTGGTTTCCTCCAGAAGAGCGGCACACTGCCTGCTTGTGCCCAATTTTCCCGCAGCCGAAACAGACCACTCCCACTGAACCACTACCAGCACCTCCACTCCTGAAGTTGCCCCCACTCTGGTTCCTCCCACCACCAGAGGCACTACTCCCGAAGTACCCACTGAATTTGTTAGAGCTCTGCTTTTTCGATCCTGAACCCTCAGCTACTGATTCAGCCTTCCTCTTTTCTGCCTTGGACTTCTTGTCCGCTTTGATCATATCCGAAAGCCTCTCCGCTGCCCCAGCCCTTAAATAGATGTCACGGACTGTGGTGGGCGGAGCTGCAATCAGTCTCTTCTTGACAGCGATGGATAACCCACTCTCAAATTTCATGGCTAGCATCGCATCGTCAAATCCCATATCTCCCACATAGTGTACCAGCTGGATGAATTTCCTGTAGTAAGCCTCTACAGTCATGTCCTCCGACATCTGGAACGAGTCGAACTCCTCCCTCAGCTTGCTCTTTTGGAATTCTGGTAGAAACGCCTCGTTCAGAACCCCCTTGAATGCGTCCCACGGAACAAACGCGGATCCCCCCTCTATAGCTGCTTCCCGGAGCTCTCCCTTATTCGCAGTCCACCAGTCTCCAGCCATACCCCTCAGATAGTGGGCAGCCTGGTCTACCCTCAATTCTTCAGGGCAGTCCACCAACTCGAACAAGTTACCGAATTCCCGGCACCAAGCTCCTAACAGATGAGGTTCCCCCTCCCCAGTGAATTGGGTAGGGTGATGTCTTGCGATGATTGTGCTCATTTTCGCGGAGTCCATTCGTTTGGCCTTTAGGGCCTCATTTTTAGCTATCAAACGGTCCACCTCCTCTTGGGTGATGTTAACGGCATTATCCCTTCGTGGAGGCATACTATAATACAACAGAAAGACATGAGTCCCGACTTATGTGGGCGCACATTAGGGTTAGGGCTAAAATCCCTAAACGATAAAGTCTATCATCAGCTATCAAATTGAATAAACAGAAAACTATAACATGGCTCGGGATCACATAACCGCATATCAATAGACATGATGATAGAAGAAGTACTAATCATGTTTCAAATCACTTAACATATCACATCAACATACACCCTTTTCCAACAGTTAAAGATTCGTTCATGTTCATGCCCCTTCCGGCTTTTCAAGAAGTCACTTATATTCAGAATTCTCATAACATACCTTTCACGGTATGCTATCACTTTCACCACCTCTTATTCTACCCTTTTCTCTCGTATATGCACTCTGGGTTCCCGGGTAAGACTGATAGGGCCTATGGTTCGGTGTGAGGGGGCCCCAGACTCATACTTCCCCTTTAGTGTGCTCCTAACAGTCCTATCCCGAGGGTTCATTTTATTTAGACTCTCCTACATTCATTGGGTTCATTAGGTTAGGCCTGAGGATCGTTCGCTCTGATACCACTTTGTAACACCCCCATTTATTTAAGGGCCTGAACTAGGACTCCTCAGATAAATACAGGTGTTACCATCTCGGTTTCCCGAGGCAGTAGATACAAAGGAAGATAAACAGTACTTTAAATTAAATTTAAACTCAAAACGTGTTCTTACAAAACCAAATCATAAATCTGTTCTGAAACAAATATAAATACAACTCATCAACTACTATCAAGTGAACTAGACTCTAGGCAGGTCCGGGTCCACGCTTCTCCCTTCCCTAAGCTCCCATAGTCTTTATACTTGTCAATCTGCTCCCCAATAATTTGGTTCATCACAGGTGATCACGAATACACAGGGTCAACCACGAGGTTGAGTAGAGAAAAACTGTAAGTAACCACATTACTATAAATAGAAAGTTGAACTTCTCCACTCCGAATCACAGACCCTTTTCTCCGCACCACACAGACCCTTTATCTCCGCACCAAACACAGACCCTTTATCTACGCACCAAACACAGACCCTTTATCTCCGCACCAAACACAGACCCTTTATCTCCGCACCATATCGTATCACAGAATTATATATCACAATACATCAATCATATAACATTATAGGTGAACATAATTAACATCAACCATTAAACAGATTACACATCTCATATACGTAGTATTTCCCTACCTGTAGTTGCAGAAGCAAATGGCAAAATGCACAACCGTTCTCAAAAGTGCTCCACACGAAAACTTCCACCTAAAAGTATATTACTTAATTAATAAACTTCCTACTCTCGTAAAACGTACACACATTCTATTTATAGTAACTTCCTATATATAGTAGCTTCCAAAAATAGTAACCTTGGTTTGAAATTCAAATTATTTGAGATGTGCATAAATACCAAATCTTACAATAAATGCCCAAAAATCCTTTCCCTTAAAATCACCATATCTTTACTTAATAGATAAAATATTACCATACTAAATAATAATAATAACAAAACAAGAATAATAATAATAAAGTTAATAATAATAATAATAATATTAATAATAAAGAATAAACTTGAAACACGAAACAGCCGCCCCCCAAACAACCCGACTCACGACTACACCTACACTTCTAACACCACCAAAACCCTCCACGACCACCAACAACCACCAGCCCTTGTACCCAGAACCACCACCTGCCGTCACAACCATCATCCAACCCTTCGACCACCCTCGACACAACGAACCAGGGCCAACACCAGGCCTGGTTCACCGCGCCAGTAGCCGACCAGCCTGGAAAACTACCCCTGTCGACCCTCTTTACAGCCACCAGAACGACTCCCCCACGACACCACAGCCATTCCCCGACACCAGACACCCTGACTTGGTGGTACCACCGCACCGACCTCCCCCGAGTCAGCGGTGGTGCCACCCCCAACAACCTGACCAACAACCAACACACAGGAAAAACGAAAACAGGCTATGAAACGAACCCCACCACGCGACACTGTAACCACCACACGAACCACCCTGGCAACCACCACACACCCCATCTGACCCCCGTCTATCCTTCCTCCCCTGTCATCACCCACAACGAGTTGTATGCAAAAACGTCATCACCAACCAAAACATTAACAAAACAGACTTGTTAAATTCCCAAAACCAACAGACCCTCGACACCCCTGAAGACCACCTTTACATGTGATGTACGGTGGTTGACAAGGACGTGACCACGGCCCAGACACCACCCCAGACACCATAGACTATAAACCCTTAACGACCAGACTCTAACAAGGACAACACAAGGTTCGAACTTAACATAAAACGCAACAGATACGGCAGAATAAGAAGAAACGTGTTGTACTCACCTCTTTCTGGCCCAAATCGACGCACACCTAGCACCCTAAGACCACCGTGACCACCACCTTTGTATAGTATGCTATGTCGGCTGTCAGTCTATGAGGAGTTTGTATGGTAGATAGGCTAGATTAGGTTATAGTGTTTGTTTAAATATGACGGCTTGAGGAACTTTGTAAAATAGGGTTAGCAAAATAAATAAAACGTGGGCTGTTCTTGACTTTTGCACGCATAACGAGGCCCATGGCCAAGCTGCCATGGGTCCTAGGTTCGAACCCCAACAACTACACATTACCAATATTATGTTATGGTAGTTAAGTTCCAAATTCGAGTCTCTCTTAAGTCCAAAACAACTCGTATAAAACGGGTACGAGTAAGCTTATAAACGAATGATTTAAAATAAAAGAAACTAAAAAGCGAGGTATTACATGGAGTCCATCTCGGATTGCATGGCTTCTAGCCATATCTTTGAGTCAGAACTAGTCATGGCACCTTTATAGGATGTGGGTTCATTGCCCTCTAGGAGTAAGACGTCATCTATGTCATGTTACTCGACCATACCAATGTATCTGTCTGGAGGAATAGAGACTCTTCCCGACCTCCTAGGTTCCTCAGGGATATCTACCGCAGCCTCGGTTGAAGGAACTGTTTCCTCCAATGGTTGCTCGGTAGTTGGTTCTTGAATCTCCGATAAATCGAAGGTTCTATTTCTCGACTTGTTCTCGAGAAATTCTTTCTCTAAGAACGTCGCACTAGCCGCAACAAAAACACGTTGTTCGGTTGGCGAGTAGAAGTAATGACCAAAAGTTCCCTTTGGATAGCCTATAAAGTATGTCTTGACCGATCGCGGGCCGAGCTTATCCTCGTGTCTCCACTTGACATAAGCCTCGCAGCCCCAAACCCGAATAAAGGATAAGTTAGGGACCGTTTCCTTCCATAATCCATATGGAGTCTTGTCAACAGCTTTAGACGGACTTCGGTTAAGTATTAGAGCGCCTGACAAAAGAGCATAGCCCCACAATGAATCAGGCACAACGGTGTGACTCATCATGGATAGAACCATATCAAGTAGAGTTCGATTTCTCCGTTCGGACACACCATTTAATTATGGTGTTCCAGGTGGAGTTAACTGTAGAACGATGCCACAGTCTTTATGGTGTTGATCAAACTCGTGTGAAAGATATTCGCCACCACGATCAGACCGAAGTGCTTTAATCTTTCTTCCCAGTTGGTTCTGTACCCGATTCTGGTATTCTTTGAACTTGTCAAAGGATTCACTTTTATGTTTCATTAAGTAGACAAAGCCATATCTACTCAAATCATCCGTGAAAGTGATGAAATACCTATAGCCTTCTCGCGCGTTGATCGACATAGGGCCACATACATCCGTATGTATGAGTCCTAATAGGTCGGCAGCGCGCATTTCAACACATTTGAAGGAAATACGAGTCATCTTACCGATGAGACATGTTTCACACGTGCCATATGATTCGAAATCAAAGGCCGAGATAGCTTTATTCTGTATGAGATGTTTTACGCGTTTCTCATTTATGTGTCCCATACGACAATGCCATAGATAAGTTTGATCTTTTTCACCTACCTTTAATCTCTTGTTATTCACATGTAATATTTCGGTGGTTTTGTAACACCCCAAGAGTATGAGAGGAGATTTGTCCCACATCGGTAGAATGTGAGGCTTGTGATATGTTTATAATAGTTCCCAGCCACCATTTAGTAACAAGGCCTTGTGCTTTTGGGTTTAAGTAAGGACAGATAACGGGCCCAAAAGTGCACACTCATCCTATTGGGTTTGTGTTACGACGGTAGCGGGTCGGGTTGTTACAAATGGTATCAGAGCGACCCTGCGACCGTGTGGTGAGCCTGTGGTCGGGAGTACCCGGGTCACACACCTAGCGGGGGAGGATTCTGGGCTTGACTATGGTCAAGTTTGAGGCACAACGAGGACGTTGTGTTCTTTAAGTGGGGGAGTTTGTAACACCCCAAGAGTATGAGAGGAGATTTGTCCCACATCGGTAGAATGTGAGGCTTGTGATATGTTTATAATAGCTCCCACCCACCATTTAGTAACAAGGCCTTGTGCTTTTGGGGTTAAGTAAGGACAGATAACGGGCCCAAAAGTGCACACTCATCCTATTGGGTTTGTGTTACGACGGTGGCGGGTCGGGTTGTTACAGTTTGATCTAAAACATAAATTCCATTCATGGAAACTGCCTTGCCATAAATCATATTGTGTAATGAGAAAATGCGACTGTTATTTTCTATTACAAATGAAAAACCAAGTTTGTCAAGTGCCGAAACTGAAATAATGTTTTTGGAAAAACTAGGAACATAATAACAGTTATATAAAGATAACTCGAATCCACTTGGAAGCTGGATCACGTATGTTACCCTCGAGACTGCAGCAACACGTGCTCCATTCCCGACACGCAGGTCAACCTCACCCTTGATGAGGGGTTCTTGGTTTCGGATGCCCTGCACATGATTACATAGATGAGAACCACAACCAGTATCTAGTACCCAAGTTCCGTAACTTGCATGGTTAATCTCAATCATGTGAATAAAAGAAGAAGAAGTAGACATACCAACAGGAATAACGCTGCCTGTTTTGATGTCCTCCCGATACACGGGGCATGTACGCCTCCAATGCCCAGTCTTGTGGCAATGGTGGAATTCCATTCTTGTATCCTTACTCTTTTTCTTGCCCTGTGAGTTGCTCGACTCACGTGGCCCACTCTTAGTAAATCTTGGTTTCTTGAACCTGGGCTTACCTACCGCTAGGTCGCCCTGAGCTTTAGCTTTCCCCTTACCCTTACCCTAGCTGGAGATCATGAGAACATCCTGCTTCACGCTCCCACTTAATTTCAGATCCTTCTCGGTCTGTACGAGAAGGGAGTGGAGCTCATGAGGAGTCTTCTTCATGTCGTTCATGTAATAGTTGGCCCTGAAGAGGGCGAACCCATCATGAAGCGAATGAAGCATTCGATCAACGATTATGTTCTCACTGATCTTGCAGTTTAGGGCCTCCAGTTTCTCGATATTCTCAATCATGTTGAGAATATGTGGGCTAACAGCTTGGCCCTTCTGGAGTTTCGCCTCAAAGAAGCGACAGGTATGCTCATAAAAAAACGATTCTCGGAGCTTTCGAGAATTCGTTAGTGAGCGTGGTGAAAATCTTGTTTGCACCATGGGTTATGAAGCGTCTTTGCAAATTAGATTCCATTGCATAGATGAGTACGTTCTTTATCGCACCCGCTTCCATGACGAAGTCGCTATGGGCGCGAACTTCGTTAGCTCTAGCTCCAGTTCCTGGGTGTGCCGGAATAGGCGCAGTTAAGTACTTGAGCTTTCCGTCAGCAATGGCAGCATTCCGTAGTGCTGCCTCTCTCTCAGAGAAGTTTGACCCATCATTCCTCAGTCCAGTAGACTTATTCATGGAGTCCATGAAGGCTTTTAGCCAGGATTCACGTGCTAGCTTGGCACTTGGCATTGGGTCTTCACCAGCCATTAGATATACATCAGTTTAAATGAACGTGTTCTACACCGAAAAAGAAGATAAAACAAAACCATATAAGGAACTCATTGTTGTGATTTAAGTCTATTTTAAATTGCATTTAAAATCGTAGACTTATGCATTTATATAATTGATATCCCTCAAGAATTATATAAACGATCCCAAGACTCAATTTCCGTATATTGATAAGCCCATAGCTTGACTAATTCCACCGTTGGAACTCTTGGTCGATAGATTTCCGTAAATCCTATCTATTAGTCCATCACAGTCGCTAGATAGTATCGAGTGACCACGATGTTGAGATAAAATAAACCATATGTTCCCACTTACCCGACGTAGAATGGGTCATATTATGCCTACCGACGAAGAAGGGATTCATGGGAGTCTGATTTATAAAGACTAGTCTCAATTTTAGGTTATACGAGGAAGACCCCATCAACTTATATTTATCCATTTTAAGTTAACTAATATCTAGCATATACGTGAATAAAAGAAATAAAGTGATGGCTTTGCATTTGACATGTGACTTATGTATTGTAACAGAAAACTAACGCGTAACCTCTACATGAGTCAGTTTTCAGACATGTTATAGGTGGTTTGGTTTTAGGCGGAATATGATGCAAGCTATTATCGATGAAAGCATAAAATAAATGCGATAAACGTACATAAAAGTCCTAGTGTGGCCTATCCTACCAAAATAAACATAAAAACAACTTTGGAGTCCACCGTTGGACCCTAGAAGCCTGTCTTGATGTTCCATCTTGGTCCTTGCAGCGGGAGTGAGCATCCGGTCTCCGTCTTTGGTCTTCACAAAATTACTAATTTAAATTACAAATATAACCCTATTTACATTCTAATTTAAATACAAAAGTAATTACATGGCAAAAACCCAAAACGGAGATTCAAGATCTCAAAATTACAAACAAGATTGTGTTCCATCATTACGGTAACACAATCTACTAAGGCCACACTAAGTTACAACCGTTTGCAAAAATTAAATACGTTATAGAAAGCATTCAAAGGCATTCAATCAAGACGATAAATAAAATATATCAATTAAAATTAAAATTCATTCATGACATAATACTGTTATTATGATTAACAAATTTTACCAAACCATCTTTACGGGATTAAAATTATGTGTTTATACCGTTTTAACCACTTTAATTTTAATAAATTTATAATCCATTATCTTAAACCGTTTTAAAATAATATGTATCATGCGAGAGTGAACCGTTTCACAAAAATAATATACTATTTCCGTATACAGTATATTACTTAAGGCCATGGGAAAATAAAAACAAGTTATTTTCGGGAAAAATAAAACGTCTGTTACAGGGACGAGGTCGAACGACCTCAACATGGGGTCGACCGACCTTCTGACAGTAAAAAAAAACTTCCTATAACAGCAGTATGGTCGACCGACCTATCAACCAGGTCGACCGACCACAAAACAAGAAACCGAGTTTCTGAAAACGCAAAATTGCTGCACTTGAAATCAAAACAAGTTTTTACCTTTGATTCAAAACGCGTAAATCAATTTAAACAGCAACAAGGGTTCACATATTGCCAAGAATATCGATTAATTAACAATATGTAAACAAGAATCGAAAACAAGATCGATTACTCACAAAAGAAAACTGACGAAACAGAAAATACTCGCAGGAGTCGGTCGACCGACCGTAACAGTAGGTCGATCGACCCACACGGCGTCAGAAAACGATTTTCAAAAATTTTTAATTAAAACTTATGAAAAACACAAAAGTAAAAATTTCGTGGCTTAAGCTCTGATACCACTTGTGGGGAATATAACATGTATTCGCCCTAAACTTGAAGGATTATAACGAAATATACAATTGTGATTTATGGTCATAAGATAATTAAAAGCATGAAAAAAAATACAACCTTTGGTCCTTGTGCTAAAGGCCTAAGAACAGGAATTAAAGCAAATTCCCTCCTATAACTTGCACCCAAGACTTTGTTTAAGATGATGCCGCGTGTGCTAGAAAGGCTCTCCAATTGCCTTGCAATATGGGGAGAGTTTTTGTGAGGTTTTAGATGTGAGATCTAAGTTTTGGGAAAATAATCTTCTCAAAACCCTAATTCTTGAGATTGTAAATAACCAGTAACCTGACAAAAGAAGAAGGACTCTCCTTTTGTATTACTTGGGTCGGCCGGCCGAATGGGTATAGGGTAAGTGTGGGCTTTTCTTTTTCAGCAGCCTCGGGACTAAAACTCAGCCAGGGTAAATCACATATCTATTTCAATGGAGTAAAGCCCAATGATAGAGTAGACATTCTCCAAGTTTCTGGGTGTAAAGAAGGATCTCTACCTTTTACCTAATTGGGAATGCCAATCAAATCTACTAGGCTAACCAAAACAGACTGCCAACCACTGGTCAACAGGATAACTGATCGTATCAGAAGACTTGGGGCGAGAAAATTGTCGTATGCTGGCCGGCTGGTTTTGGTGCAATCAGTGTTAAGTAATCTACAAAATTACTGGGCACAAATTTTCATAATACCATCCAGTACTCCTAAACAGATTGCAGCTCTTTGTAGGACATATCTTTGGGAGGGAGGGACAGCCTATTCTCAAACTCCTTTGGTAGCATGGGACAAAATTTGTGTGCCATATAGAGAGGGGGGTCTTAATTTGATCCAATCGACTAATTGGAACAAGGCAGCACTGGGCAAAATGACCTGGTGGATCCTAAAACACCCTGACAAATTATGGGTGCGTTGGGTGCAAACAGTCCATATAAAGCATACAGACTGGCTTGATTATGAGTGTCCAAAAGATACAAGCTGGAGTTGGAGGAAGATTTGTAAGATTAAAGAGAAATTCAAGAGTGCATACATTGCTAATGAATGGAACGATGATAACTGCTACTCAATTGCAAAAGGATATCACTGGTGCAGGGAGAGAAGGGAGGAGGTTGATTGGCATCCACTGGTGTGGAATAAATGGAGTATGCCTAAACATTGTTTTGTGGCATGGATGTACCATCATCAGGCTATGAATACAAAAACGAAACTGTACCAACTTAATTTGGCTACTGATAATCTCTGCTGGCTGTGCCAAGCAGAACCTGAAGACTTGAACCACCTGTTCTGCTCGTGCACGTACAGCAGGAAAATAGTACGCAACATAGGCGCTTGGTTACATCAACACATCAAAGAGGACATTCCAATTCCCTGGAGACTGAATTTGAGAGGGACGAAGCTACGGCGAGCAATGATAAATGGGGCAATCAATAGTATTATCTACAATATTTGGCATCAGAGAAATAGGAGCAGAGTTGAAGGGTCGATTCTGAGACCAGCCATTGTTAGCAGTAGAATGATACAAGATATGAGCATGTACTTTAATGGTTTACAAACAGGCAAACTTAGCAGTAAGGATGCCAATTTCCTAGCCTCAGTGCTAGGCTCTTGTACATGATTTGAGTGCTTTTTTATAATATACTTACCTTTTACCAAAAAAAAAAAGTGTGGGCTTTTCCACTCTTACCTTAATCCTTTGCGTGATTCGACCCGTTTTGCTAAATATTATTCGCGTGATTTTAATTATAAATCGCACACATGCTATCAGATATTAATGCAGTCGATGTATTAATAATGGTCTGATAAAATTACGATATTGTATAATTACCCAAATTAATATAATTGTTTATATTAATACGCGAATAAAATATTTAATTAAATTTAACCGTTTATATTTAATTTTACGAATTAATCATGTAATCCGTATTAGCTCAAAATTATTTAATCCATATTAAATAATAATCTCAATATCTTATAGACTAATTTAATAGTCATTACCTCTGACTAACTGTTTAGTCGTATCCGGCATAAATGTGACTGTATTTTCATACCTTCACATCTCTGAAACGTGTCCTATAGGTGTGACGTATAGGGACCAGTTGATCACCACCATCCGTATGACAATAACCTCAAACTTATCTAGCAAGCCAACCGTTATTGATAAACGTGGATCAACTGATAATAATACTGAAGTATGCCCTTGTGATCCTTTAAGAGATTTAGTAAGTCATTGTACTAACTGTCAAGGACACCAGCCCCAACAATCTCCCTCTTGTCCGTACAAGGGTATGTGCAATGACGTTATCACGCTACATGTGGAGGACACAAGCTCCAACAAACAACAATGTAAACATGCGATAAACAACAAAGCTTTAGGATTCTAACCTAAACCGGATACTAGCAATTATATGAAACAACAATGAATAAACTGAAAACAAAGAGAATTACCGCAACGGAATTAGGGCAGAAAAGAAAAACTTTATTGAATCCCGTGGAAAGATTGTTTGAACAATGAACTAAGAACGATACTAAACTAATGAAACAGTGTTTTGAATAATAAGAACTAGATGCTAAGAACTTGATAATAGTAAAAGATTAGATGATAAACTACTGGATGTAAAACTCTCTCTTTCCCTTATCACGTCTTTAGGTTTAAATAGAGATTACAAAGGTGATTATCAATAACCTAATCCGTGTATGGGCTTTACGAAAATTTCAGGAACTGCGCGTTGGTCGATCGACCAAGGGATGCGGTCGGTCGACCGGTTATCGGGCCTTGTGGACTTCTGCTTCCGTAATTTGAATTATGGGTTTGAGATAACAGGTGTCTCGGTCGGCCGACCAGGGTAGTCGGTCAGTCGATCGGTTTTCCTGTGTGTCAGCCTTGAATTCGTCAAATTTTGATCTTTTGGTATTCGGTTTGCACTTTGAGTTGCTTCCTCCTCGTTCCTTGGTCATACAAAATCCCGAGGGTAGAAATTTGGTATAAAATCACCTCTTTTCCGCATAATTCTGCCAAAGATCATAAAAATACGAAAGTAGACAATTGTTGGGAAATAAAGGCTAAAACATTGTATATGAGTGCTAAAATGCGTGTTAAAATAGATGTAAAACATCATAAAATAGACACGCATCAGACGTCCCATCCACGACCAGACACCTAATGTATCTTAACATTTAGGACTCTATGTTGTGGTCACTATGTCCTATGCGATATCATATACCCATATTTGTTATTGATCAGTCAAACGCTTGACTTATGGAATATTGAACCTTCCATCCTTCAACTAAAAAAATAATCACCTGAGTTATCAGCTCGTATTGGTGTTTACGAACAATGCAGACATATAAAATAAAACAGTTCAGTGTGTGTTGTTCAAAATTGTCATACAATACAAATGTAATACAATATAAACCAATGCCAAGTAAAAAAATGAGAAAGTATTCAAATCATGCAAACGAGTTATGGGGTTGTCAAACTTGTAAAACTAGATACTATAGAGACTTTATACCATGGACTCTCGCGGGTCGCTCAAATCGCACAATAAGCATAGGGTGAGTGTGTGTAGAAGATAGAAAGAAGTATATTGTAAAGACACTCACCTAACTTCGACCCATGAAAACATGCCTGCAATCTAACATGAAGAAGAATTCTACAACCATGTATAAACATACTCATTAAGTTACTCGGATACATGCAATTGAGGTAATGAAGGATATGTGAGGCATAAGGTAAAAGAGGTTAAGATGTTTTTGGACAAGTGGGGTTAGTAGTCAAGCTAGTAATTCCGGTTTCCAACAACATATCTCACGACTTTCGACATTATGAAAGTGCCATTTTTGTAGCACAACTCTCACATTATATAAAAGAAAGGACTCCCAAATATTTTGAATGAAGTACGGGAGTGATAAAATGTAAAAGAACGGAATTTCCAGAACGAAATTGAACTTCTATTTCTGTCAGTTGGTCGACCGACCGTCCAATAGGGACGGTCGGTCAACTGACTTGCACGTTTCTTTTGATTTTTCGTTTTTCTTTCTTTCTTTTTCTGAATATTTCTGTTCTTTTTTTTTCTTTCCTTTCTCTTTCTTTTCTCTTTTTGCTCAAGGTGAAATACAAACCAAGATGCCTCAAAAAATATTCCAATGACCACAAATACTAGCTTGGGAGGGTAGGCTAAGTAGAAGATGTAGTTTTGGGGATAAAAAGGCAAACTTGGCATATTGATTTAACATTGAAAGGGGTCTTAAATGTGTTGGAGGAAGTGTCCTCGACAACAGTGTGTTGACGAAATTAAAACTCATTTGAATGAAACACAACTGGGAGTGTTACTCTTTTAAAATCGACTGATCAACATTTATCGATAATGATTGGCTGTCTAGAGTTTGACATTATCGTCATATGATGGTGGTGATCAGTTGATCCCTTAAGGTCATATCTTCAGGGAATTCCGTCTCAATGGAATAATTAATTAATATTGTATTAGATACAAATTAATTAATAACTGGAAATTTTGGAAATAATTTTATATGACGAATATTTTTATAATGCGAATATAATAATGATAGTCAAAATAATAAAATTGTTTTATTACTCGGTTTTTATTTATTCGTTTGGGAAACGATTAAATTGAGAATAAACACGGTTGATCATAAAATTACAAAGAGTTGTAATTAAATTATGACATTACATTTTTATACAATAATAATTTCGAAATTATTAGTGTAATTATTTAAATGTAATAAATTTGTAAATTGTGAATTTTAATAGTTAAAATTGCACAATTAACAAATTGAGTCATGTGTTATGGAACATATGTGACATGTTACAAATTAACACAATTGACAAAGATAAAATGGGTCCATTTTGGACCTCATTTGGACCGTGTAACATGTAGTGTGCATGTGAGTTTGTGTGTGTAAGTGTATAAGGGTTGAGTGTAAGGCAAAATGAAGGTGTAAGGAATATCTCATGCTTTTGTGTAAGAAAGGAAGGAGCATGCATTGGCTCCTTTGGCTTGGCTTGGCCGGCCTTATGCACTCAAAAGAGAGCATATTTTGCTCTATAAATGACACTCAACACACCACACAAAAGACTAAGGTTTTTGCATACTAGTTGTTGTTAGTTTGATGCTTGTTCATCCAACACACTACAAACCTCATTCTCATAATTCCTTAGCTAAAATAGTTTTTACTAAGGAAATAATTATTTCCTATACTAATAATATTAAGAGTAATATTATTATTTCTAGTATACTTGTACTAATTTTCTAGTAACAAAATTAGTATTAGTTTGAGATCGGGTCCTTGATACGCACCTTTAGGAGACGATTTTTGTTAGATCGTTTAAGGGTAATTTCGGTGGCTTGAAGACTCAAATAATAGGTGATTATTGAGTATAAACCTTCTAAAACCAATGTAAGGACTATCTCATCTTATGATATCATCTTGCATGCATAAGATCTATTTAAGTTTTTATGACTAAACTTAAAGAAACAAAACTCATATTAGATTTGAGTATAAAATAAGGAACCTAGTTTCCAACAATTGGTATCAGAGCATTACGGTTGTTGCATGCATGATCGGATTCATGTTTTATGTTAAAATCGGTTTAACATACACATTTCGAAAATTTCGAAATTATTGTGTTTATTATGATAAATCACAAAATAATTTTTCATGTTAAAATTTCTGTTTCTAAAATGGTTTTAGGACATAAAAATAATTTTATGGATTTTTATTGTTCATTTTTATATTTATTTGTATATTTTGTAGTTTAAATCGGTTTTAAACAACAATTAATGGGAAAAATAGCTAAAAATAGTTTCTGGCCGAGATTTTTTGATATGTTATCACATGCATATTTAATATATTGTATATGATTTTTCGTAAGAAATGGAGTTAATATGCATGGATTATGAATTTTATGAGATAAATAGTCATAATATGAGTGAAAATGGGTATATAAGGTTATATTTCGAATTTGACCTTAAAAATTTTATGAGAAGTCACATGCAATATATAAAGTTCCTGTATGAATTTTCGAAATTATTGGACTTATTTTGCATGATTAATGATTTTTATAGTAAATATCGTATTAATAGTGACTTAAATTCGAATTTAATAGTTATAGTTGGAATATTGCCATAAAAACTTTACACAATGTCACATGCAATATTTACAGTATGTATGTAAGTTTTGGGAATTTATTCTCAAGTGATGCATGATTTATGATTTTAATGGTTAAAATCGGAGAAATAGTGACTTATTGTGTTCAAAATAGTTAATCTTAATATTATGGCATGAAATTTTACCTATAGATGTCTTATATGATAGGAACATCAGATCTAAAAGTTGGATATCAAAAAGTTTCTGTTTTTATGATTATTAATTTTTAATGAGTTAATTGGTTAACAATCGTAATTTATGAGTCGTAAAAATAAAATATCGAGCATGGTCTGAAATTTTTGGTCATTTTCTGGTTCTAATATATTTTAGCATGACTTAAAATTTATGGCAAATTATTGCAAGTTTTTATAATTTAAATCGGATTTTAAACCATAAAAAAACGGCTTTTATACGATTTATTTAAGAAATAAACCATAAATATTTGTATAAGACCATTTTATTAATTTCTCAATTTTTAGAAAATTTCCAGAAAGTTTAAAATTTTTGAATTTTAAATTTCGAATTTTATTGACTCATTTGGCCATATTTTGTTTATTTTTCCCGAAAATACAAGTAATTTATGAACAATAATGCAAAATCAAGTTAGATCATGATCAAATATTAGTAGAGACTAAACATTGATTCCTAAAGTAAGTTAGGATGATTAACTTGGACATAAATGAGATTTATGTAATTTTGGATGATTTTAATGGTTAAAATCGCGCATATCCGTAAAAACCGTAAACAAATATGAGATATTTGCTCCCATAAGGCGATTTGGCATTAAAAATTGAGCATGTGCATACAAATTTTATTTAATGCAATTTATTTAATATGAATGTCATATTTTGAATGTTATTTATATAATTTGGAATTATGTAATTTTTCTTAGTATGGCCTTAGTTTTAATCAATATTACCCGTAATGAAAGGGAATATTGATTCGGTTGTAATTTATGTGATCTCGTATCACGGGTTTGTAATTTAAATTTAAATTTTCAGTTTTACAATAGAGTAGTTGTATTATTTTATTGTAATTCCGAAGATCCAAAAGACGGTGCCACACGGAAAGGAGTTCCGACAAGATGGTGTTTTCTTGGATGGCGTGCCAATGAAGTTCAAGGGACCAAGGAGTTGGTTTCCGAATTTGTAATAGTTAATTAGTTTTTACTATTTCTAGCAAGGCCTTACTAGGATTTTATTGCTTTATTGCTTTTACTTTTGCATTTTAATATGTTTACATGCATAGCCAAATCGCCATAAACATGCATATTAGTTTAGATCGTTAAAAACGACCGTGTCAATTATAATTATCGAGTTCACCAATTTAATTCGCTTAAAGGAGATGGATAATAAATTGACAAGACCTCTATATTAAACAAAAACAATTGAGAATTAGCCTTACCAAATAGTAGAACCCATGAGCTTCTATTTCGTGGGGTGGTGCTAGTCCAGTGGGCAGTACGAACCCCATTACGTAGGATAAGTGGGGCGATGGGGTGGATTCAGTCCAGTGGGCGGATCGCATCCCGATGCATTTGAAATTTGGTTTGTACTCAACGGAAGTGTAGAGGACCAGTGGTCAATGTGTTCTGGGCTAAGATGTATAAATTATGATTTGTCATCAACCAAGAGTTCTAGGGTAGAACCGGTTTATTTTAACCCACCAAACCATATCATTGGGTCGGAGTTCCAGTGGTTCACGATTTCGATAGTATGGGTTTGGGTCTTGGAATCATTTATAAAATTGGATAGAGGTCATTTTATAGATGCATCAACTTAGTAAATATGTTTACAAGTTAAAATGAAAATTAAAACGATTAGCATTTAATTTCTTCATATGTTTAAAATTTTGTAGTCTTCGTATCAATATCAATCATGACTACTTCCACTACTACGAACAATTCATGGTTACGTTCCTTCATGGATCGTTGTAAGCTAGAAAAGAATGGGGCGAACTTTGCCGATTGGGATGCCCAACTGTTGTTAGCGGCAGAGGGAGATGGTAAGACCGAATTCCTCATTGAAGAATCACCTCCTGAACCTGCAGAAAATGCCACCGCCGCAGCAAGACGACCCTATGATACTTATCAGAAGGAGTCTGCGGCAATCAAAAATGTTTTGATCTTCTCGATGGAGCCAGAACTCCAAAGGAGTGCCATAAAGATTGGCACGGCCTATGAGATCTACTCCAGGCTTGTGACAATGTTCTCAAAGGCTTCGAGAATTGTCCAATACGAGGCGGCATCGGCCTTCTTTGATCTCAACCTTAAGGAGGGGCAAAAGGCTAGCCCACATGTGCTCAAGTTAATTGAGCATGTAGAAACCCTAAGGATGAATCAAGTGGACATTCCTAAGGAACTTGTGATTGATAGAATCCTCCACTCCTTGTCTAAGGTGAAAACTTATGTACAATTCCGGGTGAATTTCAACATGAGAAACCAAAACATCTCTTTCGATGAATTGCACAATATGATCGTGCAAGCTGAAAGGGATATGGGCCTAAATGTTAGTGCCCCTAAGGATGTGCTCAACATTAATGTTA
Source organism: Silene conica (assembly GCA_029255685.2). Taxonomy (NCBI): domain Eukaryota; kingdom Viridiplantae; phylum Streptophyta; class Magnoliopsida; order Caryophyllales; family Caryophyllaceae; genus Silene; species Silene conica. The sequence goes on along the minus strand of CM055313.2, from coordinate 34,116,558 downwards.
AGAGCAAAGGAAAGTTCAAAAGGAAGGGTAAGGCAAAGGGGAAGCAACCTTCCAAAGGTTCAAAGAAAGTGTCTTCTGAGGCAAGCACCTCCAAATCCAAGAAGAGCCCTCATCAAGGGGCCAAATGCTTTTAATGCAATGGCAAAGGACATTGGAAGAGGAACTGTTCCAAGTATCTCAGCGATCTCAAAGCTGGGAAGATTCTTCCAGTTGGTACGATAACTATCCCGATTTTATGTTAATCTCAACTAATGTATCATGATACAAGTTGTGATGTGAATGCTCTTCTTACTTAAATTAGGGCATGAAAGCAAAGATAAGGGAAAAGAGAAACAAGCTTGATGGATCAAGGGAACTAAGAGTAGCTCCACTCGGGATGATCAAGGAGCTTTGTTTTTCCGCTTATTTTGCTAATATTTCAAGTGTTGTATGAACAATTAAAACCTATGTTTTATTTCCTTGTTGGACAAGGAAAGGGTAATCCTTGAACAATATGTTGTATTTTGGATAATTTAGTGACTTGGTTTTCAACCCGAGTCACTATCGGTTTATAATTATGTTCTTGTTTAGTTTAACATACACTTGCAAATCCTGAACATCAAATAGAATTGATTATGAAATTTCAATGTATGACCATTGAAGCCAAATTGGTATAGGATACCCAATTAAGAGGAAAAGTTGTCAACCATCCAAAACTATCTAAGCTTTAAAACGAATAATTTCTGTAATAAATCATAAGGGCACACAAACCAACATCAAAGTCATTGCTTGTGGCCTTAGTGGCTATCTTTCGTAATAAAATAAGATTATTATTACAAAGTTAGAGTGGGAGAAATTTAAAATGCCACAAATAACATATGATTTGGATGAGCACAATGGATATGATCTATTAGTGAATAGTAGGATTTATTGTGTTTTGGTTATGTGAAAGATAAGAAGGAAGATTAAGTTGTGGATGGGATCTACGATTTAAGAAAATCTACACCTTATGGTTGTAAAAGGTAGATTAGGCTGTAGATAAGATTCTACGCCTTATCATCCCAAAAGTTGTGGATAAGCCCAAAGGTTGTAGATAAGATCTACGGTTTGGTAAAAATCTACGCCTTATATCCCAAGAGCAATCTACACCTTATGGTTGTAAAAGGTAGATTAGGCTGTGGATAAGATTCTAAACCTTATCATCCCAAAAGTTGTGGATAAACCCAAAGGTTCTGGATAAAGATCTACCGTTTGGTAAAAATCTACGCCTTATATACCAACGGCCCCGGCCCTGGAGGATACTTCAAAGATAAATTCTTGAAGTTTGTAAGGAAAAATTCTATACATGGATAAGATCCATGATAGAGTCCTCGTACAGTACAAGATAAGATAAATGTGGGGAACTGAAAGTTCCCACACACAAAATTATATACCATAAGAAAAGACTCTTATAGAAACTACGGGAGGACACTCGAAGAAAATTATTCAAAAGACTTTGTAAAGGCTCAAGAAAGGGTTCTTGGATTTAGATGGTGATCTAAATGTGCCAATGCAAAGAACCATGAAATTTATAAGATATACGTGCTGATAAATGAGATTTGTTGAGAGAAGCATAAGCAGACATGTGGATGTCTGCAGTCTACAAAGTTAAGGGTAACTTTGTTGAAAGTAGTAAGGTAATTCATTGAGAATGAATTCAGTAAACTCAATAACCACTTTTCAAAAGGGTATTTGAAAAGGATGTGACTATTAGCACATATGGTTGAAGTCCCAACCATTTCAATTCATTAAATGTTAAGGAACATTGAATTGAGTGGGAGCTTTATGATTTATGGTTAAATGTAAAGTTCAGTGGGAGTTCTCGCTCCAGGATTTGAAGCTATTGAGTCATGGGTATGACTTCGGGATCTTCAGAATCAGGCAAGAACAAGAGTTTAGTGGGAGTAAACGTTATCTAAAACAACTCATTGCTCGTTTGGAATGAAGCATTGATACTCATGAAAGGTACACGAGTTTTTGGTTCTAGATGACATATTGATATGAATTAAATCTAATTGAACATGGGATGTTTAGTTGAGATTATAAAAGACATCTTGTTAGTGTTAAGGTTGTTCATGGAGATAAAGATAGTATAACCATGATGGGATCATGAAAATATATCGAACCTTAAGAACTATTGTTTGCACGCTTAAATCACTAATGATTCCGCCATTAGTATGATCGTGTAAAGTGGATGCGCACCGCTTACAGGACAACCCGTAGAGCAGGTTTTAAATCAATGATTAAACCTTGATCAATTGTCAAAGTATTCTCCAATGAAGATGAAAGAGAAATTCAAGATCTTGGAAGATAACTTAGTCGTATGGTAAAAGGTTTGCAACGACTCAAGTTCCAAGAAACCAAGCAAAGATTTGAGATAATCTTTGGCTTACATTCATTGACTATGCATCTCAATGACTTGTATTTTAACTACATGGTCATTACAAGATTCTACAAAATGTGTAAGTTCATAAATTATGTAAAGGCATTGCTGTGGCTGGGAGTTACACAATGCACATAATCTTATTCGCTAGTCATGAGAATGACTTGTCTCTTTCAGAGGAAAGATCAATGTGTGGATATGATCCGCAAAGTGAACGATCGCACGAACCGTGGTAAACCTGGTTTACTCAAATTGGAGATAATTACAATTTTATGGGATGTAAACGAGAGACCCTAAAGCTGATTGTAAATTAAATGGTGTTCAAAGGTTGACCACTTGGATGGTGTAATCCACTAATTGTTTGAGTTATTTATAACTCACGAAAGGTCAAGTAAAATTCAAATGGGATGGTAAGACCATATTGAACCCCATTAAAGTGAATTGAATTATCATGACCTCGCCCCTAGTTGCTTAAGTGAGGTGACATCTCAATGCAACCGGATGTGTGATGCGATTGATGGCGAGTTCAATTGCCATAGAGTCATACGAGATGACTAATCAATCACCTAGGCATATACATGTTAAGATACATTTGTCGGGCTAATGACCGCTGATAGAGCTCTGGCGTACTCTTATTGAAAGACTGCCTGGTCGTGGCGGGAGCATCTATCGTGTTTCACATGAGTCAGTTCTTGGACTAATGACTGTTCTCTGAGGTGGCATAGTTTTCAGATTAACTTTGATTTATGTCCTAACACCTTCGTAACTGGGGTTTATAAGGACATATTTTGGGTTATGATGGACTATGGCCAGCCGGAAGGAATAAGTCGATTAGGAATTGTCCACCCCTTGTCAGGGTTGAGAAATATCTCTAGGCCACTCGAGGAGAATAATAACAAGAAATGCGTGGCCACGCTCGGAAGGTATCTATGGTAGATAATTCCGGTCAGTAGTTATAAGCTCCAGATCGAGATAAACCACTCTAGATTTTAATCAATTGCCGGCACGACCTTAGAGGACGCCATGCATTGAGTGGGAGATAGTAATAGGGCAAGAGAATTGTTAACACACACTTGTCTCGGACAAGTGGGAGATTGTTGGAGGAAGTGTCCTCGACAACAGTGTGTTGACGAAATTAAAACTCATTTGAATGAAACACAACTGGGAGTGTTACTCTTTTAAAATCGACTGATGAACATTTATCGATAATGATTGGCTGTCTAGAGTTTGACATTATCGTCATATGATGGTGGTGATCAGTTGATCCCTTAAGGTCATATCTTTAGGGAATTCCGTCTCAATGGAATAATTAATTAATATTGTATTAGATACAAATTAATTAATAACTGGAAATTTTGGAAATAATTTTATATGACGAATATTTTTATAATGGGATTATAATAATGATAGTCAAAATAATAAAATTGTTTTATTACTCGGTTTTTATTTATTCGTTTGGGAAACGATTAAATTGAGAATAAACACGGTTGATCATAAAATTACAAAGAGTTGTAATTAAATTATGACATTACATTTTTATACAATAATAATTTCGAAATTATTAGTGTAATTATTTAAATGTAATAAATTTGTAAATTGTGAATTTTAATAGTTAAAATTGCACAATTAACAAATTGAGTCATGTGTTATGGAACATATGTGACATGTTACAAATTAACACAATTGACAAAGATAAAATGGGTCCAGTTTGGACCTCATTTGGACCGTGTAACATGTAGTGTGCATGTGAGTTTGTGTGTGTAAGTGTATAAGGGTTGAGTGTAAGGCAAAATGAAGGTGTAAGGAATATCTCATGCTTTTGTGTAAGAAAGGAAGGAGCATGCATTGGCTCCTTTGGCTTGGCTTGGCCGGCCTTATGCACTCAAAAGAGAGCATATTTATTGCTCTATAAATGACACTCAACACACCACACAAAAGACTAAGGTTTTTGCATACTAGTTGTTGTTAGTTTGATGCTTGTTCATCCAACACACTCCAAACCTCATTCTCATAATTCCTTAGCTAAAATAGTTTTTACTAAGGAAATAATTATTTCCTATACTAATAATATTAAGAGTAATATTAATATTTCTAGTATACTTGTACTAATTTTCTAGTAACAAAATTAGTATTAGTTTGAGATCGGGTCCTTGATACGCACCTTTAGGAGACGATTTTTGTTAGATCGTTTAAGGGTAATTTCGGTGGCTTGAAGACTCAAATAATAGGTGATTATTGAGTATAAACCTTCTAAAACCAATGTAAGGACTATCTCATCTTATGATATCATCTTGCATGCATAAGATCTATTTAAGTTTTTATGACTAAACTTAAAGAAACAAAACTCATATTAGATTTGAGTATAAAATAAGGAACCTAGTTTCCAACAAAATGCACGTACCAAGACTTCACAAAACGAGATAGTAAACAAGTATATAACAATTCATGTTCATGTTTATGCATATTGATTTAACATGTTCCAAGGGGAGTACTACTCACATCGTAGACAACTGGTTTAAGAATGAAACCAGGAATAAAGCTCTAAAACTCAGAATGTAAGTAGATTGCCAAGGTATAAGTCAAGTCTTAAGAAACACAAGTTGACAAAAACTCGTAGGTATGCATATGACTCTTATACTAAAACAAATTGACAAGGCATGGCAAAGGCATAAACATATAAGATAGCAAGGATCATCATTGAAATACTCTCGTTCCGACTCGACCTATATGCTAAAATAAACGTCCATTTTTTGAAAATGTTGAAATTTTTCTATTTTTTTGGATTTTTCTTTTGTATATGCAATGAAAGAAATAAAAATGAATGCAATACAGAAATGCAATAAATGTGTGACAAAATGCAATGGAACAATGCATCTGACACAAAACCATTCCCCAGACCAAACCGCACAATGTCCCCATTGTGCATTAGCCTAAGTGAAGGTTTATGAAAAATAAAGAGAAATGCGAAAAAAATAAAAACCAAGGGAACAAGGAAGGAACTCACCAGATTTTTAAGCGCAAGGGAAACCTCCCCAAACCAGCGCAAGCTAGGAGGTTTCGGTGGCCAGCAGTGCCACTCCAAGTACCTGAAAAAGTCAAACGAAAGAGAACCTTTTTCGGGGATTAAATTATGTTTTGGGTGATGGATAATGCATGAAAGGTTTGAAAAAGAAGAAAGGGGGTGGGAGCATAAATGTAATACCCCGTATTTTAGCCTCGGTCAATGGCAGTCAAACCATATTTTCGTTATAAGTATTTCAGATAGAATGTTTATAAATTATTTTATGTAAACTGTTATTATTTTATAAATCATATTTCTACGATTATTTCGTAGTTCATAATTATTTTATATGTGATGATTAAAATCACATTTCTTTCGTATTTCTTTGATTTTGATAATACGTTTATTATTTAATACTCCCTCCGTCCCGGTCATTTGTTATCTATTTCCATTTTGGGGTGTATCATTGAATTGTTATCTATTTCCATTTTTGGCAACTTTTTGTGGATGACATTTGATTACATGTGGGGCCATATAATTTGTGTGGTCCAGATTCATTTATACTTCTTTTCGTAATCTTTGTGTCAAAAGCAATAGATAACAATTGATCGGGACGGAGGGAGTATATTTTATATTTTATATTTATTCTCATCTATACTCCGTATTTTATCGTAGCTCATCGTCGCTTTATTTAATAATCATATTTAATGTTTGTATTCAATAATTTAACTATCGAATAAGTTTTTGTAATTTACGTGTGGGTGATGAAGGGTCGAGTTTGTGTATTAGTAAGCAAACCGTGTTAAGGAATAGAATTGGGCCTCATTATGCGTGCAACCAAAACAGCCCAAAACCGACACATACACTTTAACACAAAAAGATACTTCACTGCTGCCTGCCGCCCTATTAGACCTACATCTAACCCTACTTTAGACCTAATCTACACTCCTATAACCTAATAAACCTGCTGCCGTCATATCTGAGAACGTCGGGAAAGAGTTAATTGCAGGAACACAGGGGTTTTGAGTGTGTGCAGTGGGTTTTTGGGTGGTTGTTTCAGAGAGTGTGTAGTGTCGAAGGTGGGTACTTGGCACCAGGGGGTTGTGGGTGACGTGAGGTGTCGAGGGAGGAGTTGGGTTGCGGCTACGGTGGTGTTAACAGGTGGTTAAAGTGGCGGGTTTGCAGAGGGGGCAACACGGGTACAAGAGCGAATTACCGCTGTTTGTGACCAGTGAGTTTTGGACGAGTTTCGAGGGTTGTTGGGGTGGATTCAGGGGTGGAGATTAGTGCTAGTGGGTGCCCCATGGCACGGTGGTGGTAACCGCCGTGTTGTGGTGGTGGTTCAGGTGTCGATAAAGGGTCGAAGGGGTTGTGAATGAGGGCTGTTAGAGGTTGGGTTTGTCGTTACTTTGGGGGCTGTTTCGTTCCATTCTTTGTCCTTGTCACACGACATTGTCGTGATTGTTGTATAATGTTTTATCATCTTTATTATATTGGATTGTTATAAATTATTGTCATTATTGTTTTATTATTATTATTACTATTAGTGTTGGTAATATTATTAGTATTATTATTATTAATGTCATTATTAACATCGCTATTAGTTGTTATTAGTAATTATAATACCTATTTTGATGATTTACATTATGGGTCTTATACGATATTTTGTTAATCGACTTATTAAGTTAATTGGATTAGGTCACGTTTAGTGCGGTCTCGTTATGCGTAATATATTATTTATTAATTTGAATAATTGACATATTATATTAGTTTGCATAATTGTATTAGTTAGTAATTACGTATACTATAATTGTTAGGTGGCGATCTTGAGGTGGCATAATTCTGCTTACCTGTTGGCTTGCTATTGGAATATATAATGCTATCCAGGTAGGATACACTGACCTTATACTCTATGATGTGTTATGAATGGATGTGGTATTGTGTGTTATGGATGCTGAGCATGATTGATGTGAGATTGATATTGGTTGGAATAATTGTGAATTATTGGTAATGTCATGAGCATTTCATTATTTGATAGCATGATTGAATAATTATATCGTTGCATTCATGAACATAGCATATGCATTGGTTACTGAGAAAGTTATGGATCAGATATTGTTCTGATATAAAGCCCAGGGTGGTTCTGCAAACCAGGCCTGGTGTCTTATCAGCTATTGAGCTGGTGTTCGGTGACGACCGATTATAGTCTGCCGGGAGGTTCGGTACGGCTTGGTGCAAGGGTATGAGTTTGAGTTTGAGTTTAAGATTGTGATTGAGATTGAGATCGAGCTCGAGCATATCATTGCATTTGCGTATCATAATTGTTGCATTATCTATTCTTGTGTTATCATACTCAACCGCGAGGTTGAAAGTGTATTCGTGTACACCTACGATGATCCGGGATGGGGAGTAGATTCTACAGGTCAGAGACAGATGGATTAGGAGCTTGGGCATGGAGAGAGACATAGCTTGGACCTACTTAGAATTAGATCATGTACTTAGATGTATTCAGTTGTAATTTTATTCTTCGCGTAGTAGTTGTAATATAAAAGTTCAAATTTAATTAGTTTTATATAAAGTACATTGGTTTGTTTTACTTTGTTATTCACTACCTCGGACATTCCGAGATGGTAACAACTCTATTTATTTGAGAATGTCTTGCTAAAGGCTCTTAAATAAATGAGGGTGTTACAATAAATGACAGAATAGAGGAAGGAACTCCCTCATCATGTTTTCGTGCTTCCAAAGAAATCTTGAACAGGCTGCATCAGGTATCATAGTCGACCGACCCTGCTGGTCGACCGACCAGATGACAGGTTACAGGAGCTTCTGATTTGCAGGGTCTTGGTCGACCGACTGTTTTTGCTGGTCGATCGACCGAGATTCCTGTACAGTGGCCTTTCCTCTTTTCGGAATTAACTTGTATTAACCAAGTTAACCTTCTCCAAACCTGAAAAACATTATACACGCGCCCAAAACATGCGCAAGAACCCAGAAACCAAGCCTAATTGTCTCAACTACGCAACAAAGCAAAAATTCTTCTAAAAACTAAAGCAAGTAAAACTAAAAAGTCTTAACAAAACTGAAAAATTGTCTTAAACATAAAAATTTCGAAAAACTCATACGCGAAAGATGCGGAAAATCTCGGACCACGACTTTTGGCTATATGCCGTAGTCTCCACCGTGTTCGCTTGTATTGCTAAACACGTCTCCACTCCGTCACAAAGCATATGTGACAGACCACTCTTTTTTTCCTTTCCTCTTTTCTTCTTGTCCTCTTTATCAACTATATCCGGATCATCATCTTTGCACAACGACCTCCTTCACCAAGGGCTTCCCCAAACCATTTCCTGCAATAGGCAATACAAAAGCATCCTCCATATTGCTCCCAATCTGGGGCGGAGGTGTAAAAACAGGTATGGGTGTAGGCTCTAAGATAGGAGAAGTGGTTATGACCTCATACTTCTTTTCAGAAGTGATAGCATTACATGTGATGGGGGTCATAACATCCTTCTTTCTATAGGACAAACCAAAGATGATAGAATGCTTCCCTACCCTAAAAGTCAAGGTCCCACTACCTACGTCAATGATAGCTTCCGCGGTATGTAAGAAGGGTCTCCCTAAGATGATAGGTATATGGGCATCCTCAGGGATGTCCAATACCATATAGTCTACGGGAAAGAAAAACCTGTCAATGCGCACAGGGATGTTTTCCAACATCCCTATGGGCTCCATAGACGTACGGTCAGCCATTTGCACGGTCATACTTGTCATGGCGAAGGTAGTCATTCCTAGCTTTAAGGGCACACTTAGAGGCATAACACTGATGCTCGCCCCCAAGTCACATATGGCCTTCTTAACTGGAAAGGTCCCTATGTGACATGGTACAGAAAAACTACCTGGGTCCTCTAACTTGTGGGGTGCTATGACAGGGGACAAGAAACTGGAGGACACCTCGGTAAGTGCTACAGACTCTAACTTATCTAGAGACCGCTTTCGGGTTAAAAGCTGTCTCATAAATTTTAAATACGAAGGAACCTGTTGGACTAATTCGAAAACCGGTACTTGTACATTGAGTGAATGAATAACATCTTCGAATTTGTCGAAGGATACCTGTTCCTTTGTGGGTAGAAGTCGCTCCGGGTATGGAGGAGTAGAGCTTTCAGCATTTGCAGCTCTCCTTAAGAATTTGGGGGTCTTGTCACCCCAAAACAGGAATTCCCTTAGGTTGTCAGGCATCTCGGGCCTAAAGGAATCCGCCTGTTCAGCTACCTTGGTCGGTCGTGTTGGGGCTGGTGTCCTTGACAGTTAGTACAATGACTTACTAAATCTCTTAAAGGATCACAAGGGCATACTTCAGTATTATTATCAGTTGATCCACGTTTATCATTGACGGTTGGCTTGCTAGATAAGTTTCACGTTATTGTCATACGGATGGCGGTGATCAACTGGTCCCTATACGTCACACCTATAGGACACGTTTGAGAGATGTGAAGGTATGAAAATACAGTCACATTTACGCCGTATACGACTAACAGTTAGTCAGAGGTATTGACTATTAAATTTAGTCAATAAGATGTTGAAATTATTATTTAATACGGAGTAAATAATTTTAGCTAATACGGATTACATGATTAATTCGTAAATTAAATATAAACGGTTATATTCAATTAAATATTGAATTCGCGTATTAATATAAACAGTTATATTAATTTGGCCAATTATACAATATCGTATTAATATCTGATAAAATATATACGATTTATAATAAATACCCGCGAATTATATTTTAGCAAAATGGGTCGAATTACGCATTGGAATAAGGTAAGAGTGGAAAGCCCACTCCTACCCAAGACCTAATTCGGCCGGCCAGTGTTACAAAAGAAGAGGACTTCTCCTTTTGTCAGGTTACTCTTCTACTGTTATTATTATTCTCAGACAATTAGGGTTTTTGAGAGCATCCTTCTCCCAAAACTCAGATCTCACATCTAAAACCTAAATAGCTCTCCCAATATTGCAAGGCAGTTGGAGAGGATTTCTAGCACACGCGGCCACGTCTCATTCTAAGTCTTGGGTGCAAGTTATAGGAGGGAATTTACTTTAATTCCTGTTCTTAGGCCTATTCGCACAAGGACCCAAGGTTGTAATTCTTTTCATGTTTTTCTTATCTTATGACCATAATTCACACATGTATATTTCGTTATAATGCTTCATGTTTAGGGTGAATTCATGTTATATTCCCCACAGGTCGACCACTATCCTCGGTCGGTCGACCATCTTCCTGTTCTCCAAAAGCTACTGGAATCGCGTCAGTGATCGACCGACTGGCAACAGTGGTCGGTCGACCGGGACTACTGCTACTCGGAATCTGCCTCTTCTCCTTTCCTTTCTCACCAGCTTTCTCGCCTTCTATTTTGGCCCCGCTCCGCAAAGATATGATGTTTAAAGTCTCTTTCTTTTGGTCCGTTTTGGTCGGAAGTTGACCCGGGACCCGTGTATCATTCTTGCTCGCAATTAGAGCAATCTGAGACTCCAACATTTTCATTCCCGCCTCTCGTGCCTATGACTCCTTCTGGACCAACCCGATAAGATTTTGGATTAGAGCATCCGTATTGGGTGGTGGGTTTGAAGGTGGTTGAGGGACGAAAGGTGGTTTTTGAAAGTTTTGTTTGTGCGGAGGGATGTAAGCTTGGTTTTGGTTTTGTTGTTGGTGTTGTGGGTTAAGGACGTTTTGACTCGTCCATCTCATGTGTGGGTGGACATTTTTGTTGTTAGGGTCATAAAATTTGTTTCCGCGGTAATGTTGGAAAGCCGCGCACGTTTCATTAGAAGAAGTACAAAACTTCGAAACGTGACCCTCTCCTCCACATCGCTCACAAATAAAGGGCCCGTCGGAAACTGCATTGACTTGGTACATGCCACCCTTACTCCTACTACCAACCTCAAAATTCCCACCACTCACCTCAAGCTTATCCAGTTTAGCCATTAAAGCCTCAATAGCCGCGACATTCGACTCAGCCTTCATTTGGTTACCACGGGAAGTCCCGTGTTCAGCCCGATGTACTGTGACATCCTCTATAATCTAGAGACCCTTGGTCTCTCCCGAATTTTCCTGGAATCTTCCGTTGGCAGCAGCATCCAAGTAGGCCCGGTTATCATCATACAGGCCATTATAGAACTGGTTACATAGAAACCACTGTTCGAATCCATGATGAGGTATTGATCGAACGAGTCTCTTGAACCTAGTCCAAGCCTCACTGAAATCTTCCGAAGCTCCTTGTTTGAAGCTAGTAATCTGCGCTCTCAAGGCATTAGTCTTGGCCGCGGAATAGTATTTCCAATAGAAGGCCAAGGCTAATATGTTCCAGTCGGTCACTCCCGCAGCAATGCGGTCTAAGTCTCGGTACCACTCCCTCGCCGAGTCTCGGAGAGAAAAAATGAACATTGTTTGCTTGATTTGATCATGGGTCACTCTATCTGGGGGTGCAATAGAGCATATATAATCTGTCAAGATTTCTATATCCTTTGCTGCATCCTCGTTAGCCGCGCCCCCGAATTGATTTTTCTCCACCATGGAGATGTAAGAAGGTTTGGCTTCGAATGGTTTGCCCGTGCCCGCAGGAGAGTGAACCTCTTGTAAAGGTCCTTCACCTGCGGCATGGAGTGACTGGCGATGCTTGCTTCTTCAGTCATCTTTTCCTCTTCTTCAAAGGTTTGGAAGTAGTTGTTTATGGGTGTTTTGGGTGTAGGTGGATTATGAGGTGATTGTGGTTGATTTGGTATAGGTGGGTTATGAGGTGATGGTGGTTGATCGAAAATGTCTTCTTGGAATAGAGAAGATGGTGAACCTCCTTCCTTACTCTCCAGAAAACGCTTCTTCCTTGCTCTAAGATTCCTCTCAAGCTCAAGATCAAGTGGTAGGAGTTCTCCTTGAACTGACCTGCGCATAAGATGGAAACTACAAGAAAAAAGTGAGAAAGTTTTAAGGAACTAAGTTCCTTAAACACAAAAACAAAAACAGAAAACAATAAACACTGGCGTCACCTCCCCGGCAACGGCGCCAAGATTTGACACCTGTCGTTGAGGGGTGTCAAAGATAAGATTTATAGTTCCTAAACTTTAACTATAGATAGTGAAAGTCAGGGTCGAACCACAAGGAGGTTAGTTGTGAGTGCTAGTCGTTTTAAGTCTATGTCTAAAGTAACAGTTGGGGTTTTATGTTTGTGTTTGAGATTAAACTAGGTCTAGCGAATAAAACAGGAAACAGACTAAAATAAAGATGTGAATAAACTATGATAAAAAGAGATGTTAGGATGATCGGTTCGTTATAGCTACGATGGCAAATAGTCTAGGTTAACATGTATTGTAGTCGCGTAAGGGGTATAAGAAATCTTTTCGGTCTATGTTATCTAATAGTTCCTTTCGGCCTATGTTATTAGTTCCTAGGTCTCACAAATTTCGGGTGTCAACAATATAGGTGATTCCTAAAGTCTAGGTCACATACCTTTCAGTCTTAGTAACCTAGCCGTCTTAAAACGTTAACCAACGCCTTTCCCGTATCTTTCAATCTTGGGTAAGTCATTACTAACATCCTACAAGTCTCCTTTCGGTCTCGTCATAGGGTATTATAATTAACGAAGCAAAACAGGTCTGAAACATACGCGAGGTTGGTCGACCGACCGACTAATTCAGTCGATCGAACAACTACCCTTGTCGACCGACCAGTTAAGCCGGTCGGTCGACCAAGGTCTGCTACAGGTCGTCCTAAATTACGCCATCTACGCCGTTACTTACCGACATCCTAACATATGAATCTAGCTACGCATAAAAACAGTAAGAATGACAATTGCGATAATGATAACGATACTCATGGCGATGAAAACAATAAACATTCAATTAACAAACAAGGTTTTGGGATCTACCTAACCGGTTGTAACAATAACGAATAATAATAATAAACAGAAACGAAAAGAGGATTACCGTATAAAGGAAATAGGGCAGAAAGATTAACTTTATTGAATTGAATGGAACGGAATGTTATGCTTGGTGTAAACTAAGAACAACGATTGCAAACTAAAGAGAATTCTAATTCTAATTCTAAAACTGAAATAAGTAAAAAGTATTGGAGAATTTAGAGATTGTAAAACTTGATGATTAGCCTAATGACGGGATTAGGCTTTTATAAGAGTTTCTCAAAGCTTTCTCCCTTGACCTAATCACGTCGTGGGCTTTTGCGAATTTCTGAAGTTTGTGCCTTGGTCGACCGACCTATGATGCTGGTCGGTCGACCAACTATCGGGTTTCTGAAATTTCGCGCATCAGGCATCTTGGTCGATCGACCATAGTAGGTGGTCGATCGACCATATATCAGGTACAGTGATGCATTCTGACGAATTCTACAGCGCGCGTTGATCTTAAAACAACTGCCATTTCTTCGTTGCTTATCGTAATCAAGCGATTCTTGTGGCGTTGGAAAGCTAAGAGAATAATATTTCACCTCCAATTGGAATCACTCCATTATCAGCTCTAGAACTCGAGATATAGCCAATTGAAACAGGCTGCAATATCGTGAAGCGATTCTTCCCTTGTTAAAGCTTGTGAACTGTATGCACCCTTGTTTTATGCTATCTTGAGGCCTTGAAATGTGCGCTAGGCTTCATTCCTTCTTTTCCGTAGTCCTGCAAATTACTTGAGGACGGGTTTGACTCGAAATCGCTTTATTTCCACATAAATCTGCAATAATGCATAAAAATACGAAAGTAGACGAAATAGGAGAAATAATAACCAAAAACTTATAAATGAGCTCTGACATGCATGTAAAAATAGATCTAAAACATCATAAAATAGACACGCATCAACGTCTATTGTGATTCCTAAAGTCGATTCTTTTGACCATTGTTTATTTCATGCGATATAGACAGTTTTTGGGTGGTTTAGGTTTCTGTCCTAGGTCGCACCGTAAAAGGAGGCCAATCAGACTTTTACTGGGCCATTTCATGTTGTGCTTCCATCGGTAGGTTATAAGACAAGGAAAATATCCAGCCTTTATCAGGTTTATTATACATTTCTCAGGGCCACTCGAGGAGCAGTAACTTAAACGCATGGTCATGCTCGAATATGATTCATATCAGTTATGTTACTCTCTAATCGAGGAAACACTCTTGATTAGAGATGGCAATGGGTAGGATCTGGACAGGATCCTATAGGATCCAGATCCAGATCCATTTTTAAATGGTATATCCAGATCCTACCCTTATCCTTAGGGTCCGAAATTTGTAGATCCATATCCTTATCCTAAGGATCTGGGTAGGATCTGGATAAAATCCATATCCGTCAATCTCAAACGATACATTCAAATGAAACCGCACCAAGTCACTATTATACACTATTTCACTTTTACTTGTAAATTAGAGACGATGTTTTAGTTGAATTAACTTTTATTAGCTTCACTAGTTTAAAAATCATAGTCCAAAATAAACAAAAAGAGTGTACAAAGGTTTAAAAAGGCTTAGAGCAACTTATAAATAAGGTTTACAAAGCACAAAATAATTATAATTCCAACAATTCATAATAAAACAAATTGTTCAAACAAACTAAACACTAATACTTCATTCCTTATTTTCATCATCTACCTTTGAAGGGTCGAATCTATCCAAAAATTACCCTTATATAAACTAAAAGAGGGTCCAAGGGTAGGATCTGGATTTTAGTGGTGGGATCCAGATCCTACCCTCATATTCGTATAAGGATATGGATCTGACCCGGATCCTAAGGATCTCAAATAATGAGATCCATATCCTACCCTTGGGTATAGGGTCTGGTGGATCTGGGTAGGATCCGGGATCCATTGCCATCTCTACTCTTGATATGATTACTTGGGAGATACGACCTTGTAAGGTGAGACTTCGCAATTTGTCTTCCATTGAGTGAGAGAATAATTTACGGATATGAGAATCGTAATCGCACACACACTTGTTGGACAAGTGGGAGATTGTTGGAGTAAATGTCATCCATAGTGTGTGATTATTTGAATAAATCATTTACCGGATCACACAGGGATACTTAGTATATTAATCAGTTGGTTAACGTTTATCGGTAACGATTGGCTCACTAGTAGTTTGACGTTACTGTCATATGATGGCGATAATCAGTTGATCCCTAAAGGTCACACCTATAGGATAGTACTGACAAATGTGATTATATATTGATATAATTACTTAAATGCTAAATGTAGTTAAGTAGATGATAAACATTTAATAATAATTAGCAGAAATGAATTAAATTTTAATTCTAATAAATAATAAAAATATTATATTTATTAATTATATTTTAATATATGATATTTTAGAACAATATAATTGGGTTAATTAATTATAAGATAATTAATTAATGTTCTCCGGGAAGTATAATTGTACACCGAAAATTATTAAAATATGTATGATATTTTAAGGAAATTCGGAATAAGGAAACTGACTTAGAATATTATAATATAAGGAGGTTTTCAGGAAACTGACTTAGAATATTATAATATAAGGACGTTTCCTAATAGAAGTATAATACCAACATAAACCAAAATCCTATAAGAAGGGATTTCGGCCGTGTGGTACAAGGACGGAAAACAGAAGATTGTTTTCTCTCTTGTTCTCTTTGATTACTTTATCATCTTAAATCCAAAAACAAATCCTCTAAAATAATTAATAGTAATTTAGGAGGAGCTTTGAAAGGATCTTTCTCAGTCATCTTGGGTTCAATCTAAGGAGAACTTCTACCTTGAAGTTTGGGTTTATACTAGGTTGTTCTTAGGACGATCTCATATAGGACTAAAGGTTATTTCTATAGTTTTAACTGTTTAATTCTTGCAATTGAGGTTTTATTGAATCGTTTTTTATATAATCCTTGGCAGTATTAATGTGATTAATACTTTTATAAGTAATTTAAGAAATTATTTCCTACAATTCATACTACAAATATTACATATAACCATAGAACCTTAAGGCGATGCTCTGAAAAATGCAATAAAACCGAGCGTTAACTTACCTTCACGCAAGGGTTGGGGACGATGAGTGTAATGAATTTTTCTGCGTGGCTTTCTTTCTCTTTGTTCTCCTCCAATCTCATGGTAGGCCAGAAGGGTTTAGGGTGTAGATGTGGTAGGGTTCTTGGTGACAGTCAAAGGAGGCGGATTAGGATTAGGGTTTGTATGTGTTAACATGTCGATGTGTAGTATGTCGATGAGAGTAGCGTTTCTCTTTTGCTTCTATACTACGGTCTATTTCTACTCTACTAGAGTCCAAGTCCATTACCAAATAGTCCATCACGTAAACGAAGCACTATACTATCTACATACCATTATCGACTCGTAACTTAAAATAACCAAGTACGTATAATTTATTTATACTAATTAAATTAATTATGAGAATAAAATTTTATTAGAACTAACATAAATATATATATAAAAATTAGGATTTAAATATAATTATGACTTAAATAATCAAACAAGTATAAATGAGAAATAAATATAAAATATGAAATATATTAACTATAATTATATTATCAAAATAAAGAAATACGAATGAAATGTTATTTTATGAAATAACCATCAAATATAAAATGATTATGAAATACAAAATAATCGTAGAAATATGATTTATAAAATAATAATAGTTTACGTACAATACTTTATAAACGTTCCGTTTGAAATGCGTGTATAAAACGTGGTTTGACTGACGTCGACCGAGGCTAACATACGGGGTATTACACTAAGGTAGTTGCCACTTCATCCGTAAGACATATACATGTTATATTATGCTTAACCAAGTTTTGTATTTAGAGTTGTACATCGATAAAAGTTATTATGTACATCATCACTAAATATAATTCGAGTTTTGCGTAAAAGGTAAAAGGTTTTACCATCACGCAATTTAAACAAATGTTGTACTCAATCTTACCACGAATTGATTTATAGTTAGGCCATATGAATCAAGGTAATTATATTACAAAACAAAGTTTAAAAGGTCATATGTATCCTAGTACTCAAGTTAGGTGTCCCAAGTTAATTTTCCTCGTTTCTCGACTAAAAGTCACATTTGAGGTTAGGAATCTCATGGGTTATGCTAATCTTGCATTCAAAGCAATTCATTCGCCCTATAAACACTTTAAGGTGTGTAGGTGAGGACAATTTTCAATCTTGAAAGATATTTTTTTTCTTTTACCGATAAATTAGGTTGATATGTGGTATTTACCTAATATGGTAAGAAGAGATTGAGATAGTCGAAGTAGAAATACTTCATCTAGAGGATCTATCCTCGAGTAGATGAGGTCTATCTTTGATTGAGGAAATCAAATCACAGAAATTTTCGTTGAGAATGCATGTGAAATGGCTCAAGAAAATATTTTTGGAATTAGTTAATGATCTAATTGAGCCTAGCAATATACACCAAATAGAGTGTGATAAAGCATCACATGTTTACTTTCGTAAGCACGTTCATAGAATGTGCAAGAAGGTGATATCAAATCATATGTGATATGATTAAATCTTTACAATTGAGTGGGAGCTATTTTCTATTCCGATTTTGTCGAGCACTTGTTTTTCCGCTATGTTATAAAGCATTGGCGTATAAGTCATATCAGATATGAATAGGCAAAGTGCCTAAGTTGTAGCCTATTTCGAATGACAAAAATTTTTCCTATATGATCATGAGAACAAAAGGTTTGTGGCTCATGATGTTGTCTATAAAGGAAGGATGATTATTTCTTTTAGACAGAGTGGGAGAAATTATTATTGAGCCACAATCTCAGAATGATGCACACTACTACAGAAACCCTTAAGGACATCGGTCAATGCACATCGGTTTTTTAAAAAACCGATGTAATAAATAATGCACATCGGTTTTTTCAAAAATCCGATGTCCTTATAGAGTTATTTACATCGGTTGTTTTTACAACCCATGTCCATGACTTGCTGATTTTAATGGACATCGGATGTTTTAAAAACCCATGTCCATTGCCTGCTAATTTACATCGGATTTGATTAAACCCATGTCTATTGTATTTCATTTTTTATTAAAACCCCTACTCCATCGTTTCTTTGCCGAGCCTTCATTTTCTCACACACGTACATACCGTTCAACCCTAGAATCAACGTCATCTCTTTCTCCATACTTCCGGCGCCACCCCGGAACTTCCTCTTCACTACATCTCTAGTAACTAGAGCAAGGTCTGCATCATAAGGAACTTACACACTTGCATTAGTACAACTTAATCTGATAGTTCGCAATAACCATTCGTTATTCTGCTTTGTTTTAATTGCATCATTATAGATCATCTATCTTCAAGTAAGTATTTTTCTTTCTTTTTCTTTTTTAATTTGTTGGTGCTAAGCTTTAATTTTCGAAATTAGGGTTAGTCTTTTCGATTTGGGGGTTTTGGCTCTGGGATGTTTTCAAGCTTTCGTTTTCCGTCTATCATTGCTTCCCCATCCCCAATTTTTGAATTAGGGTTTATACTAGTTTTGAAATTAGGATTTTGAAAACTAGGGTTTATAATAAATTAAATTAGGATTTCGTTTTAGGGCTTTTACTTTTTAGTTTCTGAACTAGGGTTATGAATTGTTAATTTCCTTTGGATTTGGGATTTAGGGTTCTTAAATTGCTGGATGAAAAATTAGGGTTAGGGTTTCGGTTGACCTTAAATAACTAAGGGATTTCATGTTATTTTACAGTTCAGCATCATCATTTTTCGTAGCAGCGAAAGGTAACAGCACGAGCTAAGCTATCAAACTGTATCAGAAAATACCTGCAAATGTTCAATTGAATCCTTTACCTGATACGGGGTTACCAGTAGGTGGTAGCTCCTAGATTATTGCAAGATACAGTAAGAAGTACATCTCAGAGTTCGGGTTCATACACCAAAACAACTTGTTCCGAAATTTATATATTTCTAATGCCTCGCCAATGATATTGTAACAATTGCAAAGACTTCATGTTCAGGGATGTTACTGATCCTGATCGAGGCTGAGAGGATTCATATAGACAAGTTTTTTGAGGCCAGTGACACTCTTTGATTTACCTTCTGTCTTAACTTGTCTTGGTTTCTTTATGCTACTATATTTTATCAATACATTTCAGGCTATTAGTATTTTATGAATACATTTAAGGCTATTAGTAATGATAATATAAGTGTGCCTTCCAATATGTACATAGTAGTTGGTTTATTGAAGAATTAATTAACCAATTAAGAAGTAGCTTTCAAAGAGTTTTTACTGGTTTGAGTTTTATGCGTGAAGTGTTTGAGATGATACTGTCAAAGTCCTTTCCCTTTTTACCCTCAAAATCTACAACACTTTTTACTTGTATGATGACTACCCATTAAGTTACGTCCCTTGCTAAGAAAGTCAGACTCATCAGAGGGGAAAGTTGTTTTTGCAACTTGTTGACTTGCTACAGTTCTATGAAACTTTTGAGATTAATGATCATGAAGAGATACAATTAACTGATGACGAGGTTTTACAAGCTCATTATGACCGCTTTCACTCCTTTCAGTTGCTTGGATTCAAGAAAATGCCTAAGGTATGATAATGACAAATTACTTAGTCTTAGAAAGGGACGTTTTGTATGCTCAAATAATGTTTGTCGAATTTTGTAGTGACCTCAAGTAGACAGTTGTCCTTGAAGTGACCAAGTCCTTTTTAGCTAATCTTGTACATCTATTTTCTTTTCTTGAGTTGCGGGAGCTGGCATTAGCAAATATTGGTGCAGTAGACAAGCGTGTTGATCTCTCGAAAAAGCTGTATGTTCTTTCACCTAAAGAACTAAAAGATTTAATCTGTTATAAGGTATGTTTTCTTGTCAAGGACTAGTGTTAGGTCATTAAATTTGTTAGATGGTGTTTCAGTTATAATATCAGTTTACTGTTGGTGATATTGGCATTTCACATTTTGGTAAGCATACTTTCCATCTTTGTTTTTTTTTTCTTTTGTTCACCTCAATTAGTTTCTTTTTGTTAAAATGTAAATATAATAAAACCTGGGTAACAATTACATCATGTCCTTAACTGGCCATTTGGCTACATTCAAAGACTCAGAGCAAACAAACAACTACCAGATCAAAACAGCTCACTAATTCTGTATGTGGGGATGTGGGGATTCAATAATTGGAATTGGGGAGTAGTTGTTAGTTTGCCGGGTGTGGTTTGAAATTCTGTGTGTACTGCAATATCATAATAATGCTACGAAATGCAGCGTCAAACAGTTACAACAACACTAATAAGTTTGAGATTATGCAGAGGCAGTTGAAGTTGTTTGTTGAAAGTTTCCATTTTTGTCTAAATTTTCGCATATGTGATTGTGATGTCAGGGAGAAACATTGTCTTGGATGAGTTTGGTACCCCAAAGGTAGTAAATGACGGAGTTACTATCGCTCGGGCCATTGAGTTGGCAGATGCTATGGAAAATGCCGGCGCAGCTTTGATCAGGGAGGTATGTTTTTCATACAACCGACCTCAGAAATCTTTGTTTTGTATACTTAAGATTGCTGCAAGGTTGATTTATATTGGCTAATTCTAGGTTGCGAGTAAAACAAATGATTCTGCTGATGACGGCACAACCACTGCTTCTGTCTTAGCTCTTGAGATTATCAGACAGGGTTTACTGAGCGTTACGTCTGGTGCAAACCCCGTATCCTTGAAAAGAGGAATTGATAAAACTATCCAAGGTTTAATTGAAGAACTCGAAAAGAAAGCCAGGCCTATCAAAGGGAGTGATGATATTAAAGGTACTATGTCACTATACTTGAGAGTTGAGACGGTGTGTGAGCATTAAAAGCCATTGACATTATTATATCCCACTGTTTGTTATATCATTGCTGGCTCGACATAATAAAGCTATCTCAGACACTTGGGCTCAGCTGCTGGAGTTTGTTAGGGTAAGAGGTCTAACTTGAAACACCAGACCCTATTTTTCAACACGAGGGGCTAAAAAACTAGCTTTTCCATTCCTGTTTGAGAACTGTTGATTTCCTGCAAGGGTCTTTGAATCTTCCATCTTACTCCCTTTGTCTCTTATGATGCAAATGATGTTCCTTCTTAAATTGTTTACATAAATCAGTGAACCCCACCTTCTGAAAGGATAATTGCAGACTGCATTCCATGGGCTGTTTTGGTGCATCTTAAATTGTCTCTGTTCAAGTGCTTTCTTTTGCTGCCCAATGACAACCTATACATAATTTATTCGTCCTGAGTTTATTCTTATTGTTTCTAGTGTAAATTTCTTATCTTACAACATGTATATTGTACAGATGTATCAACCACCATGATTGTTCATATGCCATTAGCACGCTATATATATTATGAAGTTATTTTTCCATATTATTATTAAAGCTAGAATTTTGTGTATTATTTACAGGTTTTCAAATACCGACTGCCATATTGCCAAGAAGAAATCGACGAGGCCAGGGACTTGTGGGCGGACTATTTTCTAAATGCATAGTCTTTCTAGCTAGTAACGTAGTACGTACTTTGATTTTGCAAACTAAGCCGATGTTTGGTTAGTTGTTGAACTTGTGATCTCTAGACTATTTTGGATGTCGTCTAAAATGACAGATAACCCTAAATGTTTGGTTAGTTGATGATTTTGGATAATGTATATGAAAGACGACCGACCTTTGTCGTGATTTGCTTTGTCCATGTTTAATGAAAGACGAACGACTTTGTCGTGCTTTGCTTTGAATTTGTGTTTTTTTGGTTGATGGTATGGCAGTCTGGCTGGCATCTGAATAATGTATACTGGTGGTACAAATTACCATCAATATCATCTTTTTTTTTTGAAAAAAAGGCAACATCAAGGACACCGGTTTATTCAATAGTATGATGCATATTAACTTGTAATGCACATGGGCTTCGGTCAACAACCGATGTACAAAACATAAATGGACATCAGATTACAGCTAAAGAATGATGTGCATACATATGAAGGACATCAGACATATTAAACCTCCGATGTGCATACATATGAAGGACATCAGATGTGAGCTAAGGAATAATATGCATAAGAATGATGGACATCAGACTTATTAAACCACCGATGTGCAATAACATATGAACATCAGATGTGAGCTAAAGTCTGATGTGCATAAGGATAATGGACATCGGACGTTTTAAACATCCGATTTGCATTATCAAATGGACATCGGTTGCACAACCGATGTCCTTGATACCCATAATGGACATCAGTGAACTCTACATCGGTTGCTAATCCGATGTCCTTGACCATAAAAGTCTGATGTCCTTAAGGCTTTTTGTAGTAGTGTGCAATAGGAAAATGTTCTTCCTAGTTGAAATCAGGGGAAATTTCATTCGAAATTTAAGTTGACGAGTGTCATGTTACCTTTTAGTGTAACGAACTTGTAACTTGTTTACATGTTTTATTTAGTCTCGACTCTACCTGAATCCGAAATAGCTCAGTTGATTGGTGGAAAAGGGTTTCGCACGCAAACAACGGAACTATATTAATATCGGATCAAATGATGTTGTTGGATTTTAAAATCATCTAGAATGAGGTTTGAAAATCACAGCTATCCTCAGAAAGGATGACAAGAGTTGAATTTGATAAATTGGTGGCAAAGAGTTTTCCACGCAATAACATAGCTTCATTGAGTTCAAATATGTTTTGACATGTTGGATTTTAAAAGTCATCGAGTATGAGCTTTGTAAGATCGCAACTATCTTATAGAGGAAATG